>OW121705.1:32602216-33317216 GCA_933228785.1 Lasioglossum pauxillum
CCTTGTAAATTATAATTTTTGGAAAATCTTTTTTGTATATCATTTCGTAAACCAATGCTTCTAATTGATTATAAAAAATCAGGTTGTTTGGTACAATTATAAAAATGTTATTAGTTTTTAAAAAGTGTACGAATACTTTGTACACCCACTGTAGATAGTTATTGAGATATAATCTGTTAAAGTTCTTGCACAATTTGATTGTGCAGAATTAAGGTCGTCGCTCACTAGAACGCACCGGCGCCCACCCGGCATCGCGCGGCCTCAGCTGTTTTGGATTTCTTCTATGTATTTTAAATGGATGTGCGCACATCAATTAAAATACATAGAAGAAATCCAAAACAGCTGAGGCCGCGCGGTGCCGGGTGGGCGCCGGTGCGTTCTAGTGAGCGACGCCTTTATACGTATAGACAAAAGCCTACTGCTACAGTCCACCCGACCGTGTCGATGAAACAGAACATTCGTGTGCGTGCCTCGAAACAAACGAAATTTAAAGGAACATTCATCGATAGGCCCGTACCAAAAAATAGTGATCGTCTCCCTGTCCATTCGAATCATGAAGTTGCAAAATGTGAAAGAATACCTTATATTTATTGTTATACATAAGAATATTAATCCTATATTATAAAATACTAATGGCAAGTACTTACAAATTTTTCAGAATCTTCTGTTTCTCCGTCGGATCAAGTAGACACTGCCATTTTCGCGAATACGTCTTATTAACGATGAAGCACAAAATACCACACTTCTGCATAATCACTGGACACTACACAACGCACTTTCCGAAATCGTGACAGCGAACGGGAAGAAGTTACTCCGACCACGGTCAAAATAGTACTGCGGTTGTCACCTCGGTATTTTTATGAACGGTGGGGAAATGTTGCGTTTGTTAATTAAGAGAAGTGGGGAAAGTATCAAAGAAATTCCTTTTGTTATTGTCTTCGGAACCGATTCGCATGCGTTTTTTGCTTGCTATAACGTCCTTTACAGGTAATAACTGCAGTATTATGTATTTTGACCGTGGTCGGAGTAACTTCTTCACGTTCGCTGTCATGATTGTGTAGAAGTGTGGTGTTTTGTGCTTCATCGTTAATAAGACGTATTCCCGAAAATGGCAGTGTCCACTTTATCCGACGGAGGAACAGAAGATTCTGAAACATTTGTAAGTACCTTCGTATTTTATAATGTAGGATTAATATTCTTATGTATAGCAGTGAATATAAAGTATTCTTTCACATTTTGCAACTTCAAATTTATGAATCGAATGGACAGTGAGGCGATCACTTTTTTGGTACGGGCCTATCGACGAATGTCTCTTTCAATTTCATTTGTTTCGCGGCACGCACACGATTATTCACCCCTAGAAGGGATGACCATTACTTTTTATACACCCTGTACACTTGTAAACACTTAAACCATCAGTTTCTTCTAGAAATTGTGAATAATAATTTGTACAGAATATTTTCATGATAATATACATTCAAGGAAAAGCATTTTTCGATCGTCTTTTTCAACATTTGCAAGTATACCTAACCCTTCATCGCGCAGTGAACGAAGCATCCTCAACAGGGGCGGTTATTAATTTTATTGCGTTCGGTCTTAACGTCACTGCTCCAGCCACTTATTGTGGAGGCCCCCCGCATTACGGATTTCTTGAGCGTCTCTTGAACATTCAAAGGTTCCACGTTATATGCAGAAGCCGTGGAAAAAACTACTCCTTTTCCCAGGGAAACGGGGATACATAAATAGCTTTATACTCGGCGCAGTGGAAACGTCTAAAGTGCCCGTCGGAAAAGTCTTGCTTTGCGTACTTCGTTCAACGGTATCGTCAGGGCTCTCCCACGGGAACCGCGATTTACTTTTAAACCGTGGACCGCGATGATTATGCGAAATTGGCCGCGAATCAGACGAAGGAAATGATCCTACCCTGCGCATTTGATCCTTGCAATTTATCATTACTAGAACATCCTAATAATTCACCATTCTGTCCTTTTTGAATATAAGAGATGGACCGTTCAGAAAATAATATTGTTGGGTATTTTTGGTGTGTATACATGCTGAGAGCCAGGAATGCTATTTCAAGGAAAGATTCGGTGAAGCTTGTTTCGGTCTCTCGTTGAGCGTGTCTCATTCTTAAAGGCTGACATCTGGTAATGGTCGAGTGATCTTGAAAACCTCGTACTGTCTTTTTGAATATAAGAGATGGACCGTTCAGAAAATAATATTGTTGGGTATTTTTGGTGTGTATAGATGCTGAGAGTCAGGAATGCTATTTCAAGGAAAGATTCGTTGAAGCTCGTTTCGGTCTCTCGTTGAGCGTGTCTCATTCTTAAAGGCTGACATCTGGTAATGGTCGAGTGATCTTGAAAACCTCGTTCTACCACCTCCGCCCGTGCAGTTGGTCGAAGTTTCGTTTAGATAGCGAGAAAACAATATCCTGCCCCCTATCTTTCGTCGAGTTTCAAGGACTTCGTCTAGGAAGTCGAGGAATCGTGCTAATCTGGGACAAAGGCGTCTGTCTTCCGAGCACATTGTCCAGACTCACGGCAGACCTTTATCTTTCCGTGGCTTCCGAGCTTTCTCTCTTTGTCCTTCTCTTTCTATTGCTGTGAAACTTTCAATCTTCTCGCGACTTCGCATACTCGGCCGAAGAGTGAAGCATTATCTTGATAAGACGTTTAAGTCGCGAAACCCAAGACACCGAAAATAATAGTATTCCCGGGAGGATTTATTCCAGCCAATAGGTATTGCCAACTTCGCAGAACTTCGAGGGGATTCCTTAAATATTGCAGAAGCTGTAAAATTCTCGACTATTCTGCAAGGGAACAATTGCTGCTTGGGTAACTGTCCAGTTTTAATTGTCAGAGATTTATCGAAGAGAAATTACAATTATTTGTAGTATTCAAAGACTTTCCGAGTCCACTGTGAAATAAAATAACTAAACTAAAATGTATGTTACTTTACAAAACGTCAGATAACACCAGCGTTGATAGAGTGGCATTGTAATCCGATAATAAATCACGAAGTTACTTTTAATTAGTTGAAAAAGTGGGTGTCATATCGAACCCAACTTTGTACTCGCATACCTCTGCCAGCGTTGCGCATGAAAAATTGGTTTCAACGAGAAGATACGATCATTCATAAATGAAGTGTGCTGCACAGATTTCTGTTCACTTCCGTCGACGATTTCGAGCAAATTCGCGATTGTACGTCGCGCCGCAGTGACGCCAGTACTCTTTCCTCTCCCCTCCCCGTTTTGTTCTTAGCTTCTATTTTCCCTTTTTTCTTTCTTTCGAGATACCGGAACGCGTACACAAGATAATCCGACTTTCGAGAACTCCATTATCACGTCGCGACGCAACATAAAGCGTTCAAGACGAGCTTAATAGAAGCGGCTCTGGTTGCCAGCTCGAGATTCTCGTAATTTTCGCCACTGAAAGGATGATAACATAGTATTTTATACGCGGGAGGATATGCAATTCCATTTTGCCACGGTGCCCGTGTTCGTGGTACCGACGTTATTTACTCGGTAAGAAAATATGGCGCTTCTTTGTACGAACCTGAGGAAGATCTGTCGCCGTTTGAAGAATGGCTCAGCCAAGAATTGTTGCATAAATAGAAACGAATGATTGTTCGTTGTCTGTTCCCTTGTCTCGTTGATTGAGACTGCGCGGATTGCTCTTGAGGAATCCTTTTAATTAAGCTGCGCCGAATCGTTAGTGTCTCTTTCAGGATTGACAATGTACAAGACCAAACCTGCCATGGTTAACCTCCATTCTTATAACTCTACAATTCATGGTGCTTAGGTTCACTGCTTCATTTATCAATTTTTTAAATTCAACATTTTATTCCATAGTTCATTCTTCACTTTTAGGTTCACTAGCTCGGTGTGAAAAATAAAAACTGTGCTACATACGAATTATGCATACGGCAATCGATTGCTATTGGGAGATTGAAAATTTTATACATTTTGTTTCAGCGACGAATAAATAAAACGGTATGTGAGAATATCATAGGAGCAACAGCGCGGTTCGCGAAAAAAAATATGGCGGCGTGCTCCATAATGCACCGGGCTCGCGTATGCGTATAGAAACGGGAACAAGAGGCTGAACGGCGGGTAATGTATGGGCTGCGTGGTTTTTATGCGTCTGCGGATGAATCAGTAAAGGCATTTTTCGGAACGCGAAGTGACAATAAATTATATCCGGGCGTGCATCTGCCCGCGAGATACGCTCTCTGCGATAAATCCGATGGATAATCGTTCAGAATATCGGCGAGCGGCCAGGCCCCCGGAAAAAGAAATTATCGGGTTCTTTCATCTGGCCGTGTTTTCATCGGATTAAGTTCCGGTCGCTCGCGATCGTCGTTACGCCCGATGTTTGCCGTGATTAACGACTCGACGACAGATAATCGTCCGCCTCCCGCACGCGCGCGCGCGCCCGCGTCCCCTGGACACCGCGAAATATTTGCGTATAACTAATTGGTCGGTAATTGGCTCGCGAATGGCCTGGCTGTTGATCTCATCGTAGCTGCTCGCTAATTATATCTGCATAGTTCGTTAAGCCCCCTCGCGTCGCCATTAATTCGACTGGTTACGAAATTTTCACCGAGCTGCCGGTCGCGAGGGCTTTGTCGAGGGTGTGGGATTGTTCTGCGGTTCTTGGGAAAAATGTGAATAAGAACGGTGCGATTAAAGGTAAATTTATTTGGGTTGAGGGTGTTGACGGAGGAAAGTTTGAAATGTTAGCTGGGTTCCGCATTGCGACAGTTAAACGTTGCATCAATTCTCGTCGGTAGCAGTGATATTTTTTATTTCGTAATTTATTTTGTCACGTGTGAAACAATGGAAAAGTCGCAATTCATTTTCCCCACCTACGGAACACGTCATAATACAATTTTAAAAAATACAGAGGCAGTAGGTGCAACAGTATATGGTTATTATAAAAATATAAATAACGTCTTTGAAGTTCTATTAGAAATCTCAATTTTTCGAATTTTTAACATCCAATATTTTAGGATCATCAGGATCGGCAATAAAAGATTAGATAAAATTTTATAGCACCATTTCAACAGCTGCTACGTGGATTTTTTCGGAATTTTTGCATTCATTTAATTAAGGAGAATCACCATAAAACCGATAACCTGATTTTCCCTCTAGTCATCCTTTCCATCAAAGTAGAGGGTTGAATTTTTACACGGAATTTTACATACATATAAAAAAATAGATTGTAGAGATAGTGATGATTTTTATGGTAAAATGTCCAAACGTCTTTTTCATGGAATTGTTTTCGGTAGTACGGGTCAATATTACAAGTACCGTTGATATTCAGTAGTGTAACTCAATATTCCATCACATATGGGTTGAATATACTATTACGTTGCACATAGAATGGCACAAATGGGAGTCGTACAAGACTAATTATTGTTAATATTAGTTGCACAATGTTACGAGTCAGTAATATCATTTTAGTTAACTACAGTGGTACATCGTATCGCTGATTAAGTAGAGCAGGTTAATAACTGTAAATACGATCATGTCAAATTATCTTTGGACAATGATTTAACACGGTAATATAAGTACAGTTGACCAGAATGCAGTTCAAACAGGATCTTCGATAGAATAATTAAATGATAGTAGATCTGATTATAGCTAATGTTAATTGGAAAATAACATACGTCAGAAATATTACTTCAGTTAATTGAAAAGTTAGCTTCTTTGAGCCTTGGTGCAATTATAAAATGGTTCTTCTATATTTGGTATACAAGTATTGACAGGTGTTATGTTACATAATATATCCAGTAATATAACATGATCAGAGCTTTTATCTCATCTAATATCTCGTCAACAGCAATGTAATTCAACAATATCACTGCAAATTACATGAATTCACTTCATGCCATTTATTCAGTAGTATAAGTCAATGATGTCCGTCTGAAATAAAATAATACGAATTAATCAACAGTGGGTCATGTTAATAATATTAATACAAATTACTTCAAATAAATTTAAATAAACACTTGTTTGTTGAATATGCACAAGAATATTCGAGCAGTGGTACAGCTAAATAATAAAACCAGGTACGATCCTCCATTACGAACGTTCCGGAGCAGCTCCACGTAGCCCGGAGCAAAACACGGCACCATTTGATTTAGACGTTTCGCTCTTTACGACCAGTCAAACGAGCGGCGTGACGTGATTCATTTGTTAATTTCCTTAATCATGAGCGTATCCGTTTTTCAAGCCGGGTACCATCACAAATTAAGTTACGTAACGTGGACTGCGAGGTACATGACTTCCCGTGGATGATGAGTCCTCGTCCACTGACCCAGTTGCCGGTTAAACGATGAGGCTAGATTAGGCGCAATAAATTATCCTTGGTCAGCTTTAAACTACTTTAATTTGCCGAATCGATATTCGACTCTCGCGTGGCGCGAAACCATCCGCGAAACGACCGCAACTATGCAAAGTATCGTGATGCGCACTGGAAATCTTTATCGCGACCGATGAATAATACAATCGGAACATTCCTCTTACATATAATTACCGTAAAATATTAATTTTTAACCATCTGACCATCCGACAATCATATATTATTCTGTACTCTAATAAATTCTTAAAATCGACCTACTTTTGCATGGATTAATAGAAGCTTCTCTTAAATACTCTACCTCACAAAATTCAAGAGTCACTGAATTATAATCGACAATTTGTCGCCTTTGCACTCTTGTAACTTCTTGTAAAAAAATTTTACAACCCCTTGCCTGTGCTCACTCTGAAGTATGAAGTCTCTACTTTCGCACTCTCCAACTTAGACTTCTTAAAGATCCTCTTTTGTTATAAAACAGATTGAAAAGCTTAAGTTGCTCTTTTACTCCTGAAATTCTACTAGTTCACACAACTCCACAGTGCTGAAAATATTTTCTCCACATTCGTTTCAATGTGATCAAATAAAAAGAAGTCTTCCCTTTTCACTGACCTCTGGAAAGTTCATCTGCGATTTTTAGTAAATGAAAGAAGTGAGAAAGCTTTTTCAGAGAATATTTTAGTGAAATAAAATTTTCACGCATGACAGAAGATTTGTTCTTGCACGAAATATACTGAACAGTGTTACAAAATATAAATAAATATGTTTCAGCGTTTCAGACATACCATATTTTCTCTTTGTAAAAATCGCGGACCGGCTTCAAAAGCCGTTTTTCCCCAAAAGTCACTATAACATGAATCCGAGTTTGCCGTCGAACAGGTTTTTCGCAACCAGCGAGCGTGCGCTCCGATGTAATAGCTCTCGGTCTCCCCGCGGAATATTTCAATATAGATTCTAGCTTAATCAGCTCTCGCGAAGTTGGTAGTTTGAAACCTAACTCGGCAATTTCTGTTGCAGGACAATCGCCGACCTCTCCAACGCCAAGAACAATAGGTGAGTTAACGGAACAGGGCGCGTTAAGCTAAAAGTTTCCTTAATACAATGATAATTAAGCTCCCGTTACAAGCCATCAAAAAAGTCGTATTACTTGCGAGCGTTGGCTAACAGCGGTAGAAGCACCGGCAACGATGTTCCAATGAAAACGTCGTTGCAACGGCCAGCCATAAACGGCTTAGTTTCGTCGTGTGTCGCGGCACACATTACGCGGTGGGCGTGCTTACCAAAGCAAACAAGTCCGTAACGATCGGGGCACTCTACTCTGTGAAATTTTATTCCGATAATGGAAGCCAATTCCGTCCTCCGCGAACTATAAAGAGTTCATGCTTGTGCTCGCGCCCTGGTCAACAGAACCGATACGGCCACCGTGGAAGAATATAATTTCATCGGAGGGGGAGATCGTGTTCGACGTTCACCGTATAGGTTTCAAATTAAATAATCGTGTTCGAGAAAGGGGATTCGATTAGTATGGTGGCCGAGCCACCTGTTCGCTCTTACGTGCCGCAGAAAATCGCCTGCCGTGCCACTGCCAGGAAAAACGCGAGTATTTTTTCAGAAACGCCCCGGAAAAACCAGTCAGCCATTCGACCGGAAAATCGAATATCGCTGATAACGTCGCGATCGACGCTATCAACGTTCAACGATCAAAGCGCTTACGTTACACTAGCCGTGAAAGGCACCGGGGAATCTATGTACACGCTTGCGTTCAGAAAAACTTCGCATTAGCGTTATGCCTCGCGATTCAGTATCACTGGCCCCTCCCTAACTTTCTGGGAAAAATATTGATTGGTGGCTTAACCGGTGAAGAGTTTGTTCGAAATTTTTCTGCTGCTAGATTTTATTTATTTTCACTACGTTTTTATTAGCTCGCTTTCTTGTCTGTCTGTCTGTTTGTTTGTTCGGTACAAATTTTGCAATTGATTCTAAATTAACTTCCGGATGAGCTAGAGACTTGAAATTTTAAACATAGCTCAGAACTGGATGACAATGCAATATTTAAAAAAATTTTTGTGAAGAAGCCTATGCGTTTAGGTGATATAAATTATTAATAAATTTAACCGTTACACCCCCCACCCCGCGTGACGTAGTACGTCATCGCGTTCAGCGTCCCCACTCATCTACGTGTTCCCACTCGTTTTAAATCCTACAAGTATTTTCATAGTTATTAAAAATTCACAATCACAAATTTTCAGGACTATCTGTACGAAAAATTATTTTATACTTTTTAGTCCGTTTTAAAAACGTGGTATTTTTTTAAAAATTATTTTTATTTAAATATTTATTTTATATTCATATTGCGTACGACGCTATTTCATGGATAGAAATAAGTTAGACTGCCAAGAAACAAAAAATAGTAGGAGCGAAATGGAAATTTATATTCTCCGTATTATGTTTAATAGGCTGAAAATAATAGAACAATATTTTTAAATTCTATTCATTTTTGTCATAAATGCATAAAATCCGCCTTAGACACGTGTGAATTCACACTTTGAATTCTTCATCAATAATATGTATGAGTGACACGATTCTTTGTCCTCGCACAGTAACATGTTAGAAAAATGGACACAATGTTATGACAACTTCTTTGCCGCAAACATTGTTCCAAGCTTCCCGCTTTAAAATTTATCGGCTATGCTAAAAATTGCAAATACGGGGTTCGAATACTTTCGCAAGCCACTGTATATGATCAGTATATCGATTCGCCCTGCGCTCGGTTTAATATCCACGTCGGAACACGTAAAGCATCTTCGATGGAACAAGCCTTGTGCCGCTGAGACCAGATTTACAGTATAGTACAGATAATCTTATAGGGACCATGAAAGGTTGTCATAGTTTTATAACCTCGTCTCTTGGTGTCGAAGATGGTACGTGAATTTTAATCGTAAATATTTCATTTGCTAAAATCTTTTAGACTACCCGGAGAGGAGCCATCAAATTCGTACCCTCTAACTCCGTCAAACTCCAACCATAATTCACATCACAATTTTTGGTTATACCTGCTAGAATAACTCAATTTTCAAAATCTAAATTTACGTGGTTTCTGCGCCAAGATCTCAATTCTTGTTATTTAGAATAAATGTTGTTTGGACGAGAAACAAGTGTCCTTGAAAAATAGAAATATTCAACTACGTGTAAAATATTATTCCGTCAGAATACTTTGCTAAAAAGGACTTTGAGCTGAGATTAGGTTACTCCGACGCCACAGGGCAGAGACCGTCTATGCGGTGGAAAAATCCTGACGCAGTTCCTTGAGGAAACATTTTTAAATGGCGGCCAACGATGCGCGGGCTCACGGTAATTAGGCATCTTGGGCGCAGGGTTCACAAACTGCGAGTAAAAACTGAATAAATAGAGAAGGTCCGGCGTCGGTTGGCTGCCGAGAAAGATGGGAGAACAGAGTAGAAGAGAAACAGAAAGAGAGAGGAGAGAATTAGTGTGGCCGCCGCGAAACACGCCTGGCTGACTGGACCAGCTGTGGACGAGGATACGCTCGCTGCTTCGGCAGAGCTTGCGCAAACACAAAAGCTCACGGCTCAAAACAAACAGCAGGACTGTGAGCAGCGACGTAGCCGGGGGCGTTGCGGCCTCCAGACCGAAGGAAGAGTCCAGCTGGATGGAAGAAGGAGGATGGAAGCGAGAAGAAATGAGGCGAGCGTGACTAAACTTCGGCGAGAGGCGCCTCTGACACCTAGGACGAGGTGTCGAAGGGTTGAGCGGATTTCGAACTGCCTTGTGTACTCGAATTAACGCGATGGATCGTTAGGGAACGCGGAGCTCCGTCAACAGAAGTGGGAGATGAACTGGTTTGAAAGCGACAGCACGCTGCCTGTCTGTTTTACCGCGGTGAATCATATTGCTCCGCAGCTCCAGCATTTCGGGAATAAAGACCCTGGTTGAATATCGATTCTGCAAGGCGACGACGGTTCGGAATCCTCTCGTTTCTGCGAACGATCCGCCAGGATGACACGATGATCGCACCCGCGTAGTGTCGCCGGGATTATTCTTCGCCGCGTTGTCTCTTTTCGCGAACCACGGGCTTGTATTTTTATGAATTTCCGCAAGAGTCGAGGACAAGCCTCGTCACGAAGTATTGGATCTGGTTACCAGGTAAACTCGTCGCATATTTAGGGGAATCCTCGGAATATAGAAAGCTCCTTGTGTTTCTTCCGGCTGAGGTCTTCGCAGGAGACACAAATTTCGTCGGGACAGTGGATTGTATTTTAAACAATCGCTTTTCTACACGATGAATTTTATAGTAGTCGAGGCTCTTGGATCTCGCGAGTTTCGAACCGACGTGGTTCATGAGCACCATAGCAATGAAAATATTTTGTCGTACTGCATCTTTAAAATTTTTCGACCTACACGACAAAGTTCTGAAAAACGACATTTAGTATTTCGGAAACTTCTTTTCTAATTCTACTGATATCTCGAAAAATGTCAAGTCGTTCGAACTCAATAAACTTTGAAATGTCCACAAAATTTCATGAAATTCCGCGAGGTAGTTTAGCTGTTGCCGGATCATTCGCTCTTGGAGGGCGAGGGAAGTGCCGTTGATCGACTTCGACAGGGTGGAATTTTCGAGCAGGGTAAAAATGGGTTTTTAAGGATTCTACTTGTCGATGCGCCGGATGCGGCGGGCAGTTATCAGCGATTCTTTTTGCAACGTTCCGATCACGCGATGCTCGCAATATGCTCGGAATATACCCGTCTTTTGTTTCGGTGTTAGTGGACAGCAGGAGCGAGAGACCGTGAGCTAATTGCTCGCCATCGTGGATTCGAGTGAACTTCGACTGTTTACGAAAGTTTGAAACGTTAAGTGATTAAATAGTCACGTTACCCGAGCCCGATCTCCATTCCAGCCGGGGCACTGTTTCAAATTTCGGTGCCTTAATACCCCGGAAAATTCGGGACTCGTCGCTCTGCTCCATAGGAACGGAACAGTTTGCCGGAGGTAAACAGCGAACGGTAAGTAACTTTTAAGAAATATATATGCTGCCGTGAGCCGGGCAGATAGAAAGATAGTAAGCTGAATAGCACAATGGCCGGAACTTTACAGATATATTCTCCGGGGCTTCAACCCCCGGCACCCGAACGTTTAAGCTCGGAGTGGGAAGATTTAATGTCATTAGCGAGAACAGGGCGCTGCGCCGAAGGAGTTGTTGAGTTTCGAGAGAGATGTCCGTGCTGATGTGTAATTTGCCGGGTGTGAACTGGTCCGACGTCATTGTGCAGTATCGGGGCCTGTAGACTGCGCTTTTATGGGCTTTTATGGGGTTCGATCATTCACGCCCAAAGAAAACATCCGAACTGTTTTCATCTTTTTGAGAATAGGATAGTGAAGTCTCTAAATATCAGGGGTGTGCGAGAATCCGAAATATCGGGAACACGATGGTCGGGACGAGTCGGGTCGGGTCGGATTCCCCAAAATTTCGAGATTCCCGAAGAAATCGGGTTCCCGAAAATTTCGAGAATATGACATAAGACACTCTTGAAAAGAATTCGTAATGGACAACATTCTTTCAATCTCGAAAACATCTAGAATAAAAAATCCGAAACTATGAATGTATTCATTGAAACGAATATAAATGATTACTAGGTTCTCGAAATTTTCGGAAATCCCGATAAATTCGAGAATCCCGATTTTTTCGGGAATCCCGATAAATTCGAGAATCTCGAAATTTTCGGGTACCGGTCCCGATCCCGAAAAAATTTCGTATTCCCGTCCCGACCCGATATGTCGGGTTCTCGCACACCTCTACTAAATATTGTTTACAATTCGAATTTCGGCTGAACTTCACTTTGGGGGACCAAAACTTTTCAACGTTTGTTTATACAGGGTATTTCACCCTACTTGACCACCTTGAATATCTTCGTTGTTTTTAAAGATACGTCAAATGTCTGAAAGACAAAGTTGAATAATAAAATGGGGCTCATACGACACCAAACAAATTTTTGTTTTTATATAATTTTTTTTAGAGATATGACGTTAGCGTTTACTTACTTGTGTAACGTCTTAGTACGACAGTAATGGTGTTTTAGAGTTATTTAAATTGAAATATCTCCTGAGCTACTAACTTTTCGACATACATAGGTTAGTACTTTTTTATAACGAATGTCCAGCTGCATCGATTGATGTATTAAAAAATACCTCATTCCATTTAAAAAAATGAAGGTGACCTTCATATCTCTAAAAAAAATTACATAAAAACAAAAATTCTCTTGGTATCGTATAAGGCCCATTTTATCATTCAACTGTGTCCTTTAGACATTTGACGTATCTTTAATAACAACAAAGATATTCAAGGTGGTCAAGTTAGGTGAAATATCCTGTGTAAACCCATCGATTCTGGTTAGAAAGTGCCAAACATGTAAGTTTCAATGACAGAAGTTCAGTGGTTCAAAAGTTATACGCGTGCAAAGTTGGCTTTCAAAAAATTATTTAACAAAGTTATTCGCTTTTGAAGGGTGTATGAATATAAATTTCTACACCAGCTGTATATGCCATTTGCACGCCAACAAACCGGCGAATCTTACCGATTTTTTCCCTCTTGCGAAAAAGTCCGCCGGCTGGCAGGGTGCACTAGGTGGGGGGTAGTTTTTGCAATTAGCGATATCAGCTGCGTAGACCGGCACTCCGGTGATCGAGCGGTATAAACGGCGTTGTTTATGCGCGCCTTCCAGCGGCGTCGGCTCGCAGCTGGCAATTCGCCAAATTTTCGCGAACTGACCCCCCTCTCCCCATTCGCCCGTCGGTTTTTTCCCTCTTTTTCCCTATCCCGGCGGCCAGCGCGGCGGTATATCGACGCCCGGAGCCAGACGCGTTATCAAACGATTTATATCGGTGTTTTGCAAAATTTGTGGAGGCGGCCTGCGTGGACCGGGGAGAGAGAGAGAGTGCACTAAACGTTACTGGCCGAGAATGGGTAACGAGCGTGGGTGGAGAAGCGATGCTGGGATCAGGGAGACTGGCCTGGTGCATCGGGACGAGCCAAAAAGATATCGGCCCGGCATATTATCGCGTTTAATCTGGCCCCTTCGCCTCGTGCCGGTGATTTCGATACCCCGGCACCCCGTGGCAGACGATTCTTTAACGTGGCAAAAAGTGCTCCCAGAGATATCGCCGGATCGAGAAAAAATGCTCTCTTGCAATTCACGGTGGCTCAAAATAGCAGAGACGCCGCACAGTGCGGCCGATCGCTGATCTAGCTGTTCAAAATTCAGAAAACCTGCGCGACCAAGTACACTATTTACGCGACAGAACAAGTATGGTTTTTTGTCCCTCCCCCACCCCATAACTTTATTTAACACCAAAAATTTAATAACTTTATTATTAAAAAAGAATATCTATCTATCTATCTATATAAATAAAAATGTAAATGTCCGTTTGTTTGTAATCGAACATCTCCGTAACGGCTGAACGTAGAAAGCTGGTGTTTGAGCCATTAGACGCAGCGTTTCTTCGGGAAGGTTTATGAGAAATCAGCATTCGCAAAAGTCCATTCGTTCAAGAGTTTTGACGACTTTTTCCACCGGCTACAACGGTAACTGCTTACTTCAAGGTATGTGAATGTGGCGCGTTTGCGAAAACATTGATGTGTAATAATCGATATGGTTTCGTGTTGATGCGCATTATCACCAATGCGTCACGACGAGAATCTTCTCAGTGGTATTCTGCTTCAAATTATATCGTGAAATGTACATATATAAATAGAAAGATTGACCTATTCGGAGTGATTTGTTCTGTAAGTTTCTCATTGCATCGGAATTCAGCTGAGTAGATTGATCTGCGTTTGAATTTAAATATTTGGTTAGTATTTTTAAATTATTAAGTTTTTTCTTTGTTTTTTAGTTCGTGTTTTTTCCTTAGTTAATGTTTAGCAAATTTAGATGTTATTACGTTATTTTATATGTTGCGTGTTCTAGAGTCAGCAAACCAGACAATCTATATATACATATAATACGCAGAGAATGGAACAACAAAAAATATTGTATACCCACAAGCATTGTAAAATAAAACATATAAATGTCACATCTGTGACAGATAAATACATGCTTTTAAAAAATAATGAGCCACAACAACGCGTGGCGGGGGAAAGTTAGTATAATTATAAAAAGAGAAAAACCATACATTACGGTCATTGCATGTTCTTTGACATAGAAATTGAAAAATTCCTAGTTGTCAAATTATGGACGTATATGAAACTGGTAAAATCTAATAACGAAATAATCCACAAAGGATAAGCAACCATATTTTTGAGGTTAGGTTAGGTTAAGTTTGGTTTGAACAAGTTACACATTTCTAAAGTTTGAAAAGGACTGTAATTATCAAAGAAATTACTCCAGTAAATGAAATAAAGGATGGTAATATAATATAATATAATACTAACGTTCCTTTATGTACTCTATGCTCGTGGGAAAGGTTTTATTACTCAACGTTTAAGAGAACACTACTAAAAGTAAATATTTCACTAATAGTCTGATACCGACCGGGAGGATTAGCCAGGTTTAGCCAAATATTTGTTATGTTTCGAGCTCTCAAACATATAATTAAACGCTACACAAACATTGGTGCGCAAAGTCGAATTTTCATTTTGGGACTTTTGAACAGCTAGATCGGCGATCGGCCGCACTGTGCGCCGTCCTTTCAATGGTAAACGCATTGTCGAAATTTTCTGATCCTTATTTTTCGACTTTGGATTCTTTCTGGTCTTATCCCGCGAAATTGTGACTTTAAAATTTTAATAATTTCGTTTCATTTACATAATTATGTATCCTAGAACCATCCTGGGACCTCGACGCAACGATTCCCGACTATCGTAAGCCGAGTGAAACGGTAGCCAAAAATCCCGCCATTCACAAACAACTAATTAAAAGGAAAAATTCTGTCTTAGCGCGGAGCGACAAGTTTTCCGGGAGACGGAGAAATTTAATTCGCCAGGGTCCGTTGCGCCGTCACGTTCCTCCGGCAATACGTAGCTAACAGCGAAAGCTGGAGGGTGGAGCTGGGGCGAGGTAGCAAGGGGGGGTTGGGGTTGGCAGGAAGCGACTCTTAAAACCGTGGGCGATATTGTTCCCCGGGTGAAAGGTCATCGGATGAGAATCTGATCCCGAATTTAAGAAGCGCAGCCTGGAATTCCGCCGGATGGAGGATGCTGGGGCTGTTCGTTAAGGTCGACGAGTTCCTTCGCTGGCGAATAACAGTCGGCTGGAGTCTTAGAGGGAGGCGATTGCATAAAGGTGAGTCGGCCAGCTGCGAGACCAGTTGGAGGATTCTTGAGAGAAGCCAGCGTCGGTGTCGTCGTCGTCGTCGGCAGCGGCGTCGGCGTCGGTGTCCCCGGGATAACCGTCGGGGAACAAAGAGCGGAATAAGCTGAAATAATTGGCAATTACAAAACCGAGCCGGATATTAACATTATCTCGGGGACACAGGGGCTACGGGCATTCGGCGTCGGTATCCTCGCGACCGACCGAGACGCCGCTTTCTTTTGTGGAAAATGTTTTCCACGTTTCCACCACCAGCAGCCGCCACCACTGGCTTGGAAATCTCTGCCTCCTCCCCCCTCCCCGCCGGTTACTGTGTACTTTCTCTACGCTGATAACCGCGCGGAACTGCGTCCGAGATAAAGGATATTGTGTCTCGCGGACAACAAACACTCGAACACCGTTGCCGCGAACGATTGTCACGCTACGAGCTCGGAGATCTGCGGGTGGACGCGCGATTGTTTGCGGAACGTGCGAAATGGCACGTGTGGATGCTGCAAGAGTTCTTTTAATTCTGTTGGGTTGGTCACTTCTTGATATGTTAGGGAATAGGCTGATTAAAAATTCGAAACGGCCACGACTAGAAATCGCACGAGTGAAGACAGACGAAGGGGATGCACAGGGTGGAAGACGAGTTGTTCTTTTAATTTCGGGCCGCAGCGGGCTGAATTTAAGCGATACCATAATTCTGATCCCTGCCCCCGCTTGTCCCCGTCTTCCAGATCCGTGGGTCTCGGATCCTTCATCAGCCCTTTAACCAGGATTTGTTTCCTTTCTTTTTATATCCCGTGGTTTCTCCAACCCTCTCTCTCTCTCTTTCTCTCTTCTACCTCAGGCACGTAATCTCGAGACCCTCGAGCGAGCTTTCCCGCCGCGCCGGTTCGCCCGATTAAATCATAACGCATTTATTAAATTCGTCTCGGTTTAACTTCGATAAATATTCAACCGGGTCCCGGGACAAAGGGGCGAATAAATGACGGAAGAGAAAAAAGTTCATTACGACCGCGATTAAACGCGAGTAATCGTCCGAGTACCCGGATCAAATGCCAAGGGAGAGCCGGAGGAGGAAAGATCGACGAGGACGACATCGCGATCCTGTTAGGAGATCTTTCGAGTTTTATTTCTACGATCGAGCGATTGCTCCTGTCCCAGGAACGAGAACTCCCAGGAAACTTCGGGATTATCTTATAGACGGTCGCTTCCGCGAGTCAGCAATATTTAATGTCGTTGTTCCTGATCGGAGTAACGAAGCTAATCCTTCCGTTTCTATTTCCTCTCACTATTTCCCGTGACGTTCGTATTTAAGAGTACGTCCCCTTTGTCGAACTGCAGTGCGTTTCTTTCATCAAAATCAAAAATAAACTAGAGGGCTATTGTTGCTCGCTCGCTTCGCTCGCTCGCGAGTAGGGTTGTTTTTGCTCGCTCGCTTCGCGAGCTCGCGGGTAGAACTGCTATTGCGAGAGGGTTAGTGATACGCATGGCTAGTAGGGCCTACTGATATTAATGTTTTTTATTTGGTGTGTGACTCTCCAAGAGTCACACAAAGAACTTCCCGATTCGTTACTCCTTTGCCAACATCGCTAACATCGTTTTTTTTGTACTTTCATCGATATTCTCCCAAAATGTATTCTTGGAAGTAGAGATGATAAATTCACTGTTGCATTGGAATAACTTTCGATTATTCCAAGCGGTAACATTAGCATCAGTTAAAAAAAAAATTTTTTTTATGTAATTGTGTTTGGTTCTTTGGTGGAAAATTTTCGTCCTCCCTTATAAATTGCATTGTAGAATCAACTCTTTTCGAAAAAAAACTAAAAATCTAAAAAACTACTTGACCAATATGCACCAAAATCTAATCAGCTCTAAGTTACGACGGGGCACATCGATTGCATCATTCATCATCCTGATCGCGTTGTTACTTTTTCTGAAAACGTTAACGAAAAATTTGATACCATACAAACGGACATACGCGCACACACACACACACACACACACACACAAACATTTTGATAAAAATAGTCTAAAATGACTGCAATGACCATGAAACGTGAAGATCTGCTAAAAAATCGATTTTCGATTTTCGGGGTAATTACAATAACTTCCCTATAAAATCGGGAAGTTAATTAAGATATAATTTATCGATCACGAACACTTCAAATCAATCGAACAGAAACATTGTAAATAATAATTCTAGTCTACCCTCGTCTCCGCAAATTTTGGCGTGGGTCTGGTTCAAGTTGTGAGTTAGATAGCCGAGAATCAATGAATGCGAAAAAGAAGTATACTGCATCACGCTCCAGATATTCAATTAACAACCTTCTCTCTGAAATTGTTTGATTATTGGAGGGATTTTTCGGTAAAACAATGCCCGTTTTCGTCGCTGAGGAGAACGCGGTGAGAACGAGCCAGCAGGTTGCAGGCTCGCGCGGGAAATTAGGGTCAACACCGGCGCGCCACGCGCCGACTACATTTACCGGGCCAGAATGCGGTATTTGCGAGCTTCTTGAGATTGCTCGTGATATTCATAGACGCCGGTTGACTGAGCATTTTGCGCTGCGACACGCCGCGTCGCGACGGCCACCGCGATAAATATTCAACGTGTAATTTAACGCACAATATTCCGGCTTAGCGGATGGCAAGCTCGCCGGCAGTGGAATTGAAGACCTTGGCGCAGAAACCGGGCTACTCCACTGTTTACCAAAATTTTACAAAAATAAGAGAACCTCATAGACCGCGGATTTTTATGCGAAATAAAAATTGTCGATATCAATTGCAAGGAAGAATTCCAAGCAGAAATTTCTTTCCCGCATTAACTCTTTGTGCTCGATCGTCTTCAGTCCAAAATAATTACTAGATCACTAACTCGATTGTCGTTCGGGAATTGTCGAGGCTCGAAAGTTCTACAATGGCCGGCGAAGGCTGGCCGCCCTAATTTCTCGCTCACGTTGAACTCCGCGTAGTCTGTTCTCATTTAAATAATAAAAGTCCCCACGGGTACGGGGGGCATTTTCATTCTTCTCAATTAAGTCGATCCACTCGTCGCCTCGGTGCTGCGGCATAATCGAAAGGATCCTCTTGCATTAATTCCTAGGACGTCTTCGATGAATCGGCCGATCCCTTAAATATTGACATTGCGCTCCGGAGGGAAGCAAGACCCGCGAGCACGCACTCGATCCACAATGAAAGCCCGCAGATAGTCCACCCCCGCAATTTCTTCCGATGTTCTGCCCGCCCGCTAAACGCCCGCGTCGATTTAATTCCAATTGGCCGTCTTCTAATTAATACGAACGTGCTTTTTCCAATCGAGGGGTGACCAGAACGGCTGCGAGTGCGACCGTTCGCAAACACTTCACCGCCTTATGCATTATTAAACGCGCGATCGAACCGTGAAAATCGCGTTGTATGCTGTACCGTCCTCGACGAGATCCTGTTTGGACTCTGGGAACGTTAAATAATCGCTCTTGGGGCTTAAATAAATTATCCCTGGACTGTTAACGTTATTTTACCTATGCTGCGTCATGCTGAAGTAGTTACATATTTTCAGAGAAGGGAGGTAAGGATTATTTAAGCGTGACCGATCACTAAATTACATTAAAATGAGGCTGGTTTTTAAGAATATCTTTTACAGGGGAACAGAATGAGGTAGAGATCAAATTCTTTTTGGAATGTGTTCCGGCATCATTCGGTACTCCAGTCGATTCAACAATCTACATCTAGGTAGAAGCAATTCCTAGCAGTTCAAGCAGAACACGAATTACTAATCGCAAGCTCGCATCTTCCCAGCAATCTGAGCACCATCACTACCAAAAGACTATGCTCCCACGCAAGCAACACTTATCCCTAAACTGATCACCGGTCTTTCCGATAATCCTGACATCAAGCTACCCCATTGGCAACACGATGTTTCTGTCCTCGACTCTGTCGAGCCCCAATTCGATTCCGCTTCAACGAATAACCTACTGACTAAAGATCAGTCCGCCCGTTTCGAATCTTTTTAATATTTCATCGCGTCAACCACCGACAATATTCATCGCTCTATCCTCTTGTGTGGAGCGTGCCTAAAACCCAAAACAGGTCGGAGAGGGAAGCTTTAGCTGTTCTGTGCGTCAGTATTCCACCGACGCGCGACGATGACCATCCTCTGATAACGTTTGGACACGTTCGCCCCTGGAATTCACCGCGAACTTTCACAGCTCAACCCCTACCCTCTCACAACCCTCTATCTTCCTCTGAAATCTTCCTCTCGTTCCCTCGGATAGCTGTGACGCGGACCTGTGACATTTTTCTGGGACGCACAGTGCTTATAAAAATCCAAAAAATATTTTCTCTTTTGTTGAAGGTTCAAGGGAAATTATTGGGTTTCTTTAACCTTCAATTATTCGCACTCCACTATCTACATAACTGGTTATATTAGTACCAAATAAATATTTGACAGTGTGGTCGACACCTCTGTTTATGTTTGAAACACTAACAAGGGAAGGACCCCAAGTGTCCGACTTCGATTTTGATCATTTTTTGTGAGATGATGGTATATGGATCCCTAATTATGTACGAAAATATTATGTGTAGTTACTCAATAGTTTTAAAGATATACACAATTAAAGTCTGTAGTTTTCGAAGTTCCATTTACCGTGTAAGCAGGTTATGAAAGGTATGAAACTTTAATTGTTTATATCTTTAAAACTATTAAGTAACTACACCTAATATTTTGCATACATAATTAGGGATCCATATACCATCATCTCACAAAAAATTATCAAAATCGAAGTCGGATACTTGGAGTCCTTCCCTTGTAAGTAAAGAAGAGTATAATTGAAAGTTTAAAACATGAAATGAACAAGTGTACGCATCGAGGGAAGGAACTCCCATCTGGAATTGCAAAAGTGCCGAAGATATAAAAATACGTTCTTATCGGTTCCGGACGAAATAGTGCTTTTCCAGAATTTAGCCAACTTTGCTGAGCCTGTGTGCACAGACCCGTTATTTCCTGGGAGCAAGGGGCGCCGGGAAGGGAAGAGGACACTGTGGCGCGACAGTGGACGGAAAAATTCTCTCTCTCTCTCTTTCTCCCTCTCTTTTCTCCGGCGGTTCTCACCGGCCATTAATTCTATTGTTCTTCCGATCACGGAATCTATAGTTGGAGCTTTGTTCTCCGAGGGCCTTACGAAAAAGTTGCGACCGAGCGATTCATTCGCGGAACGGACGACCCTGCCGCTGGATCATAAATCCTGCGCCCTTCGCCTCGATCTCCCGACATACTCGTGAAAAAAACCTGCGGTTCCTGCGAGAACTGCTCGTATACAGAGCAGTGTCTACCGAAGAGTAACTCTTCGTCCTTGTTCCCGTTTTTCTTGCCGGCCGATGCTTTTTATCGCGAATCACGCGATCCTCGTTGCTTCTTAAGGCGGTGGCTTGTCTACGGTAAATAATACAGTTGCTCTGTTTTATGAAAAAATTGCTGCTTCGACGTGCTCGTTCGCCGTCGAACCTCGGGACAGTTTTTCGTTCTAGGTTCGGGAGACTGAATTTTTCGCAAAAATATATACAGTGGGTGTAAAAAGTATTCTTACGTCCTTTAAAATAATATAACTTTTTTATAATTGTAGCAAACGACCTGATTTTTGTACAATCAATTAGAAACATCGGTTTACAAAAATTATAATTTACAAAGTTACATGCAAAAATGAAAAAGGCATTTTTAAAACTTTTTTATTTTAAATTTTCATTAATTGCCCAAATAAAATAGTTTTAAAAAATGCTTCTATTATTTTTGCATGCAACCTTGTAAATTGTAATTTTTGGAAAATCTCTTTTGCATATTATTTTGTAAACCAATGCCTCTAATTGATATACGAAATCAGGTCGTTTGGTTCAATTATAAAAATGTTATTCTGTTTTAAAGGGCGTACGAATACTTTTTACACCCACTGTAGATAAAATGCAAAACCGTGACTTATTCAATTATTCGAAGTACACTTTCATTTCAATTCTATTTCTCACGATAGAGTCAGCAAATTTTTCATGAAAACACCGCAGTACTCGACGAAAAATCCAAATAATATCAGCTGCTGAATATTGAACGCGGAAACAAGCGGATAATAATTCGCTGAGGCGAGTTTCGGCGCGTAACCGTTCGGTGGTTAATGGTGGTTGTTGCGTGAACGATGGATTTTAGATGGCTCCGCAATTAATAATGGAATGGATTCAGATCCGGGGATTGCGCAGACCGAGCAACTGGTCGTCCCCGTCCCATCCATTTGTACTCAGAGCCGCCCACACACCCACAAACACACATATAGTTTCCAGCTTCTCAACCAGAGATGGGGCATAAATTGCATTATGCGCGAATCTCGAATTGCAATTGAATTACACGCTCGCCGCGAATTCTAATCCTCGTCTGACAGATCCAATAATATCTTACGATGTTTCCAGTGCGGGGGCGAGTAAAAGTGCAGGTAGCATTGACAGTAACCTTCGAGCCAGAGAACGTCGGACAGAATGGGAAGAGATATTGGATCGGAATTAAGCAACGCGCTGAAACGATTATCGAACGACGCCTGTCGACAGCCACCACCGGTTTTCGCTCTCGTGTTTCTTTTTTTTCCGGGGGGCCGACAAAGGGAGGTTTTATATATCGAAACAAATTGCCTCGGCGATCGTCGAACGAACCCGAGGAATTTTTATTCCTCCCGGTTCTTTCGCCGGCCAGATAATTATTGAACGAATAAGCGAATCCATTATAGCCGGATAAAATTACTTGCCGCTCGTTTATGAAAGTCTCATCCCTAATTGCAGCCACTTACATTTTTACCGCGTGATTTATTCTGACGCCTCATTGCCGAATAATCTGAACCCTCACCGAACGACCGAGACGGAAATTGCCGTCTTAGGCGACCATAATCGGCCCCGATTTTTCTCTTCGTGCTGCTTCTTCGCGCTGACTTTAGTTGCTGATACGTTCCGGATTAATAGGTGTGCAGGTATTGGCAAATTTTAATGTTCTTGGGTTGCTTTGAATATAATTGATTTATACTAATTAATTTCGAATATGTAATATAGATACTCATTTCAATATTAATATCCTCGCGAGATTTTTCGTGGTCGCGAGCTGGCACTACGTGTAAATTCATTGGAATTAATTAATGACGAACCGTGGCTGATTAATTGGGAATTTCGCGGCAATTACCGGTCGCCACGTGTACAAAAGTCTGGATCACCAAAGCCGGAAATCAAATCCGCGGCGATTGGACTTCCCTTTCCCCGTTTAAGAAAACTTGCTCGGGCCTTCGACCCGCGCGGAGAGAGAACGCTCGGGGAAAAGTTTATTGATGAAGCTCTGGGTCGGAAGTTTCGGAAGTAGGTCGGCCACCGGTATATAAATAAATGTCACATAATATTTCCGAAGTGTTTCAAGAGCGTCGCGGAAGAAAACTTGAGAATCGAGCAGTCTAATTCGCGCCAATTTCCTCGAACGAACGCGGACACCGTTTCGGCCTGGCAACTTCGAATAATGAAACGAAAGATATAGACAGCCGGGATCGGCGGAATGGAATTTCGTTATTCACTTCGTCAAACTACAAATCGAACCCGAAACTCTCCTACATACTAGAGAGGCCACAGAAATTTCTACGTCAAAAATATTCATGCTTGCAGCTTAGCCTGCGAGGCTGCTACTTTCTGTTTTATTGTAACGCTGCTGGAACTCGGACTGAACTATCGGAAAACTATGGGGGAAGAAAAAATTTGTTGCAGAGTAATGCAGTTTCGGTGATTATTGGATTGTTTTAGCGTATTCTGTGGCGAAAACAAAGGACAATGTCAACATACTTTCTTCGGTCAGTGCTTGCTCTCGCATCGAAGACCACAAGTCAATGTCCAAAAGAAATTGCTTCAGGTCGGGACGGCGGAATCATTAGAAAGAGCATTGTTCAAACGTCCAACAATCGTACAATCCGGTGGCAGCACGTCGGCCGTAGAAAAACGGAGGTAAAAGGCTCCGTCAAAACAATTCGGAATCCATTCAGCCGTCGGTGCTTGCATCGGCGTTCCTCGGCGTTTCCCCCTCGCAATATACAGGGTGGTTCACCTCGCTCGAGCATCCCAAATATATCTCGTTTATTACCGTAAGAATTGTGATCGGCAAACAGCTTTTTTTTTAATTGAGAAAATCTCAGAAGAGATATATTACAACATTAGGTGTAAACATAAATGGAATATACAGAACAAGAATCTTCTACAAAACTAAACATGAGGGTGTACGACCATTTTGGTTTCCCTTAAACACACAAGTTACAACTTTTTAAGAACGGGTGAATATAAAGGCAGAATTTAATATTGGGCTCAGCCGAAAATATGGAAACGTTCAGAGGCAGTTGAAATTTTAACTTAGAAAGGTTTTTCAGCAGTAGTCATCTTTGCAAATCATATAAATTACACTGCCAAAGGACGTAATTAAGAGTTTCCCACTCGAAGTTATATAATTATATTATTATAATTAATTAATTATAATAAGATAAGTTTCCCATCTGCACATAGGGCTGTCAATGATGCCAATCCGTGCGAGAGAGCCAGCAAGATGATAATGATCGACTCTGCTTCTGTTTATTGAGACAATGAAATGGCGGGATAAATGTGTACCATTAAACCAAGGAAGACGGTTATCCCTATAATAATGGAGAAAGTAAAATTTGCCTTTATATAATCCTTGGTTTTTAATTATCATAGAAGTGTTGAGAAAAGCCTTTTTCATGAATAGTTCGTACAGATCAGTATAAGGAATTCTTGAGATACATAAGGAACAGAAAGTGATAGCACTTTTAGCTAAGTCATTAACTTCATTGCCCCAGATTCCGGTATGATACGGAACCCAGTAAAATTTTATGAAATATTTATTAAAATTGTTCCGAATAAATTCATTATACATTTCTTTTTGATATCCAAAATATAAGAGTTAATTTTAGAGTTAACCTTAACCGATTCAAGACTTTGGAGAGCGCTAAGAGAATCCGAAAGAATACAGAAATTGTGCGGATCATTTTCAAGCACAATGTCAAGAGCACTGCTTGAAGCAGCATATTCAGCCGTATAAACTGACGCATTTTTCTCAATGCTCATGTTTGTGTGAAGCACAGCCCACAAAATCACCGTTCGAAGTCTTACTGCCATCCGTGAATATAGAAAAAGCAGAAGAATCCTGAAAGAGTCTGCCAATTTCCTGAGAGGGATCAGCAGCACCCCTGAGTTCCAAACCAAACTTGTGGTTAAAAGGAATAGAGGTGAATAGTGTTGCAAAGTCATGGCAGAAAATATGAAAGTGAACATTAGAATCTATCATGTTGAACGAATCTGCAAAGGACAAAGCACTTGCTAATAATATGCAGTTGGGACTGACATTTTTATTTTTATTTTTAATTATGTCGCAGTAACTTTGAATGGCTTGAAGACAAAAAGAGCTTTTATTCGACGAGATTCTTGCAAGAAAGCTGAGACATACAGTGGGTGTACAAAGTATTCGTACACCTTTTAAAAACTAATAACTTTTTTGTAATTGTACCAAACGATCTGATTTTTTATAATCAATTAGAAGCATTAGTTTACAAACTGATATGTAAAAAAGATTTTCGAAAAATTACAATTTACAAGGTTGCAGGTAAAAATAAAAAAGGCATTTTTTAAAACTTTTTTATTTGGGCCCTTAATGAAAATTTAAAACATGTTTTCTAGATTCATGTTCTTTATACACATGTTGGAAATTTCATCGAAATCGATTGACGCAGGAAAAAACAACGGGCGTCGAAACATGTACGATTTTGTGGATTTTAAGCAGAAACTGATTTTCACCATTTTTAACCGCTTGTAGCTCGTGTGTATGTTAATCGATTTCAATGAAATTTTCAACATGTGTATGACTAACATAGATCTACAAAACATACATTTTAAATTTTCATTGAGGACCCAAATAAAAAAGTTTTAAAAAATGCCTTTTTTATTTTTGCATTTATCCTTGTAAATTATAATTTTTGGAAAATCTTTTTTGTATATCATTTCGTAATCCAATGCTTCTAACTGATTATAAAAACTCAGGTTGTTTGGTACAATTATAAAAATGTTATTAGTTTTTAAAAAGTGTACGAATACCTTGTACACCCACTGTAGATATTTAGCTCAGCAAACAGCTTTTCTTCAAGCTGCCGATCTACGAAAATAATTGTCGTCTCATTTAAAGAAAACATCGATGACCTTGAAACCTTGAAGAATGTGTCCTCCAGAAAACTTACGCTTTCAACAACATTTATCCCTGAAACAAATCATCAATTCTTCTGACAGTCTCTCCTCCTCGCAACAAAACAATCGAGGTGTCAAAGTCACATGGTCTACCCCGTATATAAACGCATCGGTACCCTCGATTACTTTCGCGCCGAAAATCATCGGTGCAAAGAGCAGCGACGCAGCAGCACCAACAGTAGCAGCGTGCACGGTGCATCGGGTGCATCCGTGCTGGCCCGTGCAGCGGCGTGATATCCAGGTCAGCAGGGATTACTTTCGAGCTGGCGAGCTAACGGTGTTCACTGCGTCGATCGGATCGGTTGCAGCATCGCGGGCAACTGCAACTGCAATAGCAACATCAACCGGGTGGAGGCGGGTGAGGTGTACACAGCTTCCCGACGCGGTGCAAACTGCAACTTCCCCGAATATTTTCATTATCCGGGATTGCGTGTCGGCCGTGTTAAGAATGCAGCCGATTAGGGGTATGGAGTCGCGGTATCCGGCCGATCGAACGGACCGACCGACGCCGTTTAATCCGCCGGAAGAACCGCAATCGGATTTCGGTGGCAACGATTATGCCGTGTCCGGACCGCAAAGGCGCTTTGCTCTTCGAATTGCCGCGGCTCCGCGAGTTTCGCATGGCGTGCGGGTGGAACACGTGGAGGGAGAGGGGGAGAGTGTTGCACAGAGGAGGTGGAACGAAGACACTTGAAGCATCGTTCACAGGCTGACGAGCGAGGCACGTTAATGACGGTGTTTTACCGCCACCGCACCACCGCGCCGCATCGCGAGATTCCGTACGACGACGTGTGTATAGCTGGACAAGAAGCATCCAGCCAGCCGGCTGGTTGCTCGCTGCTCGGATAATTATGCGGCAGTTTCCAATTACCAGTGACGACCGAACCTCTGCCCTCCTTACTCTCTTTCTCTCTCCCTCTCCCTCAAATCCTGTTCTACTCTTCCGACGACACACCTTCAACCACCCCCGACCTCGCTAGACTTCGCGGCGGGAAACTGCGCCGTGTCCGCTCTTCAGGATTGTACCGTGATGGTTCTTGGACGAGGATCTTTCGAGAACTGCCGGAGAGTGTCGATTGTGCGCCATTGGCGTGGCTTTGGTCGGGATCCTTAGATGGGATTGGGTAATCGCCGTATGACTCACACGGGTTTGTGTCAAATTACCGACAATGTGCATCTTAGCATCGACAATGAATATTTCAATTCAAATAATCAGTTTCTTTTCCCTACTTATTTAAATACAGACAAGTACCCTACCACAGATGTGAGCTATCAGACGTAGCTATAAGGTTGGTCGCACAAGTACTATCAATCGACACACGCAGCACTGAAATTCGACTATCAACGCAAACTAACTGAAGAACTATCGTATTGCGAACTGTTGAATAGACTGCCTTCAGATATCGGTTGCACCGCACGGTGTTCCGTTCCAAAAGCTTTCTCAGCTAGATTCGATTGCAAATTTCGAGCTTACAGGTATTTCTGTCGAAGAGGAACATCGAATGCTGAAGCCATGGATCAGACGAATATACTTTAGGCGAGCATGATTCGAAGGGAGCTATTCGTGGTTCGAATATTCGCTTCAAAAATAAAGTAGTGAGTAATATCTAAGAATATTGAAAGGAACATCCTGTACACGTACGAAACCACCCTCAATAATGAGAGTCGGATACGACAAGTTTTACAGCACAATAAATCTCAATTACTGCGACCCAAAACCCCAGAAATCACTCGGCACGTTCGCTCCAGATTCTACATTAATCTTCAAACTCTACATTCTGCAGTGCAACAACGAACACACAGCAATCACTCGTAGATGCCAGGATAAAGTAATTGACACAATAAAGTGTACCCTGTAGAACTGTTCTCGTCCGGCACAGAATTCCCTGCGACAGTAAACGTGAATATTTAAAATACAATTTCTCCAAACGATTATTTTATCGCCACAGATGGATAATTACAGTGGAGATTTCGAGAGGATTGCATTAATTTCCCGACACGATCGCTACCGACGATAGAAATCCGAATGACGAGGTCACATTTCTTCTGTCGCCGCCTGGTCCCTTTTGTTTCTCTCGCGACGTACCTTTAGGCCGTCGTCCGTGCGGGCACATTGGGTCAAGTATCACGTGATAACCGCTGAAAACGAAAGAGGTGGAGGGTGAGAAGGTTGTTCTCGACACCGTTGGAAATTCGGTGGTGAGCGGCTTCAACGTTCTCGCGAAACCTTTGCTACCAAACCATTAGCCGCGATGCCGAAAAAGCGGCGAAAATATCAGCTCCTTCCATAAGCAACAAAAATCTTCTGCTTTTGGATTGCAGTTAAATATTTCACTTATTTCTTTATAAGAAATATAAAGTTTGTTCAAAATGAAAATGGTTGTACAATTATTCTAGATCCTGGACATCTAGAAAAGTTTGAAAAGCGGAAGTGACTATACGCGTGACGTTGAACACGTTAATCCCCGTGTGCGGAGAATCGTGCGAACCGATTCGCTTTTGCCAGGCCACGGGATTCCCGAGGATTGATTTTTCATTCTGCCGGTGAACAACTGCGAGCAGTCGCGCGCGAAAGCAATTATAGTCGCGCAATTACGAGTCTGTGTGTACGGTCAGTGGATTAAAATGATACTTTGGAAAATCCAGTTAAGGAGCATGTTGGTTTTAATTAACTGGCTGGCCGCCAGTTCCTCGTTAACCGTTTCCCAACTCCTGATGTCCTTCTGTTTCTTCAATCTGGTCCTCTACACCCTTCCCCCAACGATCTATCGGGACCGTTCAACAATGACGTTGGAAAGTCCCAGGAAACGACTGGGGAAAATAGTTTCTGCAATCGTTTCGGATAGTTTCGGACACTGGCGGAGCTGGTGCTTCTCGTTTAATGGAAACTAGTACAGGAAAACAGTCATTTCGTTCTTGGCGTAGCATTCTTGCGAATCGATCGCAATTAATTAAATATTCTTATAGATATTCTATCAATTTCGCTAGACAACTAAAATTCTGCTATATTTTTTCTACAATTTGTAAAGAATGGTGACTATATAATTTTATTATTCATTCCCCCGTGCAGTACAGTTTGCGAGATCAGTGAAAATCGGGCACGAACTTGTGCAATCATCTAATATTTCATATTCGATTTCTCTCCTCTAAGGGAACAGAAAGCAGGACATCCGGGGGCCAGTCGTTTCGCACCGGTCGTTGCACAGTGACGAGCGTGATTCGTCTCTATTTTTAACGTCAGAATTACTGTCTATCGGGGTCGCAATCATAAAGCAATGATTGCTGTGAATGGCAACAGTTACTCCCTCCGTGCAACTGCTGGCGAAAAATCGAATCTCGTTGTTGTGGAAATGTTTTCAACCAACTCTCGCGCGAACGCTGCATTGCCGTGGTCTTGCTGCTGTCATAAAACTTTCAAAGACAGCGGAGGTAGCGTTGTCAATATTACACGTCTAGTAAACAACTGACCCAGTATTCTTTCGTGTTGTCGTCTTTTATCCACTGATAGTCCTCTTGCGATCCGAAATCTGTTGCGTGAAAAATTTGACGATATTAAACTTTTTCCGTATTTTAACGAGTCACATTCGTGATGAAGATTTTAAGGCGTGTAACAAATATGTATAATACATTTAGGCACTAAAAAAATATAAATTCTCTTTTCTTTTTTAAGGGGTTAAAATATTATATCGACAGTTTATTTGGTCTCTACTTTTATGAGAATTTTTTGTTATTTAGTAAAATATGTAGCTCATGTAATTATAAGTATTTTTAGTTTAGAAAAATCGCACACGCGCTTCACCTACCCATAAATATGTGCGCAACATCCCAATGTAAAACGGCAAACAGTTTTTCTGAAAAAAACCGGTGGAAAACAGCTCTTAATGCAAGAGGAAACGAATTTCGATCGAACACTCGTTTCTTTCAATTGCTTCCGAATATTCTGATCTGGCGGAAAGTTTCGCGATCCGGCAATAAATTACAAGGGAGGATCGATGGATGGGTTGTGTAATAAACGGCGGGAGGGTAGTTCTCGTGCGCCGAAAATTTGCGAAAATCTGGATCGTCGCGGGGCGATAGGTCCGCCGCGCGAACTTCGATCGCGGTTAGAGACAATTTCACGTCGGAACTTTCCGGCGGAGGGCAGGGCCGTAGTCGTTACGTGGAAATAAGCGGAAATCGAAATTGGCGTAGAATTTGCTCGCGGACAAAGTTCGTGGGAAATGGGACGCGGGCCGGATGCGACGAAACCATGTTGACGGAATAAAACGCGGAATAAAGTTACGATATGCCCGGAACCAGATTTATGGGTTCCGGGGCTGGGGATATGATTTACAATTGATTTTATTCGTACCGACCTCCCTGTACACACACACACACACACTCGTGCACGTGGAACTAAACTTCTCTTCGTAATGGCCGCCGTTTGTCGATAGTAATGTAATTAAACTTATTTATGGGGCTCTGCGTTTTGTATTTGCGGCGATTACTTCGCGAAACCCACCAAAATTGCCTGTTTAATAATAATATTATTCCTGATAAATTGTAGTTGCCAGCACAAGGAATAATTTTGATATACGGTGGCCGCTGTATGCAAATGGACCGCGCAAATGTTCCTGGATGTTTGTTTATCCGTGGAGAAATTGTTTAAGTGGTTTATCTTACATGGTTTCTTTTATACACTTATAAATGGCATTAAATTCTTCGCTATTTATTATTATGATTCAATTAGCAAGTTTTCAGCTTCTCTGTTGCCAATATCTTCCATGTTTCTATTTACAGACGTCATAAATTGCATTTTCAAAAAATCAAGCACGTTACGACGTTTTACCTCGTAAGATCCAGCCGAGATCCAGCACGGTGAAACGTCAGTTTGATTTCGGATGTTTGAACTAATCAGGAGGAAAGCGGATCTAATACGTATCCTTTGGGGGATAGAATTTACTGCTTTAATAACGTCGTGTTACAGTTAACGCAAATCTCGTCGCCAATTCGCAGATCTTCCTAGAGTTAGACGGCGTTGATCTAATCAGAACTTCGGGGTATAGTGACCAACGCGGTATCTTGGGAAACTGGGGAGGAAGAAACAGAATACTTCAATATTTAATGTCCTCGAATCAGCAATTCCGTGATAGCTGCAACTCGACTCCTGCTTCTATTTCCTAAATCGGCGCTTTAAACTTATGGTTTCACGCGAATATCATTTACGGACTCTACCGCTTTACCTGCATACGTGCGATTATTAAATACTTGAAATGCGAGTCGTGAGTAAATAATTCACCCAGCGAAAAAGAATCCAATAATTCCTTCTAGAACTAATATATGAAAATATGTATATAATACAATTCTATAAAATTCTACTCGGTTCTGTTTAAATTTGATACTTCACTAAAGCGAGAAAATTAGCCTGTTTTTCAAGTGATACATTAGACCAAACGAATTTTGCGGTATTTTGACGCAGAAAATGGTGAAAGTCCATTCTAAGGAACGCGCGAGGATTCAGTTCCACGCGAAAAAGATTTTCAGATGTGAAGTAACTGTAATTCGTCGGCCAAAGTGGTTCCGTCTGCGAGTTTACAGTCCGATGTGGAATTACAGATTTTTCTCGAGCACTATTTTAAAGACGTTACATCCGGTGCGACTGCAATCTCGCTGAGAGTGACCTGTTTACCTCCCGACGCATATAGACGCTACTTTGATTCTAAGAGCTTCAAGCGGGGAAGCACACGAGCTAGGGAAGTCTTAAGAAGACCCAACCCACATCCCAACCGAGACGAACTTTACTCTCCTAATAATGTTGCTGTAAACTCGACGCGCTTTTGATAACGAGCGTAGATTTTTCCCAGTCTCGGCAGAATGTCGCAGCAGTTCACGGTGCAGCCAGAACTTCTCGCATTGTGCAATGCTGCACGGTTGCACGAATTACGAAGGTGCAATTGCCAAAACAGAATCTTCCCTTATTTAATCCTATATTAACACATCAACGAACAACGAAATAAGAGCCAAACATACATGCATTAATTTGCAACCGGAACGGTGCGACAAATTCGTGTGGAAACATTTTGACAGGCGTTCCGGTCCTCCGGCGGACAAAATTAGCTAAAAACAGGCCGACGCCGACCGACAGTTCCCATTAAAAGCTCGGGCAGGTTTTCTCGGGGTCACGAGGGCCTAGAATCCACGGCAGGGCTGGAGAGACCCGTCTGGAACAAGCCGAAATTCCGTTGTCGTTCGGAGTGTTCCCGAAACGAAACGGCGCGGCCGTTTCCGCAGAAATATCATGAACAGGGTACCCGGGCAACTTCTGGCGTCATATTACACCGTTAAATTAGCGGCCGCTACTTTCCCGACAGCGCGTCGGCCGGATTTACGTTCTGGAGGCGCTTGTCGTCGCCAGCAACAAACAACGGGCGCAACTTGACCCAAATACTCGAAATCGTTCCCCGGCTGTCGGACACTGGCTCCGCTGCAAGTTGTGGGACGTGGCAGCGCGTCATACGCCCCTCCCTTGCACCCCGTTGCATCCCGGTTGCACCGGCGTGGCACCCCTCCACAAAGCTATATGCATAAGCGCACGCGGATGTGGCCGCGCACAAGACCCGGAACTCCGTGTTATTAAAGTAGTAAATTTCATCCCCTGCTCGGATATGGATTAGACGTCGCGACGCTGGCTCCGTTGTGTTCCAACCCCCGCGACATACTTGAATCTGAGCTTAGGGTTACCAGATACAGGGTCGCGGGACTTAGGAGTTCAGGTTTAGGTTTATTAAGCTGCCGTATGAGATATGTACGATTTTCTTTCACGGGGATGTTAAGGAAACAAACGTTTTCTCTAAGTATATTTTGTTCGTTAAAATTGTCGCTAGAGACTCTGCAGATTTTATGCAGATATCATCTGCGATGGGATCAAGAGTTCCTAGCGGAACGTTGAATATCCGAGCTGACAATACCGAAAATTAGAAGCTGCTTCAAAATCCGCTCCACGTAGGACAGAATTCCAATTTTGGTTCCGTGAGGCTATGAACTGTTACTTCGACTTGTGGAGTTTCAGCAGCGCCAGGCGGACGACGTCTAATCCATATCCCAGGCGGGAATGTAATTTACTACTTTAATAACATCGTGTTAAACTTAACCGATCTACGGATGACGAATTGCAACACTTTTCGTTCGTTTTCCCATGGCCGTGCGTCGCTCGTGTTGCGAGACCATGTCAGTCTCTCCGCGGAAGATTCTACGAAATTTCTCCTGACAAATAGAGAGCTTAACTCCATTAGGGGTTGATTCGAGGGTGCTTTGATATCGGAGAACGTGGTACTATAGTTTCGGGGAGAGAGGATTAAGAGCCCGCCGTCGGTTGTCTTCTGAAATTTATGAAGCATTCGAGGGCCGGCGGAACCTCCGGATATTTCGCACATTCGAAAATCCGATTCGAAGTCTTTTTTTACACGTCTGTATTTTTGAATTTTCTTTCACTCGATGATGGGACGTTAGAGAGTTTTTCTAGTCAACCATTTTTCAGGTACACAGTTCATTAAGATTTGTCAGAACACTTTGTGAAACCCATTGTGCTCTTTAAATATGGCTCGTCAAAATTTTTCATTTTTTAGTCCATTTAATTACACGAAACATACATATACAGGGTATTTCACCTACAGTCCCTGCTCACTTTATTAGACTTACCTCTATAATCATGATATTTTTAGTTTTACCATGAATAATGGGTATAGCAGCGTTATGCAAATATCACTTAATGATGACCAATGAATTTTCCATATATTTATTTTACAAAAACGATGGATACAAACACAAATAGATCAATATAATTCTTCAAACACTAATATTTTGTTAATCCGCCCTCAGCTGCTCTTAAAGCCGCAACTCTTCTGGACATGCTATCTATGCAAGTTTGTGCAATTTCTTTTAACAGTTATGGTGCCAGTGATAGATTATTCTCTCTATCAACTTGGTCTTTGTTGTTATATTTTCTTTGGCCAGTTCTCTTTCCAGGTACTCCCAGACATTTTCAATCGGATTCATGTCCGGCGAGTTGCCGGGCCATGGTAAAAGGGGGATTTTTGGCTCTTGCAAGAAAATTTTACACTTGGATAGGCAACCCATAAGGCAACCTTGTAGTACGAAATCATTACCCCATAGGTTGAAAACAGCGTTGAATTCCTTATAGGATTTCAAACAACACCAATTCTTCAGGTGAGTCTAATAAAGTGAGCAGGGACTGTAACATCACCACCTTGAATATCTTTGTTGTTTTTAAAGATACGTGAAATGTCTGAAGGATAAAGTTGAATGGTAAAATGGGGCTCATACGATACCAAAAAAATTTTTATTTTTATGTAATTTTTTTCAGAGATATGAAGGTCACCTTCATTTTGACTGGAATGATGTATTTTTTAATACAAAAAGTAAAGTTTAGTAAAAACAAAAATTTTTTTGGTATCGTATGAGCCCCATTTTACCATTCAACTTTGTCCTACAGAAATTTGACGTATCTTTAAAAACAACAAAGATATTCAAGGTGGTCAAGTTAGGGGAAATACCCTGTATATTTTACCGATTCGCAATGAATACTAGATGTGCGAAACGGGCAACGTACCGTAAACTTTCGATGTTACTATTCCACCTTAAATACCTCCGAGCCATTACAGCCGGAAGTTAGCGAAGCAAAGCACCATAAACCCCTGACCTAACCCAAAAACGAAGTACACACCGAGCCACCCTAGAAATCGTCCGATCAAATTCTGCCAGCGTTCCCGAATGAACGTCAAACTGCCGCGAACTCCCGACGTGCGTTCGCCTAAGCCCGCCCCCGATCGCAGCACCGGTTCGGCCCCATACTCAACATACTACGAATACTTATCCAAAATAGTTAACCGATATACTGACACCGCATTCCCTACACTCCTCTTGAATATCGTCGACTCTGTGGGGTCGATTCGCCTTGGGTAGAATATCGAGCGGGATAAATTCGAAGCAATCCATGTAAATCTATGTATGCCTAAGATCCGCAGTCTATAAATAAATAAGCGTCGAATAACGCTGGGAAGGGCCGAACGGGGAAAGTAGAAAACGAAGAGGGTAGAAAGGGGGTGACGATCTGCCCCTAACACACACAGGCATAAATTGCGTGGGTGCAGATTGGCCGGATGGTAACCGCTCCTTTATTTTCCTTAGCTGCGTGGGACCGTGACGTCGGGGGTCGACGTTCACGTCGAAGAAAACGGAGGAAAACGTCTGCGCCCGCTGCTGGGGGGTGGGGGCCGAGGGGGTTGCTACGACGGGTCAGGGAGGTTAGGGTGGATCCTGGATACATAACGTAACGGATGGACAGGCAAGCTAAGGCTAGATAGGTAAGGCTATACTCGAAAGCTAAACTACTTTGCCCGGAGCAAGGCGGGGGTTACGGAGGCTTGAGTGCTAGCCGCTTGTTCTGTAATCCAATAGAGACCCCTAAGACCTTTCTCGACCCGCCCCCGTCCCTTTCGGCGTGTAGGGTGTAGGTACGCGTGCAGCCGAGTGTACGTAACTTCCTCCCTCCACCCACTTGCTATATACACCTGGATATCTATGTAGATTTCAATATGGCGCGAACCAAAGAGCCTGCTCCGTTTTTCTATTGGATGATGCCGAAAGCAAAAACAATCTGAGACACCGAACGTGATCTACGAGAGCCGAGAGCCCGAGATCCACCAGACACGGCTGTTTACGAACGTCTTCTCGCCCGTTGGCCCGGATCCTTCTTCCTCTCTTTTGCGCTCTCTCTCCTTTCCTAGCTCTCTTTTACTCTTCTTTTTCGCTCTCTCGCGCGGAGAGCGCGCCAGAGCTCTTGGGTGATGGGATCGTTAAAGGCTTTCAAAGGGATCTAGAAATACCGAGGAAAAATATGTTCGACGGAGGACGCCCGATGCCATAGCGACGATAATAAGGAGTGATAAACGGGCGAAAGTGATTGAACTCTGTTACCCCCGCTACGATTTTTCCGAAATGATGCTCCCTCGGGCACAGGCCGCCTTTCAATCTTGCCCGGGAAAATATTCCCGAGGCCCCAGGGCCACGGAGAACGATGCGAACTGATGTAATCGGTACACTGTTTCACTTAGGGCCGAGATTTAGATGGGATTTATCGAGTGTTGCGCCGTTATCGCCACGACAGTCGCTGGATCTCCGAAGATCTGATTATGCCGCGGTATATTAGGTCAGAATGTGTTATGGTGAGTTCTGGATTGAATTTTTTAAGACGTATCGAAGCTTTTATCGAAGTTTCCAAGGTTGTCAGTGGACTGAGAAGCATTTGGCATCTGCTATAGATCGTTCGGAGAAAATTGCAAGCTTCCAAGATATTTTCAAAAAACTTTCCGACTAGTACATTGAAGTTATAGAAGAGTAACAGAGAATTGAGAAAAAATAGAAAGATTATTCCATTTTAGAATTTACCTAGTGTAATCTTAAATGTACGAGTGGTTAACCCTCATCCGTTCCTAATTTCACGAACTGAATCTGTCCCACGGTGTCTAATTGACTCAGTGATAAAAAAGCGATAAATTAACAAGGTAAACAGTTATTTTTCGATGATTTGTAATTTCAATTAATGAGTTAACATTTAAATCTTGGGTTTTTCGGTTATGAACTTCGCATTAAAAAGATAAAAGTCACGAAGTTTCAGACTTTACCTATAAATAACAGAACCGTATTGCTTATTTCGAAAAAACCGTGTCAAATTGACACGAGGGACGGATGAGGGTTAAATGCAAGGCTAAGGAAGTTTGACATTTTCCTCCGAGTTCTACTTGGGAGTCATTTAAGACAAATTCGAAGGTAGAACGTCTACGGAAAAAGAGTATTAACATTCGGTTGAAATGTTTTCCCGGAATTCGTTCCAGCAGCCCTCCCATAAAACAGGGGGTAGTTCGAAAACGAGGGTTTAAATGGTTCTCGAAATGTTCGATTAACGATGGAAAAATTCTACAGGGCTCGCTAGATATGGCCGGCAGCGAAGGTTTTTGAGCAGCACGTTGCGATAATGGGGACAATTTGCATATCCGGGGGAATGCCGGTAGATTTATGTGGGACGCGGGTAAGAGTGAGCATTAAAGAGTTATTATCTCTTTTGTGGTGGTCGCGTAGCATTCCACTCACGAGGTACGACCTTACAAATGTGGCGTTATTTATCACGAAAATACCGTGCGCGCACTTTGCCAACGTATCGCCCGGATTAGTTTCCGTACTCTAGACATTCGCGAACTGTTGCATCATTTATTTCCTCGGGCGACCGGAATGCGACCTCCGATTCTCCGCGGTTGTTGTTTACTTCACGCGGAAGCGTCACAAAGCGAACGCCCCGTGTACTATACACTCGGCTGTTTGTTTTTCTACGGATGATTTTTGCCCCACAATTTTTGCTTCCACACTCTAAAATATTAGGTGAACGAATCATTACGTGTAACAGTTCTAGACGTTTGCAAAATATTATTAGAAAAAGAAATAAACTTCTATGTAGCTTCTGCACTTTGACAATTTTTATTTCGCTTAAAAATCCGCAGTCTAATTACTAGACCTAAATTGCATAAATTAAATTGCAACAAACTGAAGTGAAATGGAAATTTATTTTCTTCCGTATTATGTTTAGTAGGTTGAAAATAATATAATAGTATGTTCAAATTTTCCTAATGTTTTTGCTATTTTAAATTAAACCTACTCATTTTTATCATAAATGCATAAAATCCGCAGGGTACTAATCACACTACTTGTAACCCAAAAATCAGTAGACCATTTTAAAATGAAATAACCCTTGACTTTTTCAAAAATTCACATTTGTTATTTTATAAACAGATTCGAATTGCAGATGGTCCAGCAACTTATCTGTAATTTCATGTAAGATTTAATAGGAAAATCCATAGACGTTCCCATTTTTCATCCCTTCACAATTATATTCATTTTTGGGGAGAGTGCATCTCGGAGAGACGATCACGGACACGATGAGCGAAGTCGTCGGTAAATTCTCGCGGAAAAGGTTCGAATCTGAATTCCATCGACAACAATCAAAGGCTCGGTGGTAGATTCCCGATAAAGGGGAGGGTCTTTTCGCCCGGTAGGTTGGCGGGAATTCGTAGTATTAGAGGCCCATCTCACGTAGCAGCTCATCAGCAGTTGAATTGGCCACTCTGCCCCGGCATCGAGTTTTCTTGACCTGGAAAGTTCAAAACGGTACTTGGTCCGGTACGTGTGATTACGGGACACGTCGCGCGCGGGGGCCGGGTAATTTATTTTCGACCCGGCCGTGTATCATGCGCCGTTTATATTTTTCATGCTCGCCGCCCGGAAACAATCTCGACGATCTATCTTCAACGTTATACACTCGCGAATCTCGCCGGGAGAAACCGGAGGGGAAGGGGAACGTTCTGAATTCTTTATACTACGCAATAAAACGAAGCGTTTCGCTCGGTCGACCTAGTTTTTTCGACCGGTAATTTCAGGGAGGAAAAAACTTCATCGACTATCTCGGATAAAACGGCGCATAAAAATTCCTCCGAGTTGCGTTTCGTCGGAATCGAAATTATCGGATCCTCTCCCGACTCGAGAAAGAGAGAGAAAGAGGGAGTGTTTAAAGGGAAGTTTGTAGATTGATCGAACGACTGAATCTTTCAGGGGTAGGTATTACATTACCTTGGGAAATTTTGTTGGAACTCTGTCTTTCAGGGGGCGCGCGACTACCGAGGGTAAAACAGTATAGGGGTTGGAAATTCGTATTGCCCGGCGGACGTCGATAGTACAGGGGGTAGTTTTACTGAGGGCCGTCGGCAAGGCAGGAAGATCTCGCGTTGGGGGTTCAAATTGCCGATCGAGCCTCTTGGAAGACGTTGCAGGGGGTTGCTGAGTGGCGTTGGTGTCATGGGATGGGGTTAGTTGTATTGGCAGCTTGGTGCGAGGTATTGAACGGGGTTCCAGGGCCTGTTATCATAAATAGATAAATGTGCTTAGACATTTTCCTGCATAAAATAATTGGCAACATTTCATTCATGTTTGTAACATATATTTTAACTTGTTTCAACCCCTTGATGCTTTTAGCTTCCTTACGGATTCATTTAACACATAAAAATTTCTGCAGTGACGTTCAACAGAATAAATAGACTTTCTAATGGACATTTTTTGGTTTCTATGATAATTTCAAGAAACGAAGTTAACCTAAAAATTTTGATAAAAATCCGCAATGGTATTTAAAATGCCACCAAGGAGGGGTGGCACAAATTGGAATTCGTTCTCGCGGATAGCGTGAAGCAGGAACAATAACAAGAGATAAAGAGTGTTATCGGAATACCGTGCTCGACGACGATGTTTTTGCTGTGGTCTGGCTGGATAGTTTGGATTGCGTATGCGCGGCACGGATTATCATTGGTATCGATAAAGCGCCGGAACGGAACAGCGTTACGGGATCAATCGAATCGCGGTGAAGTCAGCACGGCTCATTTCGCGGTGCGCGGCGCCTTTTAGTGCCTTTAGTACGGCGATGCCCATAAAAGGCTGAATAGGAACACCGTCGTCCCGTGGTATCGATCTAGCACGCGGTTGCGGATATTCTTCCGCGTGTCTCGCGCCCGAACCCAGTCGTAAATGCCACGATTTACCGCCGTAGCCTGCGTACGGCCTCCGCAGTGCTAGCTGTCGGTGTTGAGTCAGACGTCGGGGAACACTAGTCTGACTATCTTACTTCCCCTGTCGACTGCCTCCTGTTTCCTGATACCGAGAGGAAGTATACTCGATGCCCTAACTACTGGAACACCGGTACAGCTCTGGCAAATATGTCGCCTTTCAAACTGAATTGCTAAAGCAGAATAAAATGAAATGAAACAGATTTTTTGTTAATCTCCACATCCAATTGCATTTTCCTCTGATATTTCATACATCATTTTTGTATATATTATGGTCCTGATGCCGAGATGAAGTATACTCGATGCCCTACCTACTAGAGAACTGATACAGCTATGGCAAACATATCCCCTTTCAAACAGAATTCTTAAAGCAGAATAAAATGAAATGAAACAGATCTTCGTGAACCTCCACATCCAATTGTATTTTCCTCTGATTTTTCATACATTATTTTTGTATATATTATCGTCCTGATGCCGAGATGAAGTATACTCGATTGCCTAACTACTAGAGAACTGGTACAGCTCTGGAAAATATGTCCCCTTTCAAACAGAATTGTTAAAGCAGAATAAAATGAAATGAAACAGATCTTCGTGAACCTCCACATCCAATTATATTTTCCTCTGATCTTTCATATATTATAAACAATTTTTTATACATTATCGTCCTGATGCCGAGACGAAGTATACTCGATGCCCTGGCTACTAGAGAACTGGTACAGCTCTGGAAAATATGTTCCCTTTCAAACAGAATTGCTGAAGCAGAATAAAATAGAATGAAAAAGATCTTTGTGAACCTCCGCATGTAATTGTATTTTCCTTTGATTATTTATATATTATCGACAATAATTCCACTCTCGATTAAATTGTTTTATGGTTTCGTCAGAGAATAGATTACAAGATTTTTTTATCGTTACGCGAGCAGAGAAATTGATCAAATGGTTATTTCTGATATCATGAAAGTACGAAAAGTCCTGTAGAAAGTATCCATCAATGCGTATTTAATGTTTCATACGTCTGACGGAATTAATTAGCTGCGGATGGTATTTTACTGTCGGCTCTTTGTGCGATACGAGCTCTGAAATTAATTTTGTGGAACTCTTTTCCATACATTACAATGTAATTACTGGTTAATACAGTTTCCCATCGTTCCTTCACTTCGGATACGGCTTCGCGGGAACGATATAAATATAGCAAGTAGAGGAACGCGGTGGAAGCGTTGAAATCTCGCTTTATTATCTTGTAAAAATATTTCAATTTCAATTCAACAGAGTAATTAAAAGAATTCGCCAGCATTGATATATTACATTCCACACGTTGAATCATTGAAGGAAAGTAAGACATCTATTTGAATCCTGTATCTAACAACTGATGTAGAAAATCATTATTTTTCATGTTTCGTGGAGTTCTCGAAGAATCCTCTTAACGCACATACAATTTCACCGATCCCACAAACGTATCGCGCGACTTATGTACATATGTTTCCATCATGCCGACAAGTGCTTCTGATAGAGTTCTGCGATAAGAAGATGATCCTGGGAGAGCAGAAGTCACATTCCGCTGGTGAAACATCGTCGGACCTGTTTTCCACAAGAAAAACCATCCGAGCATGAGCGAATAGGAGGAGAATCAACCGGTGAAAACTCGACGGGGCTCGTCGGTGTGTCCATGTCAGTCGAGAGAGCAAATTTGCCGAGCTTTCGCCTTGGATGCGAATGTAAATCCGTTTCGAGGTAGGTCGCGTAATTTGACGAGAGGAGAGACAGAGGGAAAGAGAGAGAAGGAGTTCTAACATCGCGGGAGATCAAGTCGCGAATAAATCTCGGCTCATCTGTCCACGGATACACAAAGTCTCTCGCGGGCGCTATAGCGCGTTGCCCGTTTACTTTACGAGCCCATGAATGGCATCTGATTGAGAGACGACCGGGAGCAGTTTTATTTCGGAGGAACATAAAACGCCCGGCCGGAAATCGAGAACGCGGACGGGGAATGACCAAGAGAAGCACGGGGCGTAAAGTTAATCAGCCGAGAGAGGGCCGATAACGACAGTCGTAAGTTATTATACCGTGGAACCGGTTACTGCCACGTTACGAGCCGACGCGGTATTGTCTGTGTTCTTCAACAAGTACCTGTTAATAGTCACTCGGTAAATATCCCGGTGCAGCCTGAAAAATAATGCAACTTGTCTGAAAGTGGGTCAAAAGGTTTCTTCAAGAACCTGGAAGGATTTGTTTACTATACCGGGTAGGGCGGAAAGCGTAGTAGGGTAAAGTGCCCAAATATGGTATAGTCGCCTATTATGGCACTACCTTACATCTTGTAAAGGAGACATCGCACTCTAGTGAGAAAATCCTCAGACAATAGTTTGCCATGTTTACTGAACAGTGTACAGTGCAATCGCACCATTCTACAGATATTAGTATCGATCCTCCGCTAGTTATGCTCTACGTGTTTGAATATTTTTGTGGTTAGATTTTCGATTGTATCTTTTTCGAGGAAAGTAAGTGATTTTGAAATGTTTGAACATATCTGTAGTTTCAGTTTATTTATATTAATGTTTGCCGACTGTTGGTTTTGGCTGAAATTAATTTCCTCTTTGTCAGAAGCTAGTATTATCAGTACACGTGGAGTCCCCAATATGGCACTACCAAGGGTATATCCCTAATGTGATTATAGCTATTGAAATTCTAGGTGTGGGTGCCGAATATGGCACTAGGTGTCATATTAGGGACTTAAGGTGTACCATGTTAAGAACCCCTTTCGCTGGAATCTGCAAATGATACACCACAAAAAAACTCTTTTTCCCAAGCTGTATTAATTGTTGAACAAACTTGATCCCAGAATCTTATATGAAGGAAATGCATCTACAACTGGTAATTTTTTGGTCGAGAAAGAGTATTCTAAAATAATCAAAAAATTACATCAACAAAAAGTGGTTCATATTTGGGTACTTTACTCTACAATCGGGCAGGGGGTGGTTCCACATGTAAAAGTAAATAAAAAAAGAAGAATAACATTTTTTATGTTGAGGGACAGAATAAATTGTGCAGCATGTTCATGCGGAATTATTTTGCACACAGATCCACGAAGTAATAATGACAGATTTGTTTGGCAAATAATGCACTGTACATTCAATAATCGAAGCAAAAGAAATGCGAGCAACAGATAAAACCACGGAATAACCCAAGAAAAAACCTAATCTAAAATCTCACAAGAAAATTGTCCAACGGTAGCGACTAAAGGAACGCAAGTTGGCTTATAATTACGGTGGCTCGCGATGTAGCAAAAATGAAAATCTCTTTATTCGAAGCTCGGTTGTACGTAACAGGCGCGGCCATCCCCGTGGTCGACAATATTTATTTTTCTCGTCGTCGAAAAAAACCGCTAATTAATGCTTCCGTGTCCGTTTCTTTTACCGTCCATTGTTTTTGCCGGGCTCCGCCGCGGTGTTGTTAATAGGAAAACTGTCGGCTTTAAAGTTTCTTTTGCAGACGTCTGCGTCGCCGTCTGGTCAATCTATAATTCAGTACGTAGGTGAAGACAGAGAGATAATGATAACCCCAGGGTAAGACACAATGGGGCTGTCTATAGAACAATATTCCATCCCCAATGCGCGCGCGCACCTGTCGGAACTGTCAGTGCTGGCTAAAGGTAGTTGCAGAAATTATTTTCTAAATTCTGTTCCATTGGTTAATTCGAAATAATGATTAACTTCCGTAATACCGAAAATACTACTTAAAATATTTATTTGATTTTTCATTTCATTTCAATTAAATATTCAGCAAGAATTTCAAACAATTATTTGAAGTATATATTTTTGATTTTGTACATCGTATAGAGAGTTCAAGAGATGTATTAGTTGAACTAAAATTATTTTTCATATATCCAAAAAATCAATTAGTCAAATATTCTTGTGTGTAGAACTAAAAGACAGAATAAATCCTGAATCTTATTCGGATAGAAGTATTTCAACTACTATTTTCAACACATTTCGTTTGAAATGCACCGAGCTCCGGTCAGAACCACAATGTCCGCAGTTACAACGTCACGTTTTGTTGCACCTTGTCCCGTTCACACGCAACCACTTCGCCGGGTTTTTCTGCACGTCGATTATGCTCCCCGATGCTCGAACTATCGATCAAATAAGCCACCATTTTCGAAACGTTACATCGCTACCCCACTGACGCCACCATCGCCGCTGCTGTCTGAATATTCATGGCTTTGCAACTTTCCACCTCGAAACTATAGGCAGGATTCACTAAGCAGAGACCGGTGATCCTAATCCCCCAAATAAACTGGAACTATAATGAAGCACACAGAAACTTGAATTGCGTGCGGGATAATTCTAACGAATTCTGATAACGCTGGATCCCCGGGTTTTACACGGATTGCGAATTTTCGGCGAACCTTGCCAAATCAACTGCGGCGGATCTGTCGATCTGCGATGGCCTCGCAGTTTGCGACTAATCGCTTTGTTTAAATGTGCGCACAAAATGTTCAGAAAAGGGTCAGATACGCTGATATCTTTCGACGAAGCTTGTGTTAAAAAATGTCGGGGGCTTTAAGAATTTATGGTAGTATGTTTATCAAGAGGATTAAAAATTGTTCTATTATACATGTAAATCATTGAGACGTTAAATCAACTTTTATCGTTTATAAATATTCATGTTTGGTATAAATGTATAAAATCTGCATAATATTACAGTGATTCAAGAAAATGTATTTGTAAATTTCTGCATTATAAAACTCTTCTTGAAGAAGTGTGTTCGAATATTTTGTTAAGGTGTGTTCAATAGTTTCAACAATACAGTTAATTCATCTCATACATAAATTTTAGGGTTGAATTGTATGAATTGGTTCAAACAAATCGGTTCTTGAGGCCCACTATCAAATACCGACAAAGCCAAGATAAACTCCGATTTCACAGATCATCCGACCAAAGAACAATCGAGGTACAGGCCAGAGGATATCATCGACATTCACTCTGAGATCCTCTCGCCCTCAGCATCCCCGGACGACCCCTCGAAGACAGCAGACCAGACAGTTGGCGCCGAGGAAAGGAAAAAGGTAGAACGGGCGTCGATTCCCGCGCCTTTCCTGCGATCCTCTCTCGAAAAAAGGCACGGGCCAGCTCTGCGCGCCTCGCATTTCTTTTTCCACTGACATTGGAGAGTGATTAAAAACTTGATCCCGCCGCGTCTCTCCGTCTCTATCCGATCCATCAGTCTTTCGCAGGGGTTGGTCTCGCATCTCCTCTTTCGTTTACGATATAGGAGAGCGGACAATATGGCGGAGTAATTGTTGTTCGGAGACGACGTCAGGAGTCTGGAGACGGAGGAGAATCCGGAGGGATGGAGAAAGAGGATGGCAGGAAGGAGGTCCGATAGTGTCGGATTACTGCCGGTATTGTGAAGTCCAGACGCGGGGAAAACGGAAAGAAAGAAGACACGGCCGTCTTGGATGCTGGCGGGGGTAAAAGCACGAAAGACGGAACGTCGTGGCTCGGAAGGGGTGCAAAGAGGGCTGCGAAGGAAGCGGAGGGTAGCGGAGGGTGGCCGGAAGGAGAGAAGGAAGAAGAAGTTATTAGAAATACCGAAAGAGAGTACAATACCACCTAGCTCGAAGTAAAAGAGTAAGAACGCGAAGGTGGGCTCACCCACGTCTCACCCTCGGTTCGCCCTCGGTTCCCACCCTCTCTTTCACCCCCTAACTCCTAGAGGAGCCGGCTCTCGCGAGACAACGAGAGGAAGTCTACTGCGAGAGGAAACGTCCGTGAAGAAGCAGGAGGAAAAAAAGAAATCGCCGAGGGAGGTTGAAGATGAGGGGGTCGAAGAGAGGGGCTTGTATCTTGGCGTTTTCTTTATTTGCCGCGATTTATTTCGCGATGTACACGTGCGGGAGCGTGTAGGGAAGGGCTCCCCGGCTCGGCCAGCCGAGCGGAAAAATGTGATATTCCCTGACAAATGGACGATGGCATGGCGGCTCGCTCGCGGCCAGGAGATCCACGTTTAAATGCGATTGTTTATTTCGTGCTCGATTGCCCGCTAATACCAATTTGCGATATCTCGCGGCATCGATCGCGTCCCGACGCGACTGACTTCGACTTCGTTTTTCACTGGCCGATGATCTATCGACCAAATAATTCCGCAAGCGTGATCGTCGCCGATGACGGCGAGTTAATAGAACGCACCCCTTCTACTCTCTCTCTCTCTTTCCTCTCCCATAGCTGCTTCTCCTCTTTCTCTCTCGTTGCGCAGCGCTCGCCGCCGGGCCGTAATTAAGCCCATTTTAATGCGATAATTTCGATGAACATTTTAATGAAGCGTTCGCAGCTCGTTTTAATAATCGCCCCCCCATCCCCATCCCCCCGATTATATTTCATACGGCGCGTGTCCGACGCCCGGCATTCAACCGTCCCGATTTTTCGAGCCGGTGCGCGCAGACGTTCGACTGATTCCCGCGATACCATGCGGAAAATGAAAAGCGGGATCGGCCGATAACCCACCTATGCGATGTTCATTCCAATATGTGGCCGAGCTCCCGATGAATTATTAAGCGCCCGGCCGACCGACACTGTGTGATCGCCTGTCGAATTACCGCTGGCCGCTCGAACGGAAAACTTAAATGTTTTTTGACTCGCGAGCTGCTCCACTCGTTACAGTATGGTTTATTATCGCTGGGAACGTGCGAGCATCTCAGAATCAGCAATGTTTGGCTTCTTTTACGTGGTTCAATAATTTGTTTGAACGTATTTTTAGCGGTACTTTCTGGAGATCCATACGTCAGAAAATTATTGGAGAACTACTTGAACGAAACCGAACATTGCTTCTACATGATCCTCAGGGTTAATCGATAATTTTTTATGATTTACGATTCAACACGAACGGTGTTGGAAGCGTTTGTACCCCGGCTATCCGTTAGTTCGGTTTACGACTAACTCTCTTGATATTTCTGAAATGTAACTCTAGAACGCTCTATTACTCTCGGACTCTAGCATCCTACTTTAAATTCCCCGCTAACGTTCTCTCCATACTCGCTAAACTCTATCCGGAAACTTTGAAGCCGGCTCTCTCTCTCTCGGCCGTTCGCACCATCAGAACCGTTTTGTATGACACTGCGTTCGTTATTATCCTTGAGGACTCTCCGGAGGATCTCCGTGTCTCTAATTTCCAATTAAATATAATAAAAATTGAATCGACGGAACCTGATACTTCCAACCAACAAATATTCTAATCTTTTATCTGTGTATTTATCATTCAACATTTTTTCTTGAATTAAAATGGATGCAATAGAATCATGGTTAAATTCACAAATTTTCTTGAACAGAAACGAAACTGGAATTTATTCGTTACTTAATAAGATTCAGAATTAGGAAAACATTTTCAACTAAAAATTAATTCTTATTAATACACACATTTTCCGGTATTACCATTCATCTCGGACAGATGTGTGCGTCCGTAACAGCAAGCAGGAATTTTTGCAAAGTAGGGAAAGAAGGAGCGCGGACTCTCGGCTCTAAACGCAGCATAATAAGACAAGGAGCAGAATAGAAGAATAGAGGAGCGGAAGAATACGGCGTTTCGCGGTCGTAGGAGGCCCTAGACTCTCAAGGGTTAATTCTCGCATCAACAAGTCTCCTCCCCATGGAAAATATTCGTCGGCGTTGTGTTCGAGCGGGCGTGTATCTCTCGGCCGTTAAGACCTTGTCAACAAGTAGCGGGAGCATCGCGTTTAGGGTTTCGTCTTGCCCTGGGAACCGCGTTGAAAAGTCGACGCGCGGCTCGCCTCTCGAGTATCCACGACAAAAGAATACTCGTGAAGCGGAAAGGACGAGGGGTAGGCAGCGAGTCGGTAAGTGTGAAACGAGGGAAATCGTTCTTCCGCGGCTGGTGTTGCTCGTCACCCTGAAGGGATGGGGAAAATCGGGGGTTGAAAGAGTCGGAGAGAGTCGAACAGAGTCGGAGAGACTGTCGGAGAGAGGGAGAGAGAGAGGGAGGGTGGAGATATCGACGGATAGGCGCCGGTATAGACGGCGGTAATTGTTATCCGATAGAGAGCAACCCGAAAGGGTTGCCGAAGGATGGATGTGACGTCACCGGGAACAGTTTCACCTATAATTGGATTTGCGATCGGCTCCGGCACGCCTACGTTTCCGGTCGACGGAACGCACCGCTCAAAATACATTATTTACGCGTCTCCGTCGAATTTGCGGCGACCGATAACACCAATACTCGACGATAATCGCGCAGTTACAGGAATTCCTGAGCAGTTGATGCTACCTCAGCGTTCGATTAGTCGATCCACTCGCGCGAACCGTGTCGGTGGGAATTGTCTCGAAATTTGATCCGGATTAAGCTTACTACTAGCTGAACGGTTTTTAATTATCAAAGTTTTAAATTCAATTTCTAGCTCAGGGGACACGAGGGAGAGGCATCGATTGATTTGTCTAAAGCGTTGTTTTATAACGTCTTCCGCGAAGCCGGAATGACATATGAGAGAAAAGTGAAAAATTACCAGCCAGACGTGGTGGCGGCGCCGTGAACGCGATGTCTGAGAAATCGTAAGCCCCCAAGACTCTATTTGTATCTGCGTCCCGTAATTAAAGGGGGGGAAGATTAGCGACTAGGCGTTTAAGAAGAGAAGCAAAGAATCGCGACGAGATTAACGAGCGCGCCTGCTCCTCCAATCTCCCCGGTATCTTCTTAGAACGTGAAACGCAATTACTGGCGTTGCCTGCAGAAGCACGATCGGAGGAAGGCGAAAGTTTTAATTACCGGTATCAATTCGCATAACTCCGGCAATACGGCTCTCGCGAATTCGAGGCGTCCGACACGCCGCCGCGCCGGAGAAACCCGAAGTTGCAAACCCGCGAGTTGCGAAACGCTCGTGTCGCGTCCTCTCAGTTGAAAATTTTAATTGCCGGTGTCTATTAATACAAGGATTACTACGAAATAATATCCGCCATTAATACCCCGCAGAACGTAAACGCTTTCAAGCAGCGAAACACCGCGGCGGCAATCGATGTTTTCGTTGCTCGGTTAAATATTTGCCACGCAATATTTACGCCGCTTGAAAATGTTTTTCGTAGCTGCCGCGCCGCTGCGAAAATGGCCGGATGACCGAGTCGATTACGAAAATAAATTTTTCACCCCGGCACTACGGCCCGCTCGCCGCGCCGTTTTGATAATTTGTTCGCCGCGACAACTTTTTCCCCGCGAAATAGTTAAATGAAACGTCCACCCTCACGCACACGCATTCATCGGAGCGATAAAATAAAAAGGTGTAAATAAATATACGACGATCAGCTGAAAGTTCTCACCAAACAAGTTTTTCGCTTTTTAGCCGGAAAACGACGTGACTAATGTCGAGTGCTACTTTTTATTGAGTTGTACTTTAAACAGGGTTCGAAAGAGTTAGAGAACTGTTTTATAACTTGTGTTTAAAATAATTTGAGCCATGCCGTTAAAAAAATAGTACAATAATAAATCTTATAATTTTTTAACTTGAGGGTGACTTTTTTGGGAAAAGTTGGTCTTCAGTTTTCAACTCGCTACGGCCTGCAAAAATGTCTTACAGGGAAAAGAATAAGAGTATGTGAAAGTAGAGTGTTCAAGCTTTAAAACGATTCTAGGTTTGTTACTGTACCATGAATTGGTACGAAATTATAACAGGTTAAATATCGACAATTTTTCATTCAAGCTTTTTGGATCATTCAGTTATTTATCAGTCATTCTTATAAATACTGAATACTATTTAATGGGTCGTTTTATAACAATATTAAATAATTATTGCGGTAAATGGATATTTCAAAATTAATGACACACAAAAATGGGTTGATAAAATATAAAAAACTAAAAAGATTAAAGGAATAGATAAATTATTATTTGGTTCCAGTACTTTGCAATTGATGCAGAAAATAAAGATATGAGGATATTAAATAAAGATATGAATAAAGATATGAAAGATATGACAATAAAGATCTGCACTTTAATAATAACATTTATCCAAATTCGATAAAATATCACTGAAATGGTCCAGATACATCATTTCAGTGATGTCCATTCCTCTTGCACACAAAATTAAAATTATTTCGGCTCGAGCTCTGTCGAGGAAAATGTGTGTGATACTCGGGGCATATTTGCATTGAAAAAAGGCGCAACAAATTATTTCAGTCGATGAGCTCGAATAGAGGCTAATGGACATGTTGGAGCTCGTTCGATAAGAGGCGTCCTCGTAAAGAATCGACGAAGAAAAAGATGGTGGCCGGCGCTTAATAACCGTGATTCGAGGAGCGAGCTTTACGTATTAATAAGATAAATTAGCCCTATTCAGGCCGAGCTCTTCTGCAATGCGCTTCGCCCACTCTCGATCACCGGTTTGACTTATCGTTACGTATGCAGAGAACACATTTCACACTGATATGCTCCGTATTTGCGGCCACTGAATTGCACTGATTGTATTCTCATGCAAAATATGTCGTCCATAATGGCCGGACGGCGTTCCCTCTATATCTCCAATTACAGCATCCTGGCGTAATTGTTATCGCGCGTATTTTGCATCTTGCGGTATCTTCTGCCTCGTGTCATTCTGCAAAATTCGTGCTGGACGCGGACAGACGCAATAATTATGCTCAACGCAGTTATTCCGGATTATTGCAATCGATTTCCAACATTACACTCTGTGATTTTAACCAACTTCATTCATTGCTGCTTCAATATTTAGTTCAAATCAAATCAAAGGATTTTTACATTTTGAAACTGCGTATTTTATTTTGTAGAATCATCAAAGAAACTTGGAGAATATTCTTGCCTTGCTAAATTGTCAAAATTGCAGAATTTACTAATGGTAAGTGTAAAGCAAAAATGGGTGAAATGTTATCCTAGGATCTGTTACGCAACTAGTTCTCAGGAGCATACGAGGGTAATGTTTAGATTGACTAATTTATTCGCAAAATACCGTAGATATTCGTTCGGGGAACGTTGTATTAAGATATTATAGTCGTTCCATATAAAGGGGAATGACGACTAATTTGCGAGATTATTTGCGTCTGAAGGCTCATTATTTTCCGCTCGAACGCGACGAATTTGTTTGCAGGAACGAAAAGGGTTGGGTAACGTCGTTACCAGCCCTTCGCCGTCTCAGATATCGGTGGGCCAATCTCCTTGTGCCGTTAATAGGATCGAGACCTTAATCAATCAGACATGGCGCAATTAACGTAACCTTTTGACAGCCGTTCCCTGGTGCCCGGGATGAGAACACCTGACGTGGATTTCTTTAATCAGTCACTTTCGGCGATGGGGACGGGCCGTGCCCGCCCACGTGAAAAATAGAGGAGGGAGACGAATGAGAAATAAGTTGAAACGCGAAATGAATCGCGCAAGTGAGACTGACAGGCAATTTTTTAATCATTGAAGGCCGCTAACTGCACGAGCACGAGCCTCCCCTGATATTGCGATAACGATTTTCCGTATAGCTCTTAACAAATTCCACGATTCCACACAGATTCGGACTCTTTTTACAACTTCGTGGAGGTGCCGTGTGCAAAGTTACAATTTTTCAACGTAGTTTCTTGCTGGTAAAAAGTAGTTATAATTTTATTTTCCGTAATACTCGTCTCGCTAAACCAGGAACAGGATGAAATTGCCGTTTCAGAATATTTTTAAGGTTTTAGAGTATCAAAGGTAACTGAAATTTACTTTTCGCACTTCACGTCGATTATTTCGTGCAATTTCTATCAGATAGATTGCACCACAAGGATTGGTTCACAAATGTCGGCAGTGTGAATAATTTTTTGGGATTCGTAATTCGAGGGAAGACTCCACCGTAATATAACGAGCCATTACGAGGACGTCTTCCTCTCGCATTATCCGTCAGAGTCACCGCTCACTTTGTTCTCACCCTTCGGCTCCGATTCGTCCCTAATTTCGAGATCGCGCCCGACAATTTGACTTTCTCGCTTTCCACTTATCCCGGAAGCTGCGAGGTAAATTACCGTTCATTTTTCTCCGTCATTTGAGCCCACCCTCGTGGCCCTCTTCTCGCCGGCATAAACCTAAAGCTCGAGGACACAGAGGAGTTCTCTTTTATTTCGGCGAATCCGTTTCCATGGGGAAGGAAAACGACGACAGAGGGTATAACGAAGGAGGCACACGGGTTCGCATAAACGACGCTGTAAAGACGATTACCGGAGATTTTCCCGGCAAAGTGGCCGCGAATTTAAATGTCCGCGATCTGTTGCTGGGGACCAGCGGATTGGTGCCCAACACCGGATCTCTGTGTAAAATGAAAATTGTCTGTCTCGATTGCAACGAGCTCTGGCAAAATAGAAATTGATTCCTCTTTTTAACAGGTCTGATTTACGGCAACATATTGGTGCTTATTGTAGACATTTTAGAAACATTTCTATCAATGTTCAGCTATTAAATATGTACTATGGTTTAAAACGTGGTAGTTGTAATATCGAGCGAGGCAGCGAATCGGAAACAATAATGAGTAATTTACTATATTGATTAGAACAGAAGTTCTACGGGTAATTGCAGTGTCACTTGAGCTCCCATTGTATTATAGCGCTTGTCAATTAACCGGGCGATTACTGTTTGTGAAACTTCTTTGAACGATTCATTAGCGGGAGCTGTCAGCCGTCGATACGTTTACTACTACCAGTTCACTGACAGTTTTCGTAGTTGGAACATTTTATTAAATCTTTAATTATAATTAATTATAATTAAAGTAATAATTAAGTTTAATCATAATTAAACTATTGATCTTTACGCAGCATAAAAATTCGCCGAAACTGTCGAAACTGTAAATATTTTTAAATTCTTCTAACGTTCTCACAATGTTGTACTTCACCTATTCACGTTTCTCACGAATGCCTAAAATCCGTGATCTATTCACAATCAAGGTATCAGCCCACAGTAGAATAGAGGAAGATATTTAGACGTCCGCCATCGAGTGCGTCCATCGTTCCACCACGGAACGTTCGCGGAAAGACTAGTCTAAACCGAGCAGTTGAATACGAGGTAATATTCGCGGGATTTTAAACAATGTCGGGCAACTGCTGGTGGAAGTTAGCGTGACGAGAGAGGGAGGCATCTTTAATTTATAGCTGGAGCTGCGAGTGAACAGCGGCCGGAACCTGGCATCGGGATTGATCGATCGGAACCGTGAAATATCGCCGAGGCCGATGACGTATTTCATTTCGCTCTGTCACTCGTTGTTCTCCTTTTTTTAAGACAGCCATCACGAATATCGACCACCTTTCAATCGACGCGCAACACACGTCCGAAGAAAAATCCGTGCTCGTGTGTCAACGGGCGGCCGTGACTGACGACGTCGATCGGCATTTCCTATGGTGCCCGTACCGCAGGTGCGCCCCCTATAAACAGATAAGCAGGCATAATGGCAAGTAACGTGAACGGTACAGCAACGAGCCCTGGAATGGAGAGCCTGTTGCGCTCGACACGCGATTCTACGCCGAGCGATCTGTTGAAAAATATTTTTCTATAAATTAATAACTTATAAATTAATTACAGTTGCCCACAGAAGTGTTCATACATCCTTTAAAACAGAATCAAGTTTTTATAATTGTACCAAACGACCTGATGTTTTGTAAGCAATTAGAAACATTGATTTACTAAATGATGTGCCAAAAGAATTTTCCAAAAATTATAATTTACAAGGTTACATGTAAAAATTAGAAAAGCATTTTTTAAAACTGTTTTATTTGGGCCTTTAATGAAAATTTAAAATATATGATTCGTAGATCTATGTTAGTTATACACATACTGAAAATTTCATCGAAAGTCGTGTAAAACTACGATTTTCACAATTTTTAACTGCTTGTAGCTATAACTACATATGTGTACATAACTACTTATGTGTGTATATCTAACATAGATCTAGAAGACATATATTTAAAATTTTCATTAAGAGCCCAAATAAAACAGTTTTGAAAAATGCCTTCTTTATTTTTTCATGTAACCTTGTAAATTATAATTTTTGAAAAATTTTTTTTGCACGTCATTTCGTAAACCAATGCTTCTAATTGCTTACAAAACATCAGGTCGTTTGGTACAATTATAAAAAAGTTATTCTGTTTTAAAGGGTGTACGAACACTTTTGTGGGCCACTGTATTCGTTCTATAAGGTTCACCCGTTGTATACCATAGTTCTTCTGTAAGTGGAGGCGCAGAGGACATATGAAAGTCAATTTTATCTATTTAATGAGCTTAAAAAATTTAAACTTCACTTTTGGGGGCCCAGAAATGTTCAACTTTTATTTATACAGTCCTATAGATTTTGAATGAGAAAATGAATGAATTTAGATGAAAAGAGAGGTCGAAATTCATTTGCCGAGTTTAATATTTTGTGCGACGGGAAACGAGGAGGAGATCGCAGGGCGAGCGAGTTAATTTTTACCATTATTCCGTGCCAGGGTTGTCGTAGCGGCCGTTTCCGACGGAACTTTTATCCTGATGAGCTTTAGACAGGGTGTGGCTGATTCTGTCAAGGAAATTTAGCGGCGATTCCGGCGACCAGCAATTAGAGGAAGTAGGTGCGCGTAAAGTTTCTTCGGCGGCCGGTAATGGAGCGGGGAAGGCTTTACGATCGCCGCTTATCCGGAGGAATACCGAAGGTTAGAGAAGCTGTCTTAATTTGAAACGTTCGAGCTTCATTTACCGGCGAATTTCAATCGGCATTCGGGAGCGGGGCTCCCTTAATCGCGCGATAAACTGCGCTCACGTTAATTACGCGGGCAGAAACACGCGACGGATCCTGGCAGCGCGGCGCGGCCGCTCCCCGTGTTCCTGCGCGCTGAAAATCAATCGCTCCGCGACAGAAACTATTAGAAATCCAACCGTTAGCCGCGATTTCGACAACTTAATACGCCATCTTCCTCGGAACTGTCAGATATTAACAGTTTCGTTCTACCAAGCGGCTGTTTAATTCGTTGTTCAATATATTTGGACGTTTGTATCATGTGAACTAATTTCGGACGTAATTCATTAAATAGTTTTACTGTCTTGCATTTGGTTATACATTTTGGTCATCAATGCAGAAAATCCGCAGCCAATTATACAATTATACCACTATACACAACTACATACAACCTATGAACACAATAATTCACTAAACGATTTTCAATCCTTCAAACCTCCTCGACACAAAACCGTAAAAGACACTCGACGTGAAAATGAGTCGACGGGTAGCTACTGTATCTACACCTACAATCACCACAAACAATATCGGGTTAATTGCGCGAGCAGTTCTGCAAATAATCGGATGAACGTCAATCCGAGCTACCGATACGATCAGACTTTAAAATCCCAGCCTCCCTCTCTGAGCCATATATGTGAAATTAATACCGAAATCGTTGGAACGGCTTCGCGATTCGAACTATCAAATAAATAATCCAGGAGGACGTAAGAGTGTATCATGAGGGCAGCATTCAGGATGATCGAAGAATAAGAGATGGTATGTGTGGTTCGGGTTTCCCGTAGGAGGGAATCGATTAGGCGAGCCGGTCTCCGATCATTCGGGCAATTAAAGCGAGGATCGTCGGGCTGGCGCGTGCATTATTTGTACGGTAATGCTCGGCTCGATAGGAACGACCTCTCCTCTCTTCGAGCCGACAATAATAAGCGGGTCCGGGGGTCTGCTCGGAGCAGATTACGCGGGGAAGCACGCGAGCACGAGCATAAGCGCGAGTATGGGCTCCGGGCACGTGCAGAAACGCGGAGGAGTTGTTCAGCCGGCAACGAACTGAACGCCAAGGGTTTGGCTGCTGGCGGCGATGCGCAGCGTCACAACTCATCCTAATTACATCTACCCTCGTTTCCGGATTCGGCCGCCTTCCTCCCTTCAAGAGGGTACACTAGCACTTAATTAGTATTGCCAACCGGACCTACAGGGGCGAGAGGGGAGGAGTGGAAAGGAGAGGAGTACAGAGGAACAGAGAGAAGTAGAACTGCGCGGAGCTGCAATTGAGACGTTTAACTATATTTCCGCCCCCGAGGACTATTACCTCTTGATTTACGACGCGCCAAGGAGAACCCCGCCACTTCGGACGGCCCTGCTCCCTTTAGCTTTCGCCTAATCGCCGAGCGGGGAACCTGTCTTGCCCGGGATCTCTGATGTGCGATTTAAATGGTGACAATACTGTGTAGAGAGATCCGGCTGATGGGAGTTTGATTGTTGCCGGAAGCGTGTGTGGGTGGCATTGTTGGGCTGTGATTGGTGTGTTGTGGGTTGTAGAATCGCAGTACAGTAATCGCGCGATTTTTGTCAAACAGCCTGTGTGCTGCACCGTCAAATATTGCGCAGGGAAATTATTGTTTTATGGCTGCGTCGACCGTGCCGAGACTTCAATCGATGAGCGGAACATAGAGTAGGACAGAATGAATTAGGATCGCGTGGCCGAAACGTGTCGTCGTCGCCGGCACAGTTTAAAGGCCCGTGCGTCATCACAATGTAACACCAAAATTTAATCATCTTTATTTTTCATTCTTTTTTTATGGAGCTTTCGCCAACATATTCGTGGCATTTTTCTAATGCAAAATGATACCAAACACGATATAATTTCAACAGTATTTAGTGGTTTAATCGACAATGAAAGTTTCGGACGCAACGAAGATCAGCGTATTGGAAAGAAAGAGACGCGAATAAGCGCCGCGCCGTCGCCGGCACAGTTCAAAGGCTCGCGTTGTCGCTGTATTTCGTTGCCCTCGAAACTTTCACCGTCAATTAAACCACTAAATACAGTTGAAATTATATCGTGTTTGGTGTCATTTTAATCAGAGAAATGTCAGAAATAAGTTAGTGAAAGTCCCATAAAAAAATCATGAAAATTAAGAAGTTTGAAAATTCGATTCACTCGAGTTGTGGTGTTCACACCGATATACCCTAGCCGAGATCAATCATCGCCGCCCTACGGCGCGGCGCACAGTGGTCCGGATCGAGAAATTCAGTGACATTTTGTTATAACTTTTGAACCATTAGAGATACTGCAATGAAATTTTCACTAAAAATATTTAAAAAATAGTCATTTTTAATTATAGATAATTAAATATTTTTTGCATTTGTTAAACAATATTTATTAATTAATTTTCATTCATACTTTGTTATTGATAATAAATTTGTTTACATATAAGTTCACAAACTATTTTTTGTAATAATTTATAATTAAAATTTTTTCGTCCATACCGAGAAGTTCTGTGACACTGCCACAGCTTTTGAATCGTAAAAGTTATTCTGATGAAACTTTCACTGAAAAATATGAAAAAATAATCACTTTTTAATGATAAATAATTTAATATGTTTAGTGTTTGTTTAATTATTTTTAATAACATTTTACTTAATTTACTGGCTGATTTACTTAAATCTATGCAAGTATCAATTCTGCAGCTTCTTGATCTAGCGGCCTTTTTCTTTTTATTTTGTGATTTTACTCTTATAGCAGCATATAATAAACAATTGACTGTAGGCTACAATCAAAACAGTCCGCTCGCACGCGCGCGAGGTTCTTCGCGTCTCGCACAATCCTGGCGCTCGTCGCAGAGATGGATACACTTGAATCACTAATAACTTGCGTCGATGGACGATGTTGGTAGTAAATCGTGCATAACTATATAGGGAAAAGTGTACCGAACATTGTACAATTTGTAAACATGGGGTGCTAATTGGAACTCAAAAGATATTCCGTATCAATGATGAAGAATTTTGACAATTTCCGAGCCTTCACTGTACATTACTTTTTTAATACATTATTTAAATTAATTTTTAATTGTCAGTGTAAATTTTTATCGTAATGGAATTCTCTTCATTTTAAAAGAAGAACAGAGGAAAAATATTAAACAGGTGTGTCATAAGTATCTTTTTTCTGCGAAACAGGCTATTTTCAAAATGTCCAACTTTAAGTGTTCGTCGCGATTACAATTTTAATTATATTTTATTAATTTCTTTATTTTCGAGGTAGATGGATATTTATGAAGCAATACAAACTTTGTACATGTCAATATGAGAAAGTTCATTTTTTGACAAAATGTCACTGAATTTCTCGATCCGGACCACTGTGCGGCGCGGCGTTGGCCGGCAGTGGAGAGAGTAGGCACTCGACTTCAATCGCGTAGACGACCCCCGACAAAATCGCGCGATTACTGTAGTATGAAACTCCTTAGAATTTCTAGATTTAGAAATAAAATTGATATTGTTCCCACCCTCTCCTCTAAATGCTTTCGTGACGTCAGAATTGACACTCGAGGGAAAATTAATGGCTACTTACATCTCCCAGTAACCGCAAGAAGAAAGATCGTCGTGAAACACACCCTCTTTCCGCAGTGCATAGAATATCGCGAGCGTTCGGGAGGGCTCGGTAGGCGTTTAATGAAGCGTCGGCCGATTTAATTGAAACGAATTCACGGTGACTAATGAGGCGGTCGCGGCTCGAGTCCCAGGGATATAGATATACATGACAGGCTGAAGTGGGCCGCTCCGGTTTCGCGAATCATTTATAACCGGCCGCTAAAAGTATCTTAATGCTTGCACGCGGTAAAAAATGAATCGGCCCACCGACTCGAGCCCACCGGCAATTTCATCCCGCTAGTGCATTACTTCTAATTACCAGAGATTTATTAACGTTGTCGCCGTGAAATCCGCCACGCCGGTTTCCGCGTGGCCCTGCCTCGCGCCGCGGAACAATTTCGCTCGAGTGCGACATTATCCCTTACAATCCGAAACAGATGATCGGCTGATTGCTATCGCAATTCCCACGAAATTGCGACGCAGCTCGTTCGCCGCGGAATCGTATCGAAAATTGTTTCTAATTTAGTCACCCGCGTGAATAATTCCCGCGACCTCCGCCGCGTTTCTATTCGCGTTTTCGGTTGTTGCAGTCGCTGCCACGCCACGGTTAGCCGGCCAGATTAGACGCTGCATAATGCATCCAAGTTTCAAGAAGACTGACGGACGATCCTGTCCGAGTTATACTTTCATCCGCCACGGCGATCCCGCTTCCACGCGCCGTGCGCATTTAAATTACACGCGCGCCCCTCGCTTTTTCTCGACGGTCGACGTGCTGCAATTCTGCGGAGTTCTGCTGGAAAATTAGCGTTGTGGCTTACTTAATGTTTCCATGTGTGATACACCTCCGACGAAACATATTCGTTAAATCAAATTTATTGTTTAATTGTTATGCAATGCCTTCTTTCAATTACAGAATTGATAGACCACAATTCTAAACTGTATTAATAGATAAAAGGGGATAGTGAACGTAACCGATTTATGTTACGACTCAGTAAATCCAATTTAAAGCGTTAGGAGAAATAGTGTGCACAATGGGGGACAGTGTATCGCAGAAACTTCGACACAGCGTTACCCGGTTGAAAGACGAATGAATTTCATCCCAATAAATTCCGCACGCAATAACGCGCTGGTAGTAATCGTATTCAGTGGCTCCCGCACGGCCAACCGGCGCCCGGCGGCCTACAATACCCGCTGATGATGAAATCTCTCTGTTAGCGTGACCGTCCGAAATGAGACACATTCAAATGCTTACCTTGATTCGCCTGTACGAAATTACTCGCGAAAATTGCAGACAAGTGACTTGTTATTCTGTACGGGGCCACTGCTAACGCAAATTGTCCGACTAAATCGTGTCTACTCGCTTCGACGCACCTGTCGGCCGAGGACGTCTATTCTGACACAGTATTCGCACTCTATATATTTCAATGTCTGTGAAACAATAAAAATCATTCTCGCAAAATATTTATAGAATTAAAAATGACGAACATGTTTATGCTGGTTCTCGAAAAGTACATTTTACTAAAAACCAAATTTTTATTTGGTAATAACAGAATAAATTTTAGAATACAATTTCCACGATTTACATATTTCCTTGACAATCCAGAATCGATTCCGAATGAAACTAAGTGTACAGAGTAAGTCTAATTCCAAGAGGACTTACCCTAATTCCATTTCATTAATCGGGCAGATTAGGCGTGTCCCCGTGGCTGATCAGGTTCCAATTTCTTAAAAGTGCGTCGCCTCGCTAATCTATTTCCTTAAGTTCCGTGGAACGAAGACCGACAAGGGGGTTGGGTTGAAACGGAGGAGCAACTGACGAGGGGGTGTGCGGGGGAGGTGGACTCGTCGGAATAATTAGCGAGATGGGACACTTATCTAAGTATCCGCGGTAGGCCCGCACAATGGCGCGACGGTGAACCATGGAGACGGCTGGGTATGGCTCCAGCTGGCTTCTCCCAGTGGCTCTGTAATTTCGATAATTACGGGTTAATGCGTTTAGCTGCGGCGACACACGTACCCGGCGACATGATTCCGGGCACCCGTAAGATACCTGCAAATTAATTAAGCGGCTGCCATGGTTTGCCGAATAGTATGTGTTTATCGGAAGCCAGCGCCGGAATGTAGATCTTGTCTCCTCGAAGAACATCGTGGCTGTCCGAATTTGGCGCTAGGTGTTCGCAAAAATCAGTGCAATTTCTGCATAACGTTCTATGATCGCGAAAATGATCGCTTGAATTTTTAGGAATTTATCCGATATAATCAGGAAGCAATAAAAACATGTAATCAATTTTTTAACGAGATTAATAGTACACTGTGTGGGGATTTTATGCATTTATGACAGACATTAATGGGTGGAATTTAAAGCAGTGGAACAATTTAAAAAGTTTAAGAACTTGCAATTATTAAAATCATTAAATAACTAGCATTTTAAAAAAATTTTATTCTGCATAAAAACCTGGAGTCTATTTATTAAAATTTTTTTATTATTCAATTACTCGGACAAAATTATTTTGAAATATATTGCTTAGAACTTAACAATTATTTACAAGAAACAATTGAAACTGCTAGATATTTTTTCATTGATTAATCTGTTTGATCTCTAACGAGGTGAAAAAGTCTAATATTTTCATTTCGAATTGTTATTTATAATTGTTATCATAAACTTCACTTACTAGTTACGAACGGCAGTAACCAACAAGTTTAATTTGTTCAACAAGCACAATTGATAATACTCGTCCAAGATTAGTCCAAACAGCGTTAAATCTTCCGAATAAGCACTCGTACTATTCCAGCACTATTCTAAATACTTGGAGTTCAGCTACTCGAGCTCCGTATCGTTAACAAGATAAGTTTCCTGTCGTGTTCAAACATTCAACTTCTCCAATCAAAATTCTTGATGATCACATTCTTCTTGCCGAAAGCAAGCAAGACATCCTTATTAGCAAAGTAACGCTGAAAGTTCGGCTGTTCGGAACTCGTCGGAAAAAGGTGTTGTAACTTTCTGTGACCAGCTGTGGCCAGATTCCCACGATCACTTCGGAAAGCGACGATTTGCAAACATTGCCCAATTTCTTCCTTTAATAAAATATTTTCACCAGTGCCATTCGCGTTCTCAATTTCTTACAAATTTAAACAAGAATCTGTCCAAATATTAACATTTTTCATTTAGCCACGTTAAAACATGAATTACAAATTCTGGTTCGTAAATCAACTGGTCCTGGAAAACTTTCTGTTTTAGGAAATATTTTTCACTTAGAAAAATAATGTACTTTTACTATGCATGTATTACAGAGTATATGTCACTGTAATTATGCAGAAACAAACAGAATAAGCAATTTTATACGAATACTAGGTTTACGTGAACATTTATATGAAAATTTGTCGTTCTCTTTTATGACTGACAATATGAAAAGACATTCCGTATGACTGGAACTGTGGATCGAAACACAACAGTAATTCGAAAAGAAATGATGTATTTAACACAATAACAATTGAAGAATCAATGATGGTATAATATAAATGAAATAGTATTTCGCGACACGTGTTTTTCGCACTTGGTATTGTCTCTCTTTATCTCTCTCTCTCTCACTCTGACTCGCACGTACTCTCTCGTAAACACGTCTTCTCTCATTTGCGGTTGGCAACAAACTCCTCTCATTCGACACTCTTCCTCTCTTCACACTCAGTCATCGATAACATTGTAAACTAGTTCATCCTTCACATATATCCTTAGGCTTCATTCTCATATCACTCATTTCATAAAACCAAATCCACAATTTCCCCCCTTGGTTTTATTCACTCTCTAATACACAAGAAATGTTTTACAATGTTCGTCAATGCGACTCCACTCAACGCTTTTGTTAAACAATCAGCCCACATTTTTTCTTTCGGAACATGAATCACTCTAATCATAAAGTCTCTTACGTACTCTTTTACAAAATGACATTTTCTATTCATTAATTTCGTTCTAGCCTTAAAGCTACCCCCATTCGCTAATTTCACTGCATTCAAATTATCACACTTCAACTCTTTACATACTTCATCACACATTCCGATTTCTTTCAACACTTCATTCAACCAAATCACTTCTTTCACACCATCCAGCATCGAATCTAATTCGCTTTCTGTCGTTGACAGAGCAACTGTCCCTTGTTTCTTGCTTTTCCAATGAATAAGGTCACCGTTCCTATACAAAAGCAATCCACTGAACGCTTTTGCATCCCTCGTGCTGTCCCATGACGCATCCGTCTCACATTGTATGCCCTTTATAGCACTTTTTCTTCCATATTCCAACTTATAGTTCATCGTTCCTTTCAGATACCTCAGAACGCGTTTCAGTGCACTATAATGCATATTTTTCGGATTCTGGCTGAATTGTGATAGACAACTGATACTATATGTAATATCTGGCCTCGAGCCAACACTCAGATACATTAATTTTCCAAGTAACTCTTGATAACTCTTTTGATTGCATGAATCGCTCCCCTCATCTTCTTCAAACTTCTGATTAACATCCATCGGAGTGCTCACTTTATTGCAGTCAATCATTCCATGCATTTTGAGCAAGTCTTCAATATATCCCTTCTGGCTTACCAATATTTTTCCATTTTCTCTGGTCAATCTCCATTCCCAGAATTTGTTTGGCTTCACCAAGAACTTTCAGTTCCACATATTTCATTACTTCTCTCATATAATGTTCTTCGAACGAGTTTGAACTGCTCACCACAGTCATGTCATCCACATGAATCCCGCAATACAGAAATTGTTTTCCTTTACTAACAAAAAATAGGCAGGGATCGAATGTGCATTGTTTAAAACCTACTTTTACAAGTGTGTTTGTTAAGTACTCGTTCCAACAACGACTTGCTTGTTTCAAGCCATAAATGCTCCTTTTTAATTTACATACTCGTCCTACGGATTTTTCAAAACCTTCTGGCATCTCCATATAAACCTCTTCATTAAGTGACCCATGTAAGAAAGCCGTCTTAACATCATAGATTTTCAGCTTCCTTTTCATCTCGGCGCACACACTAAAAAGTAATCTTATTGTTTCCAATCGAATAGTTGGTGAAAATGTCTCTCCATAGTCTAAACCTGGTCTTTGCGTACAACCCATTGCCACCAGTCGCGCCTTGTACTCCTTTTCTCTCGTAACCGGATCTCTCTTTATGTTAAAGATCCATTTGGACTTTATTACCTTTTTTTCCTTTGGTCGATTGACTATCTCCCACACATTATGTTTATTCAATGATGCCATTTCATCTTTCATCGCATTTTTCCAATGCTCCCACTCCACCGATTGTCGAGCTTCATTCACCGTGCTCGGTATGTTATCATCAAAGCATTTCATTGCCCTTTTTGCTTCGATTCTCGCTGATTTCCTCACATTCCTTTCTTCATATTCTCTCTCTCTTTCTTGTCTCTCTAAGTGTTCTCTTACTTGTATCGCTTCTCTCGTCACATTTTTTGGTCTTCCCACTCTCGTCGTTATATTTTCTGCTTCTCTCTCCTCCTCTCTCTCTTCTCCTATTTCATCGGTGTGGATTTCTTCACTCATTTCATCCAGTCTAGCATCTTCATAGTCGCTATCTTCTCTTTCATCGTTTGTTCCTTCCTCACTCTCAATTGTCTCATTTTCTTCTGTGTTTCGTAATTCTTCATCTACAAATTCCTGTTCATCCTCCTCTTCTGTATCCAGTCCTATGACAGCCAGTTTGATCTCACGGTTTCTCTGAATTCTATCTCTTTGTTTATTATTTATCAAATCTGATCCATTCTTTTCTTCAATGAATCTGACATCACACTCACATACCACCCTATCCTTTTCAGGTATGTACACACGGTAAGTTTTATTTTCGTTATATCCCACGAATATACCTCTCGTTACTTTTGACTCAAATTTGTTTGTTTTTTCTCCCTTTTTCAGCGCATATGCCAGACATCCGAACCTTTTCATATGTTTTATATTCGGCACTCTTTGATACCATATTTCGTATGGAGTTTTTCCATGTACTTGCGACTTTACTCTGTTCCTTATGTACGCCGCGGCGTTTGTCGCTTCTCCCCAGAATTTTAATTTTAGCTTCGAATCTGCTAGCATTGTTCTTACCGTTTCAATAATCGTTCTATTACATCTTTCGGCGACACCATTGCATTGTGGTGTTCGGGGAGGACTCAGCTCATGTACAATGCCTTTATCTGTCAGCCATCTGTTTAGATCGCTTCCTATAAACTCCCCACCGTTGTCAGACCTGATTCTCTTGAGTTTCATTTCTGTTTGGTTTTCCATGGTAGTGATTAGCCTCTTCATTTCTTCTGCTGCTTCACATTTTTCCTTCAGCAATCTAACAAAAATCATCCTAGAGAAATCGTCTATTACGGTCATGACATAATTTTTCTTGCCACACGTCGATGGTCTGATCGGACCTATCAAGTCCGTGTGCCATAGTTCCATAATTCTTTTTGTTCTTACTTTTTCCAGTCTTCTATGAGTTTTCTTGCACGCCTTTCCTTCTATGCACGGTTCGCATCTCGTCTTCTTCTCTTCGGTTATTCCTTTGACTAGCCCCTCTCTCCTCATTTGTTCGATGACTTCATTGTTTGCGTGGCCCATCCTCTTGTGCCAAGTATTCTCTTGTGTCGATGTCGCGGCAGCTTTCTCATTCGCTAAAAAAGTTCTCACATAATACGCGTTTTCGATTCTAACAGCGGACATTACCACCTCTCCAGGTTCCTTAAATACTATCGCTCCATATTTATTAAATGTAACATTGAATCCATTATCTGTAATCTTTGCAACAGAAAGAAGATTAGAATTTAAGTCAGGTACGCATAACACATTTTTTAATCTTATTCTTTTTTCACCGCCCGCTTGTTTCACACATACATCGCTAATACCCTTAGAAATCAATAATTTACCATTTTTATCTGCTAGACTAATTTGTCTTTTTTCATCTATAATATTCTCACATATAAATTCGTTCTGAGTCATGTGACTCGTTGAACCAGAGTCTAATAGCCATATTTGATATTTGTCATTCGCATACTCACATATTTCTCTCTCATTGTTCTCACATACATCGCATAACCTATTTGTTGACGAATTTTCTTTTACATTTAAAGCCGCTTCGTCACTCGCTCGCCTTGAATTGTCCTCTCTCTTGTAGTGTTGTCTGTTATATCTTCCTTGAGTTCCCCTACTGAAACGTCCTTCTCGCCCTCTGCTTATTGACGAGGTGTTTTGTTTCGGCTCCCGGCAATCAGCAGCAACATGGTTGAATCCCTGGCATTTGAAACAGCGTTGATTCTTGTAGCATTCTTTTGCCATGTGGCCTCTCGTTCCGCAATTGTAGCAACGGATTTCAACTTTTGTTCCCTCACGCACTTTCTGAACTGCCTCACTACCTCTAAATGGTCTTTCATCTATTTTTCTCGTTTCTCTTCTTTGTTCTTCCTTTTTTAGGGCGAATCTTATATCATTGATTGATATATCCTTCTGTATTTCTAAGACCCGAACATTTTGATCATATTCAGAACGAAGTCCTCTGAAAATATACATTTTCAGTTCATAGTCTTCAATGTTTTTTCCTAGCTCTTTACACTGGTTCACCAACGCCTCAGCTCTATTTATGTACACATCAACGGTTTCTAATTTTTTCATCCTTAGATTCGTTAGTTCGTTGAGTGACTTTGTCTTCAATTCTTCGCTTTCGGCGGCCATATCTGATTTTATTTTTGCCCATAGTCTATCTGCATTCTTCTCTCCACTATATTTCAATATGTGTGCTCTACTCATCGTATTGATCATCACCGTACGTGCCGCGTAGTTATCATCATCCCACTCGTTCCACTCTTTCATCTTCTCATCGTACTCAGTATCACCCACTGTCGGTTTGTCTTTTGGTTTTACACCAATCACTTTTTTCCATAGTTTTTTGTAACGCAGAATACCTTCCACTTTCTCTTTCCACAGGAAATAGTTTTGATCGTCAAGTAATTCGACAGCGGTTATTTTCCACGGATCCATCATGGCTGCCGAAGCGCTCGCTAGCATCTTCTCGAATTTTCTGTTTCTCTTTTCAGTAACCACGCTCTGCTACCATTTGTGGATCGAAACACAACAGTAATTCGAAAAGAAATGATGTATTTAACACAATAACAATTGAAGAATCAATGATGGTATAATATAAATGAAATAGTATTTCGCGACACGTGTTTTTCGCACTTGGTATTGTCTCTCTTTATCTCTCTCTCTCTCACTCTGACTCGCACGTACTCTCTCGTAAACACGTCTTCTCTCATTTGCGGTTGGCAACAAACTCCTCTCATTCGACACTCTTCCTCTCTTCACACTCAGTCATCGATAACATTGTAAACTAGTTCATCCTTCACATATATCCTTAGGCTTCATTCTCATATCACTCATTTCATAAAACCAAATCCACAGGAACATGTAACAAAATTCTTCGAAACAGTTTTAAACAAACACTCAAGAATGTGTTAAACATTTCCGTGTGCATCAAATTTGCAGAAAAACAATATTCGCCCCGACTTCGCAAATACCAACTCAATCTCCTCTTCAATCATAAAGACTGTCTTTTGAAGACACACCGGAGGAAGCATCGAACTTCACACACCCACACACGGACACATAGTGTCTCAGCTCTTCTCGAACGCAACGTCAACAAAAATCTCAGCGACGCGGAAATCCGTAAACATCGTCGTCGTTCAGTAGTCGTCGATCCTTGCAGTCGAACTCGCGGGAACGGTTGTCTGCCGGCGCGAATGTATCGATCAATGCTCGAGTCTGATACCGGCTTTGCTTTTTACGTTTAGGCGTCGTAGTCGTCGGGCTGTCACGCGGACGTCCTTTGGAGAATGCATCTTCCCTGGGAAGAAAGTTAAAAGGCGAGCGCAATTTTATCGGCCCCGCACTCTCTGAGAAAAACATTTCACCTCTTGCCGATTAGGGTGCGAATATAAGCAAAATATTCTTCCGGATAGCGAACGCTCCTCGAGTCTCTATGCAGCGCTGGTTTCTATGTCGCTTAGTGCCTCTTTCTTTCTTCGGGTATAATCTCTGCGGACTTTTTATTATTTGTGGAAAGCACTCTTTTCCGCATGGGATATGATCTTACCATATCATCGTTACGTTTCTGAAGTGACATTGAAAAGTCAGTTAAGAAAGAATTGGACGTCACCATCCAATGATTGATTTTGTATAATTGTTAAATTTTTTATTTATTTAGCTATGCTATAGATTAATGTACAGGGCAAGTCTCGTAACGTGACGATCTCAAATAACTCGTTGTTGTACGAAAAATGTTTTTATAATTTATCAGAATTTGAGAACAAATATTAGACATTCCGTTTAAAAAACTGAAGGTCACCCTCATATCTTAATAAAAAAGCAAAGTAATAAAAAACAGACTATATTTGTTCGAAACATTTTTTCGTACAACAAATAACTTACGTATTATTTGAGATCGTTACGTTACTAGACTCACGCTGTATACCTTTTTAAGTAGATTTTAGTATAACTTTTTAGCAGCACTTGAGCGGAGTTTCCTCATTGCTCGGCCACGATCAAGCATAATCGATGCTTACAATGAAACAGGCGTCTGCTCGAGTACTCACAGCAGCAGTCGCGAGCGTCTCGCCGACAGGCCGTTCAAATTTCGGGCCGGGAGTTTTCTCAAAAAGTATTCCCTCGCGGGTAAGAAGCTTCCCTTTATGATGAAACAATATCGTGCGTTGCCTTTCTCCGGCTGGCCTCCCTTGCACCGTTCTTCCGGCTCCTCTCTGTTCCTCCTGTCTCATCCACTCTCACGGTTTTCGTCGCCTCCACCCTATCTGCATTCCTAGTCCCAACGAGCCGCAAAGGAATTCCAATTTTAAACAAAAGTTTCCTGACGGCGGCAACCTCTCCGCTTTCTTTCCCTTGCCCCCTTGTTCCGCTCCGCTCAGCTCCGGTCCGCTTTGCTCTGCTCCGCTCCTCTTCGCGGCCTGTCTTCTCCTCCTTTCCTCTTTCAGCAAGAGCGTCTCGACGCCCGACGTCTCGCGGATTCTGGCGACGCGTTCATGCATACGCCCGGCAGCCCGCTCTCCTATTTTGCTTATATCTCCACCTTAATCGCTGAGAGGTGAAATGTTTTTCCACAGACGGTAGAGGGAGGGCCGCGCAATCATTTTTGATAGCATAAGGCTGCGTTGCATCGACCACTGTTGTCTTAAAACTAGGACGATTTTGTACAGGTTTGATGTTTATGGTCTGTGACAAACAGGAGTTGCGACAAATATAAACTACACAGTATTTATATGTTATAAAAATTCCATAATAATTGACTGTGACAAAATTCAGAAGAGGGAAAGTACATATTTGCAATTATTTTTCGATGCAACGAAAACCATTGTGGTACAGAGAATTTTCCTGGGCTCGCGAAACACCGCGGATGACGATAACAATTTTGTAAATGAATTCAGTCCTGCAATCAAGAAATTTGTAATTAAAACATGCTGGTTACGATGGTGGTAGTTTTTCTGAGTAAGATTTATTTCGAAGAAAATTGTGTATGTTTAACGTTACTGTTCGCAATCGGACATTTCACGTGTCTAATATAAGAAAACATCAGAAGAGCGTTCCCCTAGCTATGGGGACGACCAGCCTGTTTTCTTTTTTGCTGATCGTCGATTTTAATGCCGCTGCAAGGTAGCCAAGCAGCGTGGGGTACGGCAGGAATTGTCCGCGTAGAAAAACGGCAGCTCGCTGGTGGAGAAAATGCGAGGCAAGGGCGACGATAAACAAACGCTAATCCATAAATCCTCTTGCAAACGGCAGAAAGCACGCGCTATATATGCGCGGCCGACTCGAGACGTATCAGTGCTGCGTCTGCTGCAATATCGATAAAACATTGATCCCCTATTCGTGCTCGGAGCCTGTCGTATAGGATTCGCAGTGTGCCGGTAGGCAGGCCACCGACGCCGACGTCGACGCCGACGCCGACGCTTTCCGACGCCGACGCCGACGCCGTGAGACCCGCACACGCGTACACAAACGGCTGTTCGTGCATACGGAACACCGTTTCGACCGGATTATATTCGACTGCCGTGCGTGCACCTCCTGCACGATACCGGGCTATACATATTTACCCATCTATGTACGTACAGGTACGCGTCTGCCCGTATCGCGATCCGCACGCGAATCACGAACCCCCTAGCCGCCAGGAATTCGACGATGATGGAATTTGGGTCGACGGCTGGACGAGAGCTCTCTTTCTCTTCCCGCTCGGCTTTTTTCCGCCCCCTTTTTCTGCGTCGTTGTTTGGCAAAACGCTGGGTAATTGTGTTGGGACCGAGCTTATGCGAACGCGAGTCTGAGACGAGACCAGTCTGTGGTGTCCCATTGCAAATTCGCACGCAGTTGTTTCCCATAGCTCGTACAAAGTATTTCAAATAAACCTTACAAATCTCCTCTAGGTGGACGTGCTTCCCAGATTTCAAGGTGACCTCTGCGTTTACATAGAACTGCATAGTTTTATTGAGCGTGTAGCCTATCCCGACACTCCACAAATTTTCCTTTATTGATCTTGAATGGTGTTACAAATATTTCCATCGATTTCGGACGGCACACAGTGGTCCGGATTGAAGAAGTTGGTGTCATTTTGTTATAACTTTTATTAGAGATATCGCAATGAACTTTTCATAAAAAATATTTTAAAATATTTAAAAAATTCTAACCTAGAGATAATTAAATATTTTTTGCATCTGTTAAACAATAATTTTTACTAACTTTTCATTGATATTTTTTATTAAAAAATGAATTGTTCGAATATCGTTTTTCAACCTTTTTTTACTTGTTATGAACAATAATTTTTAGTGCTGGTCTTAATCTTTAACACATAAAAGAATGCTTTCCTGTATAAAAAAAAAGAAATATTTTAAATAAATATTGCGACTAAAATAGTACTAACATTATATTCAGTCAATATTACCACAAATAAAAAAGTAAGCTAATAAAATAAACATACCATAATATGTCTTTCCTGATGATCTATGATGATCGATTGCATCAGTTAATTAATAACTCTACTGCCTCAGGATTCAGTATTTTAGGATTTCTTTTACATGTTAATCTTTACAGTCAGCGGCAATATTAAGTGGGCACTCTTAAAAATCGCATAACTTTTAAAAAATTGGTCCAAAAGACTTGAATTTTTTAAAAATGCGACTTTCACCTTAAGCTCTCTTCTTTAAACGTATGTAGCTCATTGCAATGTTGACCATATAAGTTACCGAAATCTATAAAATGGATTTTTTAAATTATCGTTACAGTCTCAGATAAAAAGTTGACAAAACATTATTTTTTTAATTTTGTATGATTTCTGCCAATTGCAATCTTAATAAATTTTTGTTTACTTATTCTCTAGCGAACTAGCCGGTCTAACCTTCTTAAAAAATTCAAATCCTTTGGACCAGTTTTTAAAAAGTTATGCGATTTTTTAGGGTGTCCACTTAATATTGCCGCTGAATGTAATTGTGACATGTACGGGTCAGATGTTAACAATAATCTCAAATAGTTTTCGAACGCTGCACAAGGTTCCAAAAATACAAATAAATGCAGCGAGAACGCTGCGAAACTCTCATCATTCGTTTCGTTATACTTTTTTTTTTAATAAAAGTGACTATCGAAGTGAATTTACATATATATCTTTACTCTATTTATCTCTTATAATGGTATTGCAAAAACGCTCGTATTTGGAAGACATTTGATCAGTCATACGAGCCTGTTTTACGCAAGCGAAACTCGTCGCGAAGTAAGTTACAAAAATAAGTTGCAAAGTAGGACGAGGTAGGACAATATTCTTGCATAATTATATACGGGAAAGAATGCTGAAAATGATCCAATTTGTTATAAAACAAGACTTTTCATGGTTTTAGATATTCCTTGTCAAATGTAAAAAATTTGGCCAATTTTTTTATTTCATTGAATATTACTTTTTAACATATTGTGAACAATAACTTTTAGTGTCGATGTTAATTTTGTAACACAAAAAAGTGCACTTCATCGTAAACAAAAAAAAATAAGAAATATTAAGTGGTGTGATCAGAGCACCTCGAAGAAGAGCAGCAATTTTCTTGGTGAAAAGTACTATCTCTAAATGTCTAGCTTTAAGTATTCGTCCTAATTACAATTCTTGGTAAACTGCATTCATTTTTTCATTTTCGAGGTTGATTGACATTTAGGAAGCAATACGAATTTGTTAGAAATCGATAATGCAAAGTTAACTTTTTAGCTAAATGACACCAACTTCTTCGATCCGGAATCCGGACCACTGTGTGGCATCTTGAACTTGCCTTCTTTGAGACGGTTAAGTTATCGGACTCGCCCTGCATATCAAAATGTCAAAATCTGTAATCGGATGTGTTATGGGAACATTTTTGTGACCACCAAACCCGTTCCCCACGGAAAACATCAATAGTTCGACGAATCATCAGCCAGACCTCAGGCCGCAAGATCGCCGAAGCAGACCACCGCTCTTCCAACGTCGCAGGCCCCGGGGGTGTCTCCGCAGATTTCCAGCTATGAACCGTGAAATAATCCCGGCACGAACTGTCTGAGCCCTTTCGCGGCTCGGCGTTGGCAGCCCCGTCGTCCCGTGCGTGCGTCCCATTGATGTTAGATTAATTTTATTCGCGGCTGCTCGGCGTCTCTGCTCGGGATCATCTTTTCCGTTTAGGAGGCAGCCAGATCAAAGCGACGGAAATCACGCCGCGTTGCGCTGCCGGGTGACGACTACGACGACGTCGCCGTCGTCGACGGCATTATCGCCCGCGCGATTCCGCTCCACGCCTCTCCTCGCGGAGAAACGCCTTCGCTCGCATCCTCTCTCCGCTTCTTGCCGGATCAAAGCGCGGATTTCTGCCGAGGCAACGAATTGGCAAACTTCTCTCTGAAGATGGAACAGTAATTATAAGGTCGACAAGGGGCGAGAGGGTGTCGAAGGAAAAGGGGGCGGTTGGTCGAAGCCCTGGACCCCGGCAAAGTCGTAGGCGAACGATGGCTCAAACACTGCGCCGCAAAATTCACAATCTAATTCAACTAAGCAAATTACTGGCAACTTCCTGGGCGGTAGCTACGCACGCTGTCCTGTCCCTGCGGCCTGCATTCCCAGAAACTTAGATCAAAGGGGCCGACGGATCTACCCCAGACTCGACTACCTCCGCCACCATAGCCCCTTATCAGACCCCGTACTCGACCAGCTTCTCCTCCTGTTTCGGTGTATCGCAAGGCCAAACCCCCTCCTTTCATCTCTCCGCGTTTCATACTTCCGGGGTCTCTGTCCAGGCGACTGCCCCGACGAATATCGAATTCTGGCTCCTTGACCGGTGGCCACCGGATCTCCTGTCGATGCTAGCGCTACTTCTACCACGCCTGCACCGTGGCGCAAGGGTATGTGTAACAGGTCAGCTGTTATTTCTATGACTAGCCTCCGGTCTGACAATTTTGTATTAGTAGAGACTGAATTAATCTCGTTCAGTAGAAATTACCTAAGAATTGCCTTTAGAACTTCAGATTCTTCCTACTTGAGATTTTCTTCTTCAATGATTCTTCTTTTCCCAACGTTCTCATGGGATGCTAAAATTGTAGCCATTTGTTTCAGACGTTTTCTAATTCGCTGAACTACACCCAATGGTGCACTAAGCTGCATCGAGTTAATTTCATTCAGCAGAAATTCTCCGACTTCTCGATTATGTATATGCGACAGGAGTACAGGATTTATTAAATAAATTATGAAGATGATAATAAGATGACGAATTGTCAAGAAGTGTGCCAGCACAATTTCCACGGTGACATCCCGAATGCATCGTCTCCCGAATTGCACCACATTCGTAACGACGGTACGATATGCAAAATTCTCCGGTGATATCTCTCGGGGCGAGCATTTCCAAGAGCATCCCCTAAACCGAGTCCGGGTATCATGCCGCAGCCAAGAGGTTTAGATTTACGCCGGTCAGAAAGTAATGGTTTGAGTAGAAAGTAATGATAAATTAATGGCGAACTGTAGGTATCGCGGTGCCGGATACCGAGCACGGGTTACGGGGCTAAGCCTTCTGGTCTCGAAGCACACGGTTAATGAAGAATTAAAGTCGGCCCACCCGCGCGTTCCTATTACGGGCTGGGAGGGTACGATACACGGACGAGTGGCTAGAAACCTCGTGGATTCCGAGGATCCGCGGAGCGGTGCATGTTTGATGCCGGAAGTGCTTCGAGGCCCGGGCCTACCATCCTCTAGCTGCGGTTACCGCAACCTCCGTAGGGTCATTAGCCAACCATTCATTATGCAAGTGCGAGGCAGTATTGCGTCAATATGGGGGCGGCAGATTGTTGGCCCAATCGATAACAATGCGCCGTGTTTACCGCTCGGATAATCAACAAACGCAGCTTCTGCTACCTCGCCTCCGAAGACCAAGCAAGTGGGAATTACAGTCTGCCTCGTTCCGAATGATATTGCGTCCCGGAAGTGTTGCCTATACCTCTCTCTCACTCTCTCTCACTCTCTTTAGCGTTCCGCCTCGCTCTCTGTACATTCGTCAGTTTGCCCCCTCCCTTTTCTGATCGTGCTCCTCTCGCGCTCGTCTCTCGATTCAGCAGCTATTTCAGCAACGCACAATGCCGGATCGAACGAGGGCTGACTTTATTTTTCGCCGATTGATTCCGACGGCGCTCGAAGAATGCCTGATGCTTCCGCCCGACTGATCCCGAAGACGGAATCCCCCGGTGGAACGCGGTGCGTGCGAACAAGATTCCGACCTTCGAAGATTCTTCGCGATGCACGCATTGCGACTTCATACGCGAATATTATTCGAGTTGCTTCTTCCTTTTCGAAGAGGACGGGAGAGTGTGATATTGAAATTGTTAACACGTCGAGCGCCCACGACAATGCCCGTCAAAGTCACGCGAAGTGAAGTCAACTTGTTCAAACCCTTGCGCTACGAGTTAGTTTATAATTACGTAATTATGTACTTTGTTGTACAGCATGTTCTAGAAAATAAAAATAGGCACATCGTTCAACAATTAACCTTCAATCACTCGCAACAACTTTACATCGCTCCAACATGCATTAATTTTTATTCAATGAAACAACTACTTTAATGGAAAGTAGATATTTGCTAGTATAGTCCACACCTTTCTTTATCCTTGAAACACTAAATTTAAAGTTTTGAGAGAAAAAATTGAATAATTCAAACAATGGTTTTTAGAATAGTGATTAACATTGCTTTTATTTTCGGTTTCAGCTCTAGCGAGCACGCGGACACTAGCAAGCAGATTCTGACCACCAGTCTGACGCGTCACTGTAAGTATGTGCAATGTTGGCAGTCTGTACAGGCTGTTTAAAAATTATATCTCGCGGACACCACAGCGCGATTCTACGCAAATCCTTACTTTAATCTACGCGAATTCCTGCAAAATTGACTTGAACGTGAAAAACAAGGTCAGGAAAAACTAACATTTTTTTTAATCGTGTTCTACTGGTCATGAGGACCAATTTTGTGAGAGGAACCATAGGTCGCAATTAAAAAATGATGTTGAATTTCATTTAATTTTTGAAATACCATAATTCATAATATTATTTCATTTCATAGTTCGGGAAGTAGTAGTATCATGTTAATATACTTCCTTCACATCGAGTCAGCTTATTGCTGAGAACTATGCAATGAAAGAATAATTAATTAATTATTTATTTATTGATGCTATAAACCTAGATTGGTTTATACAGGGTGAATTCGATAAAGCAGGACACCTAAATATCTCCGTTACTTTTCGTTGTATAAAAAAACTTCGTAGGACAAAGTTACACTGTTTGAAGGGCCATATATAACAGTGTAAGGGAAAAAAAAGTTTCAAGGTCATTTTTATGAGATTTCGAGGTTATCGATGTTTTTTTTAAATGGAATGAGGTATTTTTTAATACATCAATCGATGCAGCTGGACATTCGTTATAAAAAAGTACTAACCTATGTATGTCGAAAAGTTAGTAGTTCACGAGATATTTCGATTTAAATAACTCTAAAACACCATTACTGTCGTACTAAGATGTTACACAAGTAAGTAAACACTAACGTCTTAGTACGACAGTAATGGTATTTTAGAGTTATTTAAATTGAAATATCTCCTAAACTACTAACTTTTCGACATACATAGGTTAGTACTTTTTTATAACGAATGCCCAGCTGCATTTAAAAAAAATTTAATTTAATTTAAAAAAAAAACATCGATAACCTTGAAATCTCATAAAAATAACCTTGAAACTTTTCTTTCCCTTACACCGTTATATGTGGCCCTTCAAACAGTGTAACTTGGTCCTACGAAGTTTTTTTGTACAACGAAAATTAACGGAGATATTTAGGTGTCCTGCTTTATCGAATTCACCCTGTATAGCATACATTACTATAACACTTTACAAAAAAATAGAGAAGTATATAAAGTAATATGTACAAAGTGGAATTATGTAGTATAAACGGTAGGCGCTAAATCCTAATTTTACATTTTTTGAGAAAGTTAAAAATAAACATTAGCGCTGCAATGTCTCGTACGCTTAGAAAAAAATTAATAGTGTAGGGAGGATAGTATGTACGATTGAGGAGCAGTAAAACAGGTGTTCTCGTTCTGAATCATATTCTGGACATTGCCAGATAATATGATTGAGGTCCTGAGCCTCCGCTCCGCATTCGCAGGAACCATTCGAAATGAAGCGTACTCTCGCCAGGGAGGCATCAATGAAAGAATATTATGAACGGAGATGTTTCAAAAATAATATAAACTTCAACATCATTTTTTAAGAGAACGGTTGAGTTGCGACCTGCGGTTCCTCTCCCAAAGTTGTTCCTCATGACTAGTAGAATCATTTTCGAGTAAATCGGGGATGTGGAATCGCGCTATAGTTTCCACGACATAGAATTTTGCGACACCCTGTACTTTCCGAGAGGACGTCGCCATCTCCGTGGGCAACCTTGGCGATACGGGTTCGCGAATCGCCATAATTCCATCGCGCGTGCCGTCAGAACCGTCTGCGGGGTCCGTTTCCCTTCCATTATGACGGTCCTCGGCCCGGGGAGTGGCGTCGCCCGACGAAAGTAGGTGTTGTCTGCAATAAAGCCGCAGCTACTTTCCCTCTCCACTCCCTCCTTTATTTCAGCGAATGTAAAGCGGAATGAACGTTAAGTAAAGTCCCCTGGTAGCGCAACGTTTTACGCGCAGTGCGCCGCATAAAGCCTCTTACGCGGAAGTAAATTGTAAGTCCCTTATAGCCGACTGGTCAACGCCGTAAGCGCTCCCGTTCGGCCCGCAAAAACAGCTTGGAACGTAAGGAGATTAGAGTCGTTATTGCGTGGACGGTGAACACAAAAGTGGAAGTTCCATGCGAAAGTCGCGACTCCGTGCCCCCTCCGCCCCGCTCTCTCTCTCTCTCTCTCTCGGTCTCACTTCTTCGTTCCCTCTCGTATACGCCTCTCGTCGCTTGTGCCCGTTAAAGTGACAGAAAGCCGGCTACAAAAGAATCGCAGCCCGGGCGACGTATTAAAGTACACCTTATATAACGGCCAGAAAACCGACATTGAGTTTCCGCGAGAAACCGTGCTACCCGGCGAGAGATAAGTGGGAGGAACGATTGTTAAGCCCCGTTGTCTCGTTCGCGTTCCTTAGAGGGGCTGAAACGAAGCGAGGCTGTCGCGGATGGTACTTAAGGAGACGGCGAGTTATTATTGTCACTGTAAGTGATGTTGATTTTATTACGAGCGGGTGGAGTTGATGCGAGTCCCTTGGAAATAGATTGACGGATGGCCTAGGCCTCGAGCAGGCCTCACTTTCGAGACAATGCTTAACCTGTTAACTGTTTTGCTTCGGTTTAAGAACCTGCACTTGTGTGCTTAATTGTTTTGGTAATTATGGAGAAGTTGGTCCTCATGACTTTCATGACCTTGGAATATATTGTCAAGGTGAACAAGCGAACAATCTCGTTAGTTTTTACACTCACTAATATTTTACAGTGATTGTGCAATTTTCTGGAGACAAAAAGGTAAGAGGTAGTAATTGTAAGGGGGAAGCAAGATAAGGGAATAATAAGGGTGAGGAAGGGATGGGAATGGAGCTAAGAAGCAGCATTCGGAAAGAAACAAGGGGAAGAAAGCTTGTGGTTATCACCGACGCTTGGCAGCAAGGAAAGCTCAGATAAGAAAGGAAAACAAAACATAGGTGAACTTGAGAGATCAGTAGAAGAGAAATAAGTACCAGTTGGAGATTTAGTTTGGTGGAATGGCTGGCAGAAGTTAATATGGCTGAACAAAAACAGTAGGAGATATACAGAATTGAGAGAGAGCAAGAGGAAGGAGCGGGTTATGTACAGACGGATCGTTTAAGAAGAAAATAATTGAGGAAAAAGGATAAAGGAAGATCGACGAAGGATGTGATGTACTTAGAAAATGGTAGATCAACCATAACATCAATTGATCTAATGCATTAGTATCACGTTTCATACATCATTTTGTTGTATGTGCTTTAATTAAAATTAACAGAACAGTTATCAATGAACAGACTGCATATTTTACGCAATCATGTCACGAACTTTAATTCTCATAACGCGTCAAATGTGTCCGACCAGTGACAGGCCATTACCATTTCCTGCGTTAAACTATAATTCCCTTCCAACTTGTTCCGCGATGAATCCTTTCCATTTTTATTACCCCCAAGCTTTTGACACCTTAGAACACAAACGTCTGACATCTGACAGGGCAATATCACTTCCAACTACTGTACGACTTGTGAAAATTTCCCTGCTCCCTTAGACAGTACAAAAGAAGCCTCGACTGGAGCAATGTTATCACTGTCAGTCCATTCCCCTTGTCTCGCTAAAAGAAGTTCTTGGTCTTTCAGTATTTTTATATTTTGTAAATATATATATATATATATATATATATATATATATATATATACATAAAGTCCGCAGTCTAAAAAAATTCACCGGTATCAAAAGCGATGCATGAAAAATCTTGAATCATTGCATGTTTCGAACTCCGTCTATTTATTCCTATAATAAATGCATCAAATCCGGAATCTAAAAACGACATGTGCAGTATATCGTTGCACATGCATTTAAAAGAATATGCATATGCAACACATACGATGTATGCAGAATACAAACATTTTATTTGGAATCGTCCAAAAGCCGGTTCAGCTTTCCCATTCATCTTCGTTCTCTAAAAATACGCGTTCGCATAAAGATCCGCCGTCTAGTTATTATAATACCGTTTCCCGAAATTTCATCTCGGAGGTTGTCCCGGGTTCTCCTCTTCCTTCGGGAGGAGGAGAAGGAGGAGGAAGAGGTTTCAGCGCATTTTACGGGCGCCTCATCGAGTGAATCATCGCGCGCACTTGCTTAGAACACTCCCGGGACTTCCGAAGGACAATCCAATTTCCAAGGCCCGGCTTCGGGTCCCGGGGATATTGTTTTCAGGAGTATTCCTGGGGCGACCGTATCAAAAGTCTCGATTTCCGGTCGCTTGTCCCGGCGATTCGCCGCTGTAAACAATCCCCACGGCCGTCGCGAGTTACACGAAATTTTCAGGGCGATCCGCGACGATCCGTTCGACCGGTGTAATTAAATGTGCGCGCGATAACGCATATTCGACGTAATTACAAAAATTAATCGCGTTTCTAGAATTATCTGGCCCGGCGAGCCGGCCGCGCTAATTGAACGTTTATTCCAGTCTCCAACGGTCGCGTGCCGATTTAATTATTAAATATTTTGTTTCGCCGTGATTTCGAATCTGCGCGGGAAATTATTTACTCTGGAAATAATGTTCGAGTGCGTTTCGAAATTTCCCTCCCACCGCCCTTCAACTCCTCCCATCGTTGTTGATTGTTTGCACCAAAAACCGGCAAAATTAGTTAAACAAATAGGGCATAATGCTGTAATATTTTTCTTTTTATTTGGTCACTCATGAGGTAACACGATTTATCGAAAGCGAAAGAATTAATTACTTCCAGAGACATCGATCGCTCGCTTATAATTTTGGAAAGTAGAAAGCACAGTCTTTAAATTTTGTTTTTTCAATTTCGGACCAATTTTAACAAGAAGTTATGAAAATATGAAGATACAGCAAATATACATATTGGTCTGGCTTATGGATACGTTTTCATGGGGTCGTACGGGTCTCATGGTAACCCACGGTGTTTAACCATTCCCCATAGCTGTCTCGAGAAATATTTCTTCACCACTCCTCTCCGGTCGTTCCTCTAGAACTCGAGACAGCAGCGGTCGAGTGTCAACAAACGCAAAAGAAATATTTTCAGGTCGCGGTATAAAACCTTTTAATTAAACATCCTCTTCTCTCTCTCTCTCCGCCCCTCCGTAAATGAAGAAAAGATTTTTCATTATGTAAATCTTGGAAGGGACGCTCTTGGAATCTCTTTGTGCCCCACGGCTACTCGACCGGCCGTCCCTCTCTCTCTCTCTCTCTCTCGAACACTGCGAACTGAATACTTTATTCCGGTTCTGGAATTCATTCTCCTCTTAATAATGAAACATAGCTCCGTTTCCATGGTCAAGTTTCCAGTTGTAGTGTATATTCTAATTACCTGTTATCCGAAGCCCCAGTCCTTGGAACAGTCTACCCCCTTCGAGGGATTAAACGACAAGAAAGTAATCGTTCGAATCGTTGCGGACATACAAAGCTGCGAGCCAGTGATAACGGAGAACCACTAGTCAGACACTGATTAAGTAATCGATATGTGATTCAAGTGAGATTGACTGAATCATTTATGGACCCTGGTTATTGTAAAATTAGCTCCTTTCGGATGGGATTTTGCTCTTAATTTATCGGAGGATGGGATTTCCAAGTGATAGATGTCGATCATATTGATGACTGCTAATTCATTATGAGCAGACTCATGAAGGCAGCGATTCTTAATGTGGAATACGTGAAAAGTCTCTAGTATTTTAACCTTTCGCACTCGAAGCTATTTTAACTCGAAAATTATACATTTCTTTAGATTTAGAATATTTCCATTGCGTATGATTTTTTTAATTTTATGTAATGAAATTGGTATAATATAATCAATTTATTCGGAACAATTGGATTCCGTCTCATTCCGGGATCTAGGGCTTTTCTCAACACTTACATGATAATTAAAAACCCAGGATTATACAGGGAGGTCCGTTTAAGTACGAACACCTATATATCTCGATTATTATTAGTCGTACAAAAAATCTCCACAGAATAAAGTGGTACTGTTTCAAGGGGTGAATTTGATGATGGTAAAAATTTTTTCTCAAGGTTATTTTTTTACAAGATTTCATGGTTATTGATATTTTTTTTAAATGGAATGAGGTATTTTTTAATACATCAATCGATGCAGCTGGATATTCGTTATAAAAAGGTACTAACCCATGTATGTCGAAAAGTTAGTAGTTCAAGGGATATATCAATTTAAATAACTCTGAAATACCATTACTGTCGTACTAAAACGTTACAGAAGTAAGTAAACGCTAACGTCTTAGTACGACAGTAATGGTATCTTAGAGTTATTTAAATTGAATATCTTTTGAACTACTAACTTTTCGACATACATGGGTTAGTACTTTTTTATAACGAATGTCCAGCTGCATCGATTGATGTATTAAAAAATGCCTCATCCCATATAAAAAAAATATCAATGACCTTGAAATCTTGTAAAAAACTGACCTTGAGAAAAAATTTTTACCATCATCAAATTTGCCCCTTGATACAGTACAACTTTATTCTGTGGAGATTTTTTGTACGACTAATAATAACCGAGATATACAGGGTGAATTCGATAAAGCAGGACACCTAAATATCTCCGTTACTTTTCGTTGTACAAAAAAACTTCGTAGGACAAAGTTACACTGTTTGAAGGGCCACATATAACGGTGTAAGTGAAAAAAAGTTTCTAGGTCATTTTTATGAGATTTCAAGGCTGTCGATGTTTTTTTAAATGGAATGAGGCATTTCTTAATACATCAATCGATGCAGCTGGACATTCGTTATAAAAAAGTACTAAACCATGTATGTCGAAAAGTTAGTAGTTCACGAGATATTTCGATTTAAATAACTCTAAAACACCATTACTGTCGTACTAAGATGTTACACAAGTAAGTAAACACTAACGTCTTAGTACGACAGTAATGGTATTTTAGAGTTATTTAAATTGAAATATCTCCTGCACTACTAACTTTTCGACATACATAGGTTAGTACTTTTTTATAACGAATGCCCAGCTGCATCGATTGATGTATTAAGAAATACCTCATTCCATTTAAAAAAACATCGACAGCCTTGAAATCTCATAAAAATGACCTAGAAACTTTTTTTCACTTACACCGTTATATGTGGCCCTTCAAACAGTGTAACTTTGTCCTACGAAGTTTTTTTGTACAACGAAAAGTAACGGAGATATTTAGGTGTCCTGCTTTATCGAATTCACCCTGTATAGGTGTTCGTACTTAAACGGACCTCCCTGTATAAAGGCAAATTTTACTTTCTCCATTATTATAGGGATAACCGTCTTCCTTGGTTCAATGGTATAAATTTATCCCTTCATTTCATTGTCTCAACAAACAGAAGCAGAACCGATCATTATCATCTTGCTGTCTCTCTCGCACGGATTGGCATCATTGACAGTCCTATGTGCAGATGTAACTCCGAGTGGGAAACTCTTAATCATGTCCTTTGGCAGTGTAATTTATATGATTTGCAAAGATTACTACAGCTGAAAAACCTTTTTAAGTTAAGATTTCAACTGCCCCTGGACGTTTTCATATTTTTGGTTGAGCCCAATATTAAAGTCTGCCTTTATATTTACTCGTTCCTAAAAAGTTGTAACTTGTGTGTTTAAGGGAAACCAAAATGGTCGTACACCCTCATGTTTAGTTTTGTAGAATATTCTTGTTCTGTATACTGCATTTATGTTTACACCTAACGTTGTAATAAATCTCTTCTGAGATTTTCTCAATAAAAAAAATACCTCATACAATACCTACATGTTTAGTAATTGATTAGATAGCGATATATTTAACCCTCATATGCTCCTAGGGTGAAAATTGACCGTTTTTCTGTTTCCAGATACTGTATTATGTTTGATCTCTTTCTAGGTGTGTTATAACTTGGTGTATATGTCTAAAATATCATATTATATGGAAAACACAAGTCGAAATTTGTAAGAAAAATGTATGTGGCGAGCATAAAAATGCTATTTATATATGTAGTAACTGCAAGATATAATAAAGAAATTCACGAATTTTATTAACTGCTAATAAAAAATATAATAGATTTCCAATAACATTAATTGAAGTGGAGTGCGAAAATGGGTGAGATATCACCCGAGGATCCTTTGTGTAACTATTAATTTACGAGGAGTGTATGAGGGTTAATAATCTAAACAATTGTCAATAATGGTACAGCAATTTTTAGTGGAGTATCAAAGTCGCCATTCGAGTGCTAAGGGATAAATCTTTAGAATGACGTTGAGGTAGACCAATTCAATGATTTCTCTTAAGCATCCATTAGAAAGATAGAAGTGTCTGTCTAGATTGGCCGATTTAAGGCCACTGATCTCGTCTAACTGTACCTAAACCGCATTGAGGAGCTCTTCGACGCTATTACGAGGCAACAATACGTCCCGGTGAATCGACAGAGCGCGATCCAGCGGGTGGCTAGACAAACCATATTGCTTAAAAGTGGCCAACTACTCTGAGACGGATCCCGGCATAAATCTCGTCCGAACTCTGACTTCATCCCCTCGGCGGTGCGGAACAAAGCGGCGTGGCGTGGCGTGGCGGGTAGCAAAGTTAACTGACGGACGACCGCTTCGATTGGCTGGAAAGGGAGCCGTCGTCCGCGTTAGGGGGGGTTCGAGTTGTCGTTGGTGAATCGCGGCCGCGGTAATCTACGAGGCAGTTTCGTCTTCATTTGCCAAATGGTCGGTAAATCCGCGCGGTGTATCGTCGTCACGCCGGGCCACGGCCATGGAAAGTCGGTTTAGTGTCGCGACCCTCCCAACCCATCGGGCCCACGGACGTTACTGCGAAACTTAACTGCGATGTAAACCCACCCCTTTCGAACTAACACCGAGCCGCCACGACCATTCAACGATTCTCCTATCGGGATTACTTCTGCCGTCCCCTGATCTGTTCCCCGAGACTCTATCCTCCTCTCTTTCTCTCCTCCTCGCTCTCTCGAGTAAGACGGATTTGTTTTACGCCACTGGCGAAACCGAACCCCGAAGTGTCCTTTCACGGTCGTACGTTCACCGGCGCCGCCGATGGGCTTAGGCTATTGCCTGACTTCGAGACCAGATCATTTCTCAACCGACCCGACGCGTCCATTCTGTTTGGAAAGCGTTTTGATCATGATTCACTGTTCGAAGAAATTGCGTTTCGACCGGCGAAAGGGAACGTGGAGGTGAGATTGAGATATTTGAGACTTGCTGGCGACCTTAGGACCTCTAGGATTTTTTAGTTTGTTCAGTAAATCTTGGTGGAAGAATATAAACTGTCAGAATATTGTAATTACGTAAATAAAAATGATTTGAATTAATTATATTGTATAGAATCCACACAGACATTTAGTTGTCTAATTTACAACAAAAAATGGTTAACCAAAATTAACCATTATTTTCGATGTATTAAAAGCATCAACGCAAACTTCAAAGTACGTTTCCAAACATTGCAAACCATCCACACGACTCTGTCCGCAGTAAGGCACGCAACCAATAGACTAATCAAACGCATCAAAGGCTCAATCAACGCGGAGCGACCAAAGCGACAAAAATCGCCACCGATCGAACGAAGCAAACATTATCCACCTCCGCTCGTGTAATCTTTCCGGCGTCAGTCGAGTAAACCGAAAATCATATTTATATTCGCCGGAATTTGCATACACTGTTTCCCCGTGCGTTCGGCTCAGCTCTGCTCTGCTCCGCGATTGAAAATCGGGCGGGCAGGCGATCGACAGGCGACGCAAGCAGGAGACGAAGAAAATTGCGTGGGGGTTTCCAACGGGGGGGTTGGCCGGGGGGTGCAGGCGGTATTTTGCGGCGCAGAATGTCAATTAAACGGCGTGGCCGATTAACCATAACCGAAACCTCGACAAAGGCCGGAGCGTGCACCGTTTCGCACTCCGGCGGGTTCATCACGCGATAATTTATATGGTAATTCCAGGGATGTAATAAGTCCCCCTTGGCAAACTCTGGCTACCACTACACACGGGACCGGTCCACGTACACGTATACTACGTTGACTGCGTGGGCGGCAAGCTCGTTCTGATGGTGACCCCGACGTTCCAGAGAGGATGGCCTGCCATGTACACATCATTACTAAAAGCGGTCATCGATTCATCGAGGCCTGGTCGAGCGACGCCCCGCGCGTCCACCGATCCTCGCCGACCTCCTCTGCTCTCTTGTAAACGCGCCTCTATAGACCAGAGGGCCACGTCTACCTTCCAGCCTTCCCAGCAAAGCCATTGTCGAATTTTCAACGCCCCGGCCTCGATTCCCCACGTGTTCCATTTAATTAACACCGTCTCGTTAACTTTCGTCACGGACCATCGCGCAGCGCTGGACACTGCACTAGCCCGGAAGAATTTAGCGGACGTTCCGTAGAAAAATTCTCGGATCGACGCCCATTCGATTTGACTTCCTGTCCGAGGACCTCAGAAATTAAGAGAAATTAACGCGAAAGTTTGAAGTTCTAGCTTTCTAATGTTATAAATTTGCAGATTTTTCCTGGAAGATCAACTAGCATATTAATAATCTACGTACAATACTAATTTATGGATGATGCAGCCGCATATTGGTGGAAACGCAGGACGGAAACGAGCGAGATTTTTTCCGCGGTCAATATGTTGGCAAATAATACTTGAGAGAACAGGGGGAAAAACATGGTTGGTCGATGCTTCAGAAAAATTGACGAACATTCGAGGCATGTCACTCTCGAGCACGAATACTTTTTATCAATTTAATTGCACGCACCGGGTTCATGAGCGAAAAACGATCCGGGAATATGCGCGCTCGCGCAAGCTGCGTTAAACGTATTCGAAAGGTGACTGCATACGAGGGTTCTGTTGATTCACGCGGATGAGAGAGAGGATATTAAAAGCGACGATAATCGATGAGGATGGATGAGGTTATAACGTTACGATGAAACGATTCAGTCATAAATTTTGTTTGCCCCGCTGGAATCGAATAACCGGCCGCGCGCGTAGGCGAGCGCGATACTTCCAGTCATTTTCGAATAAATCCTGTAGAAATTGAAAATTTATTTCGAGTGTCGGATCCGTCCTGAAAGCAGCAATTCGTTTGCTGGAAATATTAGCCTGCCGGGAAATAAATGGACGGCTCGAAGATGATCGACTTCGTTAAGCTACTGTTACCGTAATCTTTTGATACGGACTATTCAAAGACAAATATTAATAATATTTATTTTCTAGCATTTTCGGAAAATGTTTACGGACCTTGGTTGAAAGGAAAATTATACAATAAATTTTAAATAAAGTTGCAAATTCAACAAGAACAAGAAATATTTAATACAAATACAAATTTAGAAATTAGTTGCGCCATAACCACAATCGTCAGTTGCAACTGATGCAGAATTTTCGTTCCGCGCGAGGACTCGCGGCAAGCTAATTGTAGACCGATGCACCGGCAGCTCCAATGGAATTACACTCGTCATCGGGGATAAATAAAAGCGCGTAGAACCAGTGCGATGAACCGGGAAACATCGGTTGATCGGTCGTCGGCGGGAATTGCGCCAATTAAACAGTGCCAATGAACGATGAAAGACACTTGAAGGTGCTCGGTCGCAACTCGAACGTCGAAAAAGAGGAACCGAATCGAGGAAAGAGAAAAAGAAGGAGAGATAGAGATAAATATATAGATAGATAGATAGAGAGTGAGAGAGAGAAAGAGAGAGAGAGAGAGATTTGTCAGAGGAAAGGTACAGTGGAAATTACCGTTTAATTGATTACAAAGAAGAATTTCCACATTCGCCCGTGTCTGCGGAGGTCAAAGCACCGGTCGATTGAAGGCAAACGGGACCATCGCTAAACCTTTCAGAAGCGACTCGTTTGTGATCAGAAGAGCGAGGCCACGGCACTGGCTGCAGTGATTGCGAGGTCGATTGTCAGCGTCTCTTCCCGGTCCTGTGAGAACCGGTCTCTGTTCTGGCCTCGCCACCGTGAGATTTGTAATTGCTTCTGGAGATGATTTAGTCGATTCTGCGCGACTGTCGGACCTCGATTCGTTAGGGACAACGTTTGTCAGTTACGTCAAGCCGCCTCTTACTGATATTTCCCCCTTGCGAATTCCTGTTTCTTTGACGGGGATCACCCGTTTTACATTGTTCGCATTAATTGATAGAAATTTTCGGTGGTAGCTGCCGTCTGCAATTTTCGGATCATGTTACCCGCGAACTGATGGACTCTCCGTTCATATCTTCTCAATTCTCCTAAATTCTTCATTCAAATTAAAAATACACTTCTTTCATTAATCACATTTATTCTTTTTCTTGTTCTAATGGTTCATTACACTGCAGTATCAGTAGTAGTTATAAAGCATTTATAAAACAGTGGAATGGTTCCAGCAATTACAAATAATTAATCACGAAAGGATTAATCAAGGAAGAGGGATTCGTGATTCGATTTTGAGTCCATTTTATCCGCTCAATAGCAGGTGTAATCTACTTACAGGTATCCAAATAAAAAAGACGTGCTCGCGCAACAAGTTCTCCCCGTCTCTGTCTGACCACAGGTAAACCCATTCTACGTGTTCGATACGTAACAGGATAATCTACTGATTTATTTTTGCAAATCAACAAGGAAATGCTCACACGACGAGGTTTCCTTTCGTTCTTCGTCTGAGTAATGGCGAAGAGATTCCACTGACAAGTGCAATCTTCTTATTTATATGCAAATAGGGGAAGGTATACTTATGCAACAAGTTTTCCCGTTTACTTGTCTGAATATTGATTAATCTACGAGTTCCTCTCGTCGATTCTGTAATGGGACGGTCTACTGATTACTTCGAAGTAATTGAAGATGTGCTCATGCAACCAGGTTTCGCTTTCTTTGTCCGATCGATGGCGGAGTCGTTCTACTGAATTATTCTGCTTGTCTAGTCGATGGTGGATGCAATCTACTTTCGAGAAAATTTACTTTCGAGAAAACAGAAACCTGATCGCACAATCGTGGTTTCATTCGTCTGACCAATGGCTAGACATTCTACTTACATAAGCCGAAAGGTCAATGCCCTGCTTATGCAACTGGTTCGATACACTCTGCACGTGGAAACTTCAAGATTCCAACAATTTTAACCTCTCCTCAAATTCTAAGGTTCCCAAGAAAAATTTCTGAAATGCTTAGAATACGTCTAAGATTCTGAAGCTCCTCGCAGAATCCAAGCTACTAAAGTTTCGAAATGTTCAACATGGTCGCGCAGCAACGCGCAACGAGACCCAAAATGGAGACATCTCCGGCTCTGCGGGCGGCGTTCCCATAAATCCCGGTTCCTCGGAACGATCCAACAAAACCCACGAATCGAAACCCATTACACTTTATTGGCGGAGCGTTACAGCGATTGTCGTTCAAGGCTCGCCGCCATTACCGGCGCCGTCACGTACCCGCCACGAGCGTATTCCGCCCGCGATGCGTGCCGCGGCATATGCATAACGTGATCGCGGGATCCGCCTATCGGGTACAAAGCAAAATTTAATGGTATACGTAATGCTCGCACACAGGTGGACGCACACACAGCCGCGCCCCGTAATTAGCGGGTATTCAAATTTTCACGGGAGAGGGGATCGTCATCGAAGACAGAGGCGAACGTTTACTATCCCCCGCGCAGCGATACGGGGTAGCAGAGGGTGTCTACAACCGGGGAAGCGTCGGGGAGATTACAAACGGACATAATTATCCTGCGTGGCGATATCGCGGAGCGAAAAGGCTGAAGAGAAGGTGTCTAGCGATCAAGATCGGCGCCGTGACGAGCACGATGAATATGCAAGCGTCTTCCAAGGCGTGTCTGGCTCGGGTCTAGGACTTGGCCTATGTTTCATGCATTCAGATGACCTTCTTACGCCCTTCGTTGGACCCAGCGTGTTTCAGACAGTGTCATCCAGGTCGTCTTTGTCATTATAAATAGCTGTTAATAACCAGACTGCGGATTTTGTACACCTATGACGAAAATGATGAGCTGCAATTTTTAAAATATTATTTTCTCTCTCTACTGAGATTATGAAAGAATTTCAACATTTTTATGTCGCATGAAGATCCACAGTAAATCCTTCCCAGAACTGAACGTAATTCTGCGTTCAACTCTCGAAATACAAACGCCCAAACTTCCGGAGCGGAGCGCTAGGGATAACGACGTGTGAAGAAGCTGGGTGCTTAAAATATTTTTATTGATGGTAATTTGAATATGCAAACTGTCCCAGAAGGCGTACCTGGCGAAGGACCAAGGACCCGGTCTATGTTTCATGCATTCAGATGCCCTTCTTAGCTGGTCCCGGTTGGACGCAGAGCGTCATTCGAACAATGCTCGCCTCGAGTGTCGGGCTTCATTAGATGCCGTTTAAAAACTCGGTCCACATTTCTCCCGCGGAATTCCCGCCACGACGTGCCATGCAAATCCCCACTCAATTCGCGGGAACACGAGGAAACTCTTAAAGCCTTTTATGGTATGGCTTCTCTAAGACTGAATTCGTGGCCTGAAAGTCGGAGTGCCACTATATTCCCCGGGCCGCGGGTGTTACGAGGCGACTTTTCGCGGTTTTACGTGTACATACCGGCTGACGGGGGTTGGCTACGGCTACGTGGCTCCGCGAGGGTGTATATGTGCGTACGTACCATCGAGGCTTTTTAACCCCTCTCTCGGGGAGAGAGAGAGGCCACCTACAACTCCCGAGGACTGATTTATGTTTACGGTAAGAGCGCGCGAGCAGAGATGCCGGCGGATCTGGCGAACGGTTGACAGTACCGCTCGTGGAGTGATTCGATGGACGATCGATATGTTCACAGTCCTTCCAATAGTTTCCCTTTCTTTTTTATCCAACCCTTCCGTCCACAATTATTTCAAGTACAGTTTTTCTGGACAGTTTTTTTATCACGTTATGCAGAGGTCTGCTGTACAAAGTGGTGTGAGTTTATACAATATTTTCGTCACGTTTCTGGCTCTTGAAAAACTCGAAAAAATTCTTGACTACTCTCACATGTTCCCAGAATGTCATCCAGTAATTTTTATTCCCGTATTTTATCTTCATCTTTACGGGCAAAGTAAAGTTTGGAGAAAAGTGTGGAAAGAATGAAAACTTTCTATACACTCGAATTGCAGTTTACCCTTCAGTGAGTATTGCTAAAAATTGATGATCTTCGCCAGACTCGGGAATCGTGAAATGTCTCGAGCATCGACGCACGTATTTCGTCCGGCAACGAGTTAACAAGTTTCCGGGGTATCCTGGACGAAATTGATACAATTCCGGCTCCGTCCACCCTCATTTTTGCTCAGGAAATTAGAGTGATCGCGGCATTGTTTGCTCGACGGTCGGGCAGCGTCATATTTCACGCACGAGCGAAACTTGAGAATTGTAATTGAACAAGGGAGAGAAGGAAGAGGCGGTCTTGCCTCCGCTCGGAAGATTCGTTGGACGCATCCGACGTCAAGAATAGCACGGGCATTAGGGAAAAAGTTATTCTTATTATTGAGCTGGGGTCACACGTGTATATTATTGCCAAGAAGTTGCCCTCCGCTGCGGCTACGAGCCAGCTAGAACGTGAAAGTTTTCCGATATCTCCTCGCGTCGCTCTCATAAGACAACCGAATGCATCGCGGGGACGCCATTTTTGACAATTGCCTCACACCGTCGAAACGTGCCTTGATAATGCCGCACACCTTTCCAGTTTCATGCATTTATTCCATGTGCAAATTTGTAAAATACGTCGTAAATGGATTCTGCATTAAATTGCTTAGCAAAATGTATTAGGTTGGAGGGAAAGTCCTGTCGTATCTGAAATAAGCAGGTAATTTTGCTTGTAAATGAAGAACACATGTTGCTAGTGAGTCATTGTGAAACAGGAATTAACAGGTTATTTGAAAGATGACGAAAGGGTGTTACAAATAATAGAAATTATATCATTGAATAATATTAAACATATATTTTTATAAATTGATCGAAATGTTTTCTTTAAAATAGGACTGAACTTTCCCCCAACCAGTTTGAGGACTAAGTTTTATGCAAAACAGTTCCTTAAATTGTCCAAAAAATCATGGCTGCCTTTACATCGTTTCGTCGAGTGAAGAAAAATCGTGATAAATAAATCGAGGACAGGTTGAAATAACCTGTTCCTCTGTGTCTGGCTACGAAAGACACCATTGTACTTGCTCAGTGAAGAAGAACAAGAAGAAGGTTGTCGAACGTGCCTGACGAGGGAAAGAAGTCTGTTGTGCGCGTTAAGAGGTACATCCAGAGGTTTACAAGCCTAAGGCTTTCCGCTGACGGTTTCATTGTCGTCACCAAGATCGAATTACTGTTCTAATATTCCATAACAGCGAGTGTTACTTCGCAAGTAGGGGAACGTTGAGATAAGGTAGCAAGGATTCGTCGAATGGACGCCTAAGTGCGGCGTGTTCTAAGGAAATATAACAATGGTAGTTAAGGAGCCATCAGGCCAGCCTTTTCATAAAGGAGGACATAGTCCGTTTTTATAAATCCTAACATTTTACGGAGGGAAGGGAGCGCGAGGTAATGTCAAGCACCTCCCCTACCGGGCCGTATAGTCAGCAACTACGGGACAGGCATCCACGTGAAACTTTTTATATTGTACAAGACTGTCATATTATCGGCCGTTAATGCCACGTGTTATAAGTTATGACGGGAATAGTGCCCTATGGTTCGGTACTCCGCGTTTATGGCTCCTTATGGGAGTGTTCTATTAAAAGGGTGGATGCTGTTCTTAATACGCGAAACGAACAATAGGAGGTAGGCCGGGGTGATCGTAAACGACGCACCGTAAAACATCCCATTTGCGATATAATCGCCTCGTTCTCGATGCGCAATGACAATTACTCCGCTGCGAAAATTGATAAACGTTGCCTGGAGATATTGCATGCTCGAACGTATGCTGCATTTACACCATAGTGCGCGCACAACCTCATAGTAATGGGGTTTAATAGTAATTGAAGGTATCTGCAATGTTTACTTTTTTCTGAGTTTAAGGTCGAGTGAAGGTCAACGTACTGTATAGGGTAAAGTGCCCAAATATGAACCACTTTTTGTTGATGTCATTTTTTGAATATTTTAGAATGCTCTTTCTCGACCAAAAAGTTACCAGTGGATGCATTTCCTCCTTATAAGATTCTGGGGTCGTTTGTTCAAAAATTAATACAACTTGGGAAAAATATTTTTTTTGTGGTGTGTCATTTGCAGGTTCCAGCGAAGGGGTTCTTAATATGGTACACCTTGAGGTCATAATATGACACCTAGTGCCATATTCGGCACCCACGCCAAGAGTGTCAATAGCTATATCCATATTAGGGAACCTTTGGTAGTGCCATATTGGGGACTCCACGTGGACTGATAATACTAGCTACCGATAAAGAGATGATGAATTTTAGCTCAAACCAACAGTTGGTAAACATTAATATAAATGAACTGAAACTACAGATATGTTCAAACATTTAAAAATCGCTTACTTTCCTCGAAAAAGATACAATCGAAAATCTAACCACAAAAATATTCAACACTCGGAGACAACTGGCGGAGGATCGATACTAAAATCTATAGAATTGTGCGAATGCACTGCACACTGTTGGGTAAACATGGTAAACTATTGTTTCAGGATTTTCTCACTAGAGTAGTGCCATAATAGGGGACTATACCATATTTGGGCACTTTACCGTACTCTGTTAAATCTGTCTATCTGTCAGCTATGATACATCACCAAAACCATATGTGATCGCATTAAAAAAATTCAAAGCTACATTATTTAATATAACAGAGATAGTATGGTGCGAAATCGAATGGGAGAAGAAAGAAATGTATCTGAAAAGTTCGGTGAAGAATCTTTCGCTGTCAGGAGGAGACGGCGAAGTAAGAGCCGGGGCTGCGTACTGATCCCAATTAGAGCGAGCTAATTTCAATCTCTCCCCGGTCCTCGCTTTCAAGTGCGATCTTCGTTAACCCGACTCACCGCCAAGTTTTCCGATTCACTTACGGTTTGACGAGTCTCTCTAGCATCCCGACGCAGTTGCACGTGAGCGTAGAAGGAGGGGCCGAAGAAGGGGTCGGCAAAACAAAACATCGTAAAGCACCCTCGTCTGTAGAGAGGATGCGACCTGCTAGCCGCTATTGAGCCAAGTGAGAAAAGTGGCTACGAGAGGTGCCCGGCGATGCATAAGGGCACGTTTCCAGAGAACAGTTTATCTCTCGTCCCCGGCTCCTTGTCCCATTGAAATTTAACGCCCCCGATCTAGAATCGCGGAACACTTCTTCGCGAAGAATCGATCTTGCATCTTCAAAAATATTTTTCTTGATCATTAACTTTTTGAAGTTTAAGTGATACAGAATCTGACAGTGTTACGGCTGCTTGTCTGTCTTCCTGATTATTAGTTGCATAGAAGCGTAATCGTTTCGGGTCGTCGACTATTGACTATTTAGCAACAAGAACCCGTGCTTTTGACTTTGGGCTGTGTACTGAGCTGCGAACTCAATGGCCGTCTTGACTAGAGTGTCCTGATTGGTATAGTGAGCTTCGACTGATCTCGAGAACTGGTTCCCATTGTTCTCTAACTGAATGTAGCTAATCAGAGTCAGCGAGTCAGTAATAGTCCCTCGAGATGCCAAAGATTTCGTTACAGGAGAGAATATCCTTAAAATATATTTAGCAATTCAAAGTTTTAGTCTGTGGGAGATCGAAAAGATGGATAGTGATAAGGAAGGAGCTCGACCAATATAAAAGAGAGGAGGAAAAAGGAAGGAGCGTTTCGTGCTAGGCCCGCTAGGGCACTCATCAGTAAGGCTATCTAGCGGGCCCTGCCTTAGACGTTTGAGATGTCGGAAGGCGTTTGAGGACGGTATACAGTGGGTGTACAAAGTATTCGTACACTTTTTAAAAACCAATAACTTTTTTATAATTGTACCAAACGATCTGACTTTTTTTAATCAATTAGAAGCATTGTTGTACAAAACGATATGCAAGAAAAATTTACCAAAAATTATAATTTACAAGGTTAAATGCAAAAATAAAAAAGGCATTCTTTAAAACCTTTTTTATTTGGGTCCTTAATGAAAATTTAACATATATGTTTAGTAGATCTATGTTAGTTATACACATACTGAAAATTTAATCGAAATCGGTTGACGCAGGAAAAAACGACACGCATCGAAAGATGTACGATTCTGTGGATTTTAAGCAGAAACTAATCAAAAGTCGTGTAAAACTACGATTTTCACAATTTTTAACCGCTTGTAGCTCGTGTGTATGTTAATCGATTTCAATGAAACATATATTTTAAATTTTCATGAAGGACCCAAATAAAAAAGCTAAAAAAAATGCCTTTTTTATTTTTGCATATAACCTTGTAAATTATAATTTTTGGAAAATCTTTTTTGCATATCATTTCGTAAACCAATACTTCTAAATAATTACAAAAAATCGTGTTGTTTGGTACAATTATAAAAAAGCTGTTAGTTTTTAGAAAGTGTACGAATACTTTGTACACTTACTGTATACAGTGTGAGTCCGAAGAAACAGAACACCTAAATATCTTCGTTACTTTTCGTTGTACAAAAAAACTTTTTAGGACAAAGTTACACTGTTTGAAGGGTCACATGTAACGGTGTAAGGGAAAAGATGGTCAAGGTCATTTTTTACAAGATTTCAAGGTCATCGATATTTTTTTAATGGAATGAGGTATTTTTTAATACATCAATCGATGCAGCTGGACATTAGTTATAAAAACGTACTAACCTATGTATGTCGAAAAGTTAGTAGTTCACGAGATATTTCGATTTAAATAACTCTAAAACACCATTACTGTCGTTCTAAGACGTTAGCGTTTACTTACTTGTGTAACGTTATAGTGCGACAGTAATGGTGTTTTAGAGTTATTTACATCGAAATATCTCGTGAACTACTAACTTTTCGACATACATACGTAGCACTTTTTTATAACGAATGTCCGGCTGCATCGATTGATGTATTAAAAAATACCTCATTCCATTAAAAAAAATATCAATGACCTTGAACATTTTGTCCCTTATACCGTTATATGTGGCCCTTCAAACAGTGTAACTTTGTCCTAAGAAGTTTTTTTGTACAACGAAAAGTAACGGAGATATTTGGGTGTTTCGTTTCTTCGGACTCACCGTGTGTACAAATCATTGAGGAATCGAGTACTTGCGGGAAAAGGTCTTTTAACTACCTGTCCCTCTCGTGGCGCACGTAGGAAGTTAGGCAGCCACTAGTCTAACTTGAACAAGAACCTAGCCTACCATCTACAACTCGGAATCTCTATCAGAACGCGTATGGAACCACGCAAGCACTGTCACGATCCCGAAACCCCGTCTCCAATGTTGTCGACTCCCTCGAAATGAAGGCATGACTCAGTACTCAAGAGTCCCGCTGTTCCTCGTGGCGATTTCCACCGGAAATTTCATAGTCCACGTCACAGCGAGTGATCTTAAGGCGGGCGATCGGCTTGGATCGTAGCCCCGAGCATCAATCAGCTGTCTCCGTAATCAAGGGAGAGCTACTCACTGCGAGGACGTCTCCATGGGAATTTCGAGAGGTATCCGCCACTCAATTATCTGATCCCGTACACACTCAAGATGTTATTGATCCGGAGATACTCTCTGGCCCGGCCTATCCAGCCAGAAGCGATCGAGACGATCGGACGCCGGACGAATTTCTTTTCGTCGACGAAACGACGTTAATTTGCTAAAATATGTAAGATGGAGATACGAGGACTTGCAATGTGAGTCTCGTTCCAGGATTTCCTTCGTTCGACGCATTGTACTATTGTCTTGACGATGCAAGGAATAAAGAATAGGTTCGATAAGAAGCAGGAGGATCGATCTATCGAAACGTGCACCGCGAATCCGTGTTCACCCCGCAGATCAAAATTCCTGGCGACAGGCAAAACAGAGGCTGCGGTCCGAACGTAAACACGTTTGTCGGCGTCGAAACGCGAATAATCGGTATTCGATATCGGCGAGTGCCGCGCGAGCAATTCGATTTCATTCGACCTCGAATGACTCCCATCGCCGGCCGTGAATACTTAATGAGCCGGCGTTGTTTGATGTCAAAGTGATATCAGGTTTCAACGGTTCAGAGGCGTCCGGAATTGCACTCTCTTTTTCCATAAATCGCCCGACACAACAGAAAAATCCGTTTGATTTTTAATAATGTTTGAACTACCATAGATCGACTGTAGCCCCGACGAATGACATTTTTCACGGAAAAAGGATTTCGATTGCAAAACGCGTGTTGCCTGTGCGACTGTTTCGAGCGCGTGCTCGTTTTATAGAGAATTCAAGTTCGATGTATTTGTGGAAATCTGACGTGGGCCCTATTTATTTTCTCTCGGGCGAAGCCTGACAATTATCTGTCAGGCATTTTACCATGGAAATAAATGAATTATAATATCGAGATACATCGGGATGGTTCGGCGTGTGTTTACTTAAATGTCAGTCATTTGCGAAATGCGCTCGCCAGTTCTGTTACACGCGTATCACGTGGAGAATTAAATATACCGGTTTTTTCTCTCGATTTCCGATCATTGTATGTGGATATAGCGCTGCCAGTCGGTTTCATGCGACGATGCTACCGGATTACTTTCAGCGGTATCACAAAATGACATAGACAATAGCGTAATTCAGATAATATTGAGGAAAAACGCTGCATGTCACAATTTCAACAAATTTTAGGATTCACGTATTCACCAGAAAAAAGATCATGCAATTTTTAAGTGGAAGTACGCGACATGCGGCGTTCTTCCTTGAAACCACAGAATTGGCAACTGTTCCAATGAGATTCAAGCTCGTAGATAATCAAAGAATTTGGTTTTTTCGCAGATGCTTCAGTGATGGACGGTGAGGGCACGCTAGGTCGCAGTCACGGTAACGGGGGCCGTGGACTGCGCCGTCAACGGTCCCTGGAATGGCGAGACAGGCGCGGTTATGGGCCCAGTGCCCAATCGAGCAGCGACGAAGAAGAGAACTCTCTTCACACCGTGACCGCGACCGCTTCGTCCGCAGCTAGAGGCGCCCGCAGCCCGGGCCAGGTTTTCGCTTCTCTCCTGGCGCAGCAGTATGGAAGTGAGTGATGATATAATTGATGTTTGATACTTTGATCGAGAGCCTGTTACCTTGTGCTAGACGTCTCAGAAAAAGTTTCGCGGACGCCAGCCAGCGCTGCACTGCTGGCTCGTTGCAACGACGTCAAACTCGCGATCGGTTCAATCATGTTTGAGAAACGAATCGCCGTTTGATAGATGTTGCTTTACCGCAGCTGCCCACCTGGCATAATCAACCGCGTCGATGCTCTTTACCAGATGCTGCGATTGCAAATCCTTCAACTTCGATGACTTTATCGAACTCATAAACTAATCATTTTTCGACACACATATTTAGGAGAATAGCTTTTTGTAGAGGATAAAAGGCTGCATCGATTGCTGCATAAAGAATCGAAGTCCATCAACTGAGCAAAATTGTTGTCTTTCTCGAGTGCATAAAATTAAAGACGTTGACTTTGTTTGTGTAATAAATTTAAAGATCGTTAGCAATTGGGTGAAACTGGTCCCGCTGTATACGATTAACCTAGAACTCGTTCGTTAGCAGATTTCCGCGGCAATTACGCGGAAAAACATTGATGGAGCAGGATCGATCGGGGACGGGGAAGCACGGGGGGCGTCCCATATTTATTCTTCTCGCGTGCGAACAAAACGTACACGGTTCTCGCGTGGGCCTTGATCAATGGGGCAGCATCGCCTGGCGATGTTTCGAATTAAACTTTCTTCCCACGCGGCCGCATATTTCGTAGGCTTTTAATATGTGCGTGACGGTTGTCGTGCTACGTGACTCTTTCCGCACCGGCGTGCCCGGAAACACGGCAATTTCGCCGGCGAAGGACAGGAAATTGTAGATTTAATCAGGATCACCGGGCACATCCGAGGTCAAATAATGGTCACGGGACCGGGACAAGCGATATTAAACTATTATTTGCGTAAGTAGCAGTCCAAATAGCCCTGGCTACGATAATGCAGTTATGCGGCGCGCGATATTTATACGGCTAACCGCGAACAAGTCGCGCAATCGATACACAACGATCCACACTGGGATGGATAATTACGCACACCAACGAAAAACAACGAAATCCTGACTAAACAGCGAGATCCATTCTAATACGTTGACCGTAAATATTTATGAAAAGGTACAACCCCCGCGATGATGAGGATCTTGAGGGTGGCGAGGGAGCATATGATTCGAAAACAGGCGGCGCCTCGTCCGCGGAAATGTTATTTTTAAGGCTTTGTTTACCGTAGGCGAGCGTCTCACGACCGCGCGAGTCCTCTCGCGAGCATTTCGCCAAGCACAGCTTAATATCCGGCGAAGACGGCGCGAGGTAAAACTAATTTCGTAAATCCTTTAATCTACGCGTTTGCCGAGGGAAGTCGAAGGAAGATTAAGGGAAGCGAGACTGAATGGGCGAGAGATCGCCGGGACCTATTGATGGAATATGATGAACGAGCCTCCGTGAACTTTATTATTGGTCTCGTGAGCGAGAGAGAGACAGATAGATCCACTCGAAACAAGAAAAAAGTAGACACTGCCCAACTCTGTCAATCTCTCTCTCTCACTCTCGTCGATGTATATCGTTAAACCGTTTTCCACGAAAGCTCCACAAGCTCGATCCAAACCCGTTCGGTTCTCTCGTTTGTCTTGCGGCCGCGAGCTTGTTGTAATTCGGCGCTTTGCAGGTTTCCTCGTTAACTCGCTCGTTAAACGGTGTTTTCGCCGGGGTTTAAGAATTGCGCTACCGAGGGCCATCCAATCAGGGCTTAGGAATCGAATCGTTAAATTAAGTACTGTCGTCGGAGAAGGTTCTTCATCGACGTTGTTAATGAAGTTAATAGAACAGCCTCGACTTCTGAAGCCAACAGCAGAAAGCGTTCCAACTCTGAATTCACGATTCTAGAAAAATTGTCGACATTTAAATTGCTATACTTTTGAGCGCAAAGATCGTATGATAACAAACTTGGAATCATTTTAAAAATTAAAGCTTTTACTTACACTGTACGTCATTTCTTTTTCTTGGAAGATTTTTTATCTGTCTATTTACGTTAACATCAAGTGATTTGGAACAGTCAGTGTGACTTTGATTACGGCCGACAAACTTGCAGTTCCAATATTATTTTTCTTACTCATGGTTAAGTGAAGGTGCAGGGGCGGCGCACAGTGGAACTTTTCCTCCAAATCGGAGACAAAATCAGAGAACTTTCGATAGAAATGAGGTAGAGCGATGAAATTTTTTTTAAATTACAGCTGAAACTTGTCAAAATATGGGAAAATAGGATGATTATGGTACGAACGTTTTATAACCTTGAGAAAATTCGTTAAACAATTCGTTCACAAAAATCGATTTCTTGTAAAATCCTGAGGTCGTAGGCAAATTTTGAGACCAGATTTAAAATCAGCGTGAAAAAATTTACAGGAAATGATGTGCAGCATGTTAAAAAAAATTTTTTTATTGAAAAAACCGCAATTTTCTTGAAAGTGTGAGAGTTTAACGAATTTTCTCAAATTTATAAAACGTTCGTACCATAATATTCCTATTTTTCCCATATTCTGCCAAGTTTCAGCTATAATTTTAAAAAAATTTAATCGCTCTACGTCATTTCTATCGAAAGTTCTTTGATTTTGTCTCCGATTTGGAAGACAGGTTCCACTGTGCGGCGCGAAGCAGGTTCAGCGGGTCCGCCGGAACCCGGCCTCGCGTTTTGGAAGGAATTAGAATTAGGAATTAGAAAACCCCGATTTTTATTAACTTTTTACAGAATGATGATACCATAAGTAGATGCAAGACATTTTTTTAGTAGCGATGATTCAATTTGAAGGCGTGACAAAAAAATAAGTATAGGATTTGAATGTGTATTCTGGCCTCGCAAAATTTTTGAACCGGGCCCCGCGAAAGCTCACGCCGCGCCGGCCCTGTGAAGATGATTATATTACTGTTCTTTTCTATCTAATGCCTTCGCCGTTTTTACCATGAATAAATAAAATCCGCACTCTATCAATAACAAAGAAGATATTTGAGCTCAGATGGACCAGCCAGTACAAATACTCACTAACAGTCGGCTGACGGGTCCGATCGACTGCTTTTTGCTAGTAGACCTGACAGGCAATGGACAAGGGAAATCATAAAGAGAACGGACGCCGTCATAGCGTTCAGGATCCTAATAAATGTGCCGCGAAGGAGTCAGGACGCAACGATAATCGATCAATGCCCGCCGGAGCCGGCTGCTGGAAGGAGGAGGCTCCAGACGGCCATCAGATCGGCTTCGAAACTGGTTTCTAACCGGTGCATCGGCTGGTCTCTTTCGATACACTCGATGTGTACGGTTTACGTGTGACACCGTGCCGCGGCGAATCGACTCTAGTCGAGACGAGTCGAGTCGAATCGAGCATCGCCTGGCGTCGAGGGAAAGGGAAAGGGAAAAGGATGGAACATAGTAGGAAATGGGAGAATGGGGATGAAAATGGGGAAACGGCGATGTGGGGTCGAGGGTGAGCCAGGCGGATCCAGGCCTGGAGGGAGCGGTAATCGGCAGCAAGTGAATTGGAACAAATGCAGACAGACGTGAGGTGGGCTGGCTGGCTCGCTTGATACCGCAACCAAGAAATATAGTACAAACCAGAGAGCACCGGTATTAATTGAGTTCGTCCCTCTTCCGGTCGCGTCATTTTCGTCGATTTTGTTCGGCCTCGAGACGCGTCGATGAAAAGCTCCTGAACACGACGCCGAAGAGGTGATCTGTGGACGCTGCAGTGCAAACAGGTGTAAGCAACGCCGCAGGGTGGGGCATTTGTGCTACATTTTGTATGTACATTTTTTGTTCACAGGAATTTGGTTTAAAAATTAAATTTTGTAAAAGCCAGACCATCCAAATTGAATATTCAAAATGTTTCTACCATCTCTGACCTTGCATGACTTTGAATGAGTTACACTCCGCGACAAAACTATAAGACATGTGCGAAATTCGATGGAAATTCTATGTAAGTCTTGAGTTTTGTCTTCCTTCATTCATAGTGTTATTGTTTACATTATATGGAAGTATATTCTACAGTTCTACGAAATATCGAAGGCTATAATTCCAAGAATTTGGGAAATGTATGTAAACATGCTATACTCGTCGCGACAAAACTATAAGGCAGTAGCTTTTCATCAGTCGATCTTATACTCTAATCGCAGTCACAGTGTTAGAAGTAATTGTGTACTTAAAATTAAACATTTGTAATTATGTTCTTACATAATATAACTACAATGCCGCGTGGGAAAAAGCTGACAGACAGTGAAATAAGAGTGATCGTAAATTTAAAAAAAAAGAATACTTCTATTTCAGAAATTTCAAGAGTGGCTGGGCGAAGTCGATGTACCGTGCTCAATTATTTAAAAAGTGCAGAGAATTATGGAAAAAACATCCTGGTGAACGTCCAAAAGTGACAACCGAACGACAACGACAAGCCATTCCGAGTGTAGCGTCGAATTCTAGCTTGACAGCAATGCAAATTGCAGCGCAAGCTGGCGTTTACACCAATATTCGTAATGTGCAACGAATAATTAAACGGGGCAAGCATTTAAAAAAACGAAAACTGTAGAAAAAATCGCCACTTACGAATCGACACAAAACAGCCGGGGAAGATTTTGCGGAAATACATCTCCAGTGGAAAAAAGTGGAGAAAATTTATTTTTTCAGATGAAAAACGTTTCAATTTAGATGGACCGGATGGTCTTTCATATTATTATCATGATTTGCGGAAGGAAAAATTTCATTTGTCAAGGAGGCAAATGGGCGAAGGCGGCATCATGGTATGGGCCGCAATAGGGTACCACCGGAGAACCGATGTAAAATTTATTAACACCAGCATGATTGCAATAAAATATATAGAAATATTAGAAGAACAATTAACGCTACATGTAAGCACTATTGCATGTGAAAATTATCTTTTTCAACACGATAATGCCGCTGTGCATACAGCGAAACGTGTAAAAAAATATTTTGAAGACCGTAATATACAAATTTTACCATGGCCGGCGAGGTCTCAAGATTTAAATATAATAGAAAACATCTGAGGAATTTTAGCACCTGCTGTATATGGAAATCAGAAACAGTTTTTGTCGGTGAAAGAGTTGAAAGCTCGTATTGAAGAAAATGGGTCAAATTAAGTCAAGATCAAATAAAAAATTTATATAAATCGATACCACGACGATTCATTGAAACTATAAACTAGAGGGCTATTGTTGCTCGCTCGCTACGCTCGCTCGCGAGTAGGGTTGTTTTTGCTCGCTCGCTTCGCGAGCTCGCGGGTAGGACTGCTCTTGCGAGAGGGTTAGTGATACGCATGGCTAGTAGGGCCTACTGATATTAATGTTTTTTATTTGGTGTGTGACTCTCCAAGAGTCACACAAAGAACTTCCCGATTCGTTACTCCTTCGCCAACATCGCTAACATCGTTTTTTTTTGTACTTTCATCGATATTCTCCCAAAATGTATTCTTGGGAGTAGAGATGATAAATTCACTGTTGCATTGGAATAACTTTCGATTATTCCAAGCGGTAACATTAGCATCAGTTAAAAAAAAAAATTTTTTTTAATCTAAAAAAAAATTTTTTTTAAATCTAAAAAAAAATTAAGAAAAAAATTTTTTTTTATGTAATTGCGTTTGGTACTTTGGTGGAAAATATTCGTCCTCCCTTATAAATTGCATTGTAGAATCAACTCTTTTCGAAAAAAAACTAAAAATCTAAAAAACTACTTGACCAATATGGACCAAAATCTAATCAGCTCTAAGTTACGACGGGGCACATCGATTGCATCATTCATCATCCTGATCGCGTTGTTACTTTTTCTGAAAACGTTAACGAAAAATTTGATTACATAGAAACGGCCATACGCACGCACGCACACACACACACACACACACACACACACACACACACACACACACACACACATACGAACATTTTGCTGAAAATAGTCTAAAATGACTGCAATGACCATGAAACGTAAAGATCTGCTAAAAAATCGATTTTCGATTTTCGGGGTAATTACAATAACTTCCCTATAAAATCGGGAAGTTAAAAATAAAGGTGGCACAACACATTACTACTAAATAGAAAAGAATATTTTTCATTAACTTCTACCGACTTTTTCTTACGTAAAATATACATTGTCTTATATTTCGCACCTTATTTTATCAAAAATTAGAAATTTTAATGAAACTTTTTCCAATCTGATTCAACAACAATGCCTCTATGGAAATGTATGTACTTTAGTTGATTCTTTGGATTAATAACGAAAACTTTAACGAAAAAATTAGTACTAATAAAATATTAGCTAAAATCGCAGGTGTCTTATACTTTTGTCGCGGAGTGTAGTCTCGATACACGCTCATCTAAATAAGTAGAACCAATTACAAGAATGCTCGCGTTACTAGATTCGCACGCGTCTCGTGCAGATAGGCAATTTTCCGATTCGTTCGTGGCGCATCGTTGTCCCCCTGCAACCATCGAGCAGCGCATCGCCAATCGATACGTCTCGCACGGAACGTTTCTAGCCTAGGTACCGGTGTTGTTGCACAATTACCAGTCAGCAGACTGGTCGGGCCGCCTTAAAATCGCGCGGTTAATTAACCCCCTCTCCGTGGCGTGTCTGGCGGTGCGGGTGCCGGCGATAATTGATGAGAGCGGTGGATGGATCGGCCTGGCCAGGCGATCGATTCGGTCTCCTCTAACAGTGAAACGAACGAGAGGGAATCCGTTCGATAAGAGGCGTTCCATTCAGGTCCGAGTCCTTTCTACCGGCTCTTTCACCGGCCGGTTCATCGAGAACCGGTGTCCAGCCCCGCGGATGATGTTGCGTTAATGGCGACGACGTCGATTCAGAGGCCCCGTCCGATGATGGTTCCCCCCGGTGAAAAATAATCCGAGGGACGTTTCATTAGGTATCCCTGTTACGTTCTTCGCGGGGGCGTAAGTGCCGGATCGCGTTACCACTCGATCGGCCGACCTGTTACCAGAGAAGTCCCTCAGACCACTGTCAAACCTGGCCCTTCACAGTATCGTTCGTATACCTTTCACTATGTTCATTGACCGGTTAGTGGACGGGGCTTCGGTCTTCTTGAATTGCTGATGGTTGGACGACCATTCACTTTTGCACACTCGCTGTACCCTAAAAGAATAGTACATCACTTACAATAGGGAAACTATCCAACAGTATCGGTAAGTGGAAGGTGGATGAACTTAATCTTTCAATTTTGCACACCAGTGTAATTATTGAACAGCCATTAAATTTTCGCAAACCATTTTGAACATCCACTTAAGGGTCGATTTTGTTTAAACGCCTGACCAGCGGCGAAACTCGGTCGAATTTAGCAGGCAACGTAATATACAATATAATTACCGTACGATCGTCGAACGTCATACATAATGCCGGTACACCTTCCTAATCTACTCCCGGGAGCATAATCGACAAGCGACGGAATGGGTGGGCGTAGATTGTCCAGTGACCCAGTATCCGGCGTCCGAGGGGGTTAAATGACGAACGGGTATCGTTCGATCGCAGGCAGTGTGTAAGGAACCGCGGCAAGGATTTGCAGGAAAATTTATTGGCGAGGTACACGAGTACATATGTACTGGCACAATGTGCCGGACCGTGTTGCGGTAGCGCCTGCTGCGCGATATAGTGCTCTCTCGCGCGCAACCCGGCCCCCGTGTACCCACCGCTTATGGTTATGTAGGCCTAGCATCTCTCTCTCTCACACACACACAACTCGCTCCCTCTCTCACCCTCTCTCTGTGTGTATGCGCGCCACCGTTCATCTGCTATCTACGTCATGCGAATATTACCGGCGGCCCTTTGAGCCGGTCCCGCATACCGCCAACTATTTGCAACGTTACATCGCAAATTGGTGTCGAGCACAGGCTGCTGCGCCAGTCTTTGTGCCCGGATTCCTTGAAAATCTCTCGGGGACCCGTCTGAATCCCGTGTCTTTCGCTCTTGCCGCTCCAGCCTGCTTTATGGCTAATATGAAATTTAACCCCTCTTAGCATCATTCTTTCTACGGGCAGATCATTATTACCAGAGTTGGGCAAAATGTAATTTCAATTACAATTACAATTACTTACCAATTACTGTAATTTGGAATTGCAGAAATACAATTACAATTACATGTAATTGTAATTGTAATTGCAATTACTTGACGAATCAGTGTAATTGTAATTGTGGTCCGCAATTACAATTACTGGTTGAGCCAAAGTAATTGCAATTACAATTACAATTACTGGTTGAGCCAAAGTAATTGCAATTACAATTACAATTACATGTAATTGTAATTCCCAAGTAATTGTAATTGTTAGCTGCAATTCCTTTCCAAACAGACGTGCGTGAACACTCATACACCGGTCTAGCGGTGTGTGAGAGTACCCTAGCGGTGTGTGAGTGTTCACGCGCGACCGTCGTCCGTCGTCTGTTTGGAAAGGAATTGCAGCTAACAATTACAATTACTTGGGAATTGAAGAAATACAATTACAATTACAATTACATGTAATTGTAATTGTAATTGCAATTACTTTGGCTCAGCCAGTAATTGTAATTGCGGACCACAATTACAATTACAATTACATGTAATTGTAATTGAAGATGTAATTAATTACTCATGTAATTAATTCCTGCCCAACTCTGATTATTATACTGCGGATCTCCATGCGAAATACAAATCGTTTGCTATCATCGCAAGACGTGCGAACCAAATTGGCATGTATTTCGCTCTTCGACTGTTCTTTCTTGAGTATTCAGTCTACAATTCTCTTGAGTCTCTTTAGTCCTCAGTTCTCTCAATTATTCCACTGTTTGAAATTACACTCGTTTTGCTATAATAAATTCGTAGTCTAGGGGTGACTCACAGTCACCACTAAAAATTGCTTTACATTATTCACAATATTGTTTACCATATTGAATATGTTGATATATAATCAATTACTACACATTTAAGTATTGCATGAGGTATTATATTAATTTCGTATCCATAAAACGAAAAAAATCATATACGATGGTATCATTCTGGGTCGAAAGAAATGTTTAATTTTCAAGTTAAAATAACTCCGACTGCAAAGGGTTAATAGTATTTGTTCGTTCGTAAAACAATTATGATAAAATATAAATTTTTATGAAATTTCTCCGTAAGTCTAGCGACTTGTTCCTGCCCCTTATTCGGATCCCACATCCTCCTTATTTCCACTCCCAGAGCGTACAACCACAAATTCCGTAATTCCCACGTCCAGAACACAACACGTACACTCCGTGAACGTCATATACAACCTCCTGAATTTACCATAAGGAAACACATCGTGATCCAGCGTCCTCCACGGACATCATTACCAAGCATTCCAGCTCGGAACGATTCGTTGGATTCGTCTCCCGCGATCGCAGACAGAGCCGATTGTTATTGCCTGAAACAACGATCTCGGGATTGCTTACGAAGCGCTGGCAGTTGCAGGCAGTTTCGCAGGATATATCGGTGGTCAAGTGGAAATAAAACGTCTGTGTCGCTGGATAATGCCCGCCGTTAATATCAGCTACGACGCGGCCAGCAGCAGCTCGAGGATTTGCTATGCGACTTCTGCAAAAGCCCGAAAGCTGCGCGATAACGTTAGAGCCGAGCCGTCAGATAGGCGAATTTGAATTTTGTGGTATACTATTCGTTTGCGAATTTATCGAGGATGAAAAAGAAACGTTGAAGATTGCGCACTGTTATCTGACGTTGCGCGGATCGCCATAATCCATGCATCTCTCTCTCTCTCGCTCTCCCCCTCTCTCGTGTTCTTCCTGGCGATCGATAGAATGCTCGATAGAGTAATTCCTATCTGTTTCACTTGTTTGGCAAGTGCATCCTGTCGGACGTTCGCTTGAAAGAGATCGCTGTAATTCGCGTGCTATATTGTTCGAGGCGGGTTCGATTTCAGCCGAGACTCTCTGTGATAGCCGATGCTTCTGCAACGTTACAGCTGGATTCGTTAAGGGCTTGGAATACTATTACGAGAGGGAGCAATCTCGACGGCGAAAGTCTCGAATAACCCATTCGTCAGAATTCGTATTGAATGTCTGTGGAAATTAATTCTTCGATTGTCCGCGACTCCTTTCCGTCGAGTGGTTCTTCCGTTACTGTTACCTCGATCGAACAAGAAAGATACCCCTCCGACGTTTTTAAGGATCGACTGCGGAGTTTTTGTCGGATAGTGTTGCGTTAACGAAGATACATGCCAGCAGAACAAAGAGATTCCGTTTCGTTCCTTTTTTGCTCGTTCCTGTTATTTATTCCAGCTATTATTTAGTGAAACTTTAATTAACACGTTCTCTGGATCCACTACAGTTATATAAAAAGAAACAAACTTTTCTTCCGCAATTCCCAGCAATACCTTAAAAGTATTTTCACCCATTACTTGGCTAATTTGATACAATTTTAACGGAATTATACTTTTTGTCAGAGGTTGTATATCTAAAGTCATGTCAATCATCATCGCCTGCGAAAGGTTAGTCCAAAACCGTAACAGAATGAAACTTCTAATGAAATCTCGCTTGCCAAAGATACACCGAAAACCGTCCAAAACCAGTCCCGCGTCTCCTAAAAATTGTATAAGCCATAAATGCAGAAGGAGTCCCGATCGAGCGATTCCTCCAGCGTAAAGATACCATGACCCGCAACGTAATGGAATAAAACATTCGCGAAATAATTGACCATCGCTCTCGCTAGCCCGGGATAATTGTGTAACCGCCCGAATGCGGTGGTTTCCGGGTTCCTTAGCTCGCAGGAGATACTTAATGGAGTCCTAACTCAAGATTAAAGTAAACGACGTATATGTGGGAGCCAGCGGACGGTAACGTACGGGATTAGGTGACTAAAGTTCGCGGCGGCGCGGAGGTGTACGTCTGGGGAAAACCGGCAGTCATTAGAAGGTAATACAAAAGTTTCGCGCCGCTGCTCCAGGAAAAGAAACGCTGCACACCGTTCCCGTTTCATTCGTGCGTGGGCGTCGATGGAGTCGCTGCTATCTCCTCTCTCCCTCTCTTTCTCTGAGGAGGGATGAATAATTTAGGCACGTCTGATCGGCCGATCGAAATTCACGTGTCTGGGAATCGCTTTGAACGTCAAATTACAGGCGGCCTCTCCTCGGCCGATCTCTTGAATAATTGTGTTACAGACGGTCGATCCGTTTAAATCACTCCATCGCTGGGCGAACGGTTCATTAAAATTGCGCCGGGATCGAATTTCTGTCGGATCGAGCCCGACAGCGGCTGCCACGCCGACTCCCGACAAGAAAACTCTGATAAATCTTATCGACCTGCTGTATCCTGTCTTTCCGAGACACAAAATTGATCCTCCACCATACCATTCTATAGCACATCCAAAGAAAACCATCTATAGCAGGTTTCAAATTGGTAGCCCCACCACACGGGTAGTCATAGGGTGAGCAAAAGTTATGAAAAAATGCACGAACATTCTACCTGAAAGCACACTCTACCGTAAACTTTTTCCGAATTTTCGACAGCAAAATCGATTTTTAAAAAATTCCAGAACCACAAAATTGCTGACTTTGTATCGAAGTTTTCAGAAATTTTTAAATTATCGCAGCTTTTCTAGTTTTTTCATTTACATCCGCCCATTTCTTTCATAAATGCATAAATTCTACAGTCTACTTACTATGGTTATCGACATGTATTTTTTTCGAATTAGGCCAACATGTTTAAAATACTGTTTAAATCTCTGAAGAGAGTTCGTATTTCTCATAGAAATTTCATCGTAAAAATAATAGAATCCGGTAGATTATGTGAAATAATGAAGCCACCGGTTCGAGCCAGCTCGTTTCCCGAGAGCCAGAAATACTTGAGCAGCCGTGAAGCAAGACAGTCGCCGAACTCGCAGGGTAGCCCGAGTATTTTTCGACTTGCAACGCATTATAGACTTCCACCAGCCGGATCTCGGATGGAAAAAGCGATGTTAAGCCGAGAATAAATTTTTAATGGGCCGCCGGAGCTTCCGGCTTTATGAAATACTGCCGCGATACATGCGAATGATCGAGACGAAGAATTAAACTCGCCCGGGCTTTTTTGTAACCGGCGATAACGAAACTGCTCCACGCCCTATCGATCCACGGGGGATCCTATGCTCGGGAGAATGTTCAACATTCTGGGGAAACATTATATCCGAAATTCTTCAAATTTTATTACCCGTGATTTACTGCGATAAAACGTTCGCTTAAGAAATAACCGCGTCAAACAATCCGGTTGTTGGAACGTGAAACAAAAATGTTGAATATGTTTCTGGCTCCCCGTGAACATACTTTGAATATATTAAACAAAATGTGTAATGCATCCATTCCCAGAAAAAATTTTATCATTTTCGACCAAAATCCTCGGTTTTTCACCTGCTATATCATGCACAATTATCCTAGACAAAATTGAATGATGGCTGGCGAAAGAAGATGCTTCAGGCTATAAAATGAGTAGCAATTTATTATCGTACTACTTTTTTTTACCAAATTATAATAAATCATGTTGGAATATGGGTATGCAAAATAAATCACTCTCTATTAACTATGAAATAGAATTTATTCTATGTAATATATACAGTAAGGAGCATAACTGTTTCCACACACTATAAATCAGAACAACTTTTTTATGAATGGACCAAACGACTTCAATTTCTCTGTAAGGCTAGAAGAATTAGTTTAATAAATGATAACAATAGTAAAAATAGATTTCTACATCTTTTTTAGCTGGGCCAATAACGAAACTTCAAAAGATGTGTCTGGTCAACTGGTACAGTGAGTCACAAAATTATTCGCTCACTCGATAATGCGGCAAAGATATACGAAATAATCAGACAACGCAGGGTATTTTTCAATTTTTTATTTGGATATACATCGTTCAAAGTTTAATTCAACAGAATCGTAAAACAAAATTGCGAAATTTTCATTTAATATTAGAGAAATATGAGTTTAAAGAAATCTTGACGGTTTTTCACGCCGCAAAATTATTCGCTCATTTTAGATTAACTATTATTATAACAATATTAATATTTGGTGGGATATCCTTTTTGTCTTATGACTTCTGCGAGACGTTTGGGCATTGATTCTACTAATGTTTCCAAATATTTTTTGTCTATTTTTGGCCATTCCTCCTGTAATCTGCTTTGTAACTCTTTTTTATTAGTAATTGAATGTTTACGAATTTTTGTGTCCAGCATGTTCCATACCATCTCGATAGGATTCAAGTCGGGAGATTGAGGCGGGGTTTGCATTATTTTGGGACAGTTATACAGTAACCATTCCTGTACCAATCTCGATTTATGTTTGGGGTCGTTGTCCTGGTAGAAGTGAAACACTTCTGAAATCCCCATTACTTCCGCGCTTGGCTTCAAATTTTTTTTTAGGATATCCATGTACATTACTTTATCCATGGTAGCCTCAATCATCTGCAATTTCCCAACACCGTGATAACTAATGCAACCCCAAACCATCACATGACCACCTCCATGCTTGATTGTGCTACACAGGTTTTTGGGATCCATCTCCGCGTTTGATTTTCGCCAAACTTTTTGATGACCGTCAGAACCCCAAATATTAAATTTACTCTCGTCGCAAAATATCACATTGTGCCAAAATTCAGGGGGCTTTGTGATGTATTTTTTTGCGAATTCTACCCTTTTCTTCCTATTAATTTCGCTTACGTAAGGCTTTCTTCTTGCTACGCGGCCGTTGTACCCGTTCTTTCGCAACACTCTTCGTACTGTTTCATCAGAAACTTCTTTTTCACTAAAATTTTTCAAACTTGTATTGATTTTGGGAGCACTTATTTTCGGATTTTCTTTAACTTCTCTCACAACAAAACGCTCTTCCGAGGAATTCAATATCTTTTTCCTACCACGGCCAGCTTTGTTTATTATTCGTCCTTCTTCTTCGTACCGTTTTATAATATAACGTACTGTTGAATAACTTCTACAAACGATATTTCCAATTTCTCTGATGGATTTTCCACTTTCCCAATGAAAAATTATAACTTCCCTAATCTCTAGACTAGTTTCTTTACTTTTTCTACCCATTGTAACGAATTCTTGAAAATCAAAGAAATAGATGAAAATAGATCCTTACTGAGCGAATGTTTACGTTATACTGACTCTCTTTAGCAACTATCAGAAACAAATGCCTGTCAGAGTTTGTAAATTGCATTTGTTTCAGTGGATTTCATGGCGTGAGCGAATAATTTTGTGGCGTGAAAAACGGTCAAGATTTCTTAAAACTCACATTTCTCTAATAATAAATGAAAATTTCGCAATTTTCTTTTACGATTCTGTTGAATTAAACTTTGAGCTATGTATATCCAAATAAAAAATTGAAAAATACCCTGCGTTGTCTGATTATTTCGTATATCTTTGCCGCATTACCGAGTGAGCGAATAATTTTGTGACTCACTGTATAAATTGTATGCGCTCTGAAAATTTCATTGAAATTAGTTAATTGGTTTGCGAATTATAAACGATCAAAAGTGGTAATTTGTAGTGTACCATAAAGTGGCAAGTTTTACCATTTTTGATCGTTTATAACTCGTAAACAATTAACTAATTCCAATGAAATTTTCAGAGCGTATACATATAATTTATACCAGTTGACAAAACACATTTTTTAAATTTTCGTTACTGGGCCAGGTAAAAAAGTTGTAAAAATCAATTTTTAGTATTGTATTTCACAATTCCGACCAAATGCATTTCTTCAACTTATTTATTAGACGTCATTTACTAAACTAATTCTTCTAGCCTTACAGAGACATTGAAGTCGTTTGGTCCATTCATATAAAAGTTATTCTGATTTAAAGTGTGTGGAATCAATTATGCTACTTACTGTATCTCTGAAGGCACGTTGTAAGGCACGTCTTTACTGTTCGACAATCTCGACACGAGTGAGGATCGCTCTAGAAAAAACAGACGACGATCCAAGAAACAAGTGAGAGTTGAGGGTTCCATGACGCGGACAGCATGTAGATACAATGTATCATTTGTATAGGCGCTCGAGAGTCAAGCGACCGAATTTGCCTACTAAATCAGGCAGTTCCAACCTATTCCCCTCCGACAACTGCAAGGTTTCCCACCTTCGAACCTCTTTACAATGTATGCGTGTACATCGCGTCGTGGTGGCGGTTCCCACTACTATACATTATAACGATGAAGTCTAAGAGTGGGGGAAGAACCTAGCGGGGAAGGTGCCTCGAATAGCTCCGGAGCTACTCGTTGGAACTGCCTGTACTAAATAACAGTAGATTACTTTTGTCAATTTGTTTCTTAAATAAATTCCAACAGATCAAACATCGACAATTTCTCGAAAGTCGGAAACATAGTTGTTCCGATACTTTTGAATCCACCGTATGCACGTGGACCGTTCCAGACGTGCCACCCCGTACATGGCATCTCTTAATCTCCGTCCGCACAGTCATCAATATATTGACGTCCTGCGGAAGAGGGGGTCTGCGGTGTCCTGTCTCCACGACCGTCGTTCACTTCGGACATTACATTGTCAGCTCATTACGCGGGGAACGGTTTGCCGCGTCACGCACCGCCTGCCTCCGTATGGAAAATATTGACCCCTGATAACGCGTCCGATAATCTATAGCTTCCCGCGGCTTTGTAAGTGTTGATTTTCCGCGCCGCTCACATACGGGCCGCCGACTATTAATTTCACGCGGCCAGATACCGCTACAATGGCGAGTCGCGCGTCCAACTTCGCGCGTTAATTACCACGGCCGCCCACGCACCATATCGCCCACCGCCAAATTCGGAGCTCTCCTTCCCGATCCTACTTTTTATTCATTGTAGCTGTGAAAAACATGGTGGCGCCATTTTTGAATTTCATACTGTCCCACGGGGAACAAGGAAAAATATTATGTCCACAAGTAAGTACCTTCGAAAATATTGGGTTGGGGAATAAGTTCGTAGCGTTTTATGTTTTATTTATTCTACAACGATTTTTTTGTTCTTTGCCAAAGTGTTGTACATCAATCGAAAGAGCTCTTTCTGCTCTACAACACTGTATGATCGCTGTTTTGAATAATTTAAATTTCATTATTTTCCCGGTTTAAAAATGGAATATCCAGGAGGCAAAAATCAACATTTTCGACACCTGCTTTTCTTCCCTTTTAATCGAATAAGACCATTCTCAAACATCTTTATTCGATGGGATTTGTCGAAAAATTGGGAGCTTGGGCTCACGAGCTTACCGACAACAACAAAGAAAATCACCTTCGAATTGCTTCTCAACATGTGTCGAAAATGTTGATTTTTGCCTCCTGGATATTTCATTTCTAAGCCTGAAAAATAATAAAAAATTAAATTATTCGAAACAACGATTATCACAATTTTGTAGAACAGAAAGAGCTCTTTCGATTGATGTACAACACTTTGCCAAAGAACAAAAAAATCGTTGTGAAATAAAAGAAAACATAAAACGCTACGAACTTAATCCCCAAACCAATAATATGTTACGAAAAGATATAAAATGAAGCTGTGAATGGTTCGGAGCACAATAAGTAGCTCAGCTGTAAGGAGGGCTATCCGAAGGTTAAAGAATACCGAATGTAAAGTTAAATTGTCGGTGAACGTGGTAAAACTGGGTATACATGCCTAGCTGGTTGTTCCAACGTTAATTACCCAGCAGAAATAATAAAGCCCCTTGGTAGTCGTCGTCTTCTCGTCGGATCTCTGCGAGGGTGCTCCTGGTGGGTCTCGTTAGGGTAACCTAACCCGCGGCGTGTTTATTTTGCCGATGAGAAGCCGCGTCCGCGTAAAACGAGAATGATATTTACGACGGGCACGGTACGCGGAGTCGAAAACCAGCTTTATGATCAAGCCTTCCGCGCGACCGGAAGGAAAGGCCTGTGGCCTCCGCAATGAGAAACGGGAGATGCGTATCCAGTTCGTAATTTGTGTGCAGCCAGTAATTTCGTTCTTGCTGCCGACTGCCGATGCCTGTTGCTTTGTCGTGACAAAGGGATTTTCGAGGACTCCGCGGCAAGACCGATCAACCGAAATAACAACCTCGATCGAGATTCGCGGTACCTCACACCATCGCCCTTCCACTACTGCGACCAATTCGAACCCGATGTAGGCCAAAGCTGCGTCTAAACTTTGCGACTGAGTTATTCCGGTCAATAGAGAGAGACAGAGAGAGGGTTTGATGGGAATCGATAATTTTCTGGTGTCCGATGGGTGAATAGTTTCGGTAATTGCGCGCCACTTACTCGGCAGTAGCTAGTGGAAATTGCACCACTTCGGAGATATCGAGGTTTTTGGTCTCCGAATATCGTTCGACCGGTAACTTCCGGTTCTATTGCCACTGGAGCGCGCATCTTCGTGGGGTTATAGTGATCGCACACTTATAGAGTCGTAGAAGGTGTCATTAAAATTGAAATTTGATTTTACCTTTTATTGGTCCGCCTTGGAATTTTGGAAGCGATGATGCGCTCATTTTTGAGACAGAACTCATTTTTCGCAATCTAGTAACAGCAGTAATTAAATAAGAATTCTCGAAACCATTCGCAACGCATCAAGAGCAAGTCATGTCCTGACTGTACCGTTTCGTAAACACAATTTTGCAAAATCGCCGTGCAAATTGCGCCCGGCGCTTGTCCACGCGGTAACGAGTCCCAATATTTGGACAGTCGCCAATTTCGTCAAACAAAAGAAAAAAGAATTAGGTTCCTTCTTCTATATAAAGGGATGGGGGTCTGCACAGTAAAAACTTCCTATAGTATTCACCTCGAAAAATTCGTAATTGCACTTTGAAAAAACGAGATCGAGGTCGTGCAGAGCCGGCGAACAGAAAGGACAGAGAGTTTACCCTCGAACTCTGGCATCCAGTTAAACTCCACTTTCGAATCCCAATTTCTTCGTCAAATTCGGTCCACGAGGAGGCTGGGCCATGGGCAAAATGGGGGGCGGGGGGTTGTAGCGGATGGGAGGCGGCCATTACACGGTCCAGGGGCGTGAATTCGTTACCAGGTCTCTGTAGTACCTAGAACGAAGTCTCGGCCGGTTCTGTCGTCGGTTCTTTTATTAAGATTAAAAAGCAGCGGCGGCGTAATTACTTGGCGCTGGCTAGATGACTCGAGAGACTGATTGGCGAGGAGAGCAGCGTCCTCCACCCGTTCGAGAGGAAAGGAGAGAGAGGGGATAGGTGGTGAAAGAAGCGTCGATATCCGGGCGGGCGGCACCAATAAGGGCGGCGAAACAAAATAGAAAAGTGAAAACAAGCGTGCCACCCGATACCGGGTTTCTCATTATTTTAAGTGACTCCGGGGGTTGAAGAGGGGTTGCGGGCTGTGGGACAGAGCATGTATATGCGCGCCATATATCACCACTTGCCACTCAGCCGGCCGGTATCGTATAATCGAGTTGTCAGGCAAACTACCCCTTACGGAGAATGGGTCCGCTATCGTTGTCGCCGCCGCAGACGCCGGCCGACGCCATAGTAGTCGCCTAATGCACGCGTTATTACGTTACACGCATTTAAAACTTGCCTCCTATTAACAGTTTGCCATCATCTGCGGCTGCCGACGGGTACCCCGGGTTCCACCGGATCGAATCCAAGGCGGGAGGCGTCGCGACGCCCGAGACCCGAGACACGGGACACGATGCACGGCCGCACCGCGCGCCGCGACGCTAACTTTGTTCCACCGTCGAACCAGATTTAATACTGCCGAACCCATTACCGCGAGGATCTAATGGATCACCGGCTAGAAATGCTCCCGGCGGCCCATGGGGTCTCTCAGACAATGCATTCTTTGTGGACGATGGTTTCCTTAGGTGTCTTTATCACGTTTTTTAGGGAAATTGATGTTTGCTCATGAGTTCGATGCGGTTTGCGATTGCTTGATGCTTGGAATTTAATTTTTAGAGCGAAGATTACTGGGTCTGGTAAGATATCTGATGTCTGACCATCAACCAGTTATTCTACTTTGTATATCCATATAATTTCTTGTTTCTCCAATAAAGAATTTTTAAAAGGGAATATTAATTAAGCGACGGCGAATAATGTTAATTGTTGCTTCATCTGAGAAAATATATATCCGCAGCGATAAATAGCTGCAGGTAGAGCTCCTAACAATAGATTATTAGAATTGTGTAGACAAGAAGTGCAACCTGGTCTGCAAAGCACTCAGACGGGCACCCGGTACGTTAATAAATGGATATTGGTCTTGGAAATGGTCTTTATCACGTTTTTTAGGAAAATTGATGTTTGCTCATGAGTTCGATGCGGTTTCTGATTGCTTGATGCTTGAAATTTAATTTTTAGAGCGAAGATTACTGGGTCTGGTAAGATATATGATGTCTGACCATCAACCGGTTATTCTACTTTGTATATCCATATAATTTCTTGTTTCTCCAATAAAGAATTTTTAAAAGGGAATATTAATTAAGCGACGGTGGATAATGTTAATTGTTGCTTCATCTGAGAAAATATATACCCGAAGCGATAAATAGTTGGAGGTAGAGTTTCTAACAATAGATTATTAGAATTCTATGGACAAGAGGAGCAACGTGGTCAGCAAAGCACTCAGACGGGCACCCGATACGTTAATATATGGATATTGGTCTTGGAAATGGTCTTTATCAAGTTTTTTAGGGAAATTGATGTTTGCTCATGAGTTCGATGCGGTTTCCGGTTGCTTGATGCATGGAATTTAATTTTTAGAGCGAAGATTACTGGGTCTGGTAAGATATCTGATGTCTGACCATCAACCGGTTATTCTACTTTGTATATCCATATAATTTCTTGTTTCTCCAATAAAGAATTTTTAAAAGGGAATATTAATTAAGCGACGGCGAATAATGTTAATTGTTGCTTCATCTGAGAAAATATATATCCGCAGCGATAAATAGCTGCAGGTAGAGCTCCTAACAATAGATTATTAGAATTGTGTAGACAAGAAGTGCAACCTGGTCTGCAAAGCACTCAGACGGGCACCCGGTACGTTAATAAATGGATATTGGTTTTGGAAATGGTCTTTATCACGTTTTTTAGGAAAATTGATGTTTGCTCATGAGTTCGATGCGGTTTCTGATTGCTTGATGCTTGAAATTTAATTTTTAGAGCGAAGATTACTGGGTCTGGTAAGATATCTGATGTCTGACCATCAACCGGTTATTCTACTTTGTATATCCATATAATTTCTTGTTTCTCCAATAAAGAATTTTTAAAAGGGAATATTAATTAAGCGACGGCGAATAATGTTAATTGTTGCTTCATCTGAGAAAATATATATCCGCAGCGATAAATAGCTGCAGGTAGAGCTCCTAACAATAGATTATTAGAATTGTGTAGACAAGAAGTGCAACCTGGTCTGCAAAGCACTCAGACGGGCACCCGGTACGTTAATAAATGGATATTGGTCTTGGAAATGGTCTTTATCACGTTTTTTAGGAAAATTGATGTTTGCTCATGAGTTCGATGCGGTTTCTGATTGCTTGATGCTTGAAATTTAATTTTTAGAGCGAAGATTACTGGGTCTGGTAAGATATATGATGTCTGACCATCAACCGGTTATTCTACTTTGTATATCCATATAATTTCTTGTTTCTCCAATAAAGAATTTTTAAAAGGGAATATTAATTAAGCGACGGTGAATAATGTTAATTGTTGCTTCATCTGAGAAAATATATACCCGTAGCGATAAATAGTTGCAGGTAGAGCTTGTAACAATAGATTGTTAGAATTGTGTGGACAAGAGGAGCAACCTGGTCAGCAAAGCACTCAGACGGGCACCCGATACGTTAATAAATGGATATTCGTGTGGATAGAACCGGGATTTATTCTCGGAATGTATTCGAGACACGATACTCGCCGCGATAACACGATAACTACGTCAAAGTGCTGTTCGACCGTCAAAGCTGTAACCCGGTCTGAGAGTGGGGTGTACGTGATCGTAGAAGTAGATTCGGTTGTAAGTGACAAACTGTCCCACGAATGATAAGGGACGGTAGAGGATCGGCTAATATTCAAAGTTGTGTAGTACGATCGTTACCCGATACGACGCGGCTATCAAGCAATAGAAGCGAAACAACGCACAGTGGTCTAATATTTCCGGGTTATAGGATTTGTGGTGCTCCGGGTGCGTCTACCTACGCGAAATGTTATTGCCGGAATGCTTTGTCGCAGACTCCTGTTCGTCACATTACAATTCCCTGCAGACGCATCGATGAACAATCCGCGACAAAATTAGATTCACAGATTGCGGGAAGTAGTATCGAGTTTTATCAAATTAACATTACTCTCTTAAACTACGGTCTCGTTCTCTACATATTCTTATAGTACGTAGATTATTTAGTGATTAATATGTACAGGGTGTAAAGAAATTATATGCCGCAAAATTAATTTCAAGGTCGGAAGGTCAACAATTTTTTTCATTGGGTGAAAACTCGACTCATTGTCAAACTAATTTTACTTACATTATATGAAGAACAAAAATTAAAATTTTCTTGATTTTATTCCACCTGGAATTTCCAAAACACATCGATGATGAGTAGACTGCGGATGTTTATGCATTTTCCAATTTTTGTAGACAAATTTTAAGAAAGTGAATTGAAATAAAATCCTAATTTTAATGGGGACAGCCTTTGTAGATTAAAAATAAATAAAAATTTGTCAAGACTTAGCTTATAATAAATAATTCAATCTCTTTTCTGACTTTGATATTACATTTTATTGAACAAACTCTTTTGACTGTTCCGCTTGGCGATTCGCTTCTTTCTGAACATTTGCACACGCACACACGTCTGGCATTTATTTATTTTACTTCTTTTGTTCTCATGCTTTCCTTCAGGTCATACATATCACACATAGTTCATGGTTCCTTTCAGTCATCGATTGTACATTCTCAACAGTCGTACCACTCACTCAATATTTACAATAAACCATTCGTACAACTATTTACACTGCGCTGCAAATTGTACAAAATTCTATCGAATTTTATATTCTAGTCTTTTTTGAAAATTTGCATAAGCCATAAATGCATACAGATCCGCAGTCTAACGATGAACATTGATGGAAGTAGAAACAGTGAGCCACGTTCAGACCCATCGAGGTAACGCGACTAGAATTTCCAAAGTGCACCGGTGCGCTGTGAAAATCATCTATGAACCTCTACCCACGGTCCACAGTTTAACGGGCGGCCGTAAAACGTGAACTTTACATGTAATTGACACTGAGCGGTTTTATACAGCTAATTTCCTCCCGGAGTGTATCGGAATGATTCACTTAAGAGTGCGCTGCTGCACAATTCCGTGGGTTCGCGCGGCGAAGCTTGCGGACGCGAATTAATGGCCCGTTTCGAAGATTACGTTTATGCGATTCAGGCGATCGGTAAAGGTAAACTTATCTGGGGGCGTACAGGCCCCGTAGAGGGAAACGGGCGGGGGAGGGGTAGGGGGGCAAAGCAGAATTATTGCGCGATTACGGGGGGATGGTTCGCGATGTACCGTTAACGAGCGCAAATGCCGCGTATCGGTGCACTCGAGCATTTACGTCATAAGCGTGTCGATATCGTGTTCCTCGCGGCGAGGCGAGGAGAGGCGAAAAGGAAACGAAACGGTTTTCTGGAACAAGAACACTCCAGAGGCCCCGGGAAAATCCGAACGAAAAACCAATAAATCACGCTGTGTTTAACGAACCTTCATGTTTCTATGCGCACCTTTGGGAATACCGGAACGCGCGCGCGGCGGAAGTGTTATTTTTACTGCGAGCCAGCCCGGCGTAATGTTCGAGAAGAACGGGAACGATGACGCCCGCTGCCCTCGTTACGCGATCTGACCAAGCCAGAGAATACCGGGGAACGAATTACCGGGATACTGACGCGTCATTATCGCTACACTCGCCAGAAATTACTCTTCGATTAATAAAAACGCTGCGCACCGCGGACCAAGATCGACTTCGGTTCTTTCGTCCTCGATTGCCGCTGTGCCGAAAAATTTTCTACATTTTTGGCCTATTTCTGCGTGAAACCTACTTCCTGTTGAATCTAAAATGTCTACGTTGTTTTCAACACGTTGATTGTCACGCCAGTTACCGTAAAAGTCACCCGAACGATTTCCCATATTCGTACGACACCCGTTCACAAACACCGTTACAGTGCTTCGCAATTATTTCTTGCTGCAATCGCAGAATTGCGCACTGATTTAAATTTTAATGAACAATCCGCTAGTCAAAGTATTTGCACAAGATCGCACGTATTTCTGTATCAAGTATCATGAATCGCGGCTTGTGCAGTTTCATCCAGGAATTAGCCCGACCAGCAAGACGCTCAATAAAATATACATTTTTCGCCGGAACAGAAGCGATATTGCGAGCATAATTAATACGACCGTATCCTTTCAGCGGGAGCGTAGATAATTTTGGAAAATTCAATTACAAGGAAAATGGTTTGCTCTTTGTAACGACGCCGGGCTTAAACGTCACGGACGTACCCGGGATTACTTTGGCCGATCGAGTGCAGAGGGAAGAGAAACGAAAAAAGCATGAACGAACTATTTGATGGGCCGTGCGGAGCGGTAGAGAATCGTCAATAAACTCATTAAAATGTTACGCGACAGTGTATCAAGGCAACGCTCTGGACACCACGGTGAAAAAGGTCGCCGTCAAATATTACTGTCGCTCGATTAATTGTCATACTCGACAGTTTTAGAACGTATCAAATATGTACCAGTGCGATAAATTGAACGAGACCGGTTGCAGTTTCTAAATAAATCCCTGTAAAAAATTATAAAACAATTTCTCATCGATGCAGGTCCGTTAGTTTCTATTTAAAACAATTGATTAAAAAATATCTGCAATGGGTTGTGATGGATGGAGTAGAATCGTGATGGAATTTTATATCTCGCAGAAATATCTTCCACCAAAATATTATTAGAGTTGAATGAGAAACGTTCTGTTCGAAGAATCGGTCTTGACGGAACTATTGTTGGAACTGGACAGCGAGTCTTTATTCTTGGAACTTCGAAGTCTGGTAATTATACGAAATGTACTTTTTCGTAAATTTTAAGAAATCGTCGAAATAAATTGTTTCCTTGTTGATAAAACGTTTCCGCCCGTAAATGAAGCAGAAGATAGAAACATTGAAGAAAGTCATAATAAACGAGTGAGAGTTAATGTTCGACCAGTAAGGATCGTGGTGAAGAATCTCTGAAAAGTGATGCAAGGGCTGTATCCCGATCCCGGAACGGCGAGACGCGGATCGTGAATAATTCCGTCTGCTAACCATTCATTTCGCGGCCGATATAAATTATTGCCGGGGGCGCATTAATTTCCTTTGCGAATAATTAACAACCTACCGGACAACGAAACCTTGGGCGGACCTCCCACGTCCCGGCAATGGTCAGTCTTACCCCTCGAAACCGGGCGTTCGAGGGCCCCTAACTTCCGCGGTCGACACCTGAAATATTAATCATGACTTACACGCGTTGCACTACGGGACTACAGGTATTCTCTATCTGCATTATTAAGTGACCTCGCGCACGAATTGCACTATACATAGGCCAGGCCCTCGCGCGCCGCGCAACGAATATGAATGGCCGACGGTCCTGTGCTCGTTATTATTCCGAAAAGAGGCCCACGGTGTCGTGATAATTTAGCTGATTGCGCGTGCAACTGAGAGAATTGATGCGATTTTGTCTACGGCGCTTCCTGTGATAATTAATTCACCGAGGAACGATGCCCTTGCAACGACCATCTTCCAGAAAGATATAGGAGCTTCTCAAAAGTTATTATCTAGGTGATTATTTCTTTGAGAGAATGCGATGGGTACCCTATGTCTAAAACCTAGCTTCAAAATTTTGTCTAGCTTCAAAAATTTATAATTAGTCTGCATTGGCCTTTGGATAGATAGGATCAAATTCAGCGATACGTGTTCGGACTTAGGTGCTCACCTGTCACCGAGGAATATTCTGAGGCCTTTCTCAATCATGCCACGCAATTCTCTTTGATCCACGACGGAAGATCTTGCAAGGTCCTTCAAGGGCGATTCAAGGATCCCCCAGAGGGAATACCTGACAGGTCCTTTAGGTATCTCCTGGAGAATCCTAGGAGATCCTTCAAAGGCCCTTTGAGGTTCCCCTGGGGAGGAAACCTGGATGTTCTTGTTAAGGATCTCCTGGAGAACCCTAGATCCTTCAAGGTCCTCCTAGGCAAGCAGGGGGCTGGGTTATCTTGGGAAGAAAGGATGCTGTCAGGTTTCTCAAAGCGGTCTTGGCAGGATTGCCCTTAATGCTTCCCTGGGGACCTCCAGGAAAAGTCCAGAGAGGACTATTTATTCACCTGGTCGACAATTTTGTCATTCCTTTAACCACTCTTGGGATGTAGCTTAATATGTCTGGTGAAAAATGTACTAAAATATTATTCATTAACTTGGTCGACAATTTTGTCTTTTCTCTAGCAACCTTTCTTTGAAGTAACTCAAAATTGTTATTGGAAAAGGCTCTGAGGAGTTGTTTATGAAGCTGTCTCTCTAGTAACTTCTCTTGAACATACCCTAATATGTCTAAAGTAAAGTACTCCAATTAGTGGCACCACTATATTGTTCAAGTAGTCTCAGACTATTATATATTAGTGTCCTTTCTCCATTGACTAAAAGAATTTATAGAATCGTACAAAATAATGATGCAAATATTGCTTTTCCTCAATCACTGACATCCTTTAAAGTCCCGCTCCAGCAAAAAACAATGGAAAATCGCAGGGAATCAGGTCCCTAATACTAACGGAAGCTCGAACGTTCTGTTTATGAAGTCAAAAGTAGCGCTGATAGCGAAATAAAGCGCTAAAATCAATCCGGCGTGGCGCGCGCTAGCATTCCGCCAGTTCCCCGAAGTAGTTGCGTTATAATGAATTTACCGAGTTCGCTGTTTAACAATGCACATCTCGCCACCGCGGCTGTGTTCCGTTGCGAACGATAACCCGTTGAAATACGTTACGAGCCCGCCGTTTCCGGGCCCCCGGTAATGCAGCAGGTTTAGATCTTCTAATCTATTTGATACATTACTCGCCGCATAGCTGAGATTGTTTCGTGCCCGGAAAGCGGCATTAAATCTCCTTTCCACTCGAGCCCTAAAATGTTATTACTATTTTAATTGCGCCGCGCGTCGACGAACAAGAATTTATTTGTCTCCCCCATTCGCTGATTATGAAGTTAACCATCCTCGGGTTTCGCACTCAATGCGCGCCTACATATTCGATCTGCTCCAAATCTCGCCGCGAACGCGCGATTAATACGGTCGTTAGCTTTATTAGCCGGTGCAAAGCATTTTCGCGTACTCACCTCGCCGATCGAGGTTGACATAATTTTATACTGTTCGGCAAGCCCTATTTACAGCAAACTAACAGTTCACTAGAACGCAGTTCGTCAGTGGCCGACGCTAAATTCTCGCGAGAATATTTAAACAAAATTTAATCCGAATTTAATACAACTTCTCCCGCTCATTAAGAATGCCCATCAAGTTGTCCGGTTCGCAAGACAATCTCGCCGGCCAAGAAAAGAAATAGCTGGGCTCGCTGATAGAAAATAAGTCCCCGTAAGTCTCGCATTCCGTCGAGAGCTCTCTCTCTCTCTCTCTCTCTCTCTCTCTCTCTCTCTCTCTCTCTCTCCGACGCGATCTGTAAGGAACTAACCGTCCCGGACGGCGAGCGTTTCTGTAAAGTTTAATCGCATTTAAAGGGCTAAAAGGTTCTCGATCCTGGAGACGGTGTTTCCACCGTGCTTAACGAGCCGTCCTTCGTTTCGAGAGTTGTCATGGCCGTATACTCGGAGCAAGACAATAAAAGAGAACGGAGCTTGGCCAGTTCTTTTTTTCGAGCAGTTTTCACGCTCGTGGGGGCTGAACCGACGAAAATTAAACGTCGGATCGGAGACGTTGCTGCTGTCGCCGACAACGTTGCGCGGGGACCAAAGAAATGGAGGAATTACCATGCCGGACCCCCGTGGAGGAGAACGTGTCACCATGGGCTTAGTCCATGGAATTGCCGTGGAGGAAAGTGACTGCGTGCAGTCGCTGCTTGTCGATGTGTCCGAGACAGTGTGTGGCTCCATGTTCGACTCAGATATATTCGTCGTAACATTTTCAGAAAATTCTGCCTTGTATGCAGGATACACGGCGGGTGTACAAAGTATTCGTACACATCTTTTAAGAAAATATTTTCGGCCTTTGAGACATTATCATTCATTCGCCTCGTATCTTTTATTTATTTTCCTCGCTCGCAGACGTCGTTACCTAGAAACACGATCGTACTCGCGTTTAGTATCGATAACCAGTATCGAGAAGACACGGGCCAGCGTTTCAGTCCCGGTAGGCTGCGTTTGGCATCCAATCTGGTAGTTTCCTTGCTCGTCGCTCGATTTCCTATTAAAGTTTCGACATCTATTACGAGTCGCTCGGCTCCGCGCGGCGAGACATTAACATTTTAAATTAGTTTTACGTCGTCGCCGTCGCGATAATCGACAATTGCGTGATCGTCTACGCCTTCGACGCGGCACCGTCGAGCGTCGCGACGCGACCGCCCGCGAGTCTAGCATTCATCGTTTCGTTGCGTGAAATATTTCAGTTTTGTCGCCGGCGGCAGCGTCGTGTACTCGCGACGAACGGCCGGAAAATATTTTAATGCATTCCGCGGACGACGCGTTCACGTAGAGGGAACGAGGGAGAGAAGAGGGACGAGGGTAAAACGAAGGGAAAAGGGTGAAAAAAAGAAGCGACGCGACCAGGAGGGACGTGGGAAATTGAAATTTCAGAGCTCTGTATTTTCCCTCGGAATTACGGCGCGCCGGCTAAGACCGGCTACGACCCGCGTTATTTCCAGCCGTAATGAGTGGTTGTTAGCGTCTGTTGTGGTGTATATTTCATGAAACCAAACCGGAACTTTTTCCGCCGTGTCATCATCATCCGGCGCTTCTGCATTAGTCATCGGGCCTCGTCCATTATTCGTGCGGCGACGATAGCCGCGTGCCGCCGCTTCGCTCCCAACGAAGAAACTTTCTTTCGCCGGTGCACGCGAGTTTCCCTACATTTCTTATTTTGTATTCTGCGGTCGCTGCCGGGGCACACGTCGATACGTCGATACCTGGGAAACGGTTCTTGCAACTAGAAAATTAAACGCACGGAAAATGTAATCGGGAATTGTCCCGGGGCAAAGAGCAGTTCCTGGAACGAAAGGATTCTGCTTTGTGCGGTAACTAGGACGTCTGAACTTTTCCGAGAGATAAGTTGCTCTGTTTGCGAGGAAGATTTGTAATGGCGAGTGTCAGTGCTGTAATAGCTTCGCGGAAATTCATGGGAATACAGGATTTTATTCCAGGATTACTCTATTGGAGAAGCTACCTTAACACTGGATCTGCTAAGGAGAGACGCCTTATAGGAGCGAGAAGATCAAATTTATTGAAAACTTTTTAGCGAGTTCTGCGATGGGCGTCAGTCTACGTCTCGCCAAGTAGAATAGGACGACATATGACCAGACAAGTGAAATAGGCATGATGTGCGACAGGATATAGACGAGGTGCACGGCTGAGAAAATAAATCTTTTAAGACGTTTTATGTTTACTCATGGAAAAAGGGTGACTTTATCAATTTTCCAAGGATCATTCTGAAGAAAGATGATTTTTAAAAATCGGAAACTGGCTGGGGGAAATGGCTCGGGTTCGTTCGAAAGCACAGAGCTGGATGTAGAAAGATCCAGGGGTTGGACCAGGGCGGATCGTGTGGCCTCATTAGAGAATATAGTAGGCTCCCAAATGGAGCATCGACTTATTATGACTCGCCGGCGGGACGTGGCTCGTTTTCCCCAAAGGTGCTCGCCGGCTTTAGGCCTTTTATCAAAGAGCTTGCGGTTTAAGAAGCGGAAGGAAGAGGAACGGGGTAAAGTGGGAGGCGAAACGAGGAGTGGCCCTTTCAACGGTCGACACTTTGCACCTGTTGAAGATACGGCTTCTTCTCCGCTATTTCTTTCCGTCTTCTTCCCATCATCCCCTCTTTCTCTTTCTCTCTCTCTCATACACACGCGCTGCAGCCTGGCCCCGTCCTCTTTCCTCCTCTCTTTTTTTTTTTTGAAGTCTTACTCCCACGCTGAAAGTGATCTCGGGGCCACGGGCCGGGGTTACCAACGAAAACGTCACCGAACTTTCCTTCTCCTACCCCACGCCACGACTCGATTCCATTCCATTTGACGTCTCGGAAATTGCTTTTCGATAGCAGCCTCTGTAGACGGCCCCCGTTGTTCCCTATGCATATGACAGTTAGCAAAAGGACACATTGTGCGTGGGAGCCCTTACGACTATTTTCTACCAGATCTCTTTGCCGTGACGCCATCGCGGATTCGTGTTGTCCCCTGCCATTCCAGCGATGGTTATCATACGACTATAAGCTGAACCTAACCCAAACACCTTGCTCTATTCATGGTAGGACGACACGTGCATCTAAACAGTCGCAATTTTGAGAAAACCTACTTTTACTATTTCTTACATGAACACGTTACCATTATGTTGGCAACTAAATTTGCGACCTTTTGATTCGTAATTCTTCTATTGTATCACTATAACTTCATTCAGTGACCATTACTTTTGAACTGCATTTCATTGGAAAGATCTGAATTTTACGACTAATTTTATATGAAATACTCGTGCTTAAATAATATATATAAATGACTTTGTTTGAGAGAATGTGGAGGTCGCGAACTTAGTTCCCAACTTAATAACATATTCGTAACATTTTTCCGATTCAAATGATACCAAGCACAACATAATTTGAATTATATTCACTTGTTTAATCCTACATTAGAGCCTCGATTATACATATACAACGTTTCACCTAACGTTGCCACCTCAAATATCTTTGTTGTTTTTAAAGATACATCAAATGTCTGAAGGACAAAGTTGAATGGTAAAAAAAATTTTATGAAAAAAAATTAAACCCACTTCGAAAAAACGCACTAAAAAGTATAAAATAATTTCTTTTTAATTTATGTGAATACACACGAACTTAAATACAATACAATCTTTTCGAGGCGGCGCAAAATTGAAAATTTTCCAAATGACAGATGTTGCTGATTATGATTTCATTGGAATATGGCGGGTTGGAAATCAGTAGGTGGGAAGAGAAGATACATTAATATGTGAAAGCATGTAGAAGAATTTAAGGATTTTCGTAATTTCCAGTGTCTAAAATTTTCAGTTCGTGTGTATTCACATAAATTAAAAAGAAATTATTTTATACTTTTTAGTGCGTTTTTTCGAAGTCGGTTTAATTTTTTTTATAAAATTTTTTTTATTTCACACTTTTTATCTCTGTCAGCCGTCACGTTCCAAATCGTAATTTATAAATATCTGAAAGCCGCAATCGATAACGGTAACGACGTCGCGTCGTTACTGTTCCTAATATCTAACATTCAGCGGAGTTCACAACGGCATCACCACCCTACATTTTCACAAATAAAATCGTAATTAATAAAGAAATGGAAAACCTTTTTGCACGGGACCATCCCGGGAACATACTCTACAAGATGCAAAAGGTTTCGTTCCGATTGGTCCATTCATCTCGGCGTAATCGGTGAACATACATAGAAAAAAAAAGCGAAAAAAGGCACAGACAGATCGAATTGAGTAACCTCCTCCTTTTTCGAAGTCGGTTAAAAAATGAATAGTAAACAAAAAATTTTTGTTTTCATGTGATTTTTTTAGAGATATCAAGGTCTTCATTTTTTTAAATGGAATGAGGTATTTTTTAGTACAGCAATCGATGCAGCTGGACATTCGTTATAAAAAGGTACTAACCTATGTATGTCGAAATTGCATATTCAGGAGATATTGCAATTTAAATAATTCTAAAACACCATTACTGTCGTATTAAGTAAGACGTTACACTAGTAATTAAACGCTAATGTCTTAGTACGACAGTAATGGTGTTTTAGAATTATTTAAATTGAAATATCTTCTGAACTACTAACTTTGCGACATACATAGGTTAGTACCTTTTTATAACAAATGTCGAGCTGCACCGATTAATGTATTAAAAAATACTTTATTCCATTTAAAAAAATGAAAGTGACCTTCATATTTCTAAAACAAATTACATGAAAACAAAATTTTTTTGGTATCGTATGAGCCCCATTTTACCATTCAACTTTCTCCTTCAGACATGTGACGTATCTTTAAAAACAACAAAGATATTTGAGGTGGCAACGTTAGGTGAATGTATATTCGAACAAGGAAGAGTTCGGATACCATCGGTTCGGATAATCAAGATTTTATTAAATCCTGAATTAAACAATCACGTATGAACCAAATGACATCGTGTTTGGATTCGTTTTAATCGGAAAAATGTCGCAGATATGTTCGTAAAAGTTTCATAAAAAGATTCGCTACAAATACAGTGCACATTTTTGTAACACACATAGAGGTGCTACCGTAGTTTGAATTTGATTTCTGTTGGAAAGCGGAAAGTCGAGCTGGTTTCCATGGACGGCGTAGCGATTTCACTCTCGAAAGTTTCATTGCTTGTCTCGAGTGTCCCGGTGTTTTCGGCGATCGAATCAAAGCGACAAATAAAGGGGAGATCGGGTTTTCGCGAGTTTAGACGAGTCGATAGCGGGCCGTATCGTTGCGCTCTGGACGCGAATCGATTTTTGCTCGAGCGATGCCCTGTTTGCTCTCCCCGCTGTATACTTTTCCGTATTTATTCGCGTTCCGACGGAGCGTTGTTTCCCTCGATGGACCGAGGTCGTAAAATGGATTGTTTAGTAACCGTTCGCAGAAAAATGAACGTAATTCCTTTCGCGCGATGATTGCGTCGCTTCGCTTGTACCCGCTCTCACGTACGGTGCACGAACACGCGCGCACACGCTCGCGTACACGTTCACTTGCATTTTTTTGCGTATCTTTTTTTTTATTTTATTCAGCGTACAGGGTTTACGCGTTTTACACGAGCCGGAGTTTTCATTCGATTTGATTCCTTTTCGTTCGTTTCTCCTTTTTGTTTCGGGCAGCGAGCGCAAACAATTTACGAGGCATCGGGGATAAATCTTACCGCTCTATCTTCCTGTATATTAAATTTCGAAACGCGGCTACCTCGACGCGCCCCTTTTCCGTGGACATGTCCTGTTCTCGATCGCTCCCCTATTTCGCCCGGCGAAAGCGTCATATTGATTTAGGCACTGTCGAGAGGGAAAAGCTAGTCTCGAACGCGTCGATGGTATTCAAATTTCACGGATCCATATTTGTCATTGGAGCGGGGACTGGGAATATTCAATGACCGGTTTACAACCTCCCGGCGAATAAATAAATTTCTTTCACTCGTTAGACCCAGCTCCAATCTTCCTCCTCGTTGCCGCTGTTTTTTCTGGTTTCGATAAATACTTTTCCTTTATTTAAATTTCGTGAACGCCGCTTACAGCAGCTTACCGGTTACGATCCTGCATAAAGAATACGGTTGTTTATCCTTTTTAATACTACAAAATTAACTTTTTGACTAAAAGAAAATTTTTTATAGTAGATTGCACCCTCCTAATGGATGTAGAAAAAAAGTAGTTCGATCTAACAAATGGTTTTTCAGATACCAAATTTTAGATGCTTCTTTAGAAGCTCCTTCCAGTGATTGTTTAAACATATTTTCGCACTAACAATGCAATAATAAGCCACCCAATCTTGCTCGGAAGAATTCACAGAATACTACAGAATTGTATTTTCAAAATCCAAAGTCCAGAAGCTCAAAGAGATAAAATTCCTTGTGCAGCGTTATTTATCAGTGCTTCTGGCATTCCTCCCCGACGATCGTTTCGCGGGAGATTACACGAATAATCGCGGCAAAGATGAGCAAGATTCGGGGAGCCCGAGCGATTCGCTGCAGCAGCCCCGATCTATTTTCCGATCGTCATATTTCATCGGGACCCTCGCGTTCGTTAGCCGGAACGCATAAAATTACCGCCGCTCCAAATTAATCGTCGAGTCGCGCGATCGAAGGGGGTCGCTTCTCAGACGTAACACTATTCACAAGTAATTGCGGGGGGGAAGAGTTCGTAATACGCAGCAGATTTCGCAGATCGCGATTAGATTGCACCCCATCTTCTTTGACTGACGTGCCCTTCGCGTGGACGTCAGGGATCTCGGGATTGAAGCGTGATTGGAAAACTATCTAACAAAAATATCTCGCTAATCTCCAACCAGAAGATTACATTAGTGTCCAACACAACTGGCCCGAATTTTCAGAATTTATTCCCGTTTTCATTTTCGAGGTGAACGGGAATGCTGCCAGATGCATGTATAATGTATGTACGCATTTCGCTTATTACTGACATGAGAGTGGGAAGTGTTATATTATTTGATTAAATACATTTTTGTTTATCTTCTGTTTTTGACAGATGACTCGGACAATGAATATTCCTTTATGTCGATCGTAGATAGTGCAGATAAACAATTTCATGATTTCGGCGCCACAGGTTCGATCAAATGTTACTCACTAAGCAATTTTGCAAATGTGGACCATTTTCAAGACATATTTTGCGTCTGTAAAATACTATAAACTATAGTAATTGTTAAACAAAACCGGGTAATACCAATAAAACTTTGACATACTTGCTATGTGCAAACGAATTATACAGGATATCCAAAAATTCCTTCAACAGCCGAAAGTGGGAGGTTCCTGAGATCATTTGTAGCAACATTTTCCTTTGCAAAAATGTTATCCGCGGCTTTGTTTGGGAGTTATTAACGAAAAACACGGACCAATCAGAGCGCGACCTAGACGCCAGTTGGCATAGTCGGCCAATAGACAGTTGGCGCGCCGGGCCGACTGTGCCAACTCGCGTCTAGGTCGCGCTCTGATTGGTCCGTGTTTTTCGTTAATAACTCCTAAACAAAGCCGCGGACAACATTTTTGAAAAGGAGAATGTTGCTTCAAATGATCTCAGGAACCTCCCATTTCCGGCTGTTGAAGGAATTTTGGGACACCCTGTATAAATTCAATGATGGATCTTTTGAGAAAACTAATTAACACCATGCCGGTAGACGTTGAACTGAAACCATGTGACCATTAAGGAAGAACCAAACGTCAGAACAAAGGAACGACGCATATCGACCGATAGCCAATCAGAACACAGAGATCGATCAGTTCTCGAATCAATATTTGACGGCAATTATGAATCATGCCGGTCCACCATAGCCACTTCACATGTGCTTGTATACCATGTAGATGCTAAAAACAAATAATGCAACTTGGACAATTTTAGTTTTGCATAAAAATCCGATTGTTTTTAGTTTCCATGGAATCCACAGTATGACAGTATTGTCGGACGATATCGCCAGAAAATTTTCGTTCGGCCATTGCCAAAATTAGACAAAAATCGAGGTAGCAGGGAATTCACAGGCGGCGCGTTCTACAGGCGTAGAATTAGCAGGGGTTCGCGAAAGCCCCGGCGGCGAACTTTTCCGCAAGCTTGGTCGTGGTCCGAAGGTGCATTCGGTGGCCGAGCGAGCGTACAGCATGCTGCCATGGCAACGATCCCCTACAAACAAAATCCACCCCCGACATTAGCGGGGGTTGCGACAGTACTCTTCGCGTCACCCGCTGCGAGAAGAATCCTCGTCCTCATCCTCGCTGAAGAAACCCCACGGTCAAACGCACCGAATCCCAGGCCGTAAACGCTCCCCAGAATCAATCCTTTCGGTTGTTCTTGGCGCTTCAATTATGTCATTATGACGTGAGAGGACCCCGGAACGTGGCCTGTTGCGATTTGTCGAGGATTTCGAGGGCTGCCTGCGGTTGCCACGGGAATTAGGCTTGAGCCCCGAACAATCGACTTCCCCTTAATAACTCGGACTCATAGTAAAATAAAATATATATATATATATATATATATATATATATATATTTATATAAATGTCCACAATTAGCTAAAAGTTAAAAAGCGAGGCTTCCATAAATATTTATATATCCATTTACACCAGACATTTTTCAACGAAAAAATTAGTACATACTCCTCGAACAATGTAACAAATTACTATTAAAGTTTCAAAAAGAACTGCCTTAAATTTTATTTTAAAAAATTTTCGAAACCGAGTACCTCCTTCAATGCTGATCCTCAAGAGCATAAGCCCCAGGCAAATAAAACAGATATAAAATTGGTCGCTTTTAACTCTTTCAGCCGCGGAGCAATTTCAGATACACCGGGACCGGAACGGAATGAAGCCGAGCGGCTATAAATAATTCAAGGATAAACTGGAGCGGGTTATCAATTCCGTGATTTCGAATGGGTATCAGATTTGAAACACGCTGCAACGACTGTAATAAAAATATGACTGTAATCTATAATGTCACTGGGCATTGGGAATCGTGTGCGGGTAGATTATGGATCCGGGAACTCTGGGAATATTAATTTGGGAGGCAAGGATGTAGCTGCAGCTCGTGTTTGACTTGAATTTGGTGAACGTTTAACGAGCTGGCAAGCTGATTTAAAATGAGGATTGCCCCGGCTGATGCGAGATTTATTTTATCGACGAGAGATATACTGCGGCGACGATGGGAGCTGCACCGTTTTAAATATTATCGATGCTTTTTATTTCGTTCTCGTGCGAATTACCCTGGAATCCGGTTTATGTTACGATATTGGTGCTCCAAGTAATTCGGAAGCATTTAAAACTAGTTTCATTGATCCTAAATATGTTAATCTAATGATATGGCTCGTAAGAAATTTTATTCGAACAGAACCAAGTTTTCATTCACAATTACTGACATAAAAATTCTTATTAAAGCACACATTACGATAAAAATATATAAATTCTGAACAGATGCAGTCTCTTCGTTATCGCAAAGAAATACATATCAGTCGAATTTATCACTCGATGAGTCCTGTGATAAGCCAGCTTTGAAACGCTGCTCACAATTAATTACACAAAAGATCCAAAGACAATACCTTCCTCACTTTCGCATTTCGCTTGAAACGAACAAATTACATTTCATTTAGAACGTCGCACTTCAAAGAAATCCATCTTACAACCCAGCACAATGAAATCACTGACTTCACACTCTCCAAGAAAAGAAAATGAATTTCTCCCCTAAGGTCCGTCCGGATCCAAACACCGCTGTAACCAGTCACCGCGACCACCCCACCACGTAAAACCCCCATCGAGCAATTAACCCGGTGGCTTAGGGTGTCGCCTAATCGCTCGCGGCACTGCCATCGAAGACGCGTTCGAAAACAAAATAGTACCGGTCGTATTTCACGGTCGTCGTTCTCCGTCGACGGGACGCACGGGCGAGCGGTGCTGGACGGTGAAAAAAGTGAAGAAAAAATGTTTCCCGTGCGAAATATGACGATGAATCGAAGTCCGATAGGTGGCAGGGCCGTTATTTGTTTCGGGGGCGCGTGTACGTAAATACACGGCGCGGCGCAATTGACGGATTTCGACGTGCGTTCGCAAGATTGTCCGAAACAAATAAAAGGGAAACAGCGCGGGCGCGGGGGGCGAACGGGGTGGTTGGCGCTGGAGGACATTGTTCTGAGATAGTCGGTCCCGCGCGGCCCTGTATAAAGGTAAACAACGAACCAATATTTCCAATCAACAGCGATGCGCACAATAAACCCCTCGGTGTGCAGCGTGCAGAGCGTGCACCCTGCACCGGACCTGGGATCGAGCGATTCTATAGCCGGTCACGCAGTGAATACCGGCCAGAACACTATTATATTCTTTTTTTTTCTATCTCTCACTCTTTCTCTCTTTCGGTGGTGCCCGTGGCCTCGACCGAGCTCGATTTACTTTTCAGCCCCGGAAGTGTGACCGACGTGAAAGCCTGCCGGACTATCGATTTTATTACCTGACGCGCGCGCTCGAACCACCCCCGCGCGCTTTGCGCTTCGCCATTACACGACCCCCGGCTACAATACGCGACACGTGACACCGTGGAATAAAGAATAACCGTGCACGGAAAGCCGAGGGAAAGAGGAACACCGGAACACGGTGTCAAATGGTGCCCGTCATTTGTTCCGGCTACAAACGAGCGCTTGTTAGCGACTGACCGATGAAGAACACCGGCCAACGCCGCTGACCACCACCACCGGTGATTTTACCGACGACTTTTACCGTGACGCCTCCTGATCTTATTTTACTGATTAGCTCCCTGCACTGTGATCTATTTTGTCAGTTACGGTGATCAAAACTACTTTGTTGCATCATTCATTTTTTTCCAGATATGTACACGTTTTCGGATACATAGCACACACTGGGTACGAGGCGAATGATATAGCTCGGCAGTGTAATTACAACGAAGCAAAATTTCATCGCTTCGCTTGTCGACAAAAGAATTCCAATTCACGGACCCGGCAACAGCCTCGTCCTCTAAAAATAATGAAGACCTCGGGAGGTATATCCTAACTGGTAGAAAGATTTCCGAGGTAGTCTGGTTCCATAACGACTCAAGTGGCCGTCGATCTGTATCCCCACCGGACGAGGTGGCACGGTAGCTCGGCTTCCCGTCTAAAAACACGGTCGCGACAACGGAACACGCTTTTCCCCGTGACATCAAAGATCGGAGGAAGCGCTTTCTGCGGGGGTTGCACACAGGACACTGGTTCTCCTTGGAGTAAGCCAACAGCGTTGTGCGTTGGTGCCCCGGCCACGATATAAAGAGAGATACGGACAAGATGGGCAGCCTGATAGCCGAGACGTCTGAGAGACCGAGTGGCCGTGGGACGGGGCAGTGGCGCTGATATTGCTCGCATTAAACTTTCATATTCAATCTTGCCACCCACCGTTGGGCTCTTTCCCTCGTCCCTGCCTTAGCCGGAAGGTCGTGCCGCCGAGAGCAAGCTCGGCCCCGGCTTCAACCCCACATGTAATTGTGTTATGCCCCCTTCTAGCCTCTCTCCCTCCACCACCCTCGGAGAACTCGCCTTCGCATGCTCTACGACCGCTACCCTCTTCCTCTTTCCTCTTTCCTCTTCATCCTTCTGCTAGTCTCGCGCCCTCCTTCGCTGCTTCCGACGATTCCTCCTCGACCACCCTCTCTACATTTCTTACGCTTCGTTCCCGCAATTTCAGCCCGCGTTTCTATAGATTGGATTTTCTAATTCGCGATGCCGTGGGGGTTCGCGACCTGGTCCTCCGGGTCACGGGATCTTGCCGAGGGTCGCAGACCCTGCGAGATTCGTCACGTATATTCGGATGTTTCGTGTGTTGCCAGCAAATAGTGAGATGCTGTATTTTTTTTTATTAGAAATCTCGTTCGAGATTTATTAACACTCCCAGCCTTGTCGTTACATCGGATCCCTAAACGAGACGGAAGCCAATAGAATTTTATGAAAGAATTACTAGAATTGTCAGATGTTGTTCCTCGAAATTGAAGGCATGAAGATTTTTATGGCCCCTCTGCTATTTGTCCAATTGTCAAAAGTTTCTCCAAGGATTAATGATCGCAGTTCTCGAACATCTTCCAACAGATACGATCGAAGTCAATTTTCTATCTCGGCGAACGTCCGATTCTTTTCTCGAAAACAGACGGTTCTCGAAAGACAACTCTGCTCCGAAGTCTATCGATATTTATCTGACAAAGGCTACTCTTTTTTTGGATATTTTCGGACAGCCGAAAGTTCGTCCGATAGTCGATAATTCACGGTAGTAAAGCAAGCAATTAGAAGAACAGAGAGAAACGGAATGGGACGCTGATTACCGTTTATACCGGGAAAGATAATTATCAATTAAAAACTAACTTTCGCGAGATATTTTGCTTGCGGATGGAATTCACGGTCTTGTTAAGGCGTTTAGTGACTCTGCCTTCGGCTATTTGTAAAACTTTCCTCATTAATTACCGACAAGATTCAATCCCCTCGTCTCTTCCATACTATCCACCCCCTTCCCCCCATCACGCCGCCACACCCCTCCATCTTTTCCCACCGTCGTTTCACCCCTTTGTCCTTCGCCGCGGGAAGGAAGTTTAATAGTAAATTAGATCGCGCGTTCGTCCAACGGGCAATTATCTGCCAATTAACGAGACCGATGTCGCGTCATCTTTTTCGCTGGGTGACCGAAAAACCGCGGACATGTATCGTATTAAGGGGAAAAATTGTTTACCGAAAGCTGCAACGACCGTCTGCTGGATAATAGCGTGTCCCTTCCGTGGAACTTGCAAAGTAATATTCTTGCAGAAAATTGATGCCATTCGAGGACGAAAGGATGAAGGTGTAACTTTATGGATGGCTTCGGAGCTTAGAGCGGCGAAGCTTCGTGTCGCGGAAGAATCTTCCCGAGTTTAACGCGGGATTGAGATTAATAGGGCCGGAAAGTGACAATCCGCGGACTTGATTTATAGCGCAGTTGTAGAGTCGTGATACAGTTGTAGCGTACTCGCTGGAACGATCATTGTGCTCGACGGTTCGGGAGAAGTATTTCTATGGAAGAACAATATTTAGATTGGTTATCGCAATTTCGGTTAATGCATCGCAACTATTGAATTGTCGCCTTCTAAGCACGAGCAGCCTAGCAAGCAAACTTAGCGATTGCTCATCCCGTTTTCGAATTGATCAGTGTGTACTGCGTCGCTGCGATTTTCCGAAATTGTTATTGGATCAATGGCTACGGACAGAGGAAAGCGAGCAACGCGACGGTGTCACCGACGCACACCGTCAGATCCTATTTACGCGGGCTTGTCCTGTTTGCAACCGGTTGCCGATTGGCCCCGACGATCGGCCCGTTCACAGTCCACGTGTCACCGAGGGAACAGTCCGTCACGTCGGAATATTCTTGCCCGACGATGCCTGACGTTCCGTGACGCGAGAATGACAGGACACCCACGAACACCTCCGCGTGCCCGGCAATTGGGTCACACGGTTCAACAGGCGCAATCGCTGTTTCATTTCGAGCGGATCGTCCTGCACGGATACGCCAGGTTGCGGACACTGGCTCGGAAACTTTGCTGGAAAAAAGAGAACAGATAAGGATTCGTTGTCGTTCAACAGCTCTCGACGCACCGCAAATTCTAGTTTTATCGTGTATTCGCGTTCCGACACGAGTCTTCAAATAAATCTATCAATGCTAACGTTCCCAGCTGAAATGGGTGAAACTTATTTTTCCCTGATTGAAACAATCTCATCGCGAAGTGCTCTTCACGCATACCCTAAACACGAGTCCAGCGGGGGTAGAGGTTTCGCTCGGTCTGTTGTTGCAGGTTTGAGGGGGACGCGCGCGGGGGTGCGGCGGACAACTTAAGCAAATGCGGGTCAGGGCAACGACGCGCGTCAAAGTGCTCCAGGTCCAGGGAGGAAAGAATGCAGGACCGAGAGATAGTTCCGGGGGGAAAGGCTTCCTCCAACACGGTCGGCTGATGCAGCGCTTGGAGAGCAGTAAAACGAAATGATGGCTGTATCGCCTCGAACACGCCGCCGCCACTCTCGAGATGACTCCGGAAGATTCGCTATAGCACTCGCATGTCGGCCGGCTGTGCGCGATTGTGCGCGCGTCAGCCTGCATCGCGGTATTCGACTATACATGTACACATATCCACCCCCGCCGACCAACTATACCGAATCACCTCGCGGATAGCTGTTCCGAAACGCGATGAAACCTGAAATCACCGGGCAACCCCCCTCGCCGTCCTCGCCACCAATACGCCCTTCGTTTCGCGTGTTTATGCCCCCGTCATGGTCTTGGACAATCATATTTGCGTCGCGCGTCCAGACCCGTTGAATGGGAGTCAATTCGATCGTAATACGGATGCGCCCGCCCGACAATGCGTTGACACATGTTCCACCGTGAATTATTGGACTATCGGTGATTAGAAATTTAATCGAACTTAATTCGCTGCCATAGATGTCCGCGGCTCTTTCGTTTCTCTGAGTCCGCGGAGAGTTTGTTATTAATTCTAGCGACTCTCCCACTGTAGTTCATTGGAGCACTGTGATTAATTCGCGGTTGTCCGCTTTGAATACCGAAAGGATGGTTGATGTTTCATTTTGTGGAGTGAATTAGATCTTGATTTGATATTAAAGCGAACATTTTGCCTGAAACTCGTGTTTGTTGGTTGGTTTGTTAACATTTAGACGGTGAAGATTTCGATGACTACACCTAGCAGTTCATCAATTCTGTAACCCTTTCCACTCGATTGTCTAGATTTTACGCTTCGCCCATCCGTTTCTCTGATCTCAATGCACAAGAGTTTGTTACTGATTCTAGTGGCTCTTTGGACGTGGTTAATCGGAACACTGTAATTAACTCGGAGTCGTTGGCTTTGAATAGTGAGCATCGGTGATGCTTTTGGGATTAAATTCGAGCAATCTTGATGAAAATTCGATTTTGATGTGTAAAATTAATCATTTGCTGTATGCTTTTTACGGTTACGACGATTAAAACTTACTTGGAAAAAGAGAAGCGTTGATTTTCTCGACAGAGGTCAAATAAATTTGTGCGATTTAGCGTTAGAATTTTTGCAGAGATTGAAACGGTGGAAATGTTTGTGCTTGCAGGTGTCGGGGACCGTTCGTACCGCACAGGATCGGACACAGAGGGTGCGGCGACCACGGACAACCCGACAACGCCGTTCCCAACGCCGCCGCCAACCTTGACGCCGAATCATCGGCAGGCGTCACCGTTCCCTATGGAAAGCACCAATTCTCGCCGGCATCATTACAACGGGAGCATATCATCGGAGAGATCCCGCAACGGCAACGGTACAGAGTTAATTAGTGCCACGAGCGGATTCTGCTCGCCCGCACCCGCATCCGCACCGCACCTGCACCCGCACCCGCACCAGACTAGATGATACTCGTGAACGCCGCAAGACGAATCCCCCGTTGTTACGTCGCGTTACGTTACCGCGAGTACCTACCGTCCGGGGGTTGATTAATCCAAGCGAAACGATCGCCTCCGGTTCGGAATAACATTTGTACACCCGTGTCTCCAGCTCCTGTAAATATTAACCGTGTCCTCGCATCGACGACGGCTAATATTATACCGGTGGCACCACGGAAATCGCGACCGAACCGTCCTGATTGCGGGAAAAAACAGATTTTTAATCAGAGAGGAAGAGAGACCGGGAATTTCAATATCACGAGAGGCTTCAATTTTGAATATTTAAAAATATTGAATGGAAGATGGAAACAGTACTTGCGGGAAAGAGAATTTTTAAAATCACGTGAAAATGTTTCATCACAATTATCCTCAATTCCACAAGTATGTATATAGGCTGAAAGTACAATTGATTTAATTTACCGTTTCAGAAAATAAAGTCGCCTCGGTTAGTAATTGAACAATTTCACCAATATAAATACCGAATGTCTGTATTAAACGAAATCAAACTTGTTTTTATATCGTTTTATGCTGGCGGTACTTTCCGTTGGGGGAAAGAAATGTTTCGGTTCAGTCGATTTTTATGAAATAATATATGAAGCTGGGATTTTGCATAAAATGCCTCGTTATTCATCGGACTATTTTCAGGATTAAGGATGTATTTCAGGCTACCAGTTTGGAAAAGTCGGTTTCTTTTGCGGTTTCATGAAAAATGAGGTTACGAAAATGAGTTTCCGAATCGATATCCCAAAATCCCTAAAATTGACGAAGTTAACGCGATTTGAATCCTTCGAACCTTGAAACTACGTTTCCCCGGAACTGTGTTCATCGAATTAACGTCCATGATATCTCTGGAGAACTGGATCTACTAGATAGACTATCTATTGACATCAAATTTTGTGTATACCCTCAATAGACATGTAGCTATCGTCGGAGTCATTGTTGAATCGAAACAATGTTTTGTTGCAATTTTACAGCTCAAAAGATATTAGAAACTGTCTCCCTTGTTTAAAAATCTTTTGAATATATCAAATTACACCAGTCTAAAATATTGCTTTTCCACCTAGAACGACTCGTTAGAGTCATAGTTGAATCGAAACAATGTTTTGTTGCAATTTTACAGCTCAAAAGATATTAGAAACTGTCTCCCTTGTTTAAAAATCTTCTGAATATATCGAATTACATCAGTCTAAAATATTGCTTTTCCAGCTGGAATGCCTCCGACCATTGCAATTAATCATCAAACATCGCCAATAACGTTTCCCTCGAGTTAACTTACTCTGCAAGTCGATCCTACGCGTTAGATCCATCGGTAACGAGATAGAAATTAGCCGGAATTGATTCTTCGTTCCGAAACACACCGAAATCGCGGAACAAATTTCGTTTTCACGAATCGTTGTTTTCGAGAAAATCGAGTTTCGCGCCCGCACACACGCCACCGAATGGAAATATAAACTAACTTACCATAGCTGCTAATTGCCAGCTGAAACGGTGCGCACATCAAAAAATCGTCGCTATTGATCCTCGAAAAACGAGGTTCCTCTATTTCCACCGGGAAGAGCCGACCGGCACGCGTTCGTAAAGGAACAAAGCCGTGGACGGGTAAGCCTCTTACTCACTTTAACGAAGGACTGTGAATCCTCTGCGTCAAAGTTCAGAAATTCACCAATTTTTCCAACCCGACCGGCTAATGTTTCCTTCTGGCCCTTATGGTGCCGACTACTCTACAGTGGCACCATTTATTTTAAATTGCTTCCTCGACTCGAAAACATTTAAACCCCGACTGAACCTGCAATTAGTAATTCTTTGATGTCTTCGGGAATGTTGTCAAATGATCCGACGCAGAGTTGAAATATTGGATGGAAGAAGACAGCATCATGTCGATACGATATTGCGGAGCTCATAGTTTTTTCTGCCTAAAAACAATATCATAGTTATTTCAATGGTGTACTAAAACGTCCGTAAAATCTCCAAAGGATCGATCTATTCCACAATAAATTCCCAAAAAGTTCGCCTGCCTCGGTTTACGCGCGCACGCCGGTTAAGGGCGCGCAGGGGGTGGATTTTCGGCGGCGGTCGTTCCGAGGATGCATCTGAAAAATTCTGATGGGTTGCAGGGGAGACGGTGTACGCGGCTCCGTCGAAAAAGACTAGCACCGGCGGTGGGACCTTGGGGCGAAGAACTCGTCGAGGTCACGCAAGCGCCCTGAGCAGCAGCTCGACGGCGAGCGACCGTTCAGAGACCGTCTTCCCCGACGAGCACTCCCGCATGCATCTCACCAACGGTAAGCCGACGTGTCTGTCTGTCTGTCCCCGATGTTACCCTGTCATTTTTCTCGGCGCAGCACTTTTCACCTGTGTGTTTCGCCCGACAGTCACGGTTCATCGAGTTTTTGTTTCCTTTTCGCATCGCATGCACGCATTCATCCGCACGTACACGTACACACACGCACGGAGAACTAACAGAGAAAACAGAGACTAGCGCGTTGCAGCAGGCAGTACCGTGTTCTCGCTTCGCATCCGCATCCCGACGGGCGTATCGAATTTTCCGCGATTTTCCTATGTAATTATCCGATAAAACAACGAGAGCCACGTCGGAACGGACACGTATTTCGATGCACACCGGCCAGGGGGCAGGGGGAGGAACACCCCCCGGATAAATTCATCGATCGCCGTGAGCGCAACGGCTACGGCACCAGCATGGCACCCCGGTCCCCGGAAATCACAACGTAAAATTTCCCGCGGAGCGATAAGTTAACGATCCGTGCCTCAAATACGATTACCGGACTAACAGGATTACCGGCTGGTATCGAGCCCCTGGCCGGAGCTAAATCAGGTTTCGTGTAAACGTGTTCCTCGTTAAAAGCTTAATATTAATAGTTACTCCCTTACCGATACAAGGCAGATCCAGCTGGACCTTCGATTCCTTTCGACCATTGTTGTCCAGGGAATTTTATTCAACCATTTTTCAAATTAGCCTCCAGGTCTGCTCGGTTTTGGTACCCTCTACAGTTGTTCAACGTTTCTGTAAGGAAAGGTAGTATTACATTAACAGTAGACTGGGGATCTTTGGGGAAAATTAAAATATTCCCTGTTTGTTATAATATGATATACTTAAATATTTATGTAAGAAAGAAAAGAATTTCTAGTTGGGTCCAATTTCTTCCAACCGATGTAGACAATTTTGATTTTACATAAGGAGCAAGCATAATAGAAAATTACTCAGGGTCGTGTCCTCTGATTACATCTCATGGTAACCTTCGGAGTTGGGCAGTAATTAATTACATCTTCAATTCAACGTGCAAAAGTGGACTATAATTACAATAAGAAAACGGCTAAATGGTCCAGAACATGAAAATTAGTGGTTTAAAAGAACATTTATACTGAAGTATTTGTTAGACTCAATTCCAGTTACAGTAATCGTGTTAATTAATTGCAATTATTCCTTTCACAATTATTGTAATTGTAATTGTGGCCCACAATTACAATGACAGTTTGAGCCAAAGTAATTGCAATTACCAATTACAATTACATGTAATTGTAATTTTATTTCTGCAATTTCAAGTAATTGTAATTGGTAGTTGCAATTACTTAACGCCAAAATGGCTCCAAAAAAAGTAATTAGATACCTACTCGATGGAAATGTATGTAAAGAAAGTACATGGTACTCCCATTTAAATTATCCCGCGCACACATGGCGCGATAGTAAACAGACCAGAAAGACAAACACCAGAGAGAGAGAGAGAGAGAGAGAGAGAGAGAGAGAGAGAGAGAGAGAGAGAGAGAGAGAGAAGATAGAAAGACAGATGTGTCATGGAAAAGGGAACACGTGCAAAGATTAACCTACGAAAGTGAACAGCATAGATTATACATAGAAGTAAAGACTGTAAATAGGGAAAGGATACTGAATAATTGACATTTAATGTCGTTTCTCTTTTACAGGTAAGCATTGTAAATAATTGTAAATAGGAACACGAATAATAAAATCAAAAAAATCTCTTTTACAGAAGAAACTCAATTTTGCGATTATTCTTGCCTTTACCTAACCGGAGATTTGAATAACATTATATGTATAATATTTCCTAACATATGCTTTTTGTTTGTTCTTTTTAGACATTTCCATTGAGTATCTAATTACTTTTCGCTTAATAACCATAGCAGTTGAAGAAGCGACGTAAAACAATCAATCAAAAAAAGGTACCTAATTGCTTTTTTTTTAGCCATTTTGGCGTTAAGTAATTGCGACTACCAATTACAATTACTTGTAATTGCAGAAATAAAATTACAATTGCATGTAGTTGTAATTGGTAATTGCAATTACTTTGGCTCAACCAGTAATTATAATTGCGGACCACAATTACAATTACAGTGATTCGTCAAGTAATTGCAATTACCAATTACAATTACATGTGATTGTAATTTTATTGCCGCAATTTCAAATTCCAGTAATTGGTAAGTTATTGTAATTGTAATTGAAAGTACATTTTGACCAACTCTGGTGACCTTACTGTGTCCCCTAGAGTAAACAATTACCAGATACAGGATGTGGTTTTCTGGGCTCCGTTCAATCGCGAAGAAATCATCGGCAAACAAAGGGAAAAGAAGCTTTGGCCCTCCCGTATCGGAAGCAATCGTCCCCGAAGACGTTGCCGTAGCTTCTGAACGCGGGACAATTAAACCCGAATTTCCTCGTCGAGCCGATCTCAACGTGGTTGCGCACGTTCCGGCGTCGTAATTGCGACGCTTCGAGGAACGGCCGAGGGCGAAGGATCTTAAGCAAAGGCAAACGTTTCAGACGTTGCAGCGGGCGCTGGCTTCCCAGCCGGGCTAACAGCGTCGTAATCGACAAACTACCTTATGCGTCGGCTCATTAAATAACCAAGGGACTCTCGGTTTTGAGAGTTAAGTTCATTGTCGTTGATTCCGAGCCGGCGCGTTTCCCGGCTTGCGTGGATGCTGTGAATGATGACGACGCGGTCCGAAATCTCCAAATCGGAGAACAACGTCCTCCAATTTCCTTGAACCGGACATATGGAACTATAATCCTATGATTAAGAAATAGAAACTAATACTCCTTTTGCAACAATTGAATACTTGTTCAGGGGAGGTAGTTGCCACCTTCGCACCCTTGAACGTCATCCAGTTTCATGAAACGAACATAGAGGACTATAATCCTATAATTAAGAAATAAAAACTAATACTTCTTTTTGTAACAATTGAACACTTGTTCAGGGGAGGTAGTTGCCACCTTCACACCCTCGAACGTCGTCCAGTTTCCATGAAACGGAGCGACTAAACGGACAAAGAGGCCGAAAGTGTGCACACGGTGGTCCCGGTGGCTGCGAGTAGACGAAGGCGAAAAGGACAAGGCAAACAAACTACAGAACAGAGAAGTGAGAGAAAGAGAGGGGGGATGGAGAGAGGCGGGGCCGGTAACCGAGTTAGAAGTTGGCAGCCTGGCTAGTTAGAACGTAGGTCAGCGGTGGAAGTTAGCCGAGGCTGTATTGTTTTGGAATGTCGGGGGTATTTAGGCCCGGGCTGGTCGCCGGGTCCTCGGCGGGCCGCGTAACGCAGTTTTAGCGTTACCACGGGGATGAGAAAGTAGCTTTGCGGCTTGTGCACGGAGTTCGCAGCCCGGCTCTGCGAAACTTTTAAACGAAATTTCGTCGTATCTCGTTTGGCCGACGGGCGCAGGGTATCGTCGACCACCAATTAGTCGCGCGTCCGCCGATATCGCGGAACGTGAACGATGCTGGACAAGGAACAGCTCGGCTAAAGGCCTGAGGAGGCGGCTGAGGAAGGGCCAGGGCAAAGATCGAGGTTTGTATCCACGGATCGCTGCGTCCGGGAATTTGCTTGGCGCTGTCGGGAGAAACGAGCAGCTTCCATCGCCTCTGCCTGCTCGAGTGTGATCGCATTACGCGTAGATTCCGTGGAAATTAGCGACGCGGATTTAATACCGACCTGTGTGTAGGTGTTTCACGAATACATGAAGCGGTCACATAGCTAACAGACACTGTACACGGGTGCAAGACTACGAGCAGACTCGCGAAGCCACGGGCCTCGTTAAAGCGGATCGCTGCGTTACTGGCTCCTGGAGATGATGTATCGACGACGAGCCAGTGATCACGCGGATTGGGCCAATCCTGACTTCGGGGAATTCGTAGTTGTGGGGACTGATGTGGCTCTGACGAGGGAGAAAGTCGTTCAAGGTCGTTGGAGTTTTCTTTTGAGAAATACGACCAGCAGTTGCGTAAAACATGTTCGGTGTCTTTATGCTCGTCTTCAGGGTTGTACCCATTGTCGTCGGGCACAGGAAGGATACTTTGACGTGTAACTAGCGTCATCTCACAGCTCGTAATTCGAGTCTGAATCTTCGACGGTATATTGCCAGCCGGAATGTCCCTGCGGTCTAATGGAGGCATCTCGTGGCATCTATTAGCAAATGGTTCCCAACGGTCAGAGCTCGCCCACGTTAACCCAGCTCTCGCCAACGTTGGAAAGACGATTGATATTACATTAGATGGTAGTAGTTTAATGTAGGCCAGCCGAAAACCGCGTTATTCAATTGTTCGCCGCTCTGGGGACTTGGCACAATTGTGCTGCGACTTGTCAACATACACACTTAGTATTCCGGGTAACGAGCACTTGTACTCGTTAGGAAGATGTTCCGCACCGTAATCTTCGTTATGGCACTGTACAAGTCATTCGCAAGCCGAAACGATTAATCTTTCGAGTATTTTACTTTTCATTGTCAAGGCACTCGATCGATACCCAACTTTCTCCATTTGAAATATCTGAGTTAATAAATCTTTATTAACAATTGTAAATCCTCTAGAAACTCTAGTTCATATTGCGAACAATCTTAAACATCGTTTCATTAGTATCTTCATCTCGTTCCAAAACGACCGAGCTCAAGATAATTATGCCAGTCTGCTGGTGAACTCTTCAAGAAACTCTTGACTAATTCTTCTTCAAAATTCTTGTGATTGTTTGCAAACAAAGTTCTTAATTTACGTCGCACTTCAATCGCAGTAATAAAAGTGTCTCTTTAATCAATTAAAAATTCGTTCTAGTAAAAACGTGATAAAAATACTATCAATTTTCGTTGGGCTACGCATATTCTCAAAATTGCACTATAAACGCATGAAGATCTCCGGACGAGGAAATCCGCGAAAGACGGGCCGCTCGTGTAACGTTGTAATTGAAACAAATTTCCACTTGCATCCACTTGAAGCGCGCAGTTTTCATATCGATTCAAAAAGTTCTCGAGCTCGAAACTTCTATCCGGAAGAAGTTTCCTAGCCGAACGAAGCAAAAAGACTATTACCCGCCAAAGAACAGGTGCACGTGGAAAAAACTGGGTCAACGAGACGCGCGTCGAGCTAAACACATTTTCCCGCGGCGGAACGAGCAGCTTTACGATCGTCCTTCGCGTGCGCGTCCCGTCCGCCTCGAAACGTTCAATTGATTTTACGATTTCTCATTTCACGGTTCGCGAATGGATTCCACCTTCCGGGGCCGCTCGCAAAAATCATCTTCCGGGTCCTCCGTCCGTTGGGCTCGTTCTTAACGGCTGAAATGCTCGACTCTGCCGCCACCGTTTCATTTCCTCTCGTTGTTTCTCCAACAGACATTAGTAATCACTTGACTGCGGATTTTTGTGCAGAATAAAAATTGTCTCCGTCAAGGGGCCCCTAGACGATCAATAATATTGTCAATACTCGACATATTGATCGTCCAAGATCGTATTGAAGCGTCGTATCAATATTGACGGATATTGATAGAAAATTATATTTTCTGTCAATATTGAAGAACCGTTTGAACGTCTAGGAAGTTTATTGTCAATATTTCCTTCAATATCAGTTGCTTGCGAGACTATTTGAGAACATACGTCGTTCTCTATAGTCATCGAATTATATCGATAGCATCGCATTGCAGTTTATATCAATAATGATATCAGAGTTTGGCATTAATCGATTAAAATTGTAATCATGATTGATTGATTAATGTGTACGCTTAAAAAAAAATCATCGAAAAATCGGCGATTGAATCAATCGATTGATGAAGTTTTAATCGTCAATCGTTGATTAAAAGAAGAAATCATCGAAAAATCGACGATTGAATCAATCGATTGATGAAGTTTTAATCGTCAATCGTTGATTAAAAGAAGAAATCATCGAAAAATCGACGATTGAATCAATCGATTGATGAAGTTAAGTGTCAATCGTTGATTAAAAAGAGAAATCATCGAAAAATCGACGATTGAATCAATCGATTGATGACGTTAATCGTCAATCGTTGATTAAAAGAGGAAATCATCGAAAAATCGACGATTGAATCAATCGATTGATGAAGTTAATCGTCAATCGTTGATTAAAAAATAGAATCATCGAAAAATCGACGATTGATTCAATCGATTGATGAAGTTAATTGTCAATCGTTGATTAAAAATAGAAATCATCGAAAAAAAAACATAAAAGCACTTAAACAGAGTTTATATTATAGACCAAATGACGATACACCTAAACTCAGTTTACATTTTTGTCAGTATTCGTATATAGTTTTGATTCCGTATTTCATTTCGAAATTTCAGCAGTTAATCATTAATCAATTATCCGATTGACGATTACAATTGAAAGGAATGTAATCGTTAATCGCAATTAACGACTAAAGTAGAAATTGAACCGTTATTCCCAATTATCGAACAATAACTATTTATATAATTGTTAACCGCAATTAACAACTAAACTATCAATCGTTGATTAAATTTTTGCCGAACTCTGAATGATATAGCACTGCAGTCAAATATAGAAATAGAGAGTCTATTTCTGTTTCTCTCTGATTTTTTTTGTTCGCACAATGAAAGAGTCAATGCTGAAAAACCCAAATCCGAACTGGAAAACATTTCGAAATTCACAAGAAAAACCACTGAAACAGCACCAACCATGCAGCATGAATATTTTTAGCCAGAATGAGTATTGGTGAGAATATTTATGCGTTTATATTGAAACGTATTGATGCGCGCGTCAATATAGAGCGTCAATATTAACGCGAATATTGACAATATTATTGATCACGTACGGGCCACTAAATGGCAAGACACAGACGCGATGTAGACGTTCATTTCTTTTCTGAATAATGCAAGCACATTAAAACAATTCAACAGCGGTTCTAAGTTTGTCGAATATTTTTATATTTTACACGTGATCGATAGCTATTACTAGATTGCGGATCTTTATGCAAAATAATAAATGTTTGCATTGATTGCAAGATACAGGAGTCAAATAAAAATTTCATTCTCCTTTTAATTATCTTATTAAGGTGAAACTCATACACTGATGGCCTTAAATCTTTTTAATTTCTTCACCGTTTTAAATTGTACGTATCCATTTTCCTCAAAAATGCATAAAATCCGCAATCTAGTTATTACAATCATCTTAAAATGTCGAAAATAACACGACAACAAATTGAGAGACTCGCATGGCAAACATATCGCGAAATCGAAACGCCAAGAAGTAACAGAGTTGCGGACCGTTTATCTATCGCAGATTTCGATTCTCGGGGAGCGAGCGTTTGCCAGAATTCACTGTAACTTTAAATACCTCCATTCGTCTCAATTTCAGTTCGATTCGTTCAGTGCAGGGCGGGGGAGGGGGGTTGGCCTATTATCGCTCCGGTTGCCAATGGACTAAAAAGACGGAAGACAATTAAGGCAGTGAATCAAGGAACACGTGCTCTCTCGTCCCAGTGCGCACACAACGATCGGGCCGAATTTAATTTCCCGAAGCGAGCCCGCGAGCCAACAAATATGATATCGATTACCGCGATTGCCCTAGAAAATTTAGGTGCACGGTGTCCGCGAATGTAAATCCCGAAGCCGTGCCCGGCTTCGATATTAGCTTACCCGGCCGGGAAAAATGTTGTCGAACCGGACGATTAATCACCGATCTGTCGGATTATTTAAATTGCAAATAATGCGGGAGGCAACGGCGGTATCTTCGGGGGAGGACGGATCGTCCCCAAAGCGCCGGTTTAATGTGAAACACAGCCGCGATATAAATTACGCGGAACGAAACCTGTGCAAAAAGGAACGAGAGGGAGAGAGAGAGATACGATACGGCCGGACAGAAGAAAATGCCGTGTGGTTTTTTCGATAATTCTTGATTGTATCGCAGGAAAAAGATAGCCGACGCTCTGGAGCGCAGCCAGCCTTCTCGAAATAGGAATAATTTGAAGCGCCACTCGAGAACTACGCCAATAGTCCCTGTTCCCCATTATCGTTACCGTTGCACTTCTTCCGCTTCGTTCCGAAATCTACGAGCCTCGGGTTACCTAATATCGGGCTTGATCGATAGACTCGGCAAATGGGACGTCTTTTCCGCGATCTTGTCGGGTCGTAAGATATATTGGATTTCTGTGTCTCTTTAGTGAGTGAAAGCTCGAGTAACCCGAGGATTTTCGGCGCACAGTTCACCTGACAGTCTCTTTCGAACTGGAATTCTGGTTAATTTAATCCGTGGTGAGGAAGCGTTACTTTATGATTCGGAATCCTGTATCCCTGGATCCCCTTCCACCGCTTCTGTTCCCTAGATCCTTTTCATATGATATTTCGACCGCGGATTTTTATACATTTATATGGCGCATCGAAATGTTCGCAAAATAGATAAACACGTTTAATAGAATTTGTATAGAATAGAGAAGGCATCCTTTCCCTTGCCTTCTCTATTCTATACAAATTCTATTAAACGTGTTTATCTATTTTGCGAACATTTCGATGCGCCATATAAATGTATAAAAATCCGCGGTCGAAATATCAGATACAGTAGAATCCGAAGAGATAGAAAATGCAGATAGACGGAGGAAGAATCTATTCCGGCGTCGCGTCGCTTCGTGAAAATCGTAGACGTCAGAACGCGCTCTGAATATCCATGATTGAATTTCCGGTGGCGAGTCGGCTCGAAAGGAATCAATCTCAAGCGGTGCTCGAGTGGACAACGAACGTGGCGACCACAACGGCGCCGGTTTGTATCCCAGGAAATAATTCGTATTTACATGAATATGTACCGTCGGACGTGACGGAGGCATTAGACCATCAAATCGAATTACCAGCGCGAATCGCTAACCGCATCAAGTCACTGTCGGCCACCTTGCACACCCTTGCACTGTGTCTGACTAACTCCATCCAGCGGCGACCACGGATGAGGGATAACCTGGTTCAACCCTTTTGTCTGTTATGGCGCTTTCCCCCACCCCCTTATCTCACTTGACTATGGCCCGCGATTGGTCGACGTCGATTGACTAAACTTCCACTTTGTCAGCGTCTCTATCGGGCCTCGCATCTGATTAAGCGTGTAAATAAATAACGCGAAATCGGCCCGGACACTACGAACCCTCCTCGCGGGCGCAGAACCACCCCATACCGACGAGAGAATTCGTTTTCAACTCGATTGTCAAGTCGGAAGGGAACCCGTTACACCTTGACAGTGCCAATTTGCATTCTCCCAGCTGCCGGTGAAACGACTCGCAACAGATGGGATTAGTTTGACGCATTAGCTACAGTGACACCAATTTTATTGCCCGCATTAAGAATTCAGAGATGTTCGCTGCGACTTGGGGATTCGTCAAGGTCTGTTGTCTTGTTTACCACCCTTTCCTTCTTACGAGGATTGACAATGGTGACTAGATTATTTTTCTTTTAAATTTCTTCCTCTTAATAAAGTTTGAATTAAAAAGATATAGACTCCCTCTTAGATTTCTTTTTAAAAATCAGCGAATGATTCAATTAATTTAACAATTTCGAAAGGACCCTCTATGATCACCAATGATACTGAAACGAGGAACCATAAATCACTTCAACCCATCTGGTACTAGAAGAGTTTAAAAACGCATACCTCGCTGTGTCCACACTGGCACGTTTAAATGAATATTCCGCGATAATTGTATCGTAGTCAGGTTCACCGGGTACGGAAGAAAATTGATTTCGATTTGATTCGTTATAAACGATAATCAATCACAAGTCGTGATATAATTTGATCCCCAGTCAATGATGTCGCGTAGGCTGACGTTGGTCGGACAATCGATCGGATTCGCATGCGGGCGACGTCGCCTACTGTTCTGCTTTCATCATACATCCGAGGATGCTTCAGCGAGCATCAAATATACGCAGGAAACTAAATAAAAGATTGACGGACAAGTAATTACCATCCACGGCGCTGCCGCGTTTGCGTTAATATTTCCGTGCTGCGATTTCATGTCGGCCATTTTCAATTTTCCTCTTTCTATTGAACACGATCGCGCTAAACTAAAACATTTAAGAAGAATTTAAATTCTTTGGTGCATTTCTCGTTTGCAATCCTTTATGAATAATTATGCCAATCAAACATGCAGATTGAATATGAAGAAGCTAGTAAGTTTTGATTATACAATTTATGACATCACCACTATTCAACTATTTTCATGTAATCGTGATATTTACAGAATTACGAAATGCAAGCATAATGTACGGTGGGTATACAAAGTATTCGTATACTACTACTACTACATTTATTTATTTAATGTTGCCTTTTAAAAACTAACAACTTTTTTATAATTGTACCAAACGACCTGACTTTTTATAATCAATTAGAAGTATTGGTTTACGAAATGATATGAAAAAAAGATTTTCCAAAAATTATAATTTACAAGGTTGCATGTAAAAATAAAAAAGGCATTTTTTAAAACTTTTCATTTGGGTCCTCAATGAAAATTTAAAATATATGTTTTGTAGATCTGTTAGTTATACACATGTTGAAAATTTCATCGAAATCGATTGGCGCAGGAAGAAACGACACGCATCGAAAGATGTACGATTCTGTGGATTTTAAGCAGAAATTGATCAAAAGTCGTGTAAAACTACGATTTTCACCATTTTTAACCGCTTGTAGCTCATGTGTATGTTAGTCGATTTCAATAAAATTTTCAGCAAGTGTATAATTAACATAAATCTACAAAACATATATTTTAAATTTTCATTAAGGACCCAAATAAAAAAGTTTTAAAAAATGCCTCTTTTATCTTTGCATGTAACCATGTAAATTATAATTTTTGGAAAACCTTTGCATATCATTTCGTAAACTAATGCTTCTAATTAATTATAAAAAATCAGGTCGTTTGGTGCAATTATAAAAATGTTATTAGTTTTTAAGAGGTGTACGAATACTTTGTACGCCCACTGTAGGTACATATTGATGAATATTAATGGTACTTTCATTTGAATATTTGAAGCTAATTCTGTAGGTACAAGATTTGTATGCACCTTGTACATATTTTACATTAACTGTGTTAACTAAAATAGTTCAAACAAAATGAACATGGAACTATGACGAAAGAAAAGAAAGAATAGATCAACGGCATACTGAACGGTGCTTTACAAGTACGATTCATTGATGGAATGGATAAAGCATGTATCGCATACGGGATAGGGGTTGCACACTTCCGTCGAGCGTTTCCATAAATTGTCGAACGACGGATTCCGTCGGATGAATAATTTACCCGGACGTTAATTCGCAGTAAGCACGTCCGCGTCCGCGTCGAAGGAAACGAAACGGACGTCATTCGCAATAAACCGGAGCGGGCGGGGTGTTGGGGGGAGAAGCGGAGCGTGAGAATAACTCATCGCGGACTCGCGGGGAGACGTTTTTCTCGTTCCTCGGCCGACGAGGGCGATATCGACTCAGTAATTGAGCGTTACAGGTGTTCTCAACAGTGGAACAATGCCGGCAGATTGTTCAATAACTGCAACGAATGTACATTTCGACGGTAAAGTTGTCCAAGATAGGGGACGTACGCGGCTGTCGCTGACAGGAACGCATTGCGCGTTTCACCGTCCGGTTTAATTAAGCAATTATTACCGCTTATTACGGAAAATATCGGAGCCTGCGTTCCACGGCTCGCAATCCTGCTCCTCTCTCTCTCTCTCTCTGCCATGCTCTCGTGTAATTTTCAATGTTAAGCCCGTCTCTAATGCAGACGTAATCATAATCGCGCTGGGAATTTTGTTGACAAGATCCGGTTTACGTTGCGGTGACTGTTTTCGCGGAAATCCGCGTTGTATACAGTGGATGTGTGCTGAGTTATTCGAAGAATGGCAGCGATGCTGTACGAAATTTAATACTTCAACACGTTTACTACCAGCGATTATTTCGTGATTTTTGGAAGTGTAACTTTTGATATCACAATTATTGAGAATTCTATCAATAGGCTTCGTGTAAATCCTACATTGGTAAGTCCCAAAAATTTTTTGAAACTTTTGGAAATGCCACCTTCGCTCCTAGACGGTACATTTAAGGTGGTATCGACTAAGAAAAGCCCACTGTCCGACGATCGGCGCTCGTCGCGACGTTTCAGACTCGAACGTGTTGCGTCTCGGTCTCAATTATCGCGGCGGGCGAATTTTAATGAAAAACGAAACGAGCCTGGGCGTTAATGAGCAAAGTTTTCGAGCCGTCAACGCGGCGAGCGAGTTTGAACGGTCTAATTACCGGGCGGCCGATTCTTCGTGATCTGGGCCACGCTCTCGTTACATCGTCGTTATCGTTTAACGTGATAGCGCACGCCGTGTCATTCAACATCATTTATATTATCTCGCTCTCATTCTCTTTCTCATCCGCCTGGTTCATCTTCTTTTTTTCTCTCTGTCATTCGTCACTCTTTCTCTTCCCTTTCATCGTAGTAGCCGCCGCCGCGCCGCCGCCGAGCCGGGCACATGTTCGTCTGGTTTTGTTTGCTCCACCTGCACACACTTCTTGCTCGGCACCCCGTCACGAATGCTGGCATAACGTAATAGCACGTTCCAATTTTCGCACACATACTAACCGACCCCACCCCCACCCCCCACCCCTTGCACTAATGCACTTTTCTCTCTTTGCACATCCCACGACGCACAGGTATGCCCAGGCCTATTTACTTCACAGGTATGTAAATCGTAGACCGTATGTCTATGCTCGCTCTCTACGTAGCTGTTGTGTGTTTTCGGCAGCCGTATACTTAGCGGGACACGATGTGTTTGTCACGATTCGGTCGACTGTTAGCACGCGTTATGTTACACACACATGCACACTGGCAACACACGTTGCATTGTCCGCACGAACAACCGACTCGCTCACTGCTACACTGCAACTCGGACGCAGCTTGTAGACGTTACAGCACAAAGTTCGATTATTACATCTGTGAACTGTGTTGCTTCAATTTTGGACTGGTAAGAGTTAGGTGCTTCTCTGTTCCATTGGAAGCCGGCTCACCAGAATTTATGCTATAACAAATGATATTCGAATAAACCAGTTAAATAAATGAAAGAATGTTACAAAAATTGGTGCTTCTCTGTTCCATTAGAAGCCGGCTCAATATAATTTATGCTATAACAAATGATACACGAATGAACCAGTTAAATAAATGAAAGAATGTTACATGTAACAAAAATTGGTGCTTCTCTGTTCCATTAGAAGCCGGCTCGGCAGAATTTATGCTATAACAAATGATATTCGAATACACGAGTTAAATAAATGAAAGAATGTTACAAAACTTGGTACTTCTCTGTTCCATTAGAAGCCGGCTCAACAGAATTTATGCTATAACAAATGATACACGAATGAACCAGTTAAATAAATGAAAGAATGTTACATGTAACAAAAATTGGTGCTTCTCTGTTCCATTAGAAGCCGGCTCGGCAGAATTTATGCTATAACAAATGATATTCGAATAAACGAGTTAAATAAACGAAAGAATGTTACATGTAATAAAAATTGATGCTATTTGCAACCAATAATTTATTTGCAGTCTCACATTACCCCGCAAAGATTAAAATTTAATGTTTCGACGGAACATTCGGTTTTGTCAATGGTTTCAGCGCGTTAAATTTAATATTCGATTAAATATTTCAAGGTATCAAACAGCAGAGTGTTTGTCCGAGAGAAGTAATCATCCGAATGAACAGCGAAGGTGAATTTTCGGACAACAAGTACCGCGTGGTCTCCTTTAAAAACGCGTTACACCAGCAGCGTTAAAGCGGGAACGGCAATACTGAAAAAAATGTTCATTTCCGTACGACGACGACGCGACGTTCCGGCCCTTAGGGCTCTGTGTTGCGGGCATTTCGCAGCCAAGTTGCTTATAAAGTTATTCAAACTTGTAAGGAACTCTTCCCGGCGAATAATTAAAGTTACCTAAATATAAAGGGCACAAAAGAAAGGGCTGCCAGGCATGCTCCGAGCAACACAAATAGCCGAGGCCTGTGAAAAGCAGTTCTACATCTACCTACGCAACCACCAAAGGGAAAACAAACACTCTGAACGCGATCGTTTAGTCGGATTCGCCAGGAAAAGTGTTGGACACTTTGAAGTATCAAAATCTGACGGAGTAAAACGCAAACGGTATGTGAAACGCACGGGTTCCTCTCAATTTTGCGTCGCCGGAAAACACTTTGCATCGCGGATCAAAGAACGTGGCCTTAAATCGCGTATCCGTGATAATTAAACTGCAGATCTCGGTGCAAAAGTTTCTTTGCGAGCTCTAGAGCTGAACAGGCTTCGTACTTCGTCAATAATTTAAATCTGTTACGGTTCAGGTACGAACAATAATGAATTCACTTTTGTCGCTCAAGTTCGTTGGTATAAAAGAACAAAAGTCTGTACAATTTAATACGCTGTCATACATTGATCACAGTTATGTACAAACATTTTATTAGAATGTGTGATTAGTAGACTGTGGATCTTTATGCAAAATAATAAATGTTTGCATTGATTGCAGGACACAGGAGCCAAATAAAAATTGCATTCTTCTTTTAATTATCCTATTAAGCTGAAACTAATACATTGATTTCCTTAAATATTTTTAACATGTCCACTGCTTTAAATTGTACGTGTCCATTTTTGTCATAAATACATCAAATCCGCAGTCTAGTGATTAGAGTGTGACAATCAATTTGACACTTTCCATTTACAAATGCGACAGTTAAACACACAATTTCCTTCTTCGTTAACAACTACATGTTAATATTAAAGATGAAAAATATTGAGTAGATCTCATTTCATATCTTAGCGTGTTTCAATTGACGTGAATATGCGAGGACAAGATGGTTGGTTATTGTTGCCGAATAATTACAATGAGCTGGTGAGCAAGCGTCGCGGAAGATGGTGTTCGATGTGAAGTAATTAGATTAGTAATTCGCACTTGCCAGGCGCAATTTGTAGTTTATTAACGTAATCCATGTATCTTACGCGCAAGAACACGCGAGCTTCGTGAACAGAACAGAGACCGGGTGCTGTAATATGCGACGATGATGCGCGGGCCCGAATCGATAGTCTGTTAAACATATATATATAATTGAGGCAATGTGTAACCATTAGGGGTTGTTAATGTTACAGAGCACATTATTGTAAATCAAGGTTAACTGCGATACGGTGGTTTATTACGCTTTCGCGAAGCCGTGTAACTTGGTTGCGGCTACTCCGATGCTAGATAATGGAATTTCGGTCTTCGGCCATCTGGATTAAAATCTATTAACTTAACGGTTACTGTTTGTCAAAGGAGTGCGGGCAACAACCGTGAACTGATCCAACCGTCGAGGACACGCTGTTCATTCGGCAGTTTATGGCAACTTCGAATTGCTAAGATTTACGGGTCACTTAACATTCAAAGCGAAATGTCTCCATTGTTTCTCGCGATACGATAAAATGACTGAGAAAATAAATGTTTACTTTAAACAGGGAAATTATTGAGAAGCAAAATATTTCTCTCATACGATTTATAATGCAATGTTGGGCAATAAATTTTATTTAAATATAAATTTAAATAACAAGTTATTTGTTATTTGGATATTCAAATAAAAAGCAAAAATAGTTATTTATTATTTGACCAAGTCTAAATGAATTATTTAAAATAATAAAGTTAATTGTTATTTACAAATACAATTTCAATTATTATTTGTATCGACAAATAAACGCGCACGTGTTCGTTGCTTGTACAAAATACAAGAAATAAGAGAAGCCCAAAAACTATTTATTTGATCTCCATCTCAATATAAATAATAAATAATCTTTTATTTGCAAATAAAAAATAATAAATAAATCACTTTTGGAATTATTTAAATTACTGTTATTTAAATAAAAAGTTTAGTTATTATTTGCAATTAAGATGACATGTTTATTTATTATTTAAAACAAAATTCTCGACACTGTTACAGTGTATTCTACTCGCCACACACGCAAACATACCTCGAATCTTCCCGAATACATTTCCCAGAGCAATCAAAGCTGCATTACGCAATGTAGCAACGCAGATAATCGAGCACACACAGCGATCAAAGTAAAAAATGTTTAAAACACGCAGGCATAATAATCAAGCAATTTATTTTCGAGAGGGCACAAAGGATCAGGTGGAAAAATTAATCAACAATTTATCACGGCAGAGAGGGAATCACGGCTCGATCTACGACACCAAACTCAAACACCATACAAGCACACGTACGCAACTACGCACGCGAGAAACACACTGGCATTAGCATTTTGCGTGGCGCAGCTATCGCGCCGCTTTTGATGTGCACTTTTGGATAATGAGATCGGCATTATAATAATGCGTTTCGTACAGCGAGCAAAATACACTGCCTCCCTGCCTTTCCCTAATCTACTATTTCTCCCTCCGATTTCCTTGTTTATTTTAATATTTTTTTATTACCTGAAAAATCACCAACTTGTGACTTGCTCATCTTTATCATTTATGTCAGATGAATCAATTATACAGGGTGGTGCACCTAAATGTCTCTTTTAGTTGTGATGACATTCAAGGTCGATGAGTTTTCAAGGTCATCGATATATTTTTCTTGTAAATATATATTTCTTTCCATGCATATTCTAGTTAACATTAAAACGCATTCAGAGATATTAATAACATGACCGTTAAGCGAACTCTAACAATATTTGTGATGACATAAAAAATAAAGCAGATATTTAGGTGGGCCACTTTGTTTATAAATACATGAATACATATATACAAGTCCATCTCAAGAATTGCCGACGTGAATATTGTAGACGAAATCACCGCCTGAATGTAAGAACTAGGTAACTTGAAATTTGGACATTTTGAGTTATCTACTTCGTATTAAAGAAGAAATCAAGTAGAATTTAATGTAAAAACTGGGTAACCTATCAAAGTAATCTACGACATCTAGTGAGCAATGTTCAAAGTAGACAAAAATAAATACACATTTCTATTTATGTTATAAATGGGCAACTCGACTTTTTTTTTATTTTTTTTAATCCTAAAAATGATGTATTTTCATGTATTGTTCCACTTAAAATAAAGAAATATAAGCAGATATTGGCATTATGTTTAAAATAACGGTCTCCCTACGATAATCTTAAAACCTTTAAATACTGTTTCATCAATTTCTCTAAAATAAGGAATTATAAGTTATCTAGTTCTTACATTCATGCGGCGAAATGATGGTTGATGACGACATTGTCGGTGATTTAAAGGTATTTTGTTTTTGCTCTAAGGTGAATCAATGGCAAAATAGATCCTCCCCGCGCCCGCATCGCATGAAACGTAATTAGGAGATGGTTAGTTATTGATGCCGCTTAATTGCTCACATTTCCAGTGGGCGGTAATTGGCATTACGCGGACGCGGCCGCGAATAAGGGGACGTGAATCAGAGGGAACGGACTTTAATATAATTGTTCCGATACATAAATCATTCGGCCGTGAAATAAACGTTATTTGTCACGCGTCCGCGTCGCGGTATCGCGCCTGTTATACCCCGCGAAAACGTTACTCACGCTGACGTAGGGCAATTCGCGTCCAGCCTTCGTGAAATACCGTGTTTCTTTCTCGCCTCGAACTTTTAAAATTGCTTGCTCGTGTGATCCAAACGGTGAACAGTGTTTATTGTGGCTGTGTTTCAGTTGGGAGGATGTGCACTATTTTTTAGATGCACGTTTAGAGGATTTATACTCGAACGTTGTGCACTGTTCGGGTAAGATTCAATTGACTGGAAGAAAATAAGAATTTCGATGAAACGTTTCAGCATCATTATCGCGTCATTAAGGTTGGAGCATTAGGTACGGGATCGTTTTACCAGGAACTGTTTTTCCAGTTAGATTTTTCTGTTTGTAAATAAGCCTTCTTTTTAATGCACCAGTTACCGGAGCAGTGCACAGGAATAAAAACAATTTGATTACTGTAGAAAGATACTAAATTCGTATACTTTTTGCAGACGCCGGCAGAGACTCTCCTCCGGAACCAGCGCCACCGGAAGTGCCACCGCGTGGCCCATCTCTTCACGCAACTCACACACTGCGCACACAGCAAAATCGTAATGGCTGCCCACCGAACGCCACAGGGAACTATGCCGTGCCAACAGAACAGATGCAGCCGGAGAAATATTCTGGTAAGTCACTATTTTCCAAGATCCATAGTTACGTGACCAATATACCAAACAGTATTCCATAAAACGTGCATCCGAAATTATAACGCTAAAAATTAACATGTACCAAGCCCCAAATGCTACCCGGAATACCCAGTTCGTCAAAATAGAAGGTTATAAATCTTTACAATTACTGCGGTTGTAAGGATGCATTTATGGAAAACCACTGAATAAATTTATTCATGCAGGCGTACATTATATTGTGGTACAGAGAACAGCTTTTATAAACAAGATTAAAATGCTGCAGGGAAAACGCTTGATTAATGCATTGGCCGGCCAGCCAATATTCATAAACATGTTGCAAACTTGAATTTATTTAGCACTAAATTTTCCGGACCTGTTAAATGGACTGGTCTCAAATGTGTTATTTTATAATTACTGGAATAATAGCGGTGCTTCGTTGGAAATCACCGAATACATTTATTAACATATATCCATGTTTATTTACGATAGCTCGTGCAGGTATAGTGAAATACAATCTTTCCATTGTAAAAGAGTAGTACAAATCAGCTAAATTGTTGCTGGGTAATTATATCGTTAATAAAACAGCACAGTCTGCAAATTAAAATACATATAAGGCTTGTATTACGAGCAGCCTCCGAAAGTTAATTGATTCCAAAAATACACTGCGGTACGACATTTTAATCAAATCTAAAAGATAATTCTGCTTAAAATTATTAAAAAACACCATATTATGCGTTGAACATACAGGGTGTCTCAGACCACCCGTATCACCCATTTATAATCTAGAGAATAGGTTATTTTCAAAAATTCAAATTCAAAGTGTTTCTTTTATAAATCAGATGCGCTCTATCAAATGGTGATATTTTTAACTTCCGGTTCCAGCCGGAAATAGGTAATTGAGACCGGAAGTTCCATTTTTTAAATGGAACATGGTATTTTTTACTACGGATTCGGATTCTATGCGAAAAAACAAGAAACTTTTGTCTGAAAGATATTTTCAAAAACATCTTTTATGTAACCTTCAAAATGAGTTTTGGAGAAATAATGTTTTCACTATCTGCTCTTGGCATAACCCAGAAAGATGCCAGAAAGATGGTAAAAGATCATCGAACAAAGTGGAAAATATTTTGTTGATTAAAGTTCATTACTTGAATAAATAAATGGGCTATATTACACACATAGTGAAAATATTATTTCGCCAAGGCTCATTTTGAAGGTTATATAAATGACACAAAATGACATTTATTGAAAAAATGTTTCAGGCAAAAGTTTCTTGTATTTCGCATAGAATCCGAATCCGTAATAAAAAATATCATGTTCTATTTAGAAAATGTAACTTCCGGTCTCAATTACCTATTTCCGGCTGGAACCTGAAGTTAAAAATATCACCATTTGATAGGCCGCATCTGATTTATAAAAGAAACACTTTGAATTTTTGAAAATGACCTATTTTATAGATTATAAATGGATGGTACGGGTGGTCTGGGGGACTCTGTATAAAATTTCATGGTGAACTGCGATTTTTAAGAGTTTGCAGTTTTTGCGCGAACGAAATTCCGAATCACCGAGCGGAAACGACACCGCGGCCATTCGCGAAAGATTTAGCACGCATCTCGATGAACAACAGCCCCTCCGACGTATCCGCGCGTGACGATCGCTGACGCATCGGATTGGACTCCGAGGCGATTAATCGGAATTAATTAGCGAACGGCTGACGAAGTCCACGCGTCGCCAGCGTCCCTCATTATTTCCGTAGCCCTCCTCGCTTTATTGAATCCCCGAAGATACATTACCAATGCGGCCCGCCAGTTATGAAACTTCGAGAAAGATAAAATCTTGGCCGGGCTTCCTGCGAGAGGAAGTCGCTGAATCTCCCAGTGGCGCTGGGAAGCTGCACAGAGAACGGAAGAATTGATTAAAACCTGATTACTGTTTAATTCGGTATCCGTGAGACGGTACGTCTTTGAGTGCCAGATGATGCGCTGGAAAATGGGTCAAGGATATTTAAATTTCAAGAAATCTTTTTCTCGATAGAAACTCCACCGAAGAAAGAAAATGAAAAATGTTATAGAATATGATGAATTCACCAATTTTTTAAAATGATTTACTGATGTTCATTCCTCGTATGGAGGACCACATCTAGGGTTGCCAGATCTTCTATATTTGATATGAGTCTTCTATATTTGAACTTGATCTCCTATATCATATTTAAATAGCATATAATTTTCAAAAATCATTGTTTGCATAAAAAAGTTTAAAATGTGCTGTGTATCTCTTTTACTTGATCTCCTATATTTTGAGCCTATCTCATACATACATAATTGCAGTTTTCACTACTTCTTCTATATTTGGATAAAACATTTCTGGCAACCCTACCCACATCGTCCAACATTAATCGGTAAATTCGAATTTTTCCGAAGATATCAAATTACTATAAGCTTAATGACTATCCAGCTGCGAAACCCGGCGATCCTCTTCATCATCCAATCTATTAGAAGCTCTATCAGTTCAGCACGCTTCGAGCGGACCGGGTATCCGGTGGAAAATCCATTGGAGAGTGCCGGGCAGGACAGCGCTAGATAATGCGGTCCAGTTTTCCAACGGCGAGTGTTTAATTTTGCCGCATACTCGACCCCCTCGGGTTATGTAGATGCGATAGAGGGAGAGAGCCCGCGCGAGCCCGTTGGAAATCTGTTTAAACTAATGGCGAGTAGACCGGGGATTTTGCATTAACGCCCCGGTTAATTCATTGTAAATATACTCGGTGTGTATTCGTTTCTCTATATTTCTATGTACATACCATTAGTATATTGCCCGGCGACTAAACATCGTTTGTACCCGCTCGTAACAGCGCTCGCGAGCACGAGTGTTCCGAGCGCTCGCGGGACGAGCATGAGCTCTCTGTCAGCCGAGCGTGTATTCTGTGTTATACGCGCGATTTACATACTGCCGCGTTCGATTCACGTTTGCCGATGCTATAAACACTTCTACGATAATAGGGACGCGGTATTAACAAGCGCGGTTATCGGCGGTCATTAATCATACCCGCTGCCTGGAGACGATATTTTCGAGTGTTCAACCGTGTTACAACGGGTTTTGCCGGATACCGAACCACGACGAACCGATCCAAACACTGATAGAGTCCGAGTTTGATGCCTGTCCTGCACCATAGCTCCGGCAATCACGAATTTCCCGTTCACTATCGGCCGTTGGCGAAGGACCACCATTGTACGCCTTCGATTTTAACCTTGCGAGACGGCGATGCGCAATAGCCACGAAAATATTCGAAATTTGAATATGTACAATTTTCTCTACAATACCGAATCTTGCCTGATCACTAGACTGCGGATCTTTATGCATTTATGTGTTCTAAACATTTTCAAAAACTGGTAGAATATAAAGTTCCATAGAAAGTAATACGATTTTTATTTATTTCCTCATTTATTTCTATTAAACATCCCCACTTTCTTAAAATTTTACTGAAAAAATTACAAATTACAGTGAAAAAGAATTTTTATCTCTATGTCATTGACGTTTTCTCTAATTAATTTTTAAAGATGGCCCACGGCCTATCAGAATGATGCTTTGCAAGAATAGGTACAATTACCACGAACAGTATTGTAAACATAACATCGGAAAAAACGTTTCAGAAGATCACGATCGACGCCGATGCTCGGGGAACATATTACAGGGCTCGATGGATCCTCTTTTTTTCTAACTGTACAGAGCCGCGGTGTTTTATTCAACGCGATTACTTCCGGTCGCTCTGCGAAGCAACACGAAACGATTCGCTGACTCTGTATTTTCCTAGGATCACCCGAATTTTACGGGCACCCGTTCCACTTGCTCTGTACCGTCGCTGCCCGCGGCTCGCATGGTTCGCTATGTTTACACGCAAATTTATAGTAATGCATTCTCGATAAGCCGTGTCGCTTTAACGGACCGCGAAGCTTCATTGAATTCGGCCGATCGTTTCACCGTGACAAATCAATGGCTTCTTTGCCGACTTTGCAGCGGTTCCTCGTGTCCGCTAATTAAGAAAAGAAGCACTGCTTTCGCAGCCATTGTCGCGATGCAACGATCCACGCACTTTTGACAGGCGAGCTAGTGATGGGTTCGAACTGCCCTCGAAACACAAATATTTTACGTATTTATTAAACGTACCTCCTTTATTATTTCATTTATTTAATAATTGAATTTGTAAATATTATGTTCCTTGTGACATTTAGAACAACCCGATAAAATAAGTCTCCCTTGCTGAAGAATCCCCGATTTTCAAATCCCCATAAAGCAGCAACGCGATAGGCTCGGAGACTGGCGCGAATTTCAATCAACTCCTCCCGCGGTAATCCCGCGCAGGGCGATCGTAATCGTTAATCGCGAGGTGGCACGCGAATTGAAAACTGGCCATTATCCAGTCGCGTTAAGTTCGTCGATAAAGCGTCAACAGCCCTGACGCGCCGTAATGGCGACGGTCGAAAAATCGCGGGACGCGTCGTGTTTTTCGCGATAATACCGTTGCAATACGAGGCTCGGTAACTAACAGACCGGGGCCAAAGGGGTGCATGGTCACTGTGTGGGAGGGTGTGCGTGTGTGTGTCGGTGCATATACTAGTGACAATTCTTGCGTGGACAATAAAGCAACCCCCATCGGTAGCCGGCCCTCGGAACCGATGCTTGCCACTTGTCCGCGCAGCCACCCCATTCGCGAACCACCCCCACACACAAACCTCCCTCCCTATTTCTCTCTCACCCTCTCACTGTCGCGTTTCCGACCCGTAATCAGGTTCGGCCGGTGTATATCAAATTATACGCATGGGGTAATTTTCACTGTTTTTTACGGCCGCGTCCCGACAACAGCGAAAATAACAACGTCGAAATCCTTCTCGCGCGCCACCCGATGTCAACGGCCGCTTTCTGACGGCGCAGAATCGTCCGCGCGCTCGCGATACAGCCCATTTTTACCGGACCCGTTTAAACGGCCTTTATTGCGCGATCAACGCAACAACCCATACGACCCGCTCATATTTAACTCTGACAGCCGAAACGCCCGCGATTTCAGAGAATCGCGATGCGCTTTTTGAACGCGGCTCTTCCTGGCCCTGCTGCTTTTATGAGCTTCGCTGTCGACCTTTCGATACTGAGTTTCGGTGTATTCATCGGGATTAATATTTAAGAAATGCCGTAATAACATAATCCCATAAAATCCACAATCCAGTGACTGTAAACCCGACAGAACCAAAATCCAAGGTATCGTTGTTCCACTTAGCTAATTAATAATAACGAAATGACACAGCTGAACGTATCGCGAGATAGGGGATGAAAATCGAAAGCAAAAGCGCATCGTCATCGACCACCCGTAGTTCTTGCTCGCGTTAACTTCTAATCAATGTATAACACTCTGTGCGATTAACGTTGCGGTTATCGTGGATGCATTTTGTGTAATACAACAAAATCTTTGGGTTAACATTCTGAATCGGTACGATGTCGTAGAATTGATCAGCTTGCTTCTTCAGTTCCTTGATTAATTCAACGAGTAGCAGGATTAGCGGGAATCCCTTAGCAGACCTCAGAACAACTTAATAAATTGATCATTGAGCTGAATTTACAAAGGATGCATTTTTCGGCGAACGAAGATCGTTTTCACTAGACTTCAAAGATTAATGGTGAAACGAACAAGATTAACATCAGATAAACTCGTTCGTCATTCGAACGACCAAAACCGGGAGGTGTAAAGACTCTCATAGTTCATGACAAGATGATGGATCTTACGGCAGTCCTAAAACAACTATGGAACAACGTTGCAGCGCCGCAGCAGCGCTCGAAACTCACCGATCGATGTTCCTCAAACGTCGAAACAAGTGCACGGTGACTGTCGCCAACAACCCCCGGCGGTTTTCCGTGTTATTGATCGTCGTCGCCGCTCGGTTACGATAAGTATCGCGGTATCGTCTCGGGAACTTGGATCGCGGGAGCAATTCGCGCCGGCCAACCAAGAAAACCGGGGCCCTCGGTATTCGCCGGCCCTGTGTGTTGCGGGGGTTGCTCGTAGAGCAAATTACTCCGTGGCCTATACTCGCGTTCCGCGGAACGAAATTCACCGCACCCCCGAGAGCCCCTACGGAGAAACGGATATTATTATCTGGGGTACTTAAGCTTTACGTATTTTTGCATAACTGGAAATTAGAAATAATTATTGTTGCACCGTGGGGAACGTCGCCGGGCGATGCTCCGAACCCCCTCGCACCTTCGCCAGGATTTATTCCGGAAACAGCAACGCGCTACACGGAATTACCGAGTTTTTGCTGCGGCCATTTTGACCCTGTTTTTCTTCTCCACTATTGCGTCTTTTTAAATTTTAAATCACAGACACTTCAGACTTCGGTGTGCCCCAGCAGTGGAGTTTCCATTTTCTTCGATCAAGGTTTTACTGTATGTATTCAGCGCGCATATTTCAGATGCTTATAATTCCCAGTTGGTGCTTCTTTTTCGTCGTATTTTCACGATCACTCGCAAGTTACAGGGAGAACTAAGGTATCACGAACTGGAAAGTATGAGAAGGGATGAAAGTATATCCCGTTAACGGAGGCTGGCAATAAGAGAGTTATGATCTGTACGGAATTACGCGGGGAATAATCTCCGCGGAAGAACAGGATAGGGATTTACGCAAACTGTTAATTCGAACTATTGCGAAGAAAAAGAAGCCGAGCTCGGTCTAAGTTCGTAATTACTGGCTGGAGGACCTTGAGGAGAAGTTGGGCGTCTGAGGAGACGCCAAAGAGAGAGAGAGAGAGAGAGAGAGAGAGAGAGAGAGAGAGAGAGAGAGAGAGAGAGACGAAGAGGCGGCATCTTGATAAACTTTAGAACCACTTGAACTTAACGTCGAAGTTACAAGGCGTCGTTAAGTGACTGTACGTTATTCATATCGATGCGGGTGAATCTGCGATGCGACCGGTTAAATGCGAACATCCAGCGACAATCGTTGCTTAAAAACTTGTGTGTTAGATATAATCGAAACCGTTCCTCGGGAAATATTGTTAATACAGCAGTTTCTGTGTTGTTTCTGTAATGTAACCGGAGCTACGTTATTAGCACAGATATTTCGGTTAGCATTAAAATAACAGAAGCTCGTTCGCCTGGATAGCAGTTGGATTACATTCATTTATGTTAGACGCAGTCAGGAACTCGTTAGAAAGCAAGTTTCTAAGATAGTACAGCTATGTTTATCGTGGCCGTATATTGTCTACATATTTCAATCTGTGTTACTGCGATCTTGATCAAAGTTTCTATCGTAATTTAAGCACAGTCTCGAGTGTTATGCTAGGGGAAACATCTAATGTAATCATGTTAAAGTAAACCTTCATAGAATCATAGAATTTGATATAATATAATAAGACGTAAGCGACTGTTCGAAACGGAAAGTGAGAACACATTTATCAGAGAGATAGTAGTCGCCACTTCTTCAATTTCCGATTGCGGGCGAGTCGAATGAATTAGATTGCTATCCGATTATCCTTGACGGCAATCGAACAAGGGGGTCTGCTCGGAATCGTTTAATACAATATACACGAGCACGTCTCGCGAGCCCCCAAGTTCCTTTTGCCTTCCCCGCGAGCATAAATATCATCAGATCCAGCAAGCGCAGTTATTAGCTTCCGCGAGTAGCACACCATCCCCGCACTACATTATTTCAGCCGGTCTTCCGCGAGCTTCCCACCCCCGCAGTCGGCACTCCGCGTTTCAAAGGGCACCCTTAATCGTTTCGAGTTCCGACATCCCGTTGAGAGAAACGGCACGGTGAAAAGAGAAAGAAGAGACAGAGAGAGGGAAACAGAGCAAAAGAGAGGCCCGAAGAGAAACAGAAACGGGAAGGGCGAAAGAGGAGCTTGCAGAGAAAGAGAAGTGGCGAGAGGAAAATAGGAAGAGGAAAAGAGAAGCATATAGAGAGATTGGGAAAAAGTAAGAGGAAAAGAGCAGCAGATAGAGAAATGGAGAAACGGGAAGAAAAGGCGAGGGGAGTAGAGGAGCCTGGGGATGAAGGGAAACAGCAAGGCGAAGATGAAACCCTGGAGAAAAGGAGAAACAGCTAGAGAAATAGAGAACCCTGTGGGAGAGAGGAATAGGAAGAGGAGAAGCGAATCCTGCAGTGGAAGAGGAACAGGAAGATGGAAAGAGAAGCCTGGGGAAAAAGAGAAACGGGAAGAAGATGAGAGGACCCAGTATAGAAAGAGGAATAGAGAGAACGAGAGAGGGAGATGGGGAATCTCTCTGTGCGTGAGTGCCTCGGTGTCCCGGCAAGGATGAATTCGATCCGGCAGCAGAGCCGAGTTGTTTACCCAGGCAGGGTGGAAAGCCGACGAATGTTTGCCTTCTTCTAGCCCCGGACGGAAGTTCCCTCCTAATGCCTGGCCGCCGGCAACAAAGTGGACAGAAATTTGATTAATATAATCCCGGCGACGTAGCTGCCAGCTACGTGGACGTTCAACCCACCATCTCCCCCGGTCCTCCCTCTTCTCTAGCTAGCCTGGGCCTCGAGACTTTCAGCAATGTTGTTGCCGAGGAAGTTACGGAATCGGATGCCACGCGGAATTTTTTTTAAAAAATTCACGGCGGCGACTTAGCGGTCTTGATGGATTTAAAATACTTGGAAGTTTACGGGAGCCTTGAGAGAGGCTCCGGAAGTTTCGTCAAGGGTGGAGATGCCTGCTAAGAAATAGCGGAGAGCATCGAGTTGATTTTACAGTTACCGAAATCTTGTAATTACTCTCCGGGGAAACAAGTTTCGGGAATTTTTATCTGTCTCAGGTATTTCCGTTTTTTCATTACAGAATTTGTATCTCTGTATTTTTGTTCGGTGAATTTCGTGCAGGAAGATTTTTTAACGTGGAATTTTGCGCATCTTAAGAAGTTATGCGAAGTTGTTTTAATCCTGTCTTCGGGAGACTTTGGGTTTTGGTGGAAATAAGGGAGAGTATCGGGAAAGTGGAATCTTGTCAAAGTTATTTTTACGGTAACTGAAATTTGTTAATTACTCCGGCGAGTTTACGGTGGAAGTTCGTGGATTTATGTTCTTGCAGAGGAATTGAAAGGAATTTGTGTTAAGTAACATTTACGAAATATTTGGAGCATTTCTAAAAATCAAAATGATTAAAACTATGATCGAATAGAATTAAAAGCAGGAAGAGAATGCACTCTCTTCTATATTAATTACAGGTTCGCTAATTACTATTTATTAGGGACGCGCACGCACGCCGTGCGACGCTACTTCCATCGTTAACGGGCCGACGACGTCGGCGTCGCGTCGCGTCGGGGCGCAACAGCACCGGTACGTGTCTCGAACTTGCCTTGTTTCGTTTACCGATTAAACCCGGTGTTAGAAGTTTTCTAAGGTCAACTTAAAGCGACCTGGCTAACTATAATCTTCAAGTTTTATCGCCTACACTTTGATAATAGTGCTGAATATTAAATTAATTTTCTCTCTCGATCGATATTTCCATGTCTTGCTCTTCTCTGCTTCCAAAACGTTGAAAAAATAAGTTTTACAGTTTCAAGCATATTTGTATTGTCTGAAATCGTCTTAAAAAATATTGCACAATTTTCATTAAGATAAAATCGTATTTCTTTAATTACTCCGCGCACAGAATGCAATAAAACTTGCTCCAGAGATCCAACCGCAACTGATCAGAGCTACTATTTAGTTCCAAATTATCCGGGATCACACCGCAAGTATTGTATCAAAAGATCAACCGATACATTAAGCTTCGATATCGAAATATACCGTGCCTGGATAATGGACTAAAATATCTTCGTTTAAAATAAAATGAGGGGACGCGGTCGCTGGAATTCGCTCGGATAATCAACTCATAACACTAAATAACCGAGGCCATCAAAATTGTTGCAATTTCGAGCTCTCTCGGACTAAAATTGTATTGTTTGGAAAAGTACCCTTCGGGCTTAACCTGTGTGGATAGTCCTTTGCGACTGAAGGAGTACACTCTGCAACTCTGGAGGACTATAATTATACTTCAATTATTGTTACTTGATCTTCCTCGAGTGTAACAAACTGGCAATCAATTTTTAGTTGTATTCTCTTCGAGTGTATTAAACTGACAACCAGTCTTCGTGCATATTTTTTGTCACTTTTTTACTTTTGTGATTGGAACACTGTACTTTTTATAATATTGAATATATTAATCGGAATAATGTCGATTGTAATTCATACGTTATTCTTATTGAGTTGCACGATTATGCTGATGTACGATGAATTTATGAATCATTTACAAAATCTCATTTTCACAAGAGGTCCTATAAAAATGTGAAGAAAGGAAAAATTTGATTCTATAAACAGGAAATTGGAGGAACTGGTAATTTCTGCTAGTCCAGCATACAATGTTCAGCTTAATCGCGAAGCGATGCATCAAATAAATTGCACTATTAAATCAGCTGTTTTTTGATAATCCTGCTGCTTGCCACACAGGTATAATATCACTGTTACGATTAGTCTGCGAACAACAAGGGTCTGGCAATTTCAGTCCGGAGCTCAGAGCTAATCTTGAACTGGAATGGCATAGGATCCGGTGGAAAGTTCATTCCAATCATCTAAAGTACGAAGTGGCCGTGGACCCGTGTTTATTTGCTCGGCTGATATATCCATCCTCCGCCATAGCCGGGATCAAAGTGGCTCGGTGATCGTGATTTGTCGTTCGGTCGCGTTCGAGCGTTTTCACCGTGGTCGAGGGGGAAAAAACACGCGCGCGGGCAACGTTTGGCGTATCGATCCGCGAAAATGCGGCAAAAAAATACAATTCGGGTAGACTGCGAATTTTTTCCCGGAGATAGTGTGCGCGCGCGTTCCCGCCCACCCTGCACCACGGACTTTTCGCAAATATGTTGGCGAATTTCGCGCACGCTTCAAGCCACCGGGATTCCCAGGGATAATTTAATAAATGGATGAAGCTATTTTTACTACGAGCGTTGCTCCACGGTTTCTGTAAACGGTGTGTTCTTTTTTCGTCGTCCAGCGAGAAAAAGAGAGAGAAGGAGAGAATTAGAATTGTCGGGGAACAGATACGGGAAACGCTAGATTCGGCGCGAGCTGTTTCATTAAGTTAATAGTTGCGCGGCGTTCGACTGGCTATTAACATTATGCAAATGTTTCTGATACCGCGAGAATTACGATGCAAAGGATTTTGATGAGCTCGTAATCGCTTATGATTACGGCACCGAGGGTGATTAGCTAATTTTTAGTTCTGCGTTGCAAATGCCCATTAACTTCTTGCCTTATTATTGAATTCCCAGGTTTCGGATTAAAGCGTACTACATTTTAGAATGGAAGATGTTAACACCAATAGATCAAGAACAAAATAGCCTCATCCCAGTCTGTCCCTGCACCCTCTATCTCCACAACTCCCTGGTTTTCCGAGCCCAGACCGTTTAATCCACTCGGCGGCCCTGAAAAGACGTATAGAGACGTCTAGCCGGCATATCGGCGCGTCGATGTTCCATCGGCGTCTGATATTCATATTTCACGGTGGAATTGATATTCGGGAAAACAAGTGGTCGGTATAAGAGAACTGCATTTCACGAGTAACCACCCAGGGGAGGCCTAACGGGGCTTTCCGACTCGCGTGATGCGTTGCCTCCTATAAATCGTCCTCGTTGGCTTCCACCAAGGGTTGGTTCTTTCTCCCTCTCTCTCTCTCTCTCGGTGAGAGGCTCTCTGCTCTAGGTCCCTCTGCTTTTTCACTCCCTCCCCGCCAGTCAGGGCTCGGCCCGTTGTTTCTGTCGGTCGCGGGCAACCCTCCGCCGTTTCCTCATTGTGGTAGCAACCGGCATAACTCAAACTGTCCTCGTGGAAGCGAGCGAGGCCTGGATTTAGCGCGAGATCTTATCGCTGGGACAACAATAGCGCCACCGACTGGCTCGCAGACCTGAAATAATTATCGTCCGCAACCGGCTCCGGATCGCGGCTCGAAATTTATAAGACGTCGTCGTCCCCGCGAAACTGGCCCTGCCGAGCCGTGTCGTCGACGTCGCGGCTTGTCCCGACGCTCGGCATCGCGTCGCGACGAACCGTGCCAGGTATCGCTTCGATTCCGTCGCCGGGCATAAAACATCCCAAGACGGCCCTGGGGAATGTTAACGCTTCGTGATTATCGCCGACCATCTCCGGCCAAAGAACCTTACCCATGCTCCAACCATTCTTTTTTGGAATACCGACCCGCGAATTTATGCTTGTCTTCGTACCAGCAGACTGCAGGATTCGTGGATTCGCTAGGAGTTCGGCGAACTGAGTCGTTACGTACTTGAAAGGTGTGATTGTCGTAGCTGATAACATTCTTCGATAGTCGAGGTTCTAGTTCATGGTTCTTTAGTAAATGTGTTATTGATAGACTGCGGATTTTATGACAAAAATCACTGGTTGTAATCTACAGGGTATTTCACCTAACTTGACCACCTTGAATGTCTTTGTTGTTTTCAAAGATACGTCAAATGTCTCAAGGACAAAGTTGAATGGTAAAATGTGGCTCATATGATACCAAACAAAAATTTTTTTATGTAATTTTTTTTAGAGATATGAAGGTCACCATCATATTTTTAAATGGAATGAGGAATTTTTTAATACATCAATCGATGCAGCTGGACATTCGTAATAAAAATGTACTAACCTATGTATGTCGAAAAGTTAGTAGTTCAGGAGATATTTCAATTTAAATCGTTATTACTGTCGTACTAAGACGTTACACTAGTAAGTAAACGCTAACGTCTTAGTACGACAGTAATGGAGTTTTAGAGTTATTTAAATTGAAATATCTCCTAAACTACTAACTTTTCGACATACATAGGTTAGTACATTTTTATTACGAATGTCCAGCTGCATCGATTGATGTATTAAAAAGTACATCATTCCTTTTAAAAATATGAAGGTGACCTTCATATCTCTACAAAAAATTACATAAAAACAAAAATTTTTTTTGTATCATATGAGCCCCATTTTACCATTCAACTTTGTCCCTCAGACATTTGACGTATCTTTAAAAACAACAAAGGTATTCAAGGTGGTGAAGTTAGGTGAAATACCCTGTATAATAGCAAGATTAAATGAATTTAAAAGTATCGATATACAGGGTGATCGTGAGAACTGGGACAAGTTACTGCTCTTTTTAAAGTAAAAATAGAAACCACCCGCCAGGTGCATCGGTGCATCTACATAAAAAATAAGATCATAGACAGTTAGAACGTATTGTGACATATGATCTTTTCCTCTATCATTTTTTTCTATTTTTATTTAGAATAGAGCAGTAACTTGTCCCTGTTCCCGGAATCGCCCTGTATTACTTATTTGGATGTGTAGGTTGGCAAGTGTGGGCCTGTCTTTTAGGTTATGCCGTAAGTGTCGTCAGACCGGGGAAATTGAGGAGAGTTACCCTCTCTCCGTCAGTACCGGATTAGCCACGTGGTATTGTGACAAATGCACCGAGTGGAAGGAGTGGAGATACTCGCCGCCGGAAAATGGGGGAATAGCGTTGTAGGAGGTGTAAGGTACAGTGGGACAGAGTTGTGCAGAATTACAATTGAATTACTCCAGAATTATAATTACAAAGTAATTGAATTAAATTGTAATTCAATTGTGTTGTAATTTATAATTCAGATCTTCAGTCAATTAAATTACAATGTAATTCGTAATTGCAATGGAGTACAATTATAAAATACATTGTAATTGAATTAAATTGTAATTCAATTGTGTTGTAATTTATAATTCAGATCTTCAGTAAATTAAATTAGAATGTAATTCGTAATTGCAATGCAGCACAATTATAAAATACATTGTAATTGAGTTATGAAAAATGAAGTAATAGGCAAGAAGAGGTTGAAAAATCCATGTAAAGGTTTCAAACAGAAGGAATTTATTACTTCAAAAATCCTTCTGGCAATCGTCATTTTAGTCAGAAAGGAACCTATTTTCAAAATTTCATCAAATTCTGAGAATGGACGTAAACGGAAACACAGCCCATGAAATACTGTTCTCGAAATAATTGTGAATATTTCGAGATGAAATAATTGTTCTCGGCTCGGATATATCGGTGTGAACACCACACATTTACTCGACAACCGCGTCTCTTTCTTCCCAATACGCTTTTCTTCGTTGCGTTCGAAACTTTCATCATCTATCACACCACTAAATACAGTTGAAATTATATCGTGTTTGGTACCATTTTGCATTAGAAAAATGCCACGAATGTGTTGGCGAAAGTTCCATAAAATAATAATGGAAAATAAAGAAGATTAAATATTGGTGTTACAGCCGTGCAGAACACGGCTGTTCGACAGTAAACCCGCGGTTACTGAATATGAAATATGAAAGAATATGAAAGAATATGAAAGAATATATGAAAGAAACATATAAAAATATATCGCAAGTTCTTCCGAGTTCTGGGCTATAATTTGGAGAGCTGTATTTTTATTATATTATATTTCAATTATATTGTATTTCAATTATACTGTAATTCAATTATATTGTATTTCAATTATATTGTATTTCAAGTATATTGCATTTCAATTATACTGTAATTCAATTATAAATTGCATTTCAATTATATTGTATTTCAATTACATTGTATTTCAATTACATTGTGTTTCAATTATATTGCATTTCAATTACAAATCTGATTAAAATACTTAGTAATTAAATTACGTTGTATTTTAATTATATAGTAATTTATTTACGACGTAATTGAATTACTATTAATTGAAATACAATGTAATTCAATTACGTAATTGAATTACAATGTAATTGAATTAGCACAACTCTGCAGTGGGAGACAAGTCTTAATCCGTTCTGCTCTCGGACAAAATATCATACGACCATTATGATAAACTTACAACAGGAACCAATAAAATAGTTAAAGAAAGCAGTTAGTGGCTCGTGTGTCTCGCAACAAATATAATGTTTACTTCGCACAAAGATGTGCAGTCTAGTTATCATGTTCTTCCAGGTTTGGAAATAAACTTTCACCGCACACTTCGTTCCCAAACGATCAAAGCGAGTCATCTTCTTACCGCTCCCACCGCCGACAACAAGAAGCAGCCCGCGCCTCTGTCGGAGTGTTAAAGCAAAGGCTCCCGGGAAGAGCAACGCGATGTTCACGTTCCGCGGTTACATCGGACACGGAATTAACGATAAAATCCACGGCCCCGAGACGGTTGTATGAATTCGCGGGCGGCGAATAACGGAAACGTTTCCGGGGTAAGATTAAATTTAATTAGAGTAGAATGTGCAGAGTGCATTTCAGCAACAAAAAAAAGACAGTCGGGAGGGAGTGAGAGAAAGAGAAACTCGGCAGTGGTGGGCAACGAAAGAGAGACAAAAAGAGTGAGAGAGAGAGAGAGAGAGATGAAAAAGGAACGGCGCGAGAAAGAGGGAAGTAGTAGTAGGCAAAAAGAGGCGGACGACGAAGAATTTCATTACATTTTCCAGCACGTGAAAATTAAAATTTTTTAATTGGCTTTATCATCTACGATTCCGGGCGCGGCCAGGAAGATGGTCTAATTAGATAATTATAATTAATGAAACGCGCGGACCGGACTGGGCCGCGTGTCGGGTCGACTACTCGCAGGTGAAAATGAAAATGAGAAAAAAAATATAGGGAAGAGAGAGAAGGGAAGAAATATATTGGGACGCGATTAACGGGGAAAGGGACGCGCGTTAAGCGGCCCGTTACGCGTAACGATTATCGAATTTACGCTCGGGATCGGCCGGCGAGAGCAGCTTCCGGCGGAGATATGGCCACCGGAAACCAGCCACTTTCGACTGAAAGCAATTTTCAGCTTAAAGGCTTCCCGCGGCTTTTATGGCGCCGATATATTTTTCCAATAATATCCGCGGCCCGATCCTCTCTCTGCCTACGGGACTGATATCCCACTGCCGCGCGCCGCGCCGGTTAGGTTGTCGCGCGTGGGCGGATGAGAATCGGCCCACCGACAGGATAGTTTACAATCGGAATCCAGCCAGCGAAGCAGACGCTTAAGTAGCTCCCATCTTGCCGGCAAAAGTGAAATTCAATTTCCCCCGGCCGCGGGACACCCCTTTTTCTAGCCCCGTAATACCGAGTTGCGAGCTGCGGGCGTCGCGCCGTTTAATCGCGACGAGTTATGGCGATTTGGGGTACCGTGATAAAGCTGTAATTAGAGAGTGTTGATCATCAAGGCGGCTTTCTGGCTCGTTCATCTGTAATCTTTTTACGCTGCCGGGTTTTAACTTATGCCAGTTTTGAAGAACTGCGGTTCGATTTCTTTTAGACTTTTAACTATGATTAACTCTATGAATCCAGAAAAAGTGAAAAAAATTGCAACACAGGTTTCATTTTTCATAGACAAATATTTGATGTGTAGAGTTATCGATGAAACCGCCCTGTCGAGAAAAATCTGTTTTTTTTAGATACCGTGTGTTTCGTTTCGAATATTGTTAGCTTAAAAATTGATGTATAGTCTGATGACGTGTAAAATGTTCGTTAAATATTGAGGGAATTTTCGATCATTTCTAGCCCCACTAGAATATTGATTAATTTTGTTAGTTTGGAATTTTACGTAGAGCTTGATGGCGTGTAAAATCGTTGCTAAATATAGAGGGAGTTTTCAATCATTTGCAGCTCCACTAAAATATTGATAAATGTTGTTAGTATAAAAATGTATGTGGAGTTAGATGAAAACATTTTTTAGCAATTTTTAGCTACAGCAAAATATTGATTAACATTATTTGTTATAAAATTGATGCGCGGATGGATATTTGGTTGATAATAAATTTTTACTTACGCCAAAATATTGACGACAATCATCAATTGAGAATTGTATGTACAATTGAACGACGTGTAAAATGACTGGCAAACATCGAGGTATTTTCCCGCAATTTTTCGGTCTCGCCAGAATGTTGATTAATATGCCGTAGGAATACCAGTGTCCGTGTTTGCATAGAATTCCGCGTCGTCTACCATGATCGATATTCCGTAGAACAGATTTTCGTATAATCGGAATTCCAGATAAGCGGTGTTCCGATAATCGGGGTCCCCGCGCAATATATCATCCTTCGTAGAAGTAAGCGTCACTACGTAGAAACTTCGCCCCCGGCTCGGTTCAATTACTTTCTACCTGGTATTATTTTCTTCCTGTTTGAAGAATAAACTTGCCCGACAGGATGATCCATCCTGGATCAAATTACGAAACCCTGAAACTGATTATGTTTAGTTTCCCGGGCAGAGCCGGAACGTGTACGCGCAACGCGGTCATTTTTCTAAACGAGTTTTCCGTTGGTCTGCTGATGAATTGCAAATTAACACGTTCGCTACCTCGCGCGCACACACGATGGGCCGCGATTTTATATCCGCCGTAAAGAAAATCAAATTAATTTTCTGCTGGTCGTCATTTAAAATTATGATCCACGCCGTGATATTCGCGAAATTTATAACTTGTTTTTAACCGTGTTTCTTTTTATATTGTTATTGGAAATATGTCGCATTTCATTGTAAAATGGTGACTTCTTTTTTCGTTGGTTCGGTCATTTAAAACTGGAAAATTCTTCTAAAATATAATATTGAAAATGTCAATCTACATCTCTACTGATTTTTTTATTTTTTTTTTTATAAAATAAAGACCTTAATTTTACGATTTTTGTTCACATTCACAGAAACTGCACTTATGATTTTTTATCAGTGAACCGTATAAAAATGTTCTCTTCCATCGAAAAATTGTTGAAAATGTTTTTTAGTTCACAAGCTGAGTGCAAAAATTTTTGTTGTATTTGTAACTGCACGATTGTTTTGCGATTTTTTTCTCGGGCAGATTCCAATCAAACATTGTTAAAGTATACTGTACAATCGGCGATATTCAAAAACTATGCCCGTATTTTCGCAGCTTCAGTCGTATTTAATGGGCGAAGGAAACTTCAGCGTGATGGGCGGGGGTGTATCGAAGCTGTCGTCGCCCGGAGAAGAAAACGCGAGACAACGGCGGGTTACCGGCAAGAAATTGTTTGTCATGCAATTAATTTGAGATTAGGGAGACGGGGGGAGCAGTGAACAAAGGCGAGAGCCGTCGGTGCGGGTATTTATCAGGGAGAAGCGGCCGCAAAAAGCGGAAGTCCGAATAGAAGGAAAATGGCAGTTAGCTTGGAGGAAACTTCGAAAGGTTTCTGCACTAGGTTTCCTCCTGAAATGATTCTTCGGTGTTTAATTCTACAGAGTGACTTTGCCTGGGCATCGATAGTCTACAAAAACATTGCACAGGGTGAGCCAACTGATCTTATCATTTTAATTTGTTTGGATACTGAATATTATTTACAGAAAAGTGGATTTAAGTTACGCAGCATCAAAAAGAACATTTTTTCATTCTCGTGGTTCTTGTTTATAATGACCCACGAATATAAATATTTATATCTTCAAATGTATAAAATGGTATTTCCATGATGGATTGAAGCACGCGACAAAAATGTTTCTAATATTTTCATCAAATAATCCATGATACAAATGAAAGACATTTAATAAAACGCAATTTAGAGGAACATCTCTGAAAATTGCGCGTTATGACTATACTGCCGGACTTTATACATTTATATCAAATATGAATATGGAAAATGCATGAAATTTTAATGTACCACTATAGTTCCAATAAAATTCCACATGGTTTCTACTTCGCTGTGAATGTACGATATTAAAATTATTAACAGAGGACGCAAACATTTGTTCAGCTCCAGGTTTCACTGGACTATCACAATTGTATAATCTCAGAGTGTATGCCTCGTACATGTAAATCTCGAAGTTGAGAGATTGAAAACTATATTAAAACAATAAAGCATACATTATTGAAAATATATTCGTCCATACCTTTCAAGTTAAAACTGAGCAGTAATTAAACATCCTACAAACGAAAGCTGTTCAGGACAATTATCGACGGTCACTTAAGGTCGTCGCTCACTAGAACGCACCGGCGCCCACCCGGCACCGCGCGGCCTCAGCTGTTTTGGATTTCTTCTATGTATTTTAAATGGATGTGCGCACATCGATTAAAATACATAGAAGAAATCCAAAACAGCTGAGGCCGCGCAGTGCCGGGTGGGCGCCGGTGCGTTCTAGTGAGCGACGACCTTTATCCGGGTCCTCCAACCTTGAACTGTTTCATCGCTGGCGAAATCAGCGAGTAGCACACAGTCCACTCGAGGCGGAGATTCGCAGAGCTTGCATAAATATTCATAAAGCGTGAAAAGAGACATTCGAGTGACAAAGATGTTTCGCGGTCGGTTCTCACAAGAGGAAGTTCTTTTGAAAGGGAACAGCTAGCTCTCAGCTCCGCGTTGCTCTGCTGTGCGTCAACGACGACGGCGACTGCACTTTTATTTCCCTCCCCCGCGGGTCCGCAACGCGAATCCTTCGAGCGAAATTATATCAGCGAAGTTTTCATGGCTTCGTCGGTCGCGGGCACGAGCGTTTCCAATTCTCGGCGTCTGATATTTATCGTTTCAACCGTGTATTTACAGCGTTGCGCAAACGAATCGGGCATCCGGGCCCGCGAGCTCGCCACTCGACGTTGTTCTTAGAAAGTTGTCCGACTCGGTAAACTTCATTCGCATAAACGATTTTATTAAATCCCAGTTCCCCGGGATCCGCAAACACGGTTATATTGAAAAGTAAGTACCTCCAGTTATAGGAACAACGATCAAGCGAAGAGTGAGAGGAAGAGAAAGAAAGAGAGAGAGAGAAAGAGAAAGAGAGAGGAAGAAGAATAGGAGGGGGTTGAATCATTTACAAGCTGAATATTTATGGAGCGACGAAACCGAGGCGGACATTTTCGACTTAACAACTCGCTAATAAGTTCCCCCGTTAAGCACGGATCGCGGAACTTCTCCTGTAATTAATCGGACGGTCTATTTTACCCAGTTCGCATCTTTAATCGCCGCGAATAATCGAGGATTGTCTATTTGCAACGGCGAAGAAGTATTACGCGCGGAACGGGAACAAGGCTGATTTTAATGAAACTCTTCTTACGCGTTCGAGTTCATCTTTCAGCCGAAGAAGCACGGTGTGCATCTCCTCGTTCAAACAATTATCTTCCACGACCAATTTAAAAATCACAATTATTCGCGCATGGAAATTGCACGTAATTGCAGAGACTGAGCAGACGTAACTATCTCCAAGTTGTTCGAATGCGTTCGAGACAGAAGCAATATCAGAGACCGCGATTCGTTGCTGATCAGAACAAGTGCGAGCACGTGAGCGCACATGGTAAGCTCCGAATCTACATTTTCCATGGAATCAGCTATCTCCATGGAAAATAGACACGGTTCGTAGTGTCCCACGGACATCTCCGGAACCTGTCCCATCGCATTCGATTGTAATTTAAGTTATACTCGGCCATCGATGAAAGTAGAATTCAAGATTCGTCGAATATTTTCGAGATCTCTCTTTGGTCGTGATAACCGAATATCAAACATATCCGTTTGTGGTGGAACCGGTGAAAAATTAATCGCCTTTTCCATATTCCTTGCACGTTCAATTAAGCGTTCCTCTTATCAAAATTTCACAACGAACGCGGTTCCAAACTGAAATGTGCGTTTCGATTGAAATTTAATGCAATCATGCTCGCTGGAATCCCACCGCGAAACAAATTAACTTTTAAATGTTTCGTCACTGGATGGTCGGATTCAGTGACGCTTTAGCCATAATTTACAAACAATGAACCCCCAAGGGTTGGTCGCAAAATGTTATTCTACGCAAAAGAGGCGTTTAAAGAGCTCCAAGAATTGTTTTCGTCGATACTTAGTAAATGAAAAATGTTTTTATTTTTTCGTTGTACAAATGTAGAAGTTTCAGCTGAATGTTATAATTTTTCCAAGTAAACAGGAAAGGCCCGTAGGAATTTGTCAATCGGGCGATCTTGCCGCAGAAGCACTCGCCCCCACTTAATTGTCGCGCGCAGGAACCAGCCGACGCGTTTCCGCGTTTCTCGCTCGCGGAACCTCGTTACACGAAACACCGGGCTTCCGGGGAAATAAACTTCCAGCCCGAAGAAGTTTAATAAGATAGGACGATTTAATGCGCGCCGCAACAAGTTCGCCGGCAGGGTTTCCACGGCGTTCCATTCGTGTCTGAATCGCTTTCATTCCGGGTACACGCCGCCGAACCTCTCGCGGAAGTTACGTTCACGGTTTAATGCGTGATTCAACCGTCTGAAATCTCTACGGTGACCTTAACGCCCTCGGTATTTCCTGGTCCACCGTGTACAGAATGCCCGACTCAATTTACCAGTCAGATTTACGTCGATATTACCGTCCGCGCAAAAAATCATGCTAATTATCCAAGCTTTCCTGTCAGAAAGGAACTTAAATGGAATTTGTTGAACTATCTGAGAATAATGTGCTACGACGCACAGTGGGTCAGAAACCGATCTTTTTGGACAAAACTCTGCCGACAACTCAGTTTTCATCGATTCAATTGGAATTTTTTTTTAAATGTTCGTGAAGGACTATACATTGATGACGTGCTGCGCGAAAATTGTTAACTATCACAATGAAGAATCCTCATCTACAAAGCCCAATAACTCCGAAAAAAATTAAAGGCGGCAAGGAAAAAAAAAGTGCAAAATTCTTTGAAAGAGCTAACAATCACAGTTGATGTTGTCAAACAGGGAGCTGGTACATCAAATACTGGGAACGTAGCCCGAACTTCCTTTAGAAAAGCCGAATCAGTTGCTGCAGTGACTGGATTAAACGCGGTTATTATCACAAGATTGCACAACATTCTTCAGGTAATTACATGTGACAGGAAAGCTGATTCTGTGAAATTCAATGAATATTGTTCGGAGATGGATAAATTGTGCATTAAAATTTATCCATGGTATAAACTACCTCCATCAGTTCATAGGGTACTGCAACATGGAAGTGAATTACTTGCTACATTTGAACTGCCAATTGGTTCGTATTCAGAAGAGCCACAAGAGGCAAATAATAAAGTCTTCAGAAAATCACGAGCTGAAAACGCCCGAATGTGTTGCCGCAAAAAGACAAATACAGATATTATACGGCATATGTTATTATCATACGATCCACTTATAAGCTCTCTAAGAATAAAGGATGGCAAGCACAAGAAAGTTCTTTCTCAAGAAGCAAAAACGCTGCTGTTGGATCAATAAATTAATGGTAAGTCTCATAAGTGCCGAATGTAATTCTATTCAATTGGTAATTCTCAGGGCTAGATTTACAGTTTAAAATTTTGCGGTTTAGGGTTTAGGGTTAAGAAGTGTCGACAACTCAGCTGGAACATGCAAAATTTGTGGTATGGGCGGATGAAGTATTGGAGTTATTGGGCTTTGTAGATAAGGATTCTTGATTGTGACAGTTAACGATTTTCGCGCAGCACGTCATCAAAGTATAGTCCTTCGCGAACATTTTAAAAAAATTCCAATTAAATCGATGAAAAACTGAATTGTCGGCAGATTTTTGTCCAAAAACATCGGTTTCTGGACTACTGTGCGACGGTCGTAAAGACTCTGTCGATAGGAGTCCCGCATAAAAGTCATTGCAAAATTAAAATTGTATTGATACATGTGTAAATCCGCAAAGTTTGGGAAGCAAGGCAGGTCTAATGCAATTAGCAACGATCCGGAAAGATTACAGAAGAGTTAACAGGTCCGGCACGATAGGAAGGTTCGTTTTAAATAACGATTAGAATGAACTATTACAGGCTTATCGTGGCTTACATTATGTTCTGTTAGTAACGATCATAAGCTGCATGCGAACGCCAGCAGAATCTCGGAGGAAATTGCGTGACCCGTTCGCATTATAAATATACGCTGTACTCGGCTCAAATTCGCCTATACATTTGGAATTTCATTCCGAAACATGCTCTCATCTTCCTTCCAAAAATGTAGGTCAGCATTGCAGCACATCCTGTCTCGTTACTGAAATTCTCTAGAAATTAAACTTTCAAGATAATTTCAAAACGTTGACCAATTTGTAAAATAATTTAAGAACAAATTTGTAGGTTAATGAATCGAACTGAATTATGCAATGGCGAAGTAAACGGTTCTAAACGTTTGAAAATGCTCCGCTGACAAAATTTTGGTACCAGGTATATTAAAAGTTATGTTAATGTAATTGTCAGACTTCGTAGTGACTCGCGCTGTGGTTAAACCATTCTGGTGTTTCAAGTCAAACAACAACCGTCGGGGTACAGAGTAAGATGGGGGTGACCGCAGATATTTTTCGCAAGAATCAATTTTCAGATTGTGTCGAAGACCTTTAAGGGGTTTTAAGGGTTTTAGATTATCCTCAAGGGTTTCTGGGAATACTTTTGAATGTCATATAATTCCTAGATTATTCGTCAGTCCTAGGGTCGGTGTTCCTAGATTAATGTCGAGTATTTCTGGGACTGTAAAGGGCCACAATCTTTGTGATTATGGAATCCCAAAGGACCTTAAGGATTACAAGCACAAGCTCCAATGACGATCATTCAAAATATCACAATGCGAAGAGCCTTAGGAAAGTACGATAAAGAAGGGCTAAGGGGGGAGGGCTTTATGTGAACCTTCCTAAGGGTAAAAGTATAATGTAAAAAGGTTACGAGTGTTGTCTCTAAAGTTCAAAGAGATGCAAAAGGGTGGTGATTACAAAAGTCAACCTTGGGAATGCAAAGGACGATGAAGTCAAGAGCGATTTGACAATGATATCTACCATTTTAGCACGGAAGTGCAGAGAAGAGGATTTCAAAGAGGATTCGGAGGATCTGAAAGAAAAACATCGGTCTGCCGAGACAAAGCAAACAGCGAAAAAATGTTACAACGAAACGATTTAGTGAACATCATAAATGCAACAGAAAACGCATCGAGCAGAATGTAAACTGACCAGGAAGAGCCTCGCTCGCTCGCTCGCGCGAGTGGGGCGCTGTTTGCAACGAATGTTGATCCGCGTTGTATTGAACCAGGTGTACGGTTACAAGAGAGTGTTGCCGCAGAGTCCCGTTGTTTGTCGACGGCATATACGTTTCGCGGATGCGTTACGTCATCCTCGCGGAGGGGGAGAGGGAGAGAGAGGGAGAGAGACAGTGGGTTGTCGCTCCTGAAACCACAACGAAACGCGATCAATTTAATTTCCAGCGTAATCAAAAAGGATCCCGGTTGTGTTCCGGTGCAAAAGAGGCGCGCGTCCGCCGTTGATTCATCGGCGTCGACGTATCGGAATTCGCGGGGAAAAGCAACGAAGGGTAGAGAGACATGGTTTTCCAGGAGCAGCGGATACGGGGGAAAAAAGGGAATAAAATAACGAGCAATAACGACAGGCCGCCGCGTTCCACGAGCGCTCAGGCTCGCCCAGATTCTCTGCACACACTGCACGTAAGAGCGCGTTTATGTTGGAGCGATAAACGATCAAAGCGACCAGAGCGAAGCGCAGAAATGCATTCTATTGTTTTATAATCGAAGTGTTTATTTTAGAGCCACGATCACTAGAGCATCAGTGATAATATGCATCGAGGACCAAATTGTGGAAGTAGACTGTGGATTTTTATACAAAATAAGAATTGCTTGTATTATTTTCAAGGTGCAGGACTACATAGATCTTATTTTCATTTCTTAATCATTTTAGTGGCAATCTCTTCAGTCGTTGAAGAGACGTGAAAGCATTCAGCTTCGTTTCTCAATTATGACGCGGGCTTCCGATTCCCGGGACGTTTCTACTAATTATTTCGTCCGGTCCGGCCAATAGTCGTTCTCCACCCCCGCAAGTTAGTCGATATAGCCCTCGAGGACGCGGATGCCCGTCGGGGCCCTTCCTCGCCGGAAATAATACGACGGAGTCCCATGGACGGGGAAAATGGTAGCCCATGGGGGCCGTCGAACGAGAAAAGGTCAATAGCGCTAGGGGACAATTTGCCGGGAATTTCAAGAACGCAACACCTTGATCGCCGCGAAATGAAATAAGCCAACGAATATTAATTCGGCGACGCCCAGGGGCGGAGAAGCGCGCGGCCCTTCGATACAGATTATCTGACCTATCTCTCCCCCTTTTCTACGAGGATAGGGGCGACGCCGTTGCCAAGGAAAACGCATCCGAGTTCCTCGATAAGGGCACACACCGGCTGTGTTCGCAAATCGATCGAATTTCGGCGAAACATATTTCCATAATCGCGTTGACCCGTGGAAACACGCGAGGCTAGGAATGATTGATGCGGGGATGAAGAATTGAATTGTGGAAAGTTACGGGGAATTGTAAAGAGCAGTGGATTTGTTAAAAATTTTTGGTGGGTTGTATAAGTTGTTGAGAGAGGCAGCAAGAGGTTAGTTTTGGAATTATATTAACAGTATCGATGTCACGAAGTCCTCATTAAAAAGCAGTGAAGCGTAATGGTTCACCTGCAAGCGAAATCGTGTTTAAATTCACTTTCCATAAAATGATAGTTACGACGGCAACACGAGGTGTTCATATGAAGCGTTTACGAATGAATCAATCGACCGTCAGCTTATCGAAACTCGGAACTGCAGAAGATATTACTGCCCCCGTTCCGGGGCATTCAAACTTCAATTACCCGGGGATACGATTTCAAAGACATAGCCGTAAAATTGTATGAACTGCCATAAAGCTGGGTGCACCGAGGACTCGCTGGGAAGATCCAAGGTTATCCGTGGTGTAGTTGCAGAGAGAGAGAGAGAGAGAGAGAGAGAGAGAGAGAGAGATAGAGAGAGAGAGAGAGAAAGCCAACTGGCATGGAACGAGACCGGTGCGCTGGTGAACTTGGCGTGCATCCGAATTTAATAGCGATCCGCGCGAAAGAGGCCGAAGCTATGCATAGCAGATTATTTCTGCGGCTCCTTTGAAACACGGTATCGAAATCCTCTTTCTCCCTTCTTTCTCTCCACCCTCGCCCCCTCCCCGCCCGTGAATCCAGCTCGCAGGACTTCGGACGAGAGAGGAATTCTTCTCCCAGAGGGATCCCGCAGCGGCGTCGTCGTCTCGACGCTAGTTTTCTCATCTAATGAATATTTACGTAACGGCGCGCCGAAGAAATTCCGTCGACGGAACGGAACCATGCGGAAACGGGCCGTCGCGAGCGATACACGCGCCGAGTGCGTACATCTTAGCGACGTCTGGAATGAAACATTTTTTTTCGATATCCCAAACACTTTTTGTGTTATAAATGATTAAAATTGGTTTTCCAACACTTTCCCAGACTCACTGTGATAGTCTCGATCGCGGCTCGAGAAAATTTGGGAACGCACCCGGAGACATGTCATTGAAATTCGCCACGTAGATGCCGTTGTTTACCTCGTCCCGATGTTCCACCGATGCGTTTAACGCGGTTCGCTTACCGACTCTCTCCTTCTCCATCGCTCCGTTCCTCTATGATCGTCTCTCTTTCTCTTTCTCTCGCAGCGCAAATATTTACCGAAGAATTTGCGCACCGAGCATTATCCGGCGATTCCGCCGCTTCCGCCGATTTTCTTCGCTCTTGTCCCCTGCGACGGAGTCACCTGGATAAAGCATCCCCGATGGGATCATATGGCAGTCGAGAATTGGTTGTTTTCTTGGATTTTAAAATTCTAATGAATCGACTATTACGTTCGCGAACGCTGAGTGACGACTGTGATCGCACGTCGTTCATATTTATGTTACATCGCGTGAATACTCATGAAGTCGCATTTTCACTAGTTCAAAAGTTTATAAAGAAGTGATTGAAAACAAGAAGGTGTCGATGTTTTATTTACGCTATCGAACAGATACTAGTTGTCTGTACGCGATCCAAGTAACATTTTGGCGTCGAAGTTTCCACGTGTATCGATACATTACTGTATTTGTGGCACTTCGAACTTGCCTCATAGGCCCTGAAAACCTGCAAAGAAGAAGTTACGAGCAATTCGGGTGCAAAGATCGCGGATCCGTCTCGGGCCTGCGCATCCATCGGTCATCACTTATTCAACAAAGTCGAGCGATAAAACGCGCAGGGATCTCCTTGGGTGGATCGTGTTCATATAAACTTTTTTATTCGCCGGTTGGCCCGGGGATCCCGAAGTTCACGCAGCCCCTTTAAAAATATCCATAATGCATGCTCCGATGTATAATCCGCGCGCGTTGCCTCGCGAATCGAGCCTCCGGCACAAAAATCACCGAGCTGTGTCTCCCTCTCTCTCTCTCGTGGTCCGTGTGCACCGACACCGGCTCAGACGTTCTAATCCTTATCTCTCTCTCAAGTTTGCGCAAGCCGTTCTTAGCGTTCGTTTCCGTTTACGACGACGAGCGTTTACTGCGCACGCCCCCGCGAGAAAGGGTAAGGTAATTTGATAGCGGGATCGGGCGAGCACAGTGCAGCAGTGGCGGCTCCGGAATCAAGAAAGGAGAGTTCCACGAACCGGAAAAAGGAACCGCTTCGGGTTACTTTCGGGGCGACGCGGGTCGCGATTAAACTTTCATGCCCGTGAAATCGCGCCGGGCCGATTTCAAGAATGCATAGGCTAATCAAAAAGCCCTGCGAGGAAGGAACGACCCCGTGGAACCACTCGTTCGACTTGTGCCGAAACTATACTAGGTGTCTGGTTTCGAGCTGGAACTGTTTTAGATCCTTATACGAGCGCCAGTCAAATACTATTCAAATTTTCGATTGTACATGGCGTAAGGAATGTAATGTTCTAGGGGTGGACGTTTGTAAACGAAACTTGCCTCAAAATAGTTTATAATTCAATTATATGTGAATAGCTTGCTAATAGAGGACATGTGAAGGACATTAATATTTTTTAAATACAAGTATGTATGTTTTATGCATCGTTTTGATATTCTTCACGACTAGTGTTCCTGATTTCTCAACATTTTTCATTTCGCGAGAAATGAGGAATAAGACTATATTTCTCGAGAATTCTCTAAAATTTTTAATAAAATAAGAAAATATTGGAAAACTTATGATATTTGGAATATCGTTGATAATATTTATCGAAAGCGCAAAAAATATTATATCAATGTACATTAGGGTGGACCTAAGCTATACTTGAAGAAAACTTTTTATCGAGATACAATGCACGCAACTATCCAGTATTGTTCCTTTAGGTGAGAAAAAAGTTTGTGCAAAGTTTGAGATCGCCCGGATAAAAGGATGACGTGGCACACTTAAACTGTAAATTTTTAAAATGGTGAAATTCACCCTTAACTATGGAACATGGCATATCGTTGGATTTGTCTTTTTTTCTGAATAGGAATATGGAATAATTATATGACCTCCTTTAAATAAAAATAACGATGACCTTGAAATATGATTTCCAAAAAATTTTTTATTTTGCCATTATATTTACCTTACTGTACAGTGCTTTTTCGTACAATCACAAGTAACAGAGATATTTAAATACCTACATTAAAATGTAGCATATTTTGACTGATGGTAGGACATACGAGAAATATTGCGATTTCTCGAGAAATGAGAAATAACCAATTATAAAATTTCTCGAGAAAATGTCGGGAAGAATTCTCGCGAATGAACACTATTCACGACAAAGTGTATATTATTATCTCCCAGACTAAATTCGTTAAAGTTACAGGAGAAATAACGAAATGTATACAGTGAAGAATGTTCATGTTTCGCAAAACGATGCTACCAACCCAATAAACCCGTCAGCATGCAAAAATCTTCTGTGGCATTTTTAATGGAGTATTTCGACGACCACGCGTCGCAGTAAAATCGATGCGTCAGACGAGAGACCCTTTCGGTTCGCATATGCGTACAGAGCTAATCAAGTTAGCTAAGTACACGTTCCTAGGGTCCTCTCTGTTCCCGTGCTCTCGCCTCATCTTCACCGGAGCATATTTCCCATTCGGAAGTGACGTTCGCCGACAAGAAATGTGCAATCCATACGTCGTCGCTGAGTTCGCTCCCTGTGAAAGTGTCCCGGGGCGAAATACGCTCGCAAAGAGAAAGAGAGAAATAGGAGTAAGAGAGAAGGAGTGAGAGAGAGAGACAGATGTATAAGTTACAGTGGTAATTGTATCCGGCAGTGCGCGGAGTCAGGGGGCCGTGCGCGTGCATTTAAATTTGCAAATTAATCCGGAAGCCGAGTGTCTTCGCAAACACGAGACATTTGACATCGGGTTACCGGATGTTTGCGCTGCGCGCCGGCAAAAGGCACTGGCAAACCGGCGTCAAGGAACTACGGAGCTCTCTCTCTCGGTCTGGCTCCGCCGATTACCAGTTTAACCGCATCTTCTTCTCCCCTATCCATCGATATATTCCGGCGACACGCCTATCCATGTGCAAATCCGCCGCGCCGCGACAGTTAACGAAATTCCCGGTGATGTCTCCGAGACAATTTCACAGGAAGTCGCGCACTAACCCTTCGTCCTCTCCTCGTTCTTTGACTATGTACGGTGTGTTCGCTTTGTTGTACAGTGGAATGAGTCGAGACAAATTGAGCAACTTGATGATTGTTTTATGCGAACATACGGGACGCGTGTAGAATCCCATCTCGACGCCCGCAGAGCTCGGATCCTGAATAAAAGATGAGTCGCCCGGGAAACTACAATCGATCCCATTAAAAAGGCATCTATACTAAATATTGGGGACCTGGACCCTCCGTGATCGTTAGGCGACTTGGAGAAGTCATGGGGTGCACCAACTTCGGGGATAGAGTGATTGGGCGGTTGACGGATCTCGGGATCGTGGGATTACGATAACTATGTCCAAATTCTAGAAGACAAATAGTCAAGTGTGAAAGTGTAATCGATTTTTAGTTAATCGATCTAAGCTGATCACGCTTCGTGATTCGCGCTGTCTATCAGAGCAGTATAGTGTACCGATGTCGTCCTCGAATGGACTCCTGTCTCTCACGATTGACGTGGACGATTCTTGCATGAAGATCCAGAGGCTGGTAATAAATGAAATAAAGGATCATGGTTTAGGGTTTCCCGTCGTCCTCATCGTTAGCCCGTGCACGCGTCCCGTCGACGTCGGTGTCGGCGTCGGCGTCGCTCTATCCGCGGCTGAGGCCAAGACAGCGAGACACCCGGGCCAGGAAGTCGCATCAATTTCGCTAATGGGATTTACATCTCGGTTCGCTCAGTCAGCCAACGGGTAGATCCATGACGCATCCAACAGTCGCACGAAACGACGTCGACGACGACGACAACGACGACAACGACGACGACGTCTGGCAACCGACCGTTTGACAAACTGAATAATAATAATTACCGCGGCAACGTTCGTCCCGGTTCGCAGCCGGCGGCAGCCAGCCAATAGGCGACTTGTTATTCCAGGAAACACTCGAAATCGCTGTTTGTCACGCACCAACCTCGAATCCGAGCCGAGTAACTTTCGCATCGAGGCCTCATCCGTGTCTCGCGAGAGCTGTGTGCGTGGCTTCGATTTCGCGTCGAAGAAGACGTTAATTAATTCCCAGCTCCGTTCCGTCTCGCTGTTTTCGAGAAAATGGGAAAATGCCGTGGCAAGGGGTGAGGAACACACCTTCCTAAACCCCTCCTACTCTTCTTCTTCTTCAGTCTGTGCCTCTAGATCTCTCTCGCTCTTCCAGAAAGTATAATATCTCCCTCGTTTCGCAGTTACCTTCGCCGTGAAACGCCTTCGGAAGTTCGCCTCGCTGTTCCGATTCACCCCCGAGAGTTTACTTTCTTACATATCCTTGAGACGTTAATCGTTACTCTATTAAACTGTTCGAGAAGACGTCAGCGAACTCGAGGACCCGCTACCAGACGATACGATAATTACGCGTTTCTCGGTTCCGGAGTCCTCGATCGCAAGTTCCGCGACTGTTCCAGACGCCCGCTGCAGACAATCTGTCGACCTGCTCGCGTTTTCTAAACGGGCCTGTTTCAACGATTATTAGATGTCCCTAGCAGATTTCCAGCTCGTTTACTGTTGCACGTCGTACTATTACATCGACTAGACCTTTATGCAAGATATTAGGTGTATAAACTAACTCCTAGCCCTTTCTTCGTCAAATTATCGATGATCTGCTAATGATCAATTACACGATTCACTGTACATGTCTACCACATTTCAACTCTCCTCCTGCAAAAGACCGCCTACACCGTGCATGTCCCGTGGACCAGCAAATCGTTCTTTTTAATCCCCAAGCCGAAAGTATCCTCGCAAAAAGCGGCGCGCAACCGAAGCCAAAGAAGCGTACTAACTCCTTATATCCCTCAAAGGCTAAATCGACACTTTGAAACGGGTATCCAGCGGGCCGGTCAAAAATCCTTGATCACCGTTCCGATTCGTCGTTCCGTTTGCGTGCGAACTAACCGAAGAACGTCCCCTAATTAGCCCATAGCCAAACCAGTAGAACGACTACGTCGGTGGTGGTAACGGTGGTGGTGGTGGTGGTGGTGGTGGTAGTCCGAGAGCAAAGCAAGCAAAAGCGAGGAAAAGCAAAGCCGCGTGCGACGTCCGTGTTTGCCCATCGAACAGAAGTCTAAGCATCGGGTTCTGGAAGTGGGTGCACATGCACCGCGTCACTTTTGCGCAACCACGCGAAAGGTATTCCGGTGTTCGCAGTACTCCTGTCCGGATATTTAACAGCCGGTTGCAAAAGGCTCTCCTCCCCGGACGATCCCCTTTTTGCCGGCGGTAATCGCCAAAGCTCCGTGAAACTCAAGAGCCGCCTCTCTCTCCCTACCTCTCTCTCTTCTCTCCGGTGCTTACGCCTTTTGCTTTTCGCGCGCGAAGGATTAACTCCGTCTGTCCGTTGGTCTGGTCCCTCTCGTCCATCCGTTCGGTTCGAAAAAGGGAGCAGTCGGAGGAGTCCGGAAGAGATCGCGAAGGAAAAAGTGCTCGGAGAGAGCCGGCTCGCGAGCGAGACGGGATTACGAGAGACAGGAGAGTGTGGCGAGTCGCGGAAAAAGAAAGAGGAAGATGGGGGAGATAGATGGCAAGAGAAAGAGAGAGAGAGGTCGCGTTTGAAAAGGACTTCGAGAAATAGCGAATTTCTCGCCCTCTCTCCGGTTCAGTTTCTCCGGGTCTCGCGCGTCTCGCTCTCTTGCGGTAAGGTATTCAACCCCGTGGCTGTCCGTGGCAACCCCCCTTTCCTTTTCCACTTACAGGCCGTATAATTTCCCCTTCGCCCGTGCATCATACACTCACTTATTTTTGCGCTACAATGAACCGGGCGGACGTGGCGGTGGGTTAAGCTCGGGGGCGGTTAACGGGGGCCCTGACTGCGAGACACGGAGAGAAACAGAGAGAAACGGGGTTGAAATGTAAGGGAGAGCGAGAGATAGAGAGGAGGATGGTTGAAAATAGAGAGGGGTGGAACGATACATGCGAGCGTAGGACTAGAGAAATCGAGGGGGTCGAGTCAAAGAGCTGAGAAAGAGGAAGACAGGGAGCGCCGGCAGCCCTACGAGCCCGCGCCCGGATAAATTATTACTTTCGTTCTTGGTGAAGCAATATCTGTGCTAATAGGAAATCACGAAGGGCTTCCACTCGTCCTGCCTACCGAACTCGCTTCGTCCTTTCCCGAGTAACGACACCCATTTCTCCTGGAAACGCAACGCCGCCGCTGACAACGCGGCTGCTGGGGGACCCGGTTGCCTCGCGTTTTCCATAGTGAAAAAACGATGGGTGGGGTTCTCCTGAAATTGTCGCAGATAGTACCATCTCGCCTTTACAAGTTTGTGTATTGTACAAAAGTGTCGCTCGCCAAGGTCGTAGTATGTCTGTGTTTAATGACAGAGTTCAAATGCTTTTCTAATGTGCACTATGTCTAATGTCCATTTTCTATGTCCAATTCTAAATGCTTCTGTAATATGTACAACGTCAAAGTCGAAATTCTTCTGTAATTAGAGTTGTGCTAATTCAATTACATTCTAATTCAATTACACAATTCAAGTACATTGTATTTCAATTATATAGTAACTCAACTACGTCTAACTGAATTACATAATTCAAACCTTTCAATTAATTCAATTACTAAGTATGTTAATCAAATGTGTAATTGAAATACAATATAATTAAAATACAGCTCCCCAAATTATAGCCCATGAACTTTGAAGAAGTGCGATATATTTTTCTTTTTCTTTACTTGTTTGCTGTCTATACGGCGTAGTTACTATTCCTCGTCCTCGTTCATAATACGTAACGCTATTTTATAATTGTACTCCAATTGCAATTACGAATTACCTCGTAATTTAATTGAATGAAGATCAGAATTATAAATTACAATATTACTGAATTACAATGTAATTCATTTACTTTGTAATTATATATAATTCCTGGAGTAATTCCATTGTAATGCTGCACAACTCTGTCTGTAATACGTTCAATGTCAAATGTCTGTGTACAATGTAAAATTCTATGCACAATCTCAAATGTCTATGTACAATGCCAAATGTCTGTGTACAATGTAAAATTCTAGGTACAATCTCAAATTTATATGTATAATCCCAGATGTCTGTGTACAATATAAAATTCTATGTACAATCTCAAATGTTTAAGTACAATATCAAATGTCTGTGTACAATCTCAAATTTCTATGTTCAATGTCAAAGTCTAAATCCTTTTATCATATGTATTAGTTTGTTCCAAAAGTTTCTCTCACTCACCCAGTCGAGAACAGCGAAAAAATTGGAATATGGTACATACCTCGACGACTCTAACGAACGTCGTGCGAGTGAGAAATTACAAGCGGCTCCGAGAGTCTACCGGATCCTCTGTCTCTCTTTTTGGTCTGACTTTTCTTTTTTCGGAGGGGGTTTTTCGTTGGCGCGCGACGCTTTCGCGATAAATCGAGGAAATTAGCGGCGTTATGATGCCCGCGGGCGAGAGCGAGCGAGCGAAGATTATTCAGCTCGGAAACGACGGGGACAATTGCGCGCGCTTAGAATAGTTTTATCGTAATCGGCCCGCCGATTTGTCTGCCGCCGAGAAGAGAGAATGATGCGCGCGAGTGACGGATTAATTGCCGCGAGTCTTTGCAAATTTCTGTTGCCGATGCGCAGTTTCGGTCGCTTTGTCGAGGCAGGATTATGGGCAGATTTTGGAGGTTTATAATGGACAGTTCACCTATTTGTTATTGTAATATTATACTTATATATTTTTGTACGATTTAAAAGTCAGCAACTCGAATAATGCAATCGAAAGATTAATTTGGATATTTCTCCTTGTTTCAGGTACGTACTTGCAAAATTTCTCGTTGCAAAACATACGGAAGGTATGTATTTACATAACTTAAGCGGTGAGGTGTTAATGAATATTCTGAGACACCTTTAAAAGTATATCATTTACGTCGAAGTAATCCACTTGTTCTAAAGAAGTTAAAAAATGCACAGAAATTTTGTCGGGGTCTAAAGAGTCCCCAGTATACCAATTGAAGGTTCAAACTGAATTTTCCAGCAGATGTAGCAAAACCGTAAATGAAGATCTGTGTTGAAACCGTGTCTGCCCCGTCGCGTACGGTGTGCAAAACGGAACGCATCGATTACGTTGCGCATATGGTGCTTTAAAGCATCACGGTGATCTCGTCGCCGAGGATAAAGGGGTTAGCGAGGTTTGGAAATGAAATTTTTTCCACCGGTCAGCCGATTAAACGGCCGCGGGAACGGTTCTAGACGTTTTAACGGGTCCGCTTCGGATTCTATTATCCACGGCTCGACTTATGACTCACGGGGCGTAGTACGGGGGGAGGAGAAAGAGAAGGAGGGAGAGAGAAGGCATCCCCGACAAATTAAAACCGCCATGGTTAAATTAACGGTACCCTCGGCGCGATGAGCGTCTAATAAAACAACGTACCGTGCCGTGTAATAAGGGGATGTCCCGGATTTAATGCTGCTACGGGCTATAGCGCCGATAGAGGCCATTTCAAATTACACCCTATAAAACGAGACCCGGTTGAAATTTTAACCTGCACTTTCGATGAACGACCCACCCACGCCGCGTTTATTTCCGCGCACTAAGATGCCGATTAGTCGATGTGGAACGACGGCTTTTTATACTATTTTTATTTACATCGAGGATCCTCCACACCCACATTGGATTCATAGGATTAACCGTCCGGGATAGCATTTGCAACTTTTTAGCACTAAAACTATCGGGGCATTCAGAATTACTCATCTATGATATTTTTTCTATCATAAGATGTCTCCATGCGAAAACGGTCTGGTTTAAAATCGAGGATTGGGAAATTTTATTTGTTAACAAAAATATGAGCCCACATAGAATCAAAATAAATCGTGTTAACAGTAGAGCTATTGAAACACGAGAGGGATGAATATTTGTTGGTTATTGGGATTATAGATTTTATTTGTCAGAAAAATACAAGAGTCTACATAAAATAAAACTAAATCGCGTCGACACCGAAGCTACTGGAGAATTCCACATTTCTTGATTTCTGAAATATGATTGAAATAAAATTGGAGAACTTCTTTTATATCTATTAATAAAATGCAAAAGATCGAACTAGCCCGAAATTCAGCGAACACAATCAAGATTACCATTCGCTCGAAATGCCCAGCACCTGCGCACACGTTCCAGGTCACGCCATTGTCCCGCATCAGTCTTTTCCCAGCAAAGCTCGGCTTTTTTCACGCTTGTAAAACTTTTTCACGTTAGAAATCTGGACCAAGTCGGCGAGTGTGCGAGGGCAACAAAAAGCGCATCTCTTCCAGAAAGCTTTATGCCATGCAAGATGCAGGAACCGCGGGCTAAACGACTAGCGGCGGACTAGCTGAAAGCAATTACTTTTAATATACAAAAGATTTATAACGCGAGAGAGTCGCGTCGAGTCGAGTCCCCTCTTCCTCTGCGCGCCCTTATCGTTCCTTTGCTTCTACGGGCCTTCCTCTCTCCTTTCTCTCTTATTGTTCTTTCATAAACGTGTACAAACAGCACCGTGGTCCGAGCTTGTTTCGACGTTGTCACGGGGGAAAAACTGGCCAGCAGCCTGCGATTCGTCACCGTGCCAGCTGACGTTTGTCCAGTGATTTCAGACCCGGAATTATTCCTATGTCCGCTAACTCACCGACAGCCTTTTCGTGTCGCCACTTCGTCCTTCTTCCTCGTTTCATTAGCTACCTTCCGCGAATAAACTTTACACCACCCGCCCGAACGTAATTAGTAATTAGATCGGGGTTCAATGTGATCGCTGCTCAGCTTACGTTTACGCGGATTTACATTTTTATGGCCGGAATTAGGGAAACGAGAATCAAATTGCCATTTCTCGTGGCTAAAGATGTGAGCGGAAGAATGATAACGTTATTTAAATTTGATATCTGTGCTGATTGTAATTGCATCTTCTAGTTATTCAAAATAAGGTTGCAGACGGAGGGAAGTTTAATTAAATCAAACGCGGTTGCAATCGATTAAGTTCTGAAACATCGAAGGGAACCGAAATTTCACTGGAACTTTACATAAAAGTTAGCCTGTGCTCTATCTCTTAAAAAAAATGTATTTCGTTAAACGCACTCGTTACAGTGAGTACTTTTCCACCGACAGGAGAATATCCCAGTCCCCTTTATAGGACCGACGTCCAGGGATTCTTGGAAATTAGCCTTTTAGGATAAAGGGACGAAGGGACCTGCGGTCAGACGAACCCAGGCAAATGTAATGTAGCGCTGACCGAAAATCCAGGTTCATGATACAGCTATACGGCACAGTGATTTCGGGCTATGCGGAAAGATTCGCAGACCTTTCGTCCCTAATTCGCATTACGAGCGAATTCGATTCGACCGATCTCTCCCCTAAGTTTCACGGAGATTCTTTTGACACGGTTCGTCGGGTTTCTGGCAAGCTAACTCTTTCGCTGTCCGTAACTGGCCTTCGTTCCTCATATCTTTCACTGGCCATTTAAAAGACATTTTTATTTGATCGGAAAAATTATCCATTATAATTAGACTGCGGATCTTATGCATTTATGACAAAAATAGACACATAAAATTTAAAACAGTGGGCATGTTAAAAATATTTAAGGACATCAACGAATTAGTTTCAGCTTAGTATGATAACTGAAAGAAGAATACAATTTTTAATTGGCTCCTGTGTCCTGTAATCAATGCAAACATTTATTATTTTCACAAAGATCCGCAGTCTAGTTATTTATTACTGTTTTAAATTACATCTATTCATTTTTGTCGCAAATGCATAAAATCCGCTCATAATTATGTAATGAAGTGAAAAATTATATAGGATATTTCACCTAACTTGACCACCTTGAATATCTTTGTTGTTTTTAAAGATACGTCAAATGTCTGACGGACAAAGTTGAATGATAAAATGGGCCTTATACGATACCAAGAGAATTTTTGTTTTTATACAATTTTTTTAGAGATATGAAGGTCACCTTCATTTTTTTTAAATGGAATGAGGTATTCTTTAATACATCAATCGATGCAGCTAAACATTCGTTATAAAAAAGTACTAACCCACGTTTGTCGAAAAGTTAGTAATTCAGGAGATATTTCAATTTAAATAACTCTAAAACTCCAGTACTAAGACGTTAGCGTTTACTTACTAGTGTATTGTTAGTACGATAGTAATAGCGTTTCAGAGTTATTTAAATTGAAATATCTCCTGAATTACTAACTTTTCGACAAACATAGGTTAGTACTTTTTTATAACGAATGTCCAGCTGCATCGATTGATGTATTAAAAAATACCTCATTCCATTTAAAAAAATGAAGGTGACCTTCATATCTCTACAAAAAATTACATAAAAACAAAAATTTTCTTGGTATCGTATGAGCCCCATTTTACCATTCAACTGTGTCCTTCAGACATTTGACGTATCTTTAAAAACAACAAAGATATTCAAGGTGGTCAAGATAGGTGAAATACCTTGTATATTATAATTATGTAATACTCGTTATCATGGCAAAATATTTTTTCATCAATTCAAAGCCATGACTTAATCGTAATCGCCAACACAAATAGCCACCGCAGTCACAAAACGTAACAACGCAATGATCCCGGTAAAGTAGAAGTGACACATCCGGTCTTTGACGCTATGCCCTTCAGAATCAGTAGGTCCAAGAAGAGGTCTCATCCGGTGAACGAGCTATTGATTCGTTTCTTCAGGGTCATCCATAAACCCGTAGATATTAAACGTCGGGGACAGGCGAGAAAGACGTCCGATGAAGATGTCCCGGCCCACATGCGGACGCGTCAATCTTGCTTGGCGAACTCGTTCGTGAACGAACACGATCGTAAACGCGTCTCCAATATCGACGTCGGAGCTGTCGTAGTTTCGCGACGCGTTGTAACGCCCGCATAATCCGCTCGGCTCGGCTCGGCTCCGCTCCGATCTTCGCGTTCCGCGCGCGAATCCGCGTCCACGTCATTTACAGTCAAGTGCGTCCGGTTGCTCACGATCCTATCTATCCCCCTAACTTCACCCGTTACGTCCGCGTAAACCCGTATCGCGCGTCCGTAATAACCCGGTGATCCAATACCTGAGAGCTTCCATCGCGAGAGAGTGAGAAAGGGTCGGAAGAAGAGAGAGAGAGAGCACGGCAACAACCCTGGCTTCCGTCAGATATTTCCAACGATAAGGGCTGCCGATCCACGTCGACTTTTGCACGACCAACCCCCACCCTTCCTCACCGATGACTGAACACGCTCGAACGTTTAATGGGGACCATCGCCTAGCGCAATCTGCGTTAAATCTTTGCTACCCGACGCCTAGCTGTTACCTCGGGATGATACCATCGGCTATCGCGACATCGGAATTGAGCTCTCGGATGCTGGAGTCCATGGTGACCTTGAGGTTTCAGGGATTTCACGGGGTAGGTTGTCGAGAGGCAGATACTAGGGGATCGTGATAATTAATCCGCAGATTTTATGCATTTATGAGAAAAATTCTGGCTTGAAAAAAGTTTTTAGTATACTTCTCTATTCAAGACCATGTTGCCATAAAATTCTTATGAATAAATTCAATCCTGTTATTATTATGATGGAGTATACAGGGTGTCACAAAAATGTTGTCACCGTCGGCTTTGTTAAAAAGTTATTAACAAAAAACGCGGATGTCTGACAGATAGCCCTCTGCGCCCACTCGTCGATTATTCGCGGACGATTTATCGGGCTGGTTGGATCGGAGGGACGCGATATCCCCGGAAGTCGCTTATCGGCGCCCGATTATCGCAATTTCGCGAGGTAATGGCGATTTCGAGTAAAAAGCGCAAATTACACGTCCGCGGATTCAATATACGCCGGGGTAATCGGTGGGGTCGGGTCAGGCCTCGGGCCGGTTGCTAGTCGAACCGTTAATCGGTCCGTCAATTGCCCTTGTATTAACAAGAATTTTTATGACGGCTCCGGCTCTTCCCCTCTCCCGGCTCGGTGCAATTAAAACTGGCTGAGCTGGAAAACGATAACAGTGATCAACGTTTAATGCATCGGGTTCCGATTGCAAGAACTCGCTGCTGGTGCTGGTATTGCTAATGTTGGTGGTGGTGGTGCTAGCGACGGCTGGCTGGGGCTAGCAACGTCAGCATGGTCAACGATACCTCGAAAACGCGATAGCGCTGAATCCACGCAGCCCTCGGGAACGATACTGCCGGGAGTGCTCGGACTGATATCTGAAAATAATCGGATCAGCCTCGCCCTACCCGACCGTTACGTAAATTGTCTTGGTCTTGGCGGCGTTCTCGTATTAATCATCCGAGGGCTCCCTCCGTGAAAGATTGAGCAGTCACTCGGCGTGCCTCGAAATTCCCTCTTTTCTCTCTCGCACCGGCTTCATCCCTTTTTTAGATGACTTTTCTTCTTTCTTTAGCGTCCCTTCATCTTTGGATACTTTGCTTTTTTGCCTCGAACACTTTCATCCCTTGGATCTTTCTTCCGAGGTCTCTCCGAACAGATTACAATAAAAATTGATTTCCAAGTTTGGTGGAAACATTGCGTGATTAGTCTACTCCTATATCTCGTTCGTGTGTTGGTCTCAAAATGGGACACGAAGTTTTGCAATCGTCTACTAAAATATTACCAATATTCGTTCTTTGGATAGTTTGCTCTTTTGCCTCGAACACTTTCGTCCCTTAGATCTTTCTTCCGAGGTCTGTACGAACAGATTACAAAAAGATTGATTTCCAAGTTTGGTGGAAACATTGCGTGATTAGTCTACTCCTATATCTCGTTCGTGTGTTAGTCTGAAAATGGGACACGAAGTTTTGCAATCGTCTACTAAAATATTACCAATCTTCGTTCTTTGGATACTTTGCTCTTTTGCCTCGAACACTTTCGTCCCTTAGATCTTTCTTCCGAGGTCTCTCCGAACAGATTACAATAAAAATTGATTTCCAAGTTTGGTGGAAACATTGCGTGATTAGTCTACTCCTATATCTCGTTCGTGTGTTGGTCTCAAAATGGGACACGAAGTTTTGCAATCGTCTACTAAAATATTACCACTCTTCGTTCTTTGGATACTTTGCTCTTTTGCCTCGAACACTTTCGTCCCTTAGATCTTTCTTCCGAGGTCTGTACGAACAGATTACAAAAAGATTGATATCCAAGTTTGATAGAAACATTGCGTGATTAGTCTACTCCTATATCTCGTTCGTGTGTTAGTCTGAAAATGGGACACGAAGTTTTGCAATCGTCTACTAAAATATTACCACTCTTTGTTCCCGGCTTACCAGCACGAACGACAAGCCATCCCCAAGACATCGCTGGGTCTTGATCTAACAGACTCATTCTCGGTCCCTTGTGTTTCCCGAAGTTCATCGGTCTTGCCTCACGGCCGTGTACCCTCCCTCGTCCAATCGGGTGTATGATATGTTTAACGTTGAATGTAATTTGAAGGATAAGTGGGCGCGCGCGCCCGGGTACTTTGACGTTTAGAAATTATGATGTCGGCAAGTTCGAGATTGAAACTACTTTCCGCGGGACAGGAGAGAGGCACCGCGTGCGCGGGCTTGCGGGGCGGGGAACATAACGCCGCGCGCCGTGCCGTGCGGCCTCCTGCGTATTTTCTCCTCCAATCACCGTGTTCGAGTACCCTCCATTATCTCCGCTTCCGTCGATGTTTCCCGTCGACGTTGATTTTTCCGCTGAAACTTTAATCAACGTACTTTCACCCCCTCCTCCAACCCCCATCCCCCTGAACCGCGGTCGCGTAATTATTCTACGGGGCCACGGCTTGATACACGATGATGTTTTATTCATCGGGAACTAATCAATTTTGGCATTCTTCCATCGCGACCGGTCCCTTAGCGACACCGGAACCTCGGTGACAACGTCCGGGGATGTTCTGCTCGCTGGAACCGGAAATACTGGCCCTCGATCGCGAACCCGCGAAATGCAAACTTCCTCCCTCCCGAAGTCCACTGACGAGGGAAGTTCGATGGCTTTGAAATTCGGAAAACGTGTAAATATTCATAAGAATCGAGGCATCTTTGATTTTGCCGAATTTTTCGTACGTTGTAAAAATTGTATGGTTCGAAAAATATGTTGTTGATTACAGTTGATGCACTTTGGAGCGCTTTGAATGCCAACTATGTACAGTCCAGCTTCCAGAACGGCGTTCAAGGGCTAGAAAGGCGCCCGGAAATTCCAGACCGAATTTCACGAGACTCGTTAATTTTCTTTTTTGTTTTCGTTGTAGTAAGCCAGTCGTCCGTATCATTGAAACTGGCCGGTGAGATTTCCATCGGTCCCATAAATTGGAGCGGCCTGTAGAACGGGTCAGATTGCGCGGGGTCTAATCGTGATAACTGTTATCAAACAGTAGTTAAAGTAACAAAGTATCCCGCAACGGGGAATTCGAGCGTCGTAAACGCATTAGCCGACGAATCTGCCGCTGCCAGAGGAAAATATGTCGGCGCGTGGAGCGCACGGAACAAAACAAAATTATCGGGAAGGCGCAATTTATTCATGAATCCAATTTCATCGTGGAAATCTATTTGCATTACGAATAGACCGGGCACCGCCGCCGTTTGCGCATATTGAGCAGAGAAAAGGGTTGCACCGTGCATACGGTAATGGCCCAGTAAAGTAACTCTATGCCGTGCATATGCATCGGTAAGGAGTCCTTTTCTCTCCTTCTCCCTTTCGCGCTTCCATTCTTTCTCCCTCGCGCACCTGCTTCCAATTTTCTTTCTCGACTCCCCTCTAACTGGTTTATTTGCGCCTTCTCTTGCTATTTTTCTCCTTCTGTGAAAGTCCTGTTTCCGCCCTTTTCCTCTTATTCCCACTCTTTTTTCTCTCTGTTTCCTTCTCCTTCATTTGTTTCCACTTAATTGCGCTCCTTTCTTGTGTTTCCTTCGTTCCCTCCGTGCTTTCCTTTCCGTCTTGTTCTCTTTTCTCATTTTTTAGGGCCCCGTCAGTCTACCCACACTTTTTTTCCATTCACTCTGTCTTTTTTATACATTCTTCTTGTTATTGTTTCTACTCTCTTCTTTTCTCTCTTTCTACTCTCCCTTCACTCATTCGTTTTCACTTGATTGCGGTCCTTCTTTATTTTTCTTTTGTTTTGCTTTCAGTTGATTTTGTTCTCCTTGTGTTTCCTTTTCTTTCTAACTTTCTTCCGATATGTTTTTTTACCTTCCTTTCTGCCTTACTCGCGAATTTTTTGTTTCACTTTTTCTGTCCGTCGTGCCATGGTGTTCTGTTTATCTTGTTGCCACTTATCTGTGTTCCCACTTTTTTTTTCTTTCCACCATATTCTTTCTACTTCTATCCGTGTTGTTTATTTGTCTGTCTTTCTTTACCCATTTTCTTTCTTTCATCGTTTGCTTTCTATCTTTCTTCTATATTCTTTTGTATCAGTGTTTCGTTTCTGTCTCATTCTCGTCTCGTTTCGTTCCTTCTTTTCGTTCATCATTTTTCTTTCTCTGTCGTATCCACTTATTTCTGTCCCCACTTTGTCGATCCTTCTCTCATGTATGCACTTTCTCTGGATGTTTTCTATGGTTCGATCGACTGTGCAATGAAATCAGCGCACGCTACTGTGCACGCGTAATTAAACGAACCAATCTCGTGAGAAAGGTGCTGACATTTTAAAACCATTTACGTGTACCGCCTTGTCAGGTATTACATACATACTCCTATCGGTAGTACTCGGGGAAACCGAGCAGCGCCGACATAAGAATTGTTAAACGATGCAAATATGTACATGACATCCGTGCCGGGATCCGCGGCCTCATCGTGGTTGTTGCATAAACTTGTCAACAGCAGGAAACACTATACGAGCTGATTATGAAGCCTCGATCCATTCTGAAAATAGATCATTTCGAAAGAATGTTGGTGTGACGAGTCTGCCAGAAACAATTGAAACAATCTCTGTCTGTGCGAAGCAATTAAAACAAACTGTCAATAGTTTCTATATAAAAAAAATATAAAATAAAACTTTTCAAAAACCACGCTTATATTAAAATGCACTAAAAAGGAGGAAATAATTTTTTAGACATTAGTGACTATAAACAAAAGCGTGGAGCGCTAAACTATATTGACGTAATCCTCCTGGGCGCTCCACGCTTTTATTTATAGTCACTAATGTCTAAAAAAATTATTTTCTCCTTTTTGGTGCATTTTAATATAAGCGTGGTTTTTCAAAAGTTCTTTTTTATATATTTTTTTATTTTCTATTTTTTAGTCTTTTTTAGATGGAATGCAAGATATGGCAAAACTGGTATGAAATAGTAAGATATAGAAATGCAAGATGTGGAAATACGCGAGATAGAATGAGGGAATAGAATGGAGTCCGAAATTGTCCGAAATGGAACTGAATGAACGGAACACCACACTGATTGAGCTCCTTCGGTGCGAAATGGGTCAGTGGAGTGGGGATAAGTCGGAGTGGGAACGCGTAGTGGAGTAGGGAGCGCTGGCGCGCGGAGTGGGGATCGCTGAACGCGATGACGTACTACCGAGCGTCGAGCGGTGAAGTGTGACGGTTAATATGAAAATTCTTTTTTCTCCTAGACGCACAGTTTTTTTTAAAAATTTGTTTTTTAATATCGCATTGTCATCCAGTTCTGAGCTATGTTTAAAGTTTCAAGTCTCTAGCTGATCGGGAAGTAGTTTAAAATTCGATTACAAGATTTGAAGCATACAACAACAACCACAACGACAACTCAACACTGTACAATATTGTGTTTTGTGTACAACAAACACAAGGAGGGATACTGTGAATTTTGTAAGAATATATTTCTTTTGCCAATACGTAAGAACAAAAAAGTGGGGAGAAGATTATTTATGTTGTTTAGACATTTGCCACGACAATACAATAGTGTAATACATGCATGATATTCATTTCTCTCTTTTCCATTTCCAATGTTATCGTTCACATCGCACAGTAACAGTTTATACGGAACCAAGAATTTTAATAAAAGATTGCGAGAACGACGACACAAGGCAGACGTAAATACGTGGTGCAACAACTGTTACTGTAGAGAGAACGATTCCGTGGCCCAGTTTCGAGTAAAATCGAACGGCCAAGGACAGGCATCGAATGATAATAATTGTTAATACATTTTGTTTACGAAGTATGAGCGGGAATGGAGGCTGGAGGGCATCGCGTCGCGCATCAAGCGTTTTTCCAACGAACAAACACGCCGGGGCTAATTAACAATAATTTGCATTCGTTCGATTATTGAAACGACAACCATTGTAAAGCTCTTCCGTATCGCCGGCCGCTGAAACTAGCAGGACAATACGGGTGTTAAATTGCAGTAAGTGCAATCAATTTAGATTTCCCCGGGAATATTGCACTCCGCTCGATCACCGCTTTGCTCGCAACAACATCGCTGTTTTGTGTTCCGCTCGCTAACGTTTCCTCTGGATCTACGGAAATTGCGTTACCGTCGATTACGATCAAGAGGATTGCAAAATAGGAACGAGAGAAAGAGAAAGAGAGAGAGAGAGGGAGAGAGCCAGGAAAAAAACAAGAAACCCGTGCAGCGTTCCTCGCAAGTTTCGTCGGAACTCAGGTTCCATCGGTTCAACAACGCAGCGAGAGCTCTGTTAAAAATTGAATATCCGTTTCCCCGGTGATGTTAAAAAATTACTTTACCCCGACGTGCACCGGCCCAGACGGAAATGAATATTTTAACCGGCGACGGGACATTAGCAGGATCCAGAAGCGGAAACGATCGACGATCGAGTTCATCGACTGCTTATTGCTAAATATTTCATGCGCGGTTCGTCCGCTGCGATCGACATTCGCGTTCTTTACGAGCTAACCGCTCGAAATCGAGTCCATTGAACGGGTTGTAGGCTCGCGAGGCAACACTTGTTGAACCGTTAATCGATTTCGGTGTATAGACGTATCCTGTGGACTAATGTACTTTTTCTTCCTTTGCCACGCAGGCACATTCTCCGGGAAATCTTGAGTCTAGCACACTCAAGTGAAAATCTACTCATACTGGGCTTCGTCTCACAAATTTTAGTTCAATAGCACTCGTCAATTTTTATGACAAGTGTACTTTATTTGTTGTTTGATTGTTCATATATGAGAATAATCTCCGCATTTCTTTTTCGGACATACTCCTTTACTTTTTTTGTTTGAATTATACCTGTTTGAATTATACCTCTATTTTAGTGTTAATTTTGCGATATTTTTGTTTCATGAGAGCTTAAGTGGAACTCCCCATAGGGTGTTATAAAACTATATATTAGTAGTATACATCTTATAGTTAAATATTAGAAATATAAGTACAGCATAACACATTAAGTACATAATAACACATTTAAGTACATAACTTTAAATCTTTAAATTACACTGTGCTTGAAAAAATAATTTTTTTTGCGATATTTACTTTTATCGTAACACTAGTAAACTGTGAATTTTAACACGGTTTCGCGGTTTTATAAACAAACAACCGAATCACAGTAGAATATTGAAAGAACAAAAAAAGAACAAGCTTTTCATCGTTCTTTTAATTGAATTTATATGATTGTCTTAAAGTCAGTATATTTGAGTAATCCTTTAATCGCATAACGAGCTTGTCGTTTCATTTTAAATGATTGTATTTTAGTGATTAATTCATTGTACAAAGGGCTTGTTATTATATTGTAAGCGTAATAGGATTCTTACTAAAGCACACCAATTTCCCATTGATTTCCGTTCCCGTAAATTTGTACACCAATCTATATATCAGCACAAACATACCCAGTTTGCGCATAAGCTATAAATGCATAAACATCCGCAGCTTAAACATCGGTATAATTTGTAGGTCAGGTTTTACACGGCCTCGTGGCTTTCGCTTGTTCCACCTCCTGCAGTATCGCATAAACCATGAACGTGTAATGTTTCGTAATATTAATAAATATCGCCATCATCATCTACATCTTAAGAACCGCTTCTTTATTTTAAATGGAAACTCCGGTACTAAATCTCCCTATCATTACCTTTATCTTGAAACCGACGTGTTCCCCTGCACGCGAGTGTTAGACGCACCCTTATTGTTAGATCAGCACTGAAATCTTGCAAAAATTACACAATGGATTATCTGGAAATTCTATTAAATTTATTGGCCACTCAACAGTTTACGGTGCAATTTTTCACACTATGTTAACAATTTTTGAAAAATTCTGTACAATAAAATGTAATATTATAGTAGCTCATTTTAAGAGATAATTTTCCATCAACGAACGATGTCGCAGATTCCGCGAAAGAAACCCGTTCAATAATTACGGTTGCATCGTCGATGGAGCAATCTCATTATCCATAACAACGTTTTCGTTTGGTTTTGTTGTTCCGCAGAGCAAGCAAGGAATCCTTGAGCGCATCATTAGAGATGCGGCTCTCGAACATGCTCGCGTTGCTTCGCGAACGATGAAACGCGTTTCCTCGAGGTTCCCTCTTTCGTTGGTTGTTCGACAGCATAACTGATAAGACAGAGGGTGATTACGACCATAGCCCTGAGGGGGACAATGGGGAAAAACGGAATTCAAAGTCGTTAAGGGGTATCGCGGAAAATTTCAGAAACGCGATACTTCGGCCTGTTTGCAATTGCATTTTGCGTTTACGGCAGCTGTGCGGCGCGGCGCCGCGGCATGTAAATATTTCCTGTATTCAGAAACCCGCTGGTTCATAAGCAACAATATTGACTTTAACGAGTCGCTACGAACGAAACCGTTCTGCCGCGTTCCATAAATCAATCCGGCCGCCGAAAATACGCGCGCGATCATCCCGCGAAATTACTCGACGCGCGAATTTTGGTCTTAACTCTCTGATCGTACCGCTAGCATCACTTGTTAGCATTTGAAAGTTCGATTTTATTATAATATACTGCTGGAACTTGGAAGTACAGCATATTTATGTTTGCAACCAACTGAATTCATGTTAGGTAGAAAATTATGATTTCGTCAACTTATATTAAACTACTAGAAATGCGAAACTTATCAGGAATTCATAGGAGGAATGTCTATTAGATCGGAGCGAAAAAACATTTCCCTCGAAACCGAAAACACCTCACGCATTGAGCCCAAAGTTTCAAACTTTGAAGCAATAAATGCTTTGCTATCAGCAGGTTTGAACTGAATTTAAACATATTACGAGTTCTAGTTGGGCCAATATTTTGAAAAATCACGAATGCATGACGCATGCACGCGGTGGTTCGACGAATCGCGCAAACGATAAATCGAAAATGGTGAAATTCGTTAAACCGTGATATTAAGAGGAAGATATTGGAGCTTTTTACGATGTGCATTATGCCGAGAGCAAGAAGGGGATGGAAAAAGAGCACGTGCCTTCCTCTGACCGTCGACAAACCCTCGCCGCGCCGTTCCAACCCCAGGACGCGCCGGCATTCTTGCGGTAATATGTGTGAAATTGCGAGGGGTGCATTTTTAGCTCTGCATTTTGAGATTGCATTCCGGGAATAGTCTCAAATTTCTGCCCTTCCGTTGTTCGCGCGACCGCAAATTTTACGGGAACGGGACTTCAGACCCGCTCCACGCCCCACAAGCGCGTGAATTTCCTGAAACAAAGGGGACGAAGGGGAATATTTCTTTCGCGGTGCGATCTCGTGTGGATGGCAATTAATCCTGCACCACCCCCTCCTTTTTTTTATTGGGCATCGAATAGTTTTCCGTGACCTCTGCCGTGGCGGAAATAATTCTGTCGGTTGTATTTCGTGCCGGTGTGTAAAATTATTGGAGCTGATTACCGATCTTTATGCGAAATGAAAATATTCTGAATTGTTTTTATTTTCTTACGAATTATTCATGATTGTAAATTATTGTAGGTAAGATCATCCGTCATGCGAGTAAACCAATTTTTACATTTTTCTTGGCGAACCTGTAAATGTCCGTCAATTCTACCAAGAAACGCAGAAAATCTTTTTCTGGAGCTTTTCCTCTCGCGCTACAAGAATAAATAATGAGGTTCCTGCGCCCTAACAAACTTCACATAAATGTTTGTTGCGAGCGACTCGACCCTCCTAAAGTTTCGAGTGGGCACCTTGAGCGGTTTAAATTTTGGTACGAGCCGCGTCGAGTATCGCCCGCGACATCAAAGGAAAAACGTCAATTACGATACTTACGTTAACAACGATCCATTGAATTAATTCGTATCGACAATTCCATGGATTGAATTGTGATCTCGTCGATTATGATACTACGCCACGTTACATTACATATTCGCTATTCAAATTAGCCATTAATATAAAGAGACCGCGGCGGTCCAAAGTAAAGAAATTCACCCCCGGGTCGCGTTTCCACGGGAGAAGAATGAAAACGCTCGGTCCTAGACGATCCTGAAATTCTCTACGGCGCACGGCGGCGCGGCGCGTGGTTAGATAAGTAGTTTAGGCGATTGAAAATTAAATGAGTGGATGAGCGGGGAGAGGTGGAAGCAAGAATTGACCACGGTCGTAACACGGCGAATTAAAGCGCGAAAAGTAAACACCGCGGGAACGAAGTGAAAATGGGTCGACGGCCGCAGCCGTATGCTCGCGGCAAACTGTTATTACGGAAGTTTATAGCGACGACGTCATAATAAAGATTGCGATCTTTAATGTAAGCATGAATATGGACATCATTGCGCTGTACGCGCACTTTCAAAGGAACGTGCCGCAGCATTTTCCTAGATAAAACGAAATGGCGCGCCACTGCGGCGTATTAATGAATGCTCGAATTAAATAACGCGGTCCGACCGCTGGCCAGATACTCCTTTTAACGGGAATCACTCGAGAACGAACATTTTCCACAATATTCATCATCGAATATTAACACTAAACTGACCGAAATCAAAATACCAAAAAACATCACAGATATCGAAAAATAGTATACCAGAAATGTATTCAAACTTCACATTTTTGTTAGACTATTATCTGTACAAGAGCCTCGAACAAAAATGTACGTAGAACCTTGAAGGTACGAGAACAATGTACCTTCAAACGAACAATGTACGAGAAAAAATCCTTAACCTTCACATTTTTGTTAGACTATTACCTGTACAAGAGCCTCGAACAAAAATGTACGTAGAACCTTGAAGGTACGAGAACAATGTACCTTCAAACGAACAATGTACGAGAAAAAATCCTTAACCTTCACATTTTTGTTAGACTATTACCTGTACAAGAGCCTCGAACAAAAATGTACGTAGAACCTTGAAGGTACGAGAACAATGTACCTTCAAACGAACAATGTACGAGAAAAAATCCTTAACCTTCACATTTTTGTTAGACTATTACCTGTACAAGAGCCTCGAACAAAAATGTACATAGCACCTTGAAGGGACATCAAACGCTATCAAAAACAGTGTAACAGGAAAAATTCTTAAAATTCACGTGTTCGTCACACACTTAATTAGACGTGGTCCTTTAAACAAAAATCTACGTTGCGCCTTAAAAGGCACAAAAGCGACACAAAAGAGCTGTACAACAGAAAAAAATCTTGAAATCTACTGTGAACTAGACACGATCCTCGAGCAGCAATCTGCATTGCAGCTTAAAAGGGACACCGGAAGCCATAAAAAAACAATGTAACGGGCAGCAGAGTGCCATTATCGAGGAGACAGTTTTTAGCGAAATTAGCAAACAGAAAGACAATTATCCCGTACGTGTTGCGGTGGCAGTGCTCGCGTTCTCATCGAGGACGAGCGCGTTTTGAAATTCCACGAGGTATCAAGTGCTTTCCCGCGGATCGGAGCGCGACAATTCGAGAGCGGGAAAGTCGCGGGCATGCTTGTTGATCCCATCGTCAGAGAGAGAGAGAGAGAGAGAGAGAGAGAGAGAGAGAGAGAGAGAGAGAGAGAGAGAGACAGCGACTGTTAATTTCGATGTTTCGCCGGTGTTAATATTTCCCGAGTTGTTGCTCGACCCATCGGGCACCAGCGTGTTTGAACAACATTATCGGTATATCGCCAGTACGTGCCGCGAGCCCGATCTTTTCCGATACCGCGGCCGAACGGAAACATCGACGCTCCTCGATTTCCCGTTACGAACGCGGCCGTGGGTAAACAGCGAGCTGGCCGCCGCTCTGCGAATTCTTTCGCGCGATTGTTGTGATTGAAAGGTTCAAAGATGAAAAGGGGTCGCGCGCTCACGAGTGCTTGTTTGCCGAGCAGGAATTTGGTTCCATGGCTCGCCGCGATCATGCGCGGTGCTATTCGATGATCGGAAATTATGGAATCCGGTGGATATACGGACCATCATTAAAAATACAATTGATCCTCGTTTAATTCGTGACGTGTTATATGAAACTCCGAATTAGTAAGGTGGAGTGGGGTATGTCCGTCTACGGGGCAAGTCCGTTAATTGGTTATTTTTATTATATGAACGAAATTTTTCTAGCTTGTATTTATTAATGTAGTATAAGTTAGTATGAACTATTCTACATAGATGTCGCCCAAAAATGAAGGTGTTTTCCTCGCTTAAATCAACCAATGCCAAACAGTCACGTGCGCGGTACACGTACAACTTTGAGGTTACCCTGAACGTGCAATAGTTTACAAGTAATTAATATATTCTGTGTTGTTATTTTACGTAAGTACAAAAAATATTGATGGAGGTTTACATTAAATAAACCGTTTTTATTGTATTTTATAAAATTTATTGAGAAAAACACTCAGATGAGCTTACCCCGTAAATATTACTACACGGGGCAAGTCCGTACTATCACGGTGGGGTAAGTCCGTACTGTATGGGTAACTATAAAACTAAACACTATATTTAATGCAATAAGAAGCATTTTGTAGCAGACTTGTTAATTGTTCTTTTCCTGCCCTGTAGCACTTGAAACAAGGTTCGAAACCATTTTTAAACTTTGTTTTAATATCACTGTGTCCCCTTTCATATTTCAACATAAAAGTACATTTTTTGTATAAAATACATGTTTAATACATGTTTATATACATAAAAGTACATGTTTGTTTAAAAATGGATAACTATAAAACTAGACAATATAATTTAATGCAATAAGAAGTATTTTATAGCAGACTTGCTAATCATTCTTTTCTTGTCCCGTAGCACGTGAACAATGCCCTATTTTCGGGGCAAGTGCGTCCTAGTTGACACTTTGTACAATATCCTATCAAAATGATAATTTTCAAGCAAAATTAGAGTCCTACATAATAATAATTCATCAGTAATAACTGTGGCAAGAGTTTGATACCAAGAACGTCAAATTTTTACATACCAGACTGAAAATACATCAGTTTAAAGTCCAACTTTGCAAAAACTGGGGCGGACTAGCCCCATTCCACCTGACAAATCAAATCAAGTTAAATTAAATTTGACAAAAATTCGCAATGTTTACTCTGTGTTAGAGAATTTTTATTCGTTGGTCTGTAATCTCGTTCACCGCAAGAAATTTTTTTTTGAGTATTTTTGTGAGGTGTGTTATGTATTTTAGAAGAATTTACATTTTTGTTACATTCTTAGATGAATTTCATACATGAAGGGCTTAACGCATCTAACGGTGTTTGCGAGTACTTTCGCGAGGCTGAGATAGACAGAAAAACGGAAGAAATTCGTGCATGGTGGGGTCGCAGAGGACACCATCGCGGTTAGGGGGTTTGACCCCGACGATGCCAGGCCACGGTAATTTGTGCCGCGACAATTGTACCCGCGGGAGCTGTTCGGCATTGCGCCTACCTACACAAACACCATGGCCGCGCGAATGGAAACGCTCACACGTAAACAAGAGACAGAGAGACGTATACACGGAGACGGATAGAAGGAGTGAGAAAGAGTATCGGGGAGACAGAGAGAGAGAGGGTTGACGCGTCGCGGGGCAAGTGGATTGGTAGGGAAAGCGTGTGCGAGACCGTGGAATGGAAATGTGCACGAGGATAGATAAGAATAAAAGCGGGGAAGTAAACAAAGATAGGAGGGAAGCCATGGGATAAGAGGAAAAGTGCTCCGAGGAGAAAGAAATTGATTAAGCGACGACGGTGAAATTGAAAGGGGAGGGAGCACTCGGGAAGAAAATTTTATTCCACCGGCCTGGGGGAATCATTAAAGACAGTTAAATATCTTCTCCTTTTTTTTGTAAAATGGTGGTTCTTGGAATTCCAACACGTTTCTACTAATATTCTGTTCCTCGCCATTGGCGATCGGCTTGCTCGAGCTTTGCAGCTAATTGGACTACGTCAAATTGTGTGCATTTAATCTGCAAGTGTATTATTGCAATGCTAAACACAAGAATTTATCCTTAAGCCAGTTTGAAATCAATTGTGTATATTTGCCCTTTGCACTCAAAAATCATAATAACTCGTACAATATTGAAATGTTTCGTAATTGATTAGGTACCAACATATTTAATCATGTAAACAATATTTTTAATAATTGTACTCGAGTGCTAAGGGTTAAAAGGGCATATCTCAAGGTTTAATAAAAGTCTATCAAGAGGGTCCGACAACTTTCCATCGAACAATAAAACCGAAAAGAAATCGGCATCGATCGAGGAAATGTTTGAACAACCTTGGGCATTAGGGGGCCTCGGTGTTCGCGTTAAGCGATAGAAAAGCGAGCAACAAAGGGGTCTCCGAAAGAGGAAGTACGTTTGTCTTGCGGTAGCATTGGCGGGATCGGAACCGTGCCCGGCAAACCGTGAAGAGCCCTCGAGCTTTTCCAGTCGTGGAATTCCGCGGAAGAAAGGCCACCCTCGTGGACGGACGTGGTTAGGTTCAGGCTAGACAGCGAAGCCAAGCCGGCTCGGCTCGGGATCGCATCGGTGCAACGACGACGAAGAGAACCAGCCGTTCGTGCATCGGTTCCGCGTGCATTTTTCTGAATGCGCACGCTGCGTAAATATGGCCGCGTGGGTAACGGCGCGCACGCGGCGAGGGCAACGACGCGAGCCGAGCTTTTCACGTGCCGATACGCGTACAAGCGGCCTCGTCATCCGAAACATCCGCACTCGATCGACCCGCGTTTCAAGCTCGGGTACTCGCGCGTTGTACCCGCTCGTCGGATCACCGTATCTATAGGGTGGTTCGGTTCAACCCCTTCGACGACGAGGATTCCTTAAAATATTCACCTCGAACTCCCGCGAGTTCTTTCTGACCCACACATATTTACATTAAAATATCTGCTAAACTAATCATTTTTCGACATGCTTGTGTGAATACATTACTATAAAAAATAAAAATTTGCATCGATTGGTGAACTAAAAAATATACGGTTCCATTTCAAAAATCAAAGTTGACCATCAAATCTCCTAAACTCCTCCACTTACAAAGAAATCGTGTACATCACATCATGTCCCTCCTGATACCGTGTAACATCTGTAGAAATCATTTTTTGTATGTACAACGTATAATTTTGAAGTTATTCGGCGTGATCAAGGGTGCCTCGCCCTTATCTCTGAATCGTTGGAGATTTATAACAATTTTTTCCCGCAGAAATGCCGTTTGGGATATCAGTAAATTGTTCTAAATATCAGTGTGTCGGTAGACGGGTCGGGTTAAAATCATTTTCCGTCTCCGCTTCAAGTGTCGCGGGCAGGTTGCGCGCGTATTGACAGACGTGATGTAACCAGGGGCGGAAAGAAGAGCTCCGGCTCTACTCGAGCACCTTATATCCCTGTAATACCAAACTTTCGTAATATGTTGCACGGCGAGAAACAAGATTTAGATGCTCAGAGTTGTCGGAAGTAACAAAGTTGCGTATCCCTTCCGACCGATATGAGGGAAAGAAGCCGGAAAGAACGTGCTCGCGAGCCGGTTCCCGTCGCCGTCGTCGGCACGAAAACAAAAGAACGGCAACCAACGTGTTCTCCCCGGTAAGCCGCGAACAGTTATTACACGTCTCCCACGAAAATACCGGCTGCTTAACGAACCTATTCAATTTATCATCTCGCTCGGTTCCATTACACGATCCAATTAGCAGGCTCCCAAAGGCGGAGGACACATAATTCTTGTTAACTCTCTTGCCCGAAGTCTCTGCCGTTCGTTACACCAACTAATTAATTACCGCGAATTTTTTCCTCTTCGCCTACGACATTGTAGGATTACAACGGACGCCTTCCGTTGCGTTTCCCGGCGAGCACCGGGTGAAACTTTGAATTATTATGTATATGTACACACTTCCGGTGATGAGATGATTCATTCTTTCAGTTTTCATCGCTTACCGTGGCCCCCATTAAATTTCAATTCGCGAACTTTAAAGCTCCTCGAGTGGCTCCGGACCAGCCCCGGAACAACCGTTTAATTCCAAATTTTCCGGAAAGTTCCGTCGGCCATTTCGGTCTCCAGCGACTAGGAATTTCTGATACCTCGTAATGGGTGAATTATAAATGTTTAATAGCGAAACTTATTGTTATTAGCTTCGTTTTATCGACTTGCGTGGCTTTGTTAGCGGGTTACCTATTGATGCCATTTACAACAGGGTAGAAATTACAAGAGTCCAAGGATGTCGATATATTATTAGGTCGTTCGGAAAATAATTTTGTTCGTCGTGTAGAGATGGCATTTCTTAAATTTGTTATTACTCGACCTTATTTTAAAGCGCAAAATCCTGGTATATCTGGACAGCTGACATTTCGGACATCATTTCCTTTGTGGTGCTTTCTATTCAAGTGGCCATTTTCAAAACCTTGTATAATCAAATACAAATTATTTTTATCGCATAAACAGATTTGCACGGACAATGGAATATTTGTAAACTTTCCAAAATTTGCTGGTCTACTTTTGGTAGCGCTTTATTGGCTACTGGAGGTCTATACCACCACAAGGGAAAGCTTCGAGGTACCCTATAGATAGCTATCCAGCCCGAAACGACACTAAACGACGGAGCGTAGCGTTCTACGGGTCCGCCTCGGACTTAACGTGGAAGCGATCGAATACGGCGAGGCATGTAAAGTGCCGGGCATATCGTGCTGGAATAGAAGAGAGAGAAGGTTCCGGGTACTTCGTGACAGCTACTCGTATTTCTCCCGCGCACTCGAAAGAGAGAGCTCCGGGAGGCCGTGGACGATTAAGCCCCTCGCGTCTCCTTCCAGCCGCTTCGTACGGAGCGTATCAATTTCCTTTAATGTCACTTTGACGATGCCATTAACAGATAGACACACCGGCTCTATCTACCCTGCCGTTTACCTACGTCTACCTTCCTAGCAGTCAATTGAAGATGCACGTCGAGTGTCTCCGGGAGAGCTCCGAGACACGGCTGCGATGCTGGCGAAACCCTCTCTCTTCCCTCGTCTCTCATACCGATTCTACCCTTTAAATAGAATTCTCCCCTCGAGTCTCAAAATTGCACATTTTTTCAATAAAACACATTCGGGAATTATAAATATAATAGAATTCACAGCAACAGCAATTTCAGTTGTGAACGTAACGCCACACAGTGGTGCCGAACGCAAATCTAGCTGGACAAAAATCACATTTTCGCAGAAGAACGCGAAACATGTTGGGACTTCTTTCTAATGAAACGGTTGGTAAGGTAGAGTCAATGATCATTTACTCGAAGAAGTGTTGTAAAATGCTTTGAAAGCAGGTAGAAAATGACTTTTGCGAGTGTCAAACCATTGCCCGTATTATATTAGAAATGGAGTTACACCATGGTTCTCGGGTAGAGGTTTATCACGAGAATTTATTGTAACATTCAATCGTTGTAGAGCAAATCATTATCATCTTGCAGCATCTCTTTCACGACTACATATAGTAGATGATTCCACATGTAACTGCGGTAATGAGGTTCAAGATCTTAACCATATCATTTGGCAATGTACCTTGTTGGAATCACAAAGAGTTGATCTCATGAAAAAACTCTCTAAGAGTCACACAAAGAACTTCCCGATTCGTTACTCCTTCGCCAACATCGCTAACATCGTTTTTTTTTGTACTTTCATCGATATTCTCCCAAAATGTATTCTTGGGAGTAGAGATGATAAATTCACTGTTGCATTGGAATAACTTTCGATTATTCCAAGCGGTAACATTAGCATCAGTTAAAAAAAAATTAAGAAAAAAATTTTTTTTAAATCTAAAAACAAAAAAAATTAAGAAAAAAATTTTTTATGTAATTGCGTTTGGTTCTGTGGTGGAAAATTTTCGTCCTCCCTTATAAATTGCATTGTAGAATCAACTCTTTTCGAAAAAAACTAAATATCTAAAAAACTACTTGACCAATATGGACCAAAATCTAATCAGCTCTAAGTTACAGCGGGGCACATCGATTGCATTATTCATCATTCTGATCGCGTTGTTACTTTTTCAGAAAACGTTAACGAAAAATTTGATACCATACAAACATACATACGCACACACACACATACAAACATTTTGCTCAAAATAGTCTAAAATGACTCCAATGACCATGAAACGTGAAGATCTGCTAAAAAATCGATTTTCGATTTTCGGGGTAATTACAATAACTTCCCTATAAAATCGGGAAGTTAATTAAGGAAGCTCAATTTGTTTCCACCTTTAAATATCGGATCGTTACTTTATGAACCGAATATTCAGGCATGTTATTTTCTTTTCAATTTTTTCAAGCAATGTAATTTAAAGATTTAAAGTTATGTACTTAATGTGTTATATACTTAATGTGTTTACTGTACCTACATTACTAATTGTAAGATGTATATTACTAATGTATAGCTTTATAACCCCCTATGGGGAGTTCCAATTAAGCTTTCAATAAAAAAAAAAGCCATTGCACGCGCCAGTCGTGTTTCAAGCGTTCTGAACGAACATTGCCTTTGATTTTTTACGTGCCTATTTTACTTTGTTGGATATGGATAATTCCAAGAAAGGTATGTACTTATATATTTCACAGAAAAACCAATAATATCTACGTAAATGATTGAATTCTGTATCATTATTTGTAAAGTATTATATTTTCTGTCTTTGCAAGTTGTTTTACTTTTGGTATAGTTACAAAAAAAGCTTTGCAATCCTTTGTCATACTTTCACTCTCAAATCGTAGATTAAATATGGTAGAACCATCGTACAAAGAATTATCGCCGACCTGTATCAACTTTCTTTGTCTTTTACATTTTAGTGGCGCATGCTAAAATTTCTTGCGTGGAGCTATTTCATGTTTTGGCGCAGTGAGGTGAACGTTGCTAAAAGAAGTGCTTGTGTATATAATTATGTATTGCACTATTTTAATTTAAAAGACAGTAGTGCTGATGAAAAGGAGTGTATTAAAAAAGTGTGTGATAGATTTTGCGCAAATTTAAAGAACAGGTGGCAGAAAAGTTACTGTAGTGTAACTAAATTTCTAAACAAAAATGAACTGTGGTTGGACGGTAAAGTGCAGTTTCCAAATAAAAGTATACAAACAGTAGATGCAAAATCTTTTGGTAGAGGACGTCCAATGAAACAATTTGATGAATGTTCTGACAAGAGCAAGAAAAGAAGGATCGATACATACATTTATGAAGGATATTAGTCGCGAAGAGCTAATATTTGCAGCTGAAACTACATATACATATAATACTTAAACAAATACAAAATTATATTATATGTGATTTGAAAACATTGCGGGGTCATTATACATTATAAATAATTTTGGCCAGCTAAATCAATGAAAAGGTTCGGTTCGGCAGCTTTTCGGTGCAAATGTCCAATTGTCACCACGATGTTTTGAACATATCGTACAATCTGGCAAGAAAATGTTTCCAACAAAAGTTAATCGATACACAGTCATCTATAAATCCCAATAAAAAAATTTCACAAAACTTTTTTTTAATAAAAAAATATGATTATGTTAATTTTTTAAATGTCACTAAGTATTTTCTATTACATATTGTTGTAGCTGATGTCAAGACGAATCCAATGACCTACTTAACTACGGCTTTAAGTCTTCAAATAATGCTAGAATAATTTTGTCCAGCTAGATTCGCGATCGGCACCACTGTGCGTCATCTAATAATTTCGTTTGGGTTTATAATATAAAATATTAAGAGGCTTCCTGCCGTAAGATCGGAATGAATATATTTCCCCAGCTAATGGTGAACACCTCAGAAAATAATTCAAACCCTACCTCGTTCCGACAGGCACACCGGAAGCAGCGCACCCTCCGACACGTACTCCCTGACCCGTTGGCACCCCGAACAAAAGTTTGCTATCGAACCTCGAACGACTAATAAACCACACATCGACCGGTCGAGCGCAAACGGAAGTAGGGAAACGTAATGAACAGAAACGCGCTCGGGGTACATTCCAATTTCCACTCGGAACTAGAACAGGCCGAACCAGAGCGAGAGAGCAAGAGAGATAGAGAGACAGAGATGTGGTTGGGGCGTTGTACGTGTACGTCGTTGATCACGCGAACGCTTTCGAAAGCTGCCGGGCGTCGAACAATGGCCATTGTATCCGGAATCTGGGAATTAGCCGTCAGGCTGGTCCGCGGGCTAGGTCGGGCCCGTTTCAAGGATCACGGGCCGCAGGACGTCGCCGCGTCAAAAGGCTTAATCGCAGCGCCGCGCCGAGCCTAGCCGAACCGAGCTGAGCGCGCGACCGGTGTCAAAGCGAACCGGCCGATACGAGACGCAATGCCCGCGACACGTTATCCGGAATTCCAGCACGCCTAGACGCGTGCTGTCGCCAGATCGTCTGGGACAGACCCTTTGCATAGGAATCGTACAGGGTGTACACACGCGATATTTTGATATAATGCACCACTTCGAACCGTGTACCGAGCGGCGACAATACCAGCGCCACCGGCATCGCAGATCCTGGATTTCCTACGTCTCTACTGTCCAATACTGTACCGCGTACTGGGTGGATTCGATTGTTGGTGTTGGACATTGGGTGTTTCGTACCTGGGGTGATATGCGATAATTGATTTTAAATGTGAGTTACTTTTTGAAGAGTTTTGGAACCTTGTTTGACGTCTTTTTAGATATGGCATTGCAAAAACCCTTCTTTTATTTATTTAAGACAAATGATGTCTCCGACAAATAATTTTCGAGATAGAAGTTCCCTGATAAAAATTTCCCATTAATTCCATATCACGGTGCCATCGTATTTCATTTCGAACAAAATCTCCATCGACGACAAAAAATGATTGATTCGACGCGGAATGACCCGTAAAGGAAATCAAATTACTTTTATGCACATTGTTGTGTAAAATCACGACGCGCGACGTGACAATCAGAAAATCGGTGACCTTTATATTCGTTACACTTTTTCGCATTTCATCAAATGGGTACGTGGGATTTAATGAAACATTGTCTAGCATCGCATGAACAGCATTTACACAAAGTTTCAGCTACATCGGGATTTTCGAGTGACCACAAGACCTCCGTGAAAGAGAAGGGGGTTAGTACCGCCATCGAATGGGCGAGTATATCAAAGGAAAATCCACGTGCGCGTCGCATAAAGATATCAGTGAACACCTGGTCCAGGGTAAACCAGCCAGTATGACGTAAACGGCCGTGTGTAATCAGACCACCCTGTACATAGGCAGCTGCAGCTGCGTGCATAGTCGCGGTCTTGCAATACAAGTGCAAAGTGAGCGCGGGAGGAACAGACGGGGAGAGAAGAGAGGGTGATAGAGGTGGAAGGAGGAGGAGGGTGGTAGAGTATGGTTGGACGGTGAACATGTTCGCCTGCTGGTGTACGCGGTGCCGTCTAAAGCAGTGCCTATCAATGCCACTTGCGCGACAATATGACAATGAACGCTCATGGCACGGATCGACTAATACTAAAGGAGCCCGATGCGAAAGGTATATTACGGACCGTCCTCAATGGCTCGTCACGACCGATTATTAATATCGTGCTTGCTGCGCGCACCTTCAGAGAGAGAGAGAGAGAGAGAGAGAGAGAGAGAGAGAGAGAGAGAGGGACCGGTTTGTCGTATTGCTTTACGCTCGCGCGATCGGATCGTTCCCGTTTGCGACGCAACGAGACGACGTTATTATACCGTCGCGGCGTATTTTCAGCCTACTCCATTCAACTCGAGTTTAACCTTCGCGCGCTACTCTATTTTTGCGCGACTGCTCGCCCTACCCTCGTCTATGATCGCAACAATACGTTCCGCGGCGACGCGGATTCTGTCAAGTCGCTTTTTAGCACATTTTATTAGCTCGCTTTCTTGCTGTCTGTCTGTCTGTTTGTTTGTTTGTTTGTTTCTTCGGTACAAATTTTACAATTGATTTTAAACTAACTTCCCGATTAGCTAGAGACTTGAAATTTTAAACATAGCTCAGATCTGGATGACAATGCAATATTTAAAAAATTTTTTTTAAAAAAGCCTATCCGTTTAGAAGATATAAATGATTAATAAATTTAACCGTTACACTCCGTCGAACCTTTGTTTTTGACATTTTACCACGGCGTTTCGATATGATGCGGTCGCAATATCGTCTGAAATTTACTACATGTCTCTGTTATAATCTCATCAAAATGTTTAAAATCAATTGAAAAATTTACCACACACAAGACTAAAAAGCAGAAAATAATTATTTAAATAAAAATAAATTCTTTAAAAATACCACGTTTTTAAAACGGACTAAAAAGTATAAAATAATTTTTCCTAGCCCCATACACAGATTCCTAACCCCGTACAGATAGTCCTGAAAATTTGTGATTGTGAATTTTTAATAGCTATGAAAATGCATGAAAGATTTAAAACGAAAAACGTGGGGCGCAAGATAATACATAGTAAGGAGTGTAGAGAATAGCTGCCGTTGAGAAAACTCGCACAACAGTTCATGTCATTTGCAGTGCAATAAAATTGTTAGTGATTTAGGTGTTCATGCATCACTTATCTATTGCATGCGCCCCACGGTTTTCGTTTGAAATCTTACAAGTATTTTCATAGCTATTCAAAATTCACAATCACAAATTTTCAGGACTGGGTTAGGAACTCTGTACGGGGTTAGGAATCTGTATGGGGCTAGAAAAAATTATTTTATACTTTTTAGTCCGTTTTTTAAACGTGATGTTTTTTAAAAATTTATTTTATAGTTTTTAGTCCGTTTTAAAAACGTGGTATTTTTAAATAATTTATTTTTGTTTAAATTACGCTACCACTGGACCCATCAATGTGCCTGGTTATGTCCAATATGGCGACGTTTTGACCTGTCCGCGTATAACTTTCGAATCAGTAAACTCATTTTTGCCATTGCAAAAGTTGAAAATTTTTGGTCCCCCAAAGTGAAGTTTAACCCATTCGAAGCGATTATCATTAATAGCGCACTTTGATTACAAGGGATTACATTCCTTGATCAGTAAATTTATTTCTAAAAAAGTTGTGGTTGTTAAAAATCGGACACTTCAAATGCAACCGTCTAACACCTTCGATTCAAACAAAAATGTCCACAACTCCCGGATTAACCAATAAAGTAAAGAGGTGAAATTCGCAGGAGAATTTCCTCTAATTTTGTCGAATCGATATAAAATGATTACGGGGTTGAACCGCCGCGACAGTTGCGTCACACAATTGAAGCTTGTTTAAATCGAAAACCGTGATTCGCGTGGGTGTGAGAAAGCATCAGGAGCGATCAGGAATGATCACGGACGATGAAGAAGGACAGAGAGAAAAAAGTGTGTGAGAGAGAGAGAGAGTGCGGGGGGGACATTGTGCGTTCCGCGCGCACGGAAAAATAAATCTTATTGTTTCTCAAATCGAGTTTACTCGCGCGGTCCAGCTGTCATGCTCGTCAACCGGCACACGGCAAAAAGTTTAACGATGTTATCGCGCTGTCCAAACAGAGCCGGCGACGCACCTGGTGGCGTGTGCTCGCTGTGTCTAGGTAAATGTACACAACGGTGTACGCCCCCGCAGCGCTCCGTGATTTGCGTGCGAGTCGCGCGTCGAATCGAGCCGAACTGAGCGGATGCCGCGCGCGGATTGCGAGCGGGACCGTTTCGCGAATGCTGCGTCCGTGCTGGAAATTACCCTACCACGAGTCGAGAAGTGCCGTTCAAGTACCGGGGAATCCCTGTGAAATACCGGACCGACATCGTGCAACTTATTGTCGGCCGTTGCACTCGGTTGCACGTCGCGTTTACCTCCACGCTGCAATACGCTGTTCTCTGCTGGCGGAAATAGATGCGATTTTCGCGTTTGATCTCGATCCTCAAACCATAGAGCTTTACGAAAAAATTCATGACTGAAAACATTAACGATTAGAATTAGTAAATATAATATGGTAGTATCGTTAATGAAAGTTGTGCATCTTTGTGTCCAGGGGATAGTTTATCCTGTATTTTGCATTTTTCGTGTAGATTTATTCAAAATGATATAAATATTACCTTGTACATGTGACGAGTTACGGATTGCAGAACGACAGAACTGCAACACCCTGTAAAACGATAATAAAGATAATAACAGTAATAGTTGTCTCTAATGCACACGCTATTCTGAAGAATGAAAAGGGAGGAAATAATAAAAAGAATGGCATGCCCTCGCAAACTATCGTGTTAGATTCAGATTACACGAGCAACAACGTTGCTATTACGTCTAATCATGGACATTTTTACGTAATGGCTATGTATAGTCTATTCTATGACACACGGCTGGGACTTTTCTAAATTTTATGTCAGAGAAACCATTACATATTAAAGATCGCCGTTTATAGATTACGAACGCTGATGAAAATTTGAAAGCGCAATATTGTTTCACTGCATGGAGTCGTTGTGTATGCATTTATAATATTCAATTTTCTTTTCAAAGAAATTTATATACGTGAAATATCCTCGGATAATAATTGCATGAATTTTATCAATTTAGATTAGCTGTTTGCCCCACTATGCGTTTGCTGTTCTTATCGGAACTAATAGAAGTCGTACGGTGGAGATAACTAGCAACTCTCTGTTATCGAAACCAGTCGATTATCGGAATAGAATTGTCCCCAGGCAAATTCGGATAAGGGAGGCTGGACGGTAGCAAGTTGAACGCGATTATTCGCGAAAGCATCGCGTTCTCCGATCGATGTTAGCCCGCGTCGGGCCGAGTGGTTGCTCGCGGCCGTTTTTTAAGGGAGCACCGAGCACGAGCTTGACGTTAATTGTATCGTTTTTGAACGATGGGGCGAACGAGCGTTGAAAAAAACCGGCTAGCCTGCGTCGGGCCCGCTCTTTCAATCCCCGGGACGCTTCGTGTCTCCGCTGTACAGAAATCCGTGAATTTAAGGGTGATGCTCGTTACCCGTTTCCCTGATTTCGTTTCACCGTCCAGCCGAGCAAGTCTCCAATCTCTCGTTAAGCGGGACTTCGTTATTAATTATCGAAGACAAGCAGAAATTCTTCTCGCGCGGGGTTGTCGTTTTTTCGCGAGCAACTCCGGCCAGCGCCAGAGACACGAAGAGAAAGAAAGAGAGAGGGAGGAGAGAGATAACGCCAGAGCGTGACCAAGAGGAAGAGAGAGAAAGACAGTGTAGTGTGTCCAACGAAAATTACTGGGGCTTTCGAGCCGCTCGTTTCGGCCCGATAACGCGACGGTAATATTTCCCGCTCGAGCCGCCTTAAATCTGTCCGGATACGCGATGCGGAATTTTGTTTACGACCCTCTTGTCCCGCGATAAAAACAGTTACGTTCGTTTCGACGTTCCGAAAGGGCATGCCCGCGCACCACTCGACTACGCGGAATTCCACTCGAATCGATTGCAGCGTATTTTGGAAATGCACCACCGGAAAAAATGGGAAAAATAGTAGCGTCCGTGTCGGTAACTAGCCGCCATGCTATCGCCAAAAAAAAGGAACTTAAAACAAAACACATTGAAAATCACAAAGAAGTACTTATTTTTACAATATTTATTGAAACTGTACCTATGTATACGATAAACCTGGTTCCGGAACGATCTTTTTAGTCATTTCAATCCAAGATGCAGATAAGAAATGTTTCTAACAATAAGAAATTATACCAGGACATAAGTTAAAATTTCAGAAGAGCATTTAAATGTTTTATTTGATAGTTGCTTCCTCCTAAAATATTTTTAGTATTTCAGTCGCGATTTTCTGGAGACGTTAGCGAAATTAATTTGTGCCGAGGCGGACGAGTAAAAATAGTTCGACAGAGAGCACCGCTTACATTAAGCCAGAAGCAGCATCGGCGCGTAGGTGAATCCTTAAACGGTTTCGCAGCGAGTGGGAGAGCTAATTAATTTCAGCACAGAGGAACGAAAGCGCCCCCGCGCGCACTTCTGATCGCTTAATTGCTTAATTAGATGAAATCTGATTTCAATAACATTTTTCAATTGGCGCGTAATTTCCGCGCGAGTGTCGCGCTGTGCTTCGCGAAATAAATTACATCGACAATTACAAAATCAATTGCCGCGTTCTCTGTGTGAGCGTAGTCTTATTCTGTCTCCGATTCTGGAGCAATCAGGACACTCGAATTTGTAATTAATCGCGGAATTAACATTTTGTTCAAACACTTTACGGCCACCTCTAATTATTTTACGTATGTACTTTCGACGTTTCACCGGCACAAGAGCGAATCAAAAATCCGATCACTGAATGGAGTAATATTTCCCGTTTTAATTAACATTTACCGGGCAGTTGGTATTAGTGGAAAATAATATTGTTGATTAATTTACAAGTTTAAATCATGTTTTGGTAATGAGTTTATTTTTCTCTTTTGGTCGTGTTAAGTGCAAAATTTTTAAAAATATATATCAAGTAGATTGATTAGTGCGTATATCATTTAAATAAAAATAAAAATTTTACAAGCAATAGAACAAAATTGATATTAAGTGAATTCTAAGGACATCTTGACAAAAAAATAATTTTTAACAAATTGTACAGAAGTGGGACGTTTAAGAAGGACCTCAAAAAAGATAAAGACTTAAAGAACGGCTCACTCGGACAAAAATATTTGGAATTTCCACGGGGCAGTTAAGGTCAAAATCACTTTTATTCCTCGGTTGTACTGCTGTTAATGAAAGGGAGGAAAGAATTCATTTCCTCCGCCGTTGGTTTGGTCGAAGGAAAAGGGAATAAATAAAAGAGGCGAAATTCCTGGTCGCTATCGGTGTGAAACAGCTTAAAGTTCGCACGCAGCTCAAAATTAAATCGTAAAGGGGTCGCGAGAGTAATAGAGAGAGAGAGAGAGAGAGAGAGAGAGAGAGAGAGAGAGAGAGAGAGAGAGAGAGAGAGAGAGAGAGAGAGAGGAGAGGAGTTGGAAAAGACACGTGCGGTTTCGGGGTCTCCGGGCCGCGAAATACTTACACGTCACGTACGTCTGACGTCCCGTACGAAGCTGTTCCGCGGAAGTTCGCGAACCGAGGGCATTCCTGTGGCCGACGTTATCTCGTTGCTGCTGCTACGAATTGGCCAAGTTTGGTAATACGATGATAAACAGAAACTGGAAAGGGTGTGCGTCGGCGGTCTGCGAAATATCGCTATACGTCATCCTTGGTTGTCCGTGGCGGCTGCGGAACTCCCAGCTGGCTGGAGACTTCCGTTTCCACGGGACCGTTCAAACTCACCCACCCCGTTGCTAAACTTATCCAATACATATTTTCCTTTTCAATAAAAACTACCGTCCTGTCTGGTTGCCCGTAAATGGACTCGCGACGATACGATTTTCTTTGCATAAGGGGAAACATCGGTCCTCTTCAACCCCTGTCTGGTCAAGATAACCACAATGGACTACCGACATACATAATGCGACGTTCAGTTTCACTATTTACTAAAAAATAGTCTAATTAATTTTACACACTTTCAATAAAATATTTTATCGGTGAAGACAGGTAAAAATTTTCCTCATCCATCAGAAGGTATTGCAGAAACGATCAACGAACAAAATGATCCTACTCAATAATTACGTAGTCAGAGATCGCAGTAAAGAGAGCAGCGCCAAAATTGAAGTTCACTAACTGTTCAATTGGCAAAACATAGCCGATAAATCCTCGAACCACCAAATTACAATGCACACGCATCACTCAGCCGTATATGAATTGATATAAAACGTTAATGCAACAACGTAATTCAAAATATTAATCATATTGTTATACAGTGTTGCCTTCATAATCCACTACCCGCAAAGTCAATTAGCAAACTGCAGAAATGTAAAATTCAATTAGCATTATGCGCAGGAGCGTACGTTTGTTGTTCAACTGAAAACCCCAGCTCGTTCCGAAGCTTCCACTAAACAATTTCAACCAAATTGCAAAAGCACTTGCGAAGAGTGACGGTATATCCTGTCTCATTACGAGATGAAACATGTTCGTCGTCAAATGATAAACTTCAATTCGTATTCTTAATTACTAGAAAATAAAAAAGTCTGCGTTGAGGAGAGATTGTAAGACACAGAAATAAAATTATATCTTCTTAGATTCTTTTTCTACTGTTTGAAATTACGACAGCAATTGTGTTTATAAATGTATAAAATCCGCAGCCTGTTAATTACCATCTCCACTGGCACCAGCTCGCATGCCTGCCAACAAACTTATCCGACGTCTTTACTGTTTCCTATTTCGCCCGCTCGTTCCGATCATAAACGCATAAAACCTGTGGTCTACTGGCAGAGATCCGAAGCCGGAAAAGCAAAAGAAAAATCCCCGGAGCATGCAGTGGCCGGAGGGTGCATTTACACGTAAAAACTCGATCGGGCTGTTGCTGGGAGATTCTCGCAGCGGCGATAATAAAACGGCGGCGATGTTGAGGGGGAGTGGTAGCCTGCGACCCCCTCGGTATCGAACGACATCTACGTATAAGCCCATAAACAAGATGATACGATCTAGGTGTAACGATGTTTCCAACAAAATTAGAGGGAAACTGCAAACAACCCCGTCTCAGTTCTCTCGTTCATCCCCGTTTAACCTCACACTACCTTGTTTCGCAGGCTGTGCCAGGGATGCTGGCCCCTCTATCCCTCTCCCTCTCTCTCCGGTTCCCAGAGAGAACCAGTTCGCGTTCAACGCCACGACAACCCTTCATTCGACTCGTTAGGGTGGCTGGAAACACGATACCAAACAGTAATGAAAAGCCTATCCTACACTCGGTTTCTCGTAGAGCCGTTTATGCTTAGCCGTCCTATGCATAATGCACTCGCACTCGCATACTCTGACGTGACGGTCTGGTGTCGCGCGTTATCGGCGCCTGTGTGTGACAGATAAACCGGCCTTCCCTAAATGAGCAACAACGTCACAACGCCGTTGTTTATTCGATTATAGGCTTAATCGTCAACGGAGAGAAGCCGGCGTCTTTGTGCTCCGACAGGAATACCCCGCCGCGAATTAAATATCGAAACGTCGATCCGACGGTGTGCGACTGACGCACACCGTCTCCGTCGATGACGCTCCCTAACGAACGCGTTCGTAATTCGAACCGAATGAACTATGGCATGCACTGAGGAACAAAGCTTAGCGGGATTTGAAACGCGGTTGAAAGCTTTGGTTTTATTGCAATATTATTTTTATTACGACATTACTAATCCAATTACAAAATTTGCATCTTTCAAACACAAATGTAGACAAAGTACTAGCGATTTCACAATGCAGCAGGGTCAGTTTAAAGGCAAGGAATATACTTTTAGTATTATATTAGAGACGGGGTTGCACCATGGTTCTCGGGCAGAGGTTTATCGCGACAATTTATTGTAACATTCAATCGTTGTAGAGCAGATCATTATCATCTTGCAGCATCTCTTTCACGACTACATATAATAAATGATTTCAAATGTAACTGCGGCAATGAGGTTCAAGATCTTAACCAAATCATTTGGCAATGTACCTTGTTGGAATCACAAAGAGTTGATCTTATGAAAAAATTCGGGAAGCTCAATTTTTCCCACCCTTAAATATCAGATCGTTACTTTATGTACCGAATATTCAGGCATGTTATTTTCTTTTAAATTTTTTCAAGCAATGTAATTTAAAGATTTAAAGTTATGTACTTAATGTGCTCTGCTGTACCTACATTACTAATGTTTAACTATAAGATGTAGGCTATTAATGTATAGCTTTATAATCCCCCATGGGGTGTTCCAATTAACCTCCCATTAAAAAAAAAAATTTGCATTATTAGAATATACGACAATAAAAATGACAACAGCGCTATTAAAATTACGACAAATAGAACATACCCTAACAAAACTGTCCAACCACGTGTCAGCCAGCGTGTCGAAGCACACCACCAAGTGTCCCAATACTCACGAACTGTATATACACACAGATGTATCACCGATAAAAACCGAGGTCCCAGAAGATAGTTAATCCAGATCTCGTAAGGGTTGTATTTCAGCATCCCCGAGATAGGAATCGACGGTGCCAGAATGGGATCTAGAGATTAGGGGATCGAGTTGCTGGCATAGATGCAGAGGGGGACTGCGAAGTACACAACATCTTTCACAGTCCACTCGTTGACAGATCATTCCCGTCAGATAATGCAGTTTCGCTAGGGTGGTTTCTCTCTATAATCGCATCAACCCTTCCACGATCCTTAATGACTGCGTTTTTATTGCTTCAGCACTCGGGGCGAATCAAACTTTCGACGTCAGTTTAAGACACCTAGAGAAAGATCGCTGTCTCTCTGTTGACCGTTGATTGCACTGCTCTGCACTGCCACTGCTATCTGCATTCGAGCTGCATATTTAATGAAACGTCATCCGCAACGGGCTCAGAGCTTCTACTTACAGCCCCGGCGATACTCGAACCTTGATGTAGTGACTCTTCCCGCAGAATGCTCATTGTTCCATTGTCACTTTGTTGGCCCGTAACGTGACGCTACGTCACAGAACCGCCGTATGTTGTTTACCCGTGGACCCGTCGCTGCGTCATTCGTGGAAATCGATTTGTTTACCGACGCGATTCGTATCGCATTACCGGGGGTAACGAGTGGAATAATAATGCACCGGCCTTCGTTCACCGACGCTGACATACTTTCTGCATGATGCCTCACGCTGACGATCTCTCAAGACCGCTGCATTCGCGCTCGTCGATGATTTTCGACGATTTTACTCGAATTTACGCGAGAACCGTAATCACGACAAATTGTTTGCAATTTATTAACTTCCCGATTTTATAGGGAAGTTATTGTAATTACCCCGAAAATTGAAAATCGAATTTTTAGCAGATCTTCACGTTTCATGGTCATTGGAGTCATTTTAGACTATTTTTATCAAAATGTCGGTATGTGTGTGTGTGTGTGTGTGTGCGTATGTCCGTTTCTATGGTATCAAATTTTTCGTTAACGTTTTCAGAAAAAGTAACAACGCGATCGGAATGATGAATGATGCAATCGATGTGCCCCGCTGTAACTTAGAGCTGATTAGATTTTGGTCCATTTTGATCAAGTAGTTTTTTAGTTTTTTTAGTTTTTTTCGAAAGAAGTTCATTCAACAATGCAATTTATACGAGAGAACGGAAAGTTTCCACCGAAGAAACAAACGTAATTACACAAAAAATTTTTTTTTCGATTTTTTTAAAACTAGAAAAAAAATTTTTTTTTTTTAATCTTTTTTTGTACCTTAAGATGATGTTTCCGCTTACAATAATCGAAAATTATCCTAATGCAAGAGTGAGTTAATCATCTCTACTCCCGAGAATACATTTTCAAAGAATATCGATGAAAGTACAAAAAAAAATTTATATTACAATCTTTAAAAAAACAATCAGTTCAAAACGAATTATTAACTGAGATTAAATTGAAAATTAATATGAACTATATGATAATTATTAATAACAGTGATGTTGAAAACGGATTGGTTAATGGAGCACACATGCGGAATATTAAAATTTATTACTTTTGAAGAGAATACTAAAATTCCGTCTATATTGTGATTAGATTTTCAATTGGCCAGAGTAGGAGTGAAAGTAAGAACTCGTTATCGTGATTATATGAAAAATGCAAATATTGATCAAAATTTAACACCAATAATAAAAATATCGAGTCAAGTAAATATGTCGAGTGAGGAAAAATATCAAATCACACGTAGTCAATTTCCAGTGGTTCCTGCTGAAGCGATTACGATTCATAAAAGTCAGGGATAAAAAACATACGAGAAAGTATGTTTGGATTTTAAAAAATCAGAAAGGCCAACTTTACAAATGTTGTATGTAGCACTGAGCAGAGTTTCAAAATTGAGCGCGGTTTATATATTTCGGGACAATTTAAATTAACAGTATCAAAGAAAACTGCAATCAATACTGCAACCCCGGATAATGATGAGTTGTACCGTTTGCGAAAAACTAATTAAGTCAATTTATATTGCAACATTAGTATGCTATAACAAGGAACCAAGCGAGCAACGAGCATACGATATTGGTTTAATGCGACGCCATATAGCAAACATTTTGATAAGTAGAAAACTATTGAATTTCCCTGAAAACGTATAATATTCTTAAAACGTACACTTAATAAATAATAATAATAATATACAGCAACTAATGAATCGGGAAGTTCTTTGTGTGGCTCGTGGAGAGTCACACACAAAATGAAAGACATTAATAGCTGTGGGCCCTATACTAGGATTGCGTACCACTAACATTCTCGCAAGAGCAGTCCTGCCCGCGAGCTCGCGAAGCGGGCGAGCAACAACAACCCTACTCGCGAGCGAGCGAAGCGAGCGAGCAACAATAGCCCTCTAGTTTTCATAGATTTTGATGTATCGTACATACACACGAAAGTCGGTTTTGGGAAATTTAATTTTGGATAAAAGTAGTCAGCCCAGTCTCGTTACTTTCAGCTAGGAAGAGAAAATAATATGGAAATGATCATACAGAATTTTTAATTATATTTTCTACACCATGAAAAACGAACGAGACATTCAGGTAATTTGTTTCAGCTGGCACACCCAGTGTATGGTTGGCATAACGGTACGGAACATTTGTGAGAAAATCTGCATTACAGATTACAGGTCACTGGTTAATAATTACAGATTACCAAATGTAATCATGACTACTGATTCATTCCAGAAACGACTAATTGATTAATGATTAGAATTACAATGATTGCGTTTAATAATCAATTACTGGTCCGAGCGTATCCGTTGTAAACGCATGAAATCGGCAACCTAGTCGTTAGAGAGGGGAACTTTGTAGATTAGTTGAAAAAAGTTTGGAAAAAGATCGAGTCTACGAGGTTTTAATGGAGTTTAGTGTGACTTCATCTCATTTTTAATTTGCTTCGCCCGTTTACGGAGGGAATAGAATTTCATTCGCGCACTGTTTAATTCCAGTTTCTTCGAGTTCAACTACAAAACTGGGAATTTGCATGTAGCTCCCGTGGTCTACTTAGCGAGTACAATTTCCGGGAAAGATCGATAGAACTGGAATTTAATGCAGCTTCATTTTCTTTTTAATTTACCGAGACTATTCAACGAGCGAAGAGAGTTTAATTTCTTCAGTAGTTAACCGCCAACAATGTAGCGCAATTTTCAAGCCGTGCGACCATTGTTTTGCATTCTCCGAGTCTTGTCTGACATGAAAAATTGATAAAAATTGTGATAGTACTATCACACCTATATTAGAATTTTTAAAAAATATTTATAACCCGAAATCGCACAAATATATGTATGCAATCGATTACCAGCGAATTATTTTGACCCACTTTCTTGATTGAAATTGCGTTGTATACTTTCCAAACAATGTTTTACATTTACGCTTCCGACCTGGACCCGGAAAAAACGTCTGATTACAAAGAGTTATTTTCAGTTTCCCCGATGCAGTGAATTTGCATAATTTTCTACGATCTACCTCCTGTGTAATATTCCTGCTGCTGCAGGTCAATGCAGTTATACTTTATTTTTTATTTATTAGCAGCATTTATGAAAAAAATTAGAGTTAAACACAAACTCTCCTTTTTAAGGAGTTTTTTCTCTACAGTTTAGAGGAGATGTCATTAATATTTTTATGGTAATGGGATATTGCTCAACATTTTCAACGTGTTAAACATGGTACAAACATGTTTAAACATATATAGTACTATGAAAAAATACATTATTCTACATATATAGGAGAGTTTATAGAATCATTCAATATTCTCAATCTTAAAAATATGTCATTTCATCGAAATTAAATTTCTCAAGACGAAAAATTTTCTATACTTCACCAATCTTCTCCAAGGAGACAAAAAGAGCTCTAATTTCCTCTTCCACTCTAATTACCCATATCCCTACAGTCAGCAGGTTGCTGGAAGAGAGCGCGCACTAAGCCAGGTGTACGCAACATCGACGCAACAAGCGTTTCCAGCAGAGTATCTCGTAACCGTGTGCCTAGGAGATTACATCGGTGCTCGTTGACATCGCGCAAGAAGCTGGCTAAACAGGGGTGTGCGTGGAGTGTATCGGTACAGGAGCAGATAAATCTCTCTAGCTCTCTCAAAAAGACAGCAGAAGAAACGACGCCGGACGGGAAGAGCCGTGAGAGGTGGGGGTGAGACAGATAGTTTTCTTTCGTCGGGAGCCGTGGTCGTCAAAGAACCTATCGATCTTCGTCGAACAAAGGAGCTACTTTAATTATCGACTGTGTCTCGCAGCACCGGGCCCACCCACTCGACTATTTGGTGTCCTTTGTGCGAACTCGAGCCGCGGGCGTAGTTGCGTGCGGGGGGTGGAAACCTGGGGATTGGAAAGACAAGGGACGAAAGAGGTCCCCGAGTCCAGCCCGGTGCCGTCGCTTCCAGCCCAGCCGGTAAAACAATATTGGCCAGTCGCATGCGCCGTTAATAAGTAAATACGAATTAGCATTCCGAGTCCTTTGCCGGTATAAATCAAACGAATTAATTACAGCGCCGCGCCCGGGGAAGAGACGGGCACACGAGAGAGTAGAGACCCACCCCCGGACCGTCCACCTCTTCCGGAAGAAAGAACCCGGGGCTGGCATATTGCTACCCGTAAATACTAATAAATCCCTGGCCCCGTGCACTCGGCCACGTACAATCCGATCGCACGCGCTCGCGAGACGCGTCCGCTTCATTTAACCCGGTCCTCTTTGCTCCAGACGGCGGCGAAAGTGTCCTTTAAGGGCGACGGATCAAGGGATGACGAGGGTGGCTCGTTGGTATTCCGTTCGGCTGATTTTAATGCCGGCAGTAGGGCTAGGTTTTTCTTAGACAGCCCACGGAAGAGGGATTTGGATGAAGTATGGTGAATGATGGTGGTTTAGATGCTGTCTGGATGATGGGTATGGCTTGATACCAGAACCAGTGGTTCAGTGTTTTTGGTTAATCTATGAATGTTTTGAATTTGATAGAGAAGAATCACGTGTACAGTCAAACCTGTGTTTGTGCGGTAGATAGGGACTGCAGAAAGAAAACCGCACAAAAAAATATTCACATACTTCACAAATAACTATAATTTTTCACAACATATTAAAGAAAATATTTTTATTTTTACATCAGGGATCTGTACTACAACTTTTGAGCGTAGGACCGGGATAACGTACCACGCAATTTGTAGGACAGTGTGGCTGTTAAATTATATAAATATTAACTAAGCAACAGTAAAAAAATCAGCTGGTTAGTAATCATTTTTGATGACCTCGTTGTCGATACATGTTGGAAGGAGGGGACTCGTTGATCAAACCATACATTTTGTAGGACAAATATTTTTTCGAATAATTTAGATAATTATCTTGAGATTTAACAAAAGAAACCCAGTTAGTAATAAATTTTTGAGAATCGTCAAATCGACATATTTTATCCCTGCTACCCCTGTTAGCTACCACAATCGAGGTACCACAAGAGAAAAAGTTGGGCGTCTCATTAAAATGAAGCTACTCACGGAATATTAGCTTGATAGTAATAACTTGTAAAAATGGTCGGTGGATCCTGGACTAAAAATACAATAATTAAATTACACATGGAAACATTTTAAAAGATTTTAATTTCTTATTTTAAACATGGAGTACATAAAACTGAACATAAAAGTTTCAAAGTGTACATAATTCAATACATATACACTGTGTCCTGCTGAAATAAGATCAGCAGGATATCTCGGAAGACGTTACCGTTATCAAGAAAGTGTTCCTACAAAAGTTGTTTGGTATAACGCGCTACATTACGTAGTATTAATTGTTTTCTTGTGGGTGGAGTGGTGGAGGACATTTCAAGGTTCCTTGATTTTTTAAGTGGAATGTCCTATTTTTTATACCATAGATCGATAGTGTATCAAATTCTGAGCATAAAAGTGTTGATCTTCATATGTCCCAAACCTAATAGTTAACGAGATATTATCCAAAGAAGAAAGAAAATTGTTTCGATAATATTTCGTTAACTAATAGGTTTAGGATACATGAAGGTCAACACTTTTATACTCAGAATTTGATACTCTATCGATATATGTTATAAAAAATAGGACATTCCATTAAAAAAAATCAAGGTGACCTTGAAATGTCCTCCACCACTCCATCCATAAGAAAACGATTAATACTACGTAATGTAGCCCGTCATACCAAACAACTTTTGTAGGAACACTTTTTTGGTAATGACAACGCCTTTCGAGATATCCTGCTGATCTCATTTCAGCAGGACACCCTGTATAAGAACATTGAGCATGAAGTTGCCTGATGCAATAGGTAGAAAATGGCTGATACAGGATGTACGTACACATTGATGGAAACAAAACAATGCCAACACAGTTGAGATTGACCTAATCTCGCGGCGAACTTACATATGGCTAACAGAATCTCGATATTCATATACCGCATTAAAAAATCGCATAAAAAAAGACAGCACAAAAACAGGTTTGACTGTATTAAAAATTTGAAACCGGTCATTTGACATGCAGTGGTTCAGCGTTAATTTTCTAAGATAGTAGGATAAGTTGCTCAAGTCGTACCAGTGCTTAAGTCGTACCACTTGAATTTTTAACGAAGTACGGCAACAACAGCACATACAACGGCAACCAAATATACATCTGAGTCAACCAAGTTGCTTTACGTACTATTGTCTGCCATAAACCAGCCTCATTATAAATCCTGTCATCAAGTAAGTTTATTTCAATTTTCTTATGATTTTCTGCATATGTTTGGTAGTTAATCTTGCAAGTAAATTATTGATAAAATTATGTTCCTTATTAAATATAAATTCAGCAGAATTTACGTAATCGCTTAGTTGAAACGAAATCGTATTAATTTTATTCAGTTAGGTTATGTTTACTTTTTAAATTTAACTTGTTCCGTGTCTTAAGTCGTACCCATATCAGATTCCTAAGTCGTACCACCTCGTCAGTCGAAATAACGTCAACGCAGAATAAAGAAAACATAAAAAAATGCAGCAAATAAAAGAAACGCAGTAATTAATAAAAAGGAATTGGCATTAAAAATTAAAAAGAAGAAAAGCGATTGGTTTTGTTTTATTTGTGGAGAAGATCGGGAGGGAAACATGATTCAATGCTTGAAATGCAAATCATGGGTGCGCAATGTATGCGCTGGAGTTGACAAAAGAACAAAAAGATTTGTATGTGATGTTTGTACTAACTGAACACCTATGTATCATGTAAACAGATTAATGAAAAATACGTTTTAATTATTATTGTTGCTTAATTGAATGCTTACAATTAGTTACGACTTAGGCTATAGGTGGTACGACTTAGGAACCCGGTTCCTTTAGTCGTACCGATGTAAGGTTTTAAAGATTTAGTTTATTTTACGTGAAAGCATATAGATTTTCTAATTTCGTTATAATAAATAACGACAATATTAACACAAGTGTTGAATAACACACTAATTTCTATTTGTTTGATAAATCCTGTTTTATACGGTTTTTTTCTTAAGAGGTACGACTTGAGCAACCTTACCCTAATTTTATAAGGTAGTTCGATAGAAGCAAAAATGTTGAGAAATTACTGGTCTTCATTAAATTCGTATCAGTGTTGTCGAGCATCCGAGGCGTAACAGAATGAGCCCCGGTTAACTTCTGCATCGATCGCAACCTCGAATTGGACCGTATACGTGTTCACCCCCGTTCGTTTTTTTTTCGCCGTAAACGGGTCGAAGGTTTGTTGGCTTACGGTACGTGTAATACGGATCCAGTTCAAGTTGTGTCAAACAACACGTAACTCGATGGCGAGTACACGGCGACGGTAACGTGACCGGACTAGTGATTCGATTAGACTGTAAGTGAGCCATGACCGAACGTCGCGTCGAGTTATACCGTTGTCCTCTATGCAAAGGGGTGGGAACTTAAAAAATTTCGCCACCCTTCGCACTTGACACCCTTCGTCATCGATCACTGCTTCCGGTCACCTCGGTCCTAGGGTAAAACAGTTTGCTTGTTGCGCGTATACTCCCCATTCGACTCCCTCGATCGCGTCATTATCAGTCATTCGCGATTACCGTGTCGCCATTCGCACCATTCCCCGCGTGCTCTCCGTATTAATTTACTGTAATATTTCGTAAAACCTCGAGTCCAGACTACGGATTTTATGGAAAACCTTCTGCGTCTCTTCCGAACAATCTTTTATTCGAGAAACCTGTTGGAAATGTTGTTTGGATGGAATTGTATTCGAACACTTTATTAGAAATGTTATTTGGATAAAATTGTGTTCGGTGACTTTATTGGGAATGTCGCTCGAGGGAAATTTGATTCGGCTAATCCCGAACCGTGCAGCAGGCACACAAGTTTCGAATGTTTTCGAGCTGATGTCGCGCGGGGACCGATCGGCAAAATAAACCGGGCGTCGTCGGTAGTTTCGCGCGAGAAAATATTGAGACTCGGGTGAAAAATGTTCGCCGGTCGATAATTCATCGGGAATTAAAGTAGCGATGAACTTCTCCAATTGAACGGCTCCTCGTAACGTTCCCTCGTTCGTATTCGAGCCGGCTAGAGAGTACCAAAACTTATTTTCCGGTTTTTAATCACGTAGGATGCTCCATAGATATGTAACTTAAGAACTCCATTTTCCTCAGAACTTCGACGAAGAAGATGAAATAAATCTCTCTCTCTCTCCCGTTTCCTCCTCTCACTCTCTCCCGCTTTATCCATATCTATCTCTATCCGTCTTTATGTCGGTCTTGCTTTCTCTAAAAGGCACACGGTCGCGTAGGAAACGGACGCTTGTTCGCGAAGTGTTTTTCCGTTCGCCCCGCGAGCAGAATTTCTACGAACTTACGAACTTCCATCTGGAATGCAATAACGAAGGGTCGCTCGAGTTATTAAACGCTACTTCCTGATCAGCTCATCGGCAACTGGCCGGCCGATATCGTAAAAAACGCAACGAGCCAGCGTAGTAAATACGCGAGGTTATCGCTCCGAAAAATCCACGGGATACCGTATCCGCCCTCGTAATTCTTCGCTATCGATCTTTCTGTTAAAACGGTAAGCGGTAAGTAGACCGGGGAACTATGCAAATTCTCTATTCTGCGGTTGGAATTGTAGAACATAGAAACGTTCGGAGTATTCGAACTTTTTTATTTTTCGCCGCGTGCATTCCTCGGACGAAAAATGTTGAACCCTTTTCAGTTTTTTAAACTCGGTATGTTGTACTGAAAAATGACTTTCTTCGATTTTCCTCAAGTACAATTTTATTAGACAGGGATTAATTCAAGGTGTAAGAATAATAATTCAGGGATACAGAAATACTTTCATTAATTCAGGGGAGCAGCGGGATTAATTTAAGGGTGCAAAAGACTGACTCAGTGCGGAAACAAATTTAGGAGTGCAGTTGACTCGCCAAAAAATTTGGATATTCTCTGGCGTCCTATCGATTCTTATCGGGCGGTCGCGTCAAAATAGTGAAAATCGAGTGACAGTAATTCGAAGCAGCCCCGTCACCGATTTTCGGCGCGTCGGATGATATTTTTCAGCGGGTAGTGATCGCGATTCATTGGTCGGTTCACCGCGTCGGTCAATAAAAACTGGCCAGCGCGCACCGATTCGCGTGAACGTCGTTGATTTCCACGGGAATTGAACCCGTCGCGGCTTAACTTTCATTGCGTTACCGGGCGGGCGCGTACCCACCGTCATGTGCGATGAATTGCTGAATGATTTTCAGTCCTGGGGCCCCGGGAATGGTTTATATGCAAAACAGTTTATGATTGCTACGGTCTACGGTTAGCTAAAACAGATTAACGTCGGCGCGCATTAGTTAATGCTGAGCGGAGCTACGGTGACGTTTAATATTGACGGGAATATCGTTCTCGATGCGCGGATTGTAAAATTTCAATGTGCCGGCGCCGCGGAAACACCATAACGGCGGGGGACACGTGTCCCTGTCGTGCAATTACGGGCCCCGTTTATCACAAAATTTAACGTTATTATCCAAATAACGGAAGAACATGCGCCCGCGTAGATTGATTCGATGATACTTGACAGGCTCACTTTGTTTCGCGGAACTAGACAACATGCTGATGGCAGAAATTGAAAACAAGATTCGATTGGAACCAGCTCGAGAAAAATATGAAAATTATCTGACGCTGTTTAATCGCTCACATTACCATACTTGATTAAACCGATGATTTCATGCGAATTCGAGAATACCGATACATTATTATCACTGGACTGCGAGTCTTTATGCAAAATAAAAATTGTCCAAGTCAACTGTAAGAAACAGGAGCTACATGAAAATGTATATCCTCTTCTAATAATTTTAACACTAAACCTACCACTGCCGGTCAAATTACCGGTTTTATAGTTTTCATTTCATAATTATTGAAACTATGAAGTTGCTTACGTGGGAATTGATTCGATAAAATTCTGTATCTAAGCACATATTGTCGTAAAAATTGCAGATAAGTTGCATATAATTAAGAGCGCTCTTAGTGCTCGATAGGTTTGGTGTTAATAAGTCAGAAATCATATTACGACATTATTCAATTATACACACATACACGCAGTCACACAGTGGTGCCGAACGCGAATCTAGCTAGACAAAAATCAAACAAAAATCACATTTTCGCAGAAGAGCGCGAAACATGTTGGTACTTCTTTCTAATGAAACTGTTGGTAAGGATCAATGATCATTTACTCGAAGAAGTGTTGTAAAATGCTTATAAAGCAGGTAGAAAATGAGCTTTTGCGGGTGTCAAACCATTGCACGCGCCAGTCGTGTTTCAAGCGTTCCGAACGAACACTGCCTTCGATTTTCTACGTGCCTATTTTGTTTTGTTGGATATGGATAATTCCAAGAAAGGTATGTACTTATATATTTCACAGAAAACCAATAATGTCTACGTAAATAATTGAGTTCTGTATCATTATTTGTAAAGTATTATTTTTTCTGTCTTTGCAAGTTGCTTTACATTTAGGTATAGTTACAAAAAAAGCTTTGCAATCCTTTGTCATACTTTCACTCTCAAATCGTAGATTAAATATGGTAGAACCATCGTACAAAGAATTATCGCCGACCTGTATCAACTTTCTTTGTCTTTTACATTTTATTGGCGCATGCTAAAATTTCTTGCGTGGAGCTATTTCATGTTTTGGCGCAGTGTGGTGAACGTTGCTAAAAGAAGAGCTTGTGTATATAATTATGCATTGCACTATTTTAATTTAAAAGACAGTAGTGCTGATGAAAAGGAGTGTATTAAAAAAGTGTGTGATAGATTTTGCGCAAATTTAAAGAACAGGTGGCAGAAAAGTTACTGTAGTGTAACTAAATTTCTAAACAAAAATGAACTGTGGTTGGACGGTAAAGTGCAGTTTCCAAATAAAAGTATACAAACAGTAGACGTAAAATCTTTTGGTAGAGGACGTCCAATGAAACAATTTGATGAATGTTCTGACAAGAGCAAGAAAAGAAGGATCGATATATTTGTGAAATATATTAGCAGCGAAGAAGTAATATTTGCAGCTGAAACTACATATATAATACTTAAACAAATACAAAATTATATTATATGTGATTTGAAAACGTTGCGGGGTCATTAAACATTATAAATAATTTTGGCCAGCTAAATCACTGAAAAGGTTCGGTTCGGAAGCTTTTCGGTGCAAATGTCCAATTGTCACCACGATGTTTTGAACATATCGTACAATCTGGCAAGAAAATGTTTCCAACAAAAGTTAATCGATACACAGTCATCTATAAGTCCCAATAAAAAAATTTCACAAAACGTTTTTTTAATAAAAAAATATGATCATATTACTTTCTTAAATGTCACTAAGTAGTTTTTATTACATATTGTTGTAGCTGATGTCAAGACGAATCCAATGACCTACTTAACTACGGCTTTAAGTCTTAAAATAATGCTAGAATAATTTTGTCCAGCTAGATTCGCGATCGGCACTACTGTTCGACGTGCTCTCAAAAAGGTGGCTCTCAAAGAAACGTTCGTTCATCCTCCCCAAGTTCCCAAATAATAACACTCAATATGCAGTAATGCGCGTGTGTAATCGGACACAGGCACACAAGCTCCCGCGACTGGTTTCGGCGAGCAAGCCGTTCCCAGAAAAGTGGTAAAAGTAGGGGTCGGATGGCGTGCGTCCATCATGCTCATATTTCAAATCTGACGGTTTGCATTGTGCATCGCGAACGAAACCGTTGGATCGGTAGCATCGGCTGCTACCTATGTAGGTCATTTCGATTGCCAGCAAAATCGGTCCAATTACACGACTATCGGACGTGCAATTACTCAGCTACCAAACAAAAAAACGTGGAGAGAGAGAGAAGAAAGAAATAAATGCGAAAAAAATCGCAAATCGGACGAACGGGAAGGAAAACGGGTAGGGGCGGGTGTGGGAAAGTGCGCGCGAGAGAGAAAGGGGTTATTTATAGACGGGTCTCAACCTTGGAGCGGAATTCAAATCGTATTTTCAGCAGTCGTTTACACGACACCGGCCTCCAGGTAATTCGCTCCGCCATTAACCGGAGGAAGGAAGAACACGGCGGATTGTCGACAATATTAAACTTCCATCGTCCGAACCCCACCCACGCGTCCTTGATATGTATAGACCCGATACGGGAAGAGCTCCGACGAGGCTTGTTTGCAGTGTCCGTCCGGAAGGGTGGCGGATAAAAGTCCACCGGAGGCAGTCCGACGCAGGAATACCCATTGAAATACTTTAATTAACCCTTACGGCGCATCCTTCCCCCACGGGCGAGCGTGCAGTTTGCTTAAAATGCTTTGTTGACCCGCTCAAAGGCGCAGAGATTCCCGCTGCAGATCGCTCGGGCTCAAACCATCCTCGACCTACGAATTCACTCGGCAATCCCCCACACTGGCTCCCGAGAGCTTTTTCGATCATTTTTAAGACGTTTCCTGAGTCATTTGGATTAATTATAGGAATAAATAATTGCTACGATGAACTTTAACTTTCTAATGAATTGTTGTTATCCCTAGGGTGTTAATGATGATGCAGTAGCGTTTCGGATGGAGGAACGTTAGAGTATAAAAATGGGAAGCGAAATGTTTCGCAGGACGAGGAAGTCGCAGTCGAATGGGCCTCTTCGCGGAGATATTGATACGAAGATACAGCGAGAATATCCCCCAGTTCTCCGCGTTTCCGCGGTGATATGTCGCTTAAGTTTTCGCAGACGCGTTTGGAAGTTTAAAGCCGAGCTTACTGCGATATAGCCGCAGTTTATTACATGAAATATCACAGTATTTCTTACTTCGCTACAGCTTAACGCAATTATTCAGCTTTGCGTCTCTAACCGTTTTAAAGTCGAGTAACGCGAGCACTTACGGCGGCCGAGGGAGAGGCGACTTTAATTTCACCAGGCTTAGCCCTGTCATTGTTAATTCTTCAGGCCCGAGCGATTAAAGCACGCGTGTTTAACACCCGTTAGCACTATTTATAATTAACTATCCAATTACTCTACGGCTAACCATTTTCAGAGAAGGATTTCTTAAAAGATTCAAAACACTTTCCTTAGAAAGCGAGATCGCGTATCAAAGTCTTGTGTGCTCGACAAAAGAAGAAAAATATTAATCTACCTGTTGTTTAATTACATTGCCCAACAAATTTCAACCTTTTTCTCACCACAATTTCTGTTCAAACAATCATAATGTATTAATATTGCATATCACTGTATTCGGGAAAGTCTACAGAATCTTTTTCTGTAAAGAACAATTCAATATCTTTTATAATAACATCACAATATTTGTTTAAAGTTGAAAAATATGATCTTTTGTCAAAGCCATGTTTCTCAAAAACTGTGCGTCTAGGAGAAAAAATTAAGGACAGATTCGGAATCAGCGCAAAAAACTCTATAAGAACCACCCAACAGTAATTGTGGAACAAATTTGGCGTTGGACAGTGTTATAAATCTGTTTATTTACAATTTTAAAAACTAGTTACAATTGCCTAATTTTATCAGTAGACTGCGGATCGTTGTACAAAGTAACAATTTCTTGCAGCAATATATTCTCTATTATATTGAAATAAATCTCATATGAGATTGTCTATAATAAAAAAAAGAAAAAAAAATCGTGAGTAATAAATAGACAGCGGAATCTATGCATTTTCACCCTGAACAAACGCATACTTAAAAAATGATAAAACAATGATCCTTAGTATGAAGTTCAATTTTGGAGCGACCCATGGAAAGTGGTCACGTGGCTACCACGTCAGGTCCAATAAAGGGCGTGACATTGTAACTCTCGAGACGAAAAAATCTCGTGCAAAGATTTATCGCGCGGCGAAAGAAAATGTGCTTTGATCTCCGAAGATGAATACTCCTACGTTATTCCGAATCGCTGTAGCACACGGTGCGTAGGAGCCGCGGTGAATTCAGAAAAGGGGGTTACGAGACACCCCTGTCTCGCCGAAAACCGCAATTCTTCATTCTTTCATGAGATTTCGCGTCTGGAGGTGTCGGGCTTAACGAATTGAAACCGGCATACATCCTCCCGCTGCGACAGTGCGTGTCTATGCGGAATACCGATAGAAATGAAAACGCCAGTTGCCATTTATTCACCGCCAACGCTTTTTCGAAAAATTATTTCGCCCCCGCGCGTCGGTAATCTTCTTTCGACTCGACCTGTCTCTTTATCGCTGTCACGTCCTCCAGTACCCTCGTTCCATCGTTTTCTCAGTGTGATGAAAAAATTCCCTTTTTGATCTCCTTACCTCCGAGCTCTCTCGGCTTTTTTCTTTCGATTTTTGTTGTACAAGTACTTCGGCTTTTTGTTCGCTTTTCTTTCGCGTCGAGTTGCGAACTTTCTCTAGTTTTATCGTTGCGGAATATTCTCTGTCAGAAATTAAAATTCTGTTTTCAAACATTCCGCAGCCTTTTGTTACTCCGTTCTTATATCGTCGTTCAATATTAATATTTAGCAACTAAGTGGCGCAGTATATTGTGAACGTATGTCTTACTCGAGCTCTCGAGTAAAAATGGACACGTACAGTATAATGTAGTGGACATGTTAAAAATATTTCAGGACACCAATGTATTCGTTTCAGCTTAATAGGACAATTAAAAGAAGAATACAATTTTTATTTGGCCTTGGTGCCCTGCAATTAAGGCGAACATTTTCTATTTTGCATGAAGATCCGCAGTCTAGTTATATTAATTTATTAGTTGTACAGTAAATTTTCTATAGACGCGAAGGCCTCGGGGGGAATTCTTCGCATCTATCGTACAAAAATTACGATAGAGAGAACGTAGAGAAGGACAGCGCGTGTAAAGAGAGACCACGGCAACTGTCCGCATCTCTTTCTTTCTGATGCGCTGTCCTTCCTTGCGTTTGGAACTCTCATCATCGACTAAACCACTAAATATAGTTGAAATTATATCGTGTTTGGTATCATTTTGCATTAGAAAAATGCCAGAAATATGTTGCTGAAAATTCCATTAAAAAATAATGAAAAATAAAGAAGATTAAATATTGGTGTTACATTGTGATGACGCACGGGCGTTTGAACTGTGCCGACGACTGCGACTCTCCACGTCGCGATAGTAGTGGTTCACAGCGATATACCGAGCCGAGATCAGATTACTAAATTGGGGGGAGTATTTTTTTTCGCATCTATCGTACACAAATGTTAGCATCTATAAAACATTTACTATACAGGTCATCCGTTTTTAAACGGACAAACGTAAACCAGCTATAAAGAACCCCAAATGGAACAAGTTTTACCCCTGCCACTTTTTTTGTTTCGGCCTTGATTTCTAGAAAATTGCAAAAAACCATAATTTTTTTAGTTCACATAAACTTGAATATCTCGGGACTCCAGTGATGAATCTTGATGATTTTTCCGTTGTTTGGTTTAAAATAAATAGGGGCATTTTTTTTGTTAACAAAATATTTTTGTATGACCTTCGGATCTTTGTTTTTTTGGCATAGGGCACGTCGTGGAAAAATTATGTTTTTTTGAGATTATCTAAAATTCAAGGCCGAATCAAAAAAAGTGGTAGGGGTAAAAATTGTTTCATTTGGGGTCCTTTATAGCTGGTTTACGTTTGTCCGTCTAAAAACGGATGACCCTGTATACAGTTATTCTTCGATCGGAGTCCCAACACCCGTGTTTTGAACGGACTTGGGTAGTGTAGGCTATATTTTTATGACTGCGTCTACCGCGCCGAGACTTCAAACGACGAGCCAAACATAGAGAAGGAGAGAACGAAATAGGATCGCGTAGCCGAAGCGTGTCGCTGTCGCCGGCACAGTTTAAAGGCCCGTGCGTAATCACAATGAAACACCATAATCTTAGCTTCTTTCTTTTCTATGATATCATTATGGAACTTTCACCAACATATTCGTGGCATTTTTCTAATGCAAAATGATACCAAATACGATACAATTGGGCCAATATTTAGTAGTTTAATCGACGATGAAAGTTTCGAACGCAACGAGAACGCGGGCCTTTGAACTGTGCCGGCAGCGGCTACTGTTCGCGTCTCTTTCTTTTCAATACGCTCTTCTTCGTTGCGTTCGAAACTTTCATCGTCGATTAAACCACTAAATATTGGCCCAATTACATCGTTTTTGGTATCATTTTAATCAGAGAAACGCCAGGAATAAGCTGGTTAAAGTCCCATAAACCGATCATTAAAATTAAGAAGTTTGAGACTTCGATTCAGTCGAGTCAATGTGTGGTGTTCACACCGATATACCCGAGCCGAGATCAATCATCGCCGCCATACGGCGCGGCGCAGCGTTGGCCGGCAGTGGAGTGAGTAGGCACTGGACTTCGATTAGATAGGCGACCCAGGACTCCGATTGAAGAATTACTGTAAGTGTGACCAGACACTGGGGAGAGAAACTTCTAGATTCTGGCAGCCCAGACACTAATGAACAATTTCGGGAGACAAAACAAGAAGAGCATCCAGTCGATCCGGCTGCAATCAAAGTCTCGCGTAGCCCGTAAATTATCGGCCGCCAGGGACGCGGCGTTATCTTGAAACGTGCATATTATCGCAGCGGGCCGTGTGTACCCTTCCCATGAAACAACAATCGCTGGAAACGGAGGTATACCCGGTGACGTTATCGTTGGGAATCGTTCTATATAAACACGGGACTTACCCAGGCCGACGGGCTCAACCCTTTTCCCGATACAACGTAGCCCAGGCCGAGATTGACCGGGGGTTCAAGGGGCGAAGGGTGCCACGGTTGCCAGGGTTGAACCATCGTGCTCCGGCATATTCATGAGCGCTGAGTGCGCAGGGTTTCAGCCAATATACGGCCGCTTCTGTTCCTCGTGGTGCATGTGCATGTGCCACGCGTCCCTCCTTGTATTGCTGCGACACACGTGCACACACACGTCTAGATCGTGTGGAGGCTTCTGGCGCGTTCGTACACGCGCGATAGTGTTCCTTTCCACACCGGGAGGACAGGGTACACGACGGCGAACGTTTAATTCGCCGCCGTAAGTAAGGCTGTTCCGTTTATTCAGCAGCTTCCGCTCGAGCCGGGCCGGGCCGGGCCGCGACTCCAAAGAGGATGCAACGCGCTGCACCATGCACTCGCTACTTCCACGATCCGATCTTTGCGCACGCCACCTGCCAGCTGACTGTCTCTGGACCCTGCAACCGCGAGTGACGTCGCTGTGGTACACCGTCTTACTTGCATCACCTTTTTCTTGAGGTATTCTGGTTCTCCATGTGACTGATTTAATTGACTCAACGTTAGGAACAACTTTTAGTATTTTCTTCACGTCGCGTAGCAAAGTGATTGTTCTAACTTCTCAAAACAAGCCAAATATTTAAAAAGTTCTTTTTAAAAGTGTCCGAATATTACTGTGGCAGACTGTAAGTGTCTTCGGAGAAGCGCAGTAACTTCCCAGGCAACAATAAATAAGCGTTTATGGGATCTCGCAAGGGAGATGTTCGATAAAGAATTCTGGAGACGAAGCACTGCTTCCAGTCGAACAATCATTGTCAATCACGCTCGCTGCAAGTGGCCTGCAATATGCAGCGGCAGGGATGCGTCGGGGGATCCGGTTTGCAGCGTTCTCAGGTATTGAGGGGGGGGGGGCTGTTACCGGTCGCCCTGAGACCCGGTGCACACGGGGGCATCATCGAGTTAGCCAAAACGGAAGGACGAGATTCGGGCGAAGTATCTGCAGCGTATGGTAGCCAGCCCAGCGAGAGAGGCCTCTGCGAAAAGGGCCGAGGCGAGTTCTCTGTTGCGCACAAAGGGCCGCTTTGTAGGCTCAGACGTACTCCCACATCGAGCCAAAACTACTCTTGCTATGTCCCGTGGAATTCACGTGGGGGCACGGCCTCTGCAGCCGCTCGCTGGCCTTCTCCTCCGTCTGCATTCGGAAAACTTAGAGTGCCTCCGGTAATTCTATCGGGCTTTCCTCCGGCCGGACGAACGTAAATATTGTATTGTCCTAGTCCGCCACCGTGAAACTGTACCGTTTCTCGCGGAGTGTTTTAGCGGACGGGAAAGAACTTAAGAAAATGGAAGTTTCGGCATGATGAAAACACCGAGGGAGACGCCCGAGTGGATCTCCGATGGAAATCTACTTTTCCTCGGCTCCCGCGACGCTTCTCCAACCTGCGGCCACGTTCCTCGGCTAATCGAAGTAATATTAGCTTCCACATCAATAACGCATCCGATAATTGAACTTTCTATTCACTTTTTTAACATTCGGATGGTGCACCTTTTTACAATTTTTTTAAATTGACTAAGATATTAGTTAGCCTTCGTTTTCGAGACAGAGTAAATATTCGATCTAAGAAAAAGGGAACTGTGCGATCTAACAAAAACGACCAAAATTCGTTCAAAACGGCGGAATTCGCTTTTTCGCAAATTTAGTTGGATTATGAAAGCTGAATTCCGCCGAGAGCAATTTGCTAATGTTCAACTAATGTTAAAAACGACGTTTGAAACGCCGCGTGGTCAGAAGTTGAAAGTTGTGCGCGAATATGAAATAAAAATGTGAACAATGCGTCAAAGAGACTTGGCTATTTGTGTTTTACTATGTTCAAGCACGGTTAGGTGAAATTTTCCGCTCTGAAACCGCGCACTGGCCCAGAGTCAATACGGCCGGACTTCTCATTCGCATTTAACTCTCCCACGTCGTGCAGTTTACGTGCTTAATATTCGATTGACCGACCGAGTCGGCCAGTCAACGCCCAGAGCAACAATGTTAAATAGTAACGAGCCAAAGCCCCGTCGTTGCCGAAACTGTTCCCTGTTCGACGATCGAGCGTGACCTAAAATAGGGCTTCCGGAAAATCTCTGGGGTCGTCATGCCTTTTTGCTTAATTCTCTCTGAGAATTTCCTTCAGCATTTTCTGCGTTCAAGCTGCTTTGTTGTTCAATTCATTTATCAGGTTCGATCAATCCTGAGAGATTGGAGGATTACATTAATTATAGAGAAGTAAGTCTCGAGTGGAGCTAACCTCGAGATATTAGCTGAATAATTTTTCGTTCATAGATTTCTCACGAAGGCGTGGTAAAAGACAAGTACAATTTGGATAACAACACTTTGTGCGTAATCAAAATAAAATGTCCCAACAAAAATAAGAACGATGATAAGGCATTGTACCGGGTATCTCCTAAATTCATGTTTCACGGCTGGAGAGCGAGACTTTCGGTCGGAACGTCGAAGTATCGGGTTCCGTTAATCCCGAAAGACCGGTGGGCTCCGGGGTCGGAAGACTCGATTTCCCCACTTTTAATTCCGTCGGAATATAAACACGGTATCCGTCGTGTATTCAGCCAGATAACGGAATCTGATCCCCGGCAGGGGCCTGTGTATCGGTGTTTCCCTCGCGCGTATCCACGGCGTCCTCTCGGCTTCTGTGGTCTCCGCTTCCTACGGTGTGTGCACGGAGTTGGTGAGTTTGCGTAGTTAGCGTTACTTGTGCATTAATTGAGGATTACAACAGCAACGAGATATGGGAGGGACGGGGGCCGAGGGGGTGTGCAGGAGCGAGAAGGAGAGAGACAGTGTTGCACAGAGGGGTAGAAAACGGAGTACAGCGGCTGTGCCGTTGGTGGGAGAACGTTGGAGATGGTCGACAAGCGTGTGTACAGACTCGAGCGCCAGCCTTCGGTCTCAGACTCCGAGGCGCACGGTAACTTTCCTAATCACCGTACGAAGCCCTGAGGTAGTCATCCGCGTAGCCATCATACCGCCTAAGTACAGTAGACACGAAAGCTCGATTAGAGACGTCGAAATCGCGTGCACAATAAGCGCGCACCGGTGTGGTGTTGCCGCTCGCGTATTGCTCCACCACGACCGACGCGTATTGCTCCGCTTCGGACGACAAACTTCATTATTTTTAACTTCTATCCGTTTCATATTGACACTGAAGCAATTATTCTCTTGGGTGAAATGATACATTTTAATCTGAAATCTTGGGATTATATTTTGGGGCAAATTTTGAAAGTACAGTAATCCTTCAATCGAAGTCCCAACAGTCGTGTTTTGAATGGACGTCAGTAGCGTAGTAGAGGCTATTTTTTATGACTGCGTCTACCACGCCGAGACTTTAATCGACGAGCCGAACATAGAGGAGGACAGAATGAAATAGGATCGCGTGGCCAAAGCGTGTCGCCGTCGCCGGCAAAGTTTAAAGGCCCGTGCGTCATCAGAATGTAACACCAAAATTGAATCTTCTTTATTTTTCATTATTTTTTTATGGAACTTTCGCCAACATATTCGTGGCATTTTTCTAATGCAAAATGATACCAAACACTATATAATTTCAACTGTATTTAGTGGTTTCATCGACGATGAAAGTTTCGTATTGGAAAGAAATTCAAAGGCCCGCGTTGTCGCTGTTCTTCGTTGTCTTTGAAACTTTCCCCGTCGATTAAACTACTAAATACAGTTGAAATTATATCGTGTTTCGTGTCATTTTAATCAGAGAAATGCCAGAAATAAATTAGTGAAAGTACCATAAAAAAATAATGAAAATTAAGAAGTTTGAAAATTCGATTCACTCGAGTCAATGTGTGGTGTTCACACCGATATACCCGAGCCGGGATCAATCATCGCCGCCCTACGGTGCGGCGCATCGTTGACCGGCAGTGGAGTGAGTAGGCACTAAACTTCGATTAGATAGGCGACCCAGGACTTCGATTGGAGAATTACTGTACTTGTTCCGTAGTTGACGTGGCTAATAAATGTATATAAGAATTGTGAAGAATTTTAAGCTGGTAGAATTGTAGTATAAAGTTTAAATAACAATGTGTCGAGAAGCTTATTCGAAATGTTATGGAAGTGAGACCAAGCACCGTGGCGCGCAAAACGCGTGGCATCGAATTCTGATTCGAGCAACCGGATCCCCGTCGATTCTTCTCTCGATTGATCCGGTGTTTTATTATAATTGCCCCGAAACGGCCCCGGCCAATGTGGAATTTTAATTGAGCGGTCGATCTCCAATCAGAGGCGGGCCGGATTACGTTAACAGCGTCTATAATCTGGCAAGTCTGAAATATCCAATTTGAAAAAGTATTGCATAACGCGATATTTAAAGAGATCGTCAGGTTCCGGGATTACCGCGGATTCCGTTTGGATTTTCCGCGAGCAGTGATTCAATTTAAAACCGTTGCGAGAGTGAAAGAGAGAAAGGGAGAGCTGGTGCTCTTCTCTCCAGCTCTGTGCTCGCTCCGGCTGCTTTTAACAAGCAGTACCACTCTCCCCGGGAAAATAATGAGACTGTAACACGAGCAAACAATGATACGGTAACCGTGATCGTTAAAAGTTGACGAATTCCAGCCGGTTCAAGTGCGGAACGCCGTTATATCCGACGGAAAATGTCTCCGCTATCGATTTCACGTTGATGGAACCGAGACTCGGTGGAACCGACTGCGCTACCGATCTGGTAGCGATCTTCTTGAACTTTCACTCCTTAGGATCTCATCCTCAAGACGCCACACAAATTTCTATTTAATAAATATTTAATACAGATATAACATTTTCAGAGCCAAAAAATGTACCCTGTCATCAAATTGTTCCAAAACAAAAAATACAATGTTATAGAATATAGGTAGGATAATTTCTATAACTTTTTACGTATTTTGGCGAAAAACAGCTTATTAGAAGGAAAAGATGAAATGGAAAAGTAATGTACCAGGAGAAAGAAGTTTATTCCGCCCCGCCGACTTACTTACGTTTTGATGAAGAATTATCCTGACACCAGGGTCTGCCACAAGGAAAGAAACAGCCTGTGCTGTGTTGGTTTTGCGTTTCACACGAGGGTGCCAAGGACCCAAGACTACATCCCCAGTTTATTGCGAGAGAAATCCAAGGGTTTATCCAAGAGTGCGTGACAAATCGCAAGAATCTCTTCGGATTGTGTACATTTGAGGTCTCTGCGTGGATGTCGGGGTTTCGTTCTCAGTATCCGCGGCTCGGGCTCACAACCCCGCTATTCATCAAACCGACCGCTAACAGTGTTTTCTGAAGCCACCGGAATCGAGTCCGGACATATATATTTCTTCTAACTTCCACGTGTTTCCTAATGCAAACATCGGTAATCAGTTTCCTACAGACACTTGTTAACTCTCGTGTCTGGCTCTTTGCAGGCTAGTTCACTTAACACTGACAAGTGCGATTTTTTCGGATTTACTCGATCTCACTTCTACATAAATTTTAACCCTAATTGTTACACACAGTACCCATACGTTCCCCTATTTTATAATTTAACTTTGTATTTTGTTAATTCTGGTAAGACCATTACATGAATGGTTTTTTTACTGACTGCTACAAATATTCTGAATTCTGACAGAATCTACTGAACAAATTCCCAAATCTAGAGAATGAATTTGATAACATCCAACGATTCACAAAAGAAGTGATATGTTTTAGAAGTTATTAATTTCCTGTAATTTATAATTTATTTTTGTATTTTGTTGATTCTGGTAAGATCATATCATGAATGGTTTTTTTACTGACTGCTACAAATATTCTTAATTCTGACAGAATCTACTGAACAAATTCCCAAATCTAGAGAATGAATTTGATAACATCCAACGATTCACAAAAGAAGTGATATGTTTTAGAAGTTATTAATTTCCTGTAATTTATAATTTATTTTTGTATTTTGTTAATTCTGGTAAGATCATATCATGAATGGTTTTTTTACTGACTGCTACAAATATTCTTAATTCTGACAGGATCTACTGAACACATTCCCAAATCTACAGAATGAATTTGATAACATCCAACGATTCACAAAAGAAGTGATATCTTTTAGAAGTTATTAATTTCCCCTATTTTATAATTTATTTTTGTATTTTGTTAATTCTGGTAAGATCATATCATGAATGGTTTTTTTACTGACTGCTACAAATATTCTTAATTCTGACAGGATCTACTGAACAAATTCCCAAATCTAGAGAATGAATTTGATAACATCCAACGATTCACAAAAGAAGTGATATGTTTTAGAAGTTATTAATTTCCCCTATTTTATAATTTATTTTTGTATTTTGTTAATTCTGGTAAGATCATATCATGAATGGTTTTTTTACTGACTGCTACAAAAATTCTTAATTCTGACAGGATCTACTAAACAAATTCCCAAATCTAGAGAATGAATTTGATAACATCCAACGATTCACAAAAGAAGTGATATGTTTTAGAAGTTATTAATTTCCTGTAATTTATAATTTATTTTTGTATTTTGTTAATTCTGGTAAGACCATATCATGAATGGTTTTTTTACTGACTGCTACAAAAATTCTTAATTCTGACAGGATCTACTGAACAAATTCCCAAATCTAGAGAATGAATTTGATAACATCCAACGATTCACGAAAGAAGTGATATTAGTGTTATAGTGAGAAGTTAGAAGTTATATAAGTGGTTTTAGAAGTTATTAATTTGGTAGTTTCTACGTAACACCGTAGTGTTCTCGGTCACTTCGAGCACAGAAGTAAAAAACAGAAAAAACAGTTCCCCACTCTTGCGCCGCCAGAGCGACCAACAATTGCACCCTCGGCCAACGAAACAAACAAAGTCGAGCATCCGAATTTCCAGCCGGCGGATGTCCACACAAACGATCCAGAGGTTCATGGGTGCATTGTCTAGCAACATCGAGCGTAAAATCGACCATCGAAGCAGATCGTCGAATCGAGTCGGTTCTTACGTGTCGAGCGTTTTGTCGCGTGAACGCTTGCGGACGCTTTTGACAAATTCCGGTGGACAAATCGCGTACAAAGGGCAGCGATCGACTGAAGGGTCGATAAACACGTGGATGAAAAAAAACACGAACGCAATCTGCGGAAAAGAGTGGCATGGAATGGGGGAATGGGAAGAGATAGCGAGTGAGAGCGAGAGAAAAAGAGAGGGAGCAAATAGAACGGTCGAAAGGGGATGGTGACAGGAATTCGACCATGGACAACTAACTCGCTGATTAACCAAATACCGGTCTGCAGGACAAACGACCGAGTAAACATTGGACAACCTGTCAGCGGCATGCCACCGGGGATCAAAGTTCATGGGATAAACGAAACGGTTTTTTTCGGCCGGACCCCATCGAAATCATTTTCGATGGTGTCGCGCGAGCCTGTAACCGAACGCCGGGCTACGTTCCGCACGAATTCCGCGTTATTAACACTTTCACGGCTACGGGATCCGCGGGAAACATTTTCCCGCCGACATCGAAGCAGTTTTATCCGAAAATTCCCGTCTGGCTTCTGTTCTCCTTATTTTACATCGATCAAAAGTAGTGCGATTTCCTTCAAGAATTATACGAAAGGCATATTTCCAATTTTCATTATTGGTGCAGATGAAAAAGAAGTTTAATTCCTTAAATTTTCGATTGCAAGAAACAGGAGCGAGCCTCGGGCCTTCCACGTGGTCGAGTAATTAAAGTTCGATGTTTTTTAATTTGCGACGTAAGAAATTGGCGGGCTTTGTTCGGCGATATCGCGTGTTACTCGAGGGCCCTTGGTAATCCTTCGCAACAGGCATGAATAAGCCGAATACAAAAGCTCTCGCCCGCCCCTCCTCTTTTCACGGTAAATTGCTAATGAGAGAACTTCCGGGAGCGCTTCGCCTAGAAATTTAAAGGCTGTTCTTATAGAAACTTCATTCGCGCCTTTGCATAGCTGATCTTGACCAACTCCCACGGCGACGGTTTAAAAAAAGAACTTCAATATCGCGCGCTTGTCGTAAGTTCTCCAGGAGAGGAGCAGAGAGCAGGAGGAGGAGGTGCAACACGGTCAGAAGTTTCCATGGAACGTGGTTTGCTAGCAGCGAGGCTCCTGTTTCTAGTCTAGTCTCAAGCGTTGGTTATTGCACATTGATAGGACCGTCCACCGACCCGCAAGACACTTCAAGTTTCATCGTACACCCAGTAACATAATACACGAGTGCTAAATACCGGGCCAATTAATTCTGCTCCGCATCGGTATTGATGTCGCCGCGAACACTGAGCTCTCGCGATCCTACTATATCGTAGCGGAAATTTCGTCCACTGCTCGTAAATTTCATTTATTAATTAATCTCTATGACTTTATAGCACGCGAATTTTTCAAACTCAAGAGAGCATTCGTATCACCAAAAATGAACAGTTTCGGTCTAGTTTTGTTGCTAGTCGAAGAAATTTTTCTCTCATCTCTATATTTAATGAATAATGCATAAAATTGGGAAATGGAATGAAGATCCGCAATCTACCCATTCTGGATTCTTAAGAAGATGAGTAGATGGAACGTAGGATTCAACAAAAAATAGAATAAAGCCGAAGTTACTATTTTCGATAAATGATTAAAATATTCAAAATTGTTGAATTACTTCACTGCCAGCGAAGGAAAAATACAATTCAGTGTTCCTCCCTTGTTGATTCAGTTAGGTATAGTTGATGGATTATTAGGCCATGTCAGTTGCCAAGTAATCGCAGCATTGCTAATCTCGTTCGTTTCGATGTACATTTTCATCGTAGCCATTACGGGATCCGGCGAGAGCAGCGCGGTTTATTACGGACACGTACTTTCTAAATTGAATTTTTTTTGCGGACCGTTTTCCGGTCGTCGCGCAACACGCTCCGGGGCATAATTAATAAAGCAAGTGGAAAATTAGGTTCTCCCCCGTAATTTTAGAATCAGCGCCCCGATTGCCCTCGCTTATTATCTCCTGGGAACATTGTCGGCGATTAAAGCGGTGCTGTCGAAACCGCTGTCGATCGTCCGATGCACACGAACCGCCATAGTGTAAAAAGAGTAAAAACACTTTTCTCTAAAATAAATATAATTCATTCAATCTGACATTTAACGGACATATCATTCTTCGCGTTACCAGATTCTCTGACGTCTAGATAGATTTCACGGAGAATTTCATCAACTAACTCCATCATTTTCAGTTATCGTGCTACGAGCGATGGGAACACAAACATCGTTAAATTCGAGCAATGTATGCACGGCTCAAGCAACTTTCAAACAGTCAACAAGTGTAATAACAAATAATAACTCGTGGCATATCTGTATCATATTTGTCGTGATTATTAACACTGGAACTGCTATGTGAGTCAAAGTAATTTACCACGGTACGGTTGTCGAAGCTGCGAAGACGCGTTTGTAAATAATCATAAAATAAATTAATCCACTCCTGTTCATATTGCAGTATACAATCAACCTACGTTTTTAGTACCCGGCAATTCTGACGAAATGTATTTGCGGCACATAAAGTGTGTCATTCAATTATGAAGCCATCGTCTAATTGCTACGTATTCATTAAAGAAAATATATACGATACACCACGTTTAATAAATTTCAACGTGAAGAGGGAATCATTTTTCGTTTAATACGAGTTCTGTTCATTCGCTGGACAGGTCAGACTAGTTTACTTTTATCGAGAAAGAGGTTGATCTTTCAATGTTTGTCGATGGAACCATTGTAAATAAACAATCCATAAAAGACAGCGAATAATCCCGGAAGGCAAGTTTCAAAGCGTGCAAACGCCGAGGGAAACACTGTTAAAGCGCTTCCAGTAGATTGTCCTCGGATGTCGCCAGCTATCCCCTCGTTTCGCATCGAATTCTCGTTGCAGTTAGAAGGAAAGGCTAGCTGGAAGGGCCATTACGAAGGATTCGCATAAGGGTAAGGGCTTGGTTCAGCGTTACGGCTCTGTCGGACCTGGAACGAGCCATTCCGGTTCCGCTTCGGAACGCCGATACGGCTCTATCTCGCGGTTAGACAGCTTCGCTCTGCCCCGATCCGCTCGGCTCCGCTCGGCTTCGAGGGAGCACGACCGCCGGTTGTTTGCGGAAGCCGGCTGAAAAAGGGAGGCCGGGCATTTCGAGAAAGCCCCGTGAAAACATTCTACCGCGATTACCATATTTGGCTCGAACGAGTGCATGAACGGCGAGCGCGTGCACGTAGGCACGCGCATACGTGATGGGATTGCTCTCGACGCCGCGCATCCTGTTTACCAAAGGCGTCGCGACGACCGTCGGAATTTCCCTCGGCCAGCAAATAAAATAAAAACGAATTAACCAGAACACAAATAAGCCGGCCAGACGCTTCTGGGTACGAGCGACACGAGGATTTTCTCCGACGGGAGGGACGAATATAATGGGACAGGTTCGACGACTCCTGTCTGTCTGACGTCGTTAGCGATTCCATTCGAATGGAAATCCGAGACGTACTGTTTGTTTATTAACGTTCCACCGTCGCTGTGTACCGAATCGTTCCGGAAGCATGTCAGGCGTGTGGCCACTTCGGGAAAACACGGTTGCCGAGCTCTTTGTTCAAGTGTGTGGCGGTTGCCAGGGGATTATCGAATGGTTTTGTGTTTCAGATTAAGTGATCAAGGGGTGACCGTTGGCATCCTGAAAAAGTGAAAAAATTAAATTGTACTGATTTGATGCGTCTGTCATAATTCATTGAAAAACTTTTGGTTACAACGGAGAGCACGTCATTTTAGATATGGACCGTTTATTTTGAAAGTGGTGTAAGTCCATTTTTGAAAAAAATGAGATATCACGTAATTTACTTAATTTAATGTAAATAAAATTTTTAAAAAAATAAAAAAACAAGAGAAAATGGACTTACACAACTTTCAAAATAAACGGTCCATATTATAGTTATTCTTACTGACAACCAGCATCCATCAGCGTTAATGGAACTCTTAAAGCCACGTTCGACTAGCGTTAACCGCATGGTGTAACCCGAGGATAGTCGTGGCGCGTGCCAGCCGACAGTTCAGCCGGTTGTTCGTTAGTCACGCATTCGTTACGGCCTTCGAACGGCTGGCAATAAAGTAATGCCGATATTACCGGCGTGCTATTATCCTAATCGATGCACCCGTGATATCTGCGCTGGGGATTAGGGGTGGAGAGGGTGGGTAGGCGAATCATCATAGTGCCTTTGCACGGTGGTCTGGATCGAAGAACTCGGCAACAAATTGGTGTAACGTACGAACTACAAGCAAAATTAAATTTCCAGCAAGAAATATTAACCCTTTGTTCGGTCGATAATAATTGTTTAAAAGTGTCGCTAATCAGAGACAGAATTTTAACTAGCTCGGTACAGATCAAGAGTTTGTTTGAAAAACTGACGGTTTAGAAATTAGAAATGGAAAATTGAAATATTTCTCGGATTTTGTGCCAAACGTACTCGTGCTGTAGTGGTGTTACAATTAGTATTCTCGTTGAATCGATCCCCCGTTCGTAATTGCTCACGAGTGTTGCTAATTAGAGGTCGAATTTTAATTAGTTGGATGTAGGTCAAAATATGTATTCGTATGGAACGAGTGACGAGCGAAAAGCACGGCGAACGTGGTGTCGATAAACTAATATAGGTTTATTGGAGAAAGTTTCTGAATTTTGGAACAGGAAGCTGTGCAGATGAATCTTTGAACTCACTCAACTCTGTTGCACTGTTACATGTCAAAGAGAAATGTAGAATATACCTGTGGAGCAGTGGTGTAACAATTAGGATGTTGGTATGGACGGTCTCTCTCTCCCTCGTAATTGCCAATTATTCGTTTGTAACTTGATGAAGCACACTTAGGTAAGTGTGGAGCGATACGAAGTATGATTGAACAAAGTTAGGTAATTATGAAGTAACACGTACAAAGACGAAATCAATCTTTCCAACTCCAGTTTCCTGCGATAAAATACCCCCCATTAAATTTATCATTATACAAATTAACTACATTTTAGTAAAAGTCATTCATAATACAGTGTAGACATAATACAGAGTACGTCCAATTCGTAATACGTCCTGTTTGGACGTGACAAATTTTGCTCGGTACACGATATAAATTTTTTGTGTGAATTTTGCGTCATTTATAAATAATCATCTCAGACGAAAAATTGGTAAGACTTTAGAAACCCCCCCCCCCCTTCATTTCGACATGTAACATACGACATTCTATTCGTTTTGACATGCTGAACACAAAATGTACGTGTCATTTTTGGCTGACATGAATAGTTTTCGAGATATTCGCAAAAAACTATCGCTAATACTGTATTGAATTTTTCGTATTCCTCCACGCTCTGCGGCAACGTAAACCAGTCCCGACGCGGCGTTTGTTTACATTTTGCTTCTAAACATTAGAGAGAAACCAGGGTCTTTCAATTTTGATAGACTACTCCTGAATTTCCGTATGCGTGGTCGGGCCGGCCTGACGGCCGGCCCTCTCCGCCCCCCCACCTAACCTAACCTAACACGCACAGCATGGACGTGCACGTATACACAAAATTCAATGTGTAGTAACTGCAGTTTTTCACGAATATCTCGAAAACTATTCATTTCAGCCAAAAATGACACGTACATTTTGTGTTCAGCATGTCAAAACGAATAGAATGACGTATGTCAAATGTCGAAAGGAAGGGGGGGTGTTTCTAAAGTTCAGCCGAAAAATTAAATTAATAATCAATTATATTCGGAGTTGATGTACTATTAACTAACTGATCATACAAGTAAGGATCAGTAATGGAATTACTGAAGAGGTCGGCTTACGATCGGGAAGCCCGCGGAGACACGGAGAGATGAAAGAAAATGATCAGTCGATCGAGTGTATCGGTATCAACGGCTTGATACAGAAGGCGAGTGTGTCTGGTGCGATGGCAGATGCTACGATATAAATAGAAAGATAGATTTAAAAATCTATAATAAAATCTCATTTTTTAACTTCCCGATTCATAGGGAAAATCGAGTTTTCAGCAGATCTTCACGTTTTATGGCCATTGGAGTCATTCTAGACTATTTTTAGCAAAATGTTTGTATGTGTGTGTGTGCGTATGTATGTTTGTATGGTATCAAATTTTTCGTTAACGTTTTCTGAAAAAGTAACAACGCGATCAGAATGATGAATGATGCAATCGATGTGCCCCGCTGTAACGTAGAGCTGATTAGATTTTGGTCCATTTTGGTCAAGTAGTTTTTTAATTTTTTTAGTTTTTTTCGTAAGGAGTTGATTCAACAATGCAATTTATACGAGAGGACGGAAATTTTCCACCAAAGAACCAAACGCAATTACATAAAAAATTTTTTTTATTTTTAAAAAATTTTTTTTCATTAAAATCCGCTTTCCATTAAATACCGCTTACAATAATCGAAAATTATCCCAATGCAAGAGTGAGTTTATCATCTCTACTCCCGAGAATACATTTTGGGAGAATATCGATGAAAGTACAAAAGAAACGATGTTGGCGATGTTGGCGAAGGAGTAACGCATCGGGAAGTTCTTTGTGTGACTCTTGGAGAGTCACACACCAAATAAAACTCTCGCAAGAGCAGTCCTACCCGCGAGCTCGCGAAGTGAGCGAGCAAAAACAACTCTCCTCGCGAGCGAGCGAGCAACAATAACCCTCTAGTTATTTATGTGTTTAAACGGTTTTCAAATTATTTTACACCTCCATTAATGTTGGTATAATATCAATAGGAACTTTTTTTACATGAGAACGGATTAATCATTATTACATTACTTCTTATGGGAAAGGTTGGTTTGGTATACATCCTATTCGGTATAAGTCCAAACATCAGCGACGCATTAAGGTCGTATACCAAGGTACCACTGTATAACGAAATTAATTTTTAATATTAATATTTATTATGATCTTATAAACTATTATGAAATTTTGCACGAAGGTTCAGAGTCTACTGACGACTCGCCCGAATACCACATTTAAAAGAAATCAGTCCAGGGAAGCTGGTCACAGCTCTACATACCTTGGAACGCTTTCTAGAAACCGTCCGCGCAACAAACATGGCTTAACAATAATTTTTAGCATCCCCCCAGCGCTCGGCGCTCTGAATGATGGAACAGTATCGTTCGAACGTATACCGATGAGAAACTCCGGTGCTGTAAAATACATAGACCGGCGTTGAACGAGACCGGTAGCAATGCAATCTCTATCCGTTCCGCGGAACGACGCCCCACGGATCGCGGCAGGATCGTAATTTAAGACGGGACAAACGAAGTCGGTCCGCCACGGTGCCAACAGATGGCCCATGAATTCCCGATTAGCCGCGCGGAAAGATCCTCGCGGACCTCGTGGCCCGATGCATGGTCGGCCAGGGGATTAGGCGAGGATTTCGCAGACGAGCTCTCCGGCCCATCTGGCCGCGTGGCACCGTCGAGAAATGATTGGAACCCGGTTTATTTCGTCACGGATCATCAGCCACAATCGTGAGGATCGAACACGTGCACCGGCGAGCTCAGCGACATTTCGCAGGGAAGTTAACTTTTCGGAATTGTAAATAACCTGTAACGCAAAATCCTCCTGCAAGAAACGTATGTGCACGAACCGACTCGAAATTCATCTTCCAATTCGGATACATACGTGGTCTGTCCGGAAAGTATCCGACCTTTGTTTATATCTTCGTTCCTAAGTGGGTTAAGGCGGATAGTGTTTATATTAGAAGCGACCTTGTAATAAGTGGCCTGCAGACATGCAGTTAAAACGGACATTTTCTTTGCTGAACATAATGTTAAAGCCTGCGAATACCTATATCTTCCAGTTTTTAAACGACTGCAATCTACATCTCTAGCGATTATTAAGTCTGTCATTGTATACTAACTGTAAGCCTACTGTAAAAATTGTTAATGCTGAAATAAACCTACGATAGGTTTTAGTGGCTCAGTAAAGAAAAAGATACGCAGTTGTGTAAACATTGAGTCAAGTGAGCGTCGCGTATTATAATGACCGAACGTGTGGAACAACGGATATGCATTAAATTTTGCCAGAAATTTGGGCATTCTTGTGCGGAAACTATTGGTATGATCCTCCGTACAGTCCTGATCTAGCTCCATGTGACTTCTGGTTGTTCCCCAAAATGAAAAACCTCTCGAAGGACAAAAATTTGCAGACGTAGAAGCAATAAAACAGAATACGACGAGGCAGCAATTCGCTATCCCTAAAGATGATTTTTAAGAAGTGTTTCTGTAAGAAGGAGGATCAGCTGGAAGAATGTTGTGGCTTCTATAACGGACAATACTTCGAAGCACCATTGATATCAACCAGGAATGACACTTTCACCCGCTACACCACATGGTCGGATACTTTCCGGACAGATCACGTATTTCGGCGTTGCATCGAGCTAATTAAAATTCGATCCCCGATCAGCAACACCGGCGGAATCGAGTCGAGGGTAGCAGAGAAAGAGGAACCTGGCTTGGGTACGGAAAGCGGGCGGCATCGGAGCCGGTTTCTACCCTTCTGGTATCAGAATAGCGGCACCGCGGAGCGGTGATGCGATCACACGAGCCACGAGCCCGGACATTTACACGCATTTAACCCTTTGACAGGCGGAAACACGCGCGGCGAATCAGCGAATCGGCGAGAGAGCAGTCGGTGGCGCGCGCATTCGTGGCACATGCCTCGGCATCCAATTATCGCACGGCTCGCCGACGCTAATTTCACCCATTCAGATATCATTTCATCCGTCAATGGGGGCCTGATTACCGATTGTATAATGCTTCTTTCCGTCTCCGGCCCGTGCTTTGTGCCACACGCTCTCCTCTCTCTCCGTTTCTTTATTCTCCGCCTTCCCGCCGCGCAGCAGCCAGCGGACCCGGTCGCCTAACCGGGTACAACGACCGATCCTGCGGTCGTACGGTTCTACAGCGTCACTATAATACACTACCGTGGTTGCCTGTCAATTTCGCCGAGCCATAAGCACCACTGTTCCGTGATAAAACTACGGGATTTGACGGATAATCGAGATCCATGCGAAAATTAATTGAATTGGACTGATGTAGAGGCTCGTAGATCTCCGATATGTACATAGATCATGGTTATTCGAATAAAATAATTGTTCAAAATTTATTAAAAACGTCTGAGGTGTCGTCAATCAGTAGACTGCGGATCTTCACGCATTTTTAGAATGTAAACGTTTTTATGCAGAATAAGAGTTTCCTACCGGAATTGCAACAAACTGGAGTGAAATAAAAATTTATTGTATGTTGAAAATAGTAGAAGAGTATTTTAAAATTCTTTTAATGCTTTTACTGTTTCAAATTAAACCTACTCATGTTTGTCATAACTTCATAAAATACGCTGTCTACTAATTTTTCTTAAATGTTTGGGGTAGTTACTCGTATTGATTGTGTCCCGTCGAATCTTGATTCGGGAGCACGGTGGGCCGCGGCAAATTAACATCTCCCGCGAATTACGGACCGATGCTGTTTTCGATATTATCGATTTATCGTCCCGCCACTATCACAAGTTATTCCGTTGAACCCCGACCGCCTGTGAACTCTTTGTCCCCGTAATTTGGACGCCACCGCTGTGCCCCCCTGTCGCTCTGTATGTTCTTTGTCACGCGGCGCGACGAGTTGCGGTTTCGCGCGTGTCGATGCGAGTCGATGCCCGCCGCTGAAAGATTTTCGATTCGACTGTATTCCCGGCGTGTGGGCTGAACGCGAACTATGCGAACGTGTATGCAAAGTTTTCGGCCTGGTGGAGATTTCGCTTCGATTTTGGGAAACGATTTTGCAAAGAATCCTTTTGGCCATTTTGTATAGGACGCGGCTGATGATAGACAAATAAATCAGTATTATTGTTTGTTATGTATTTAGTGAAAAGTTTTGTGAAAATTATGGCTGCAGTGTGGAAAAATCTTATTATTAACACATTGTACCATAACATCGAGTTAAAAGCAGTAAAAATATTAGAACAATTTCATAGTACTGTTATATTATTCTCAAACCATTAAACATATTAAGAAAGAAAATAAGTTTATATTCCACTTGAGTTTGTTGCTATTTAGATAGAACATTTTTATTTTACATAAAGATCCGCTGTCTAGTGATGACTAGACTGGGTACGACAAAAATGGGTACGTACAATTTCAAACAGTGGAGGTATTAAAAAGATTTAAGGTCACCAGTGTATTAGTTTCACAGTAACAAGATCATCAAAAAAGAATTACATTTTTATTTGGCTCCTATGTCTTGCAATCAATGCAAACATTTTTTATTTTGCATAAAGATCCGCAGTATAGTGATAACATTCAAGGTAATATATAAATTTTCAAATATTTTGATTCAATGTATAATTTTTTAGTAATTCCATTAAACGTTCTTGATCCTCATCTTTCCAGTGATCGATCCTGCGTTCGCCATCGCTCCCCGATTCAGTAGTATGTCCGTTCGCAATTCAGCCACGGGATAAAAGCCGCAGAGTTCGCGAGACACGTAAAAGTCGTGGTTTGATGTTTAACGTGCGATTACGCGGGCTAATAAAGTTTAATCTTGCGGAAGGGGGTGCGTCTCCTTTTTTTCTTGTTATTGGTCCCCGATATCAGGGCCAAGAGTATCAATTGAGCAATCGAACGTCGGACGAGGTCCCCGCGAGCGCGATCGCCGCAGAAAAGGAGTTAATACTAGGAGAAAGCCGATGGAAGGCGAACGCTATATAGCTTTAGTAATACGGCAAATAGTCTCTTTGTCGAGCAAAGAAAGGTATCGATTCCCGGGCTCGAACGGCGAGAGAAGAACCGCTGCGCGTCCCGTTTCTGAAAGGGTTTAACAGATAACGAGCAAATCGAGCAGCGATACCGGGACCCGTCGCACAGAAAGGAGGGAACACATACGATCGCAGTTTATGACTCGTGATTTATAAACATCGACGTCGGAGGAAAAGCAGAGCCCGACGTTCCTCCAGATACGTCGTCGCCTCGGAATAATCCACTGGGAATAAAACGAGATCGAAATAATCGGGATTTCTCTGCTGCGCGGCATGTTTCCGCTCGATGTTGCTCGTCGGGTCTAACTGTCGCCTGGATTCGACCTAACATCCTTTTGCTACAAAGATTCGTACGATGCTATTGAAGTTCTTCGACGCGTAAACGGTTGTCTACCTATGGCTATCATTCTTCCATCAGGTAATAATTCACGGCGAATTTCTAGTTTTAATTCATAGTTACGGATTCATTTCAGTGATTATTTAATTTCTTAGAGAAAGAATGGACTATCTGCAATTCAGATAAAGATCCTAATTAGTCCTTATGTGAACATTCGACAAAATTCACCGCCTCGCAGATCTAAAAATCAATCGATACCACAATAACCGAGAAGAGTTCGCAGAGAAACAAATTCCACAGGCAGGTACGGTTTATCGAACCGAGCCAGGTGTTCCGCATATAGGTATGCCGCGGGGTCGGGGGGTTGTAACCGGGGCTTGGCGTTTCACCGATCGTTGGAAAAAATTCCGCGACCGCCGGTCCGCCAATTACGTGGCCGCGGCTAATGCGCGGGTCCAGGAGGCCGTCGACCTGGCGACGTACGCGGATTCATACGATCGAGAGCTGAATAACAACTAATTCGATTTGCGGCTCGGTCGGACGAATTAGGCGTGAAAGGGGCAGCGGTTTTCGGACGCGTGTCGCGAGCCCCGATGTAGAGAGGCCTGTGTACACCCGGTGGGGTTTATCGTACGCGTTTTGACGTCCGGCTGATGACTGGGCTCCAATGGCGAACGACGAGAAACGTGGAAAGGGGAGGGGGGTGGCACCATGGTCCAAGACCGCAAATTCATTTCGAGCATGTTGTGCCGCCGCGTTTCATCGTACCAGGGACGTTTTTCGACCGGCAAGTCTGTTTTTCCTCGCCTCACACCCTACCCTCCGGCCAGGCCGAGGAATTCGCTTTTCATAATCGGCCTGCGGCGTTTTCTGCGCCTGGCACGCTAATGAGCGCTATTGGCAGCCCATCTAATTCATCTGCGCCCGTGGACGGGCTGTCGCTACCGTTGCCGCTCGTTGCTCGATCGATTATCCGGCTTAACCGCCGCGTAATGGCCACGCTGCTGGCTCGCGTTACGCCACCGACGACCGTTTTCATCCGGAAGGGAACCGTTTCCATTGACGCACACCGCTCTCCACCCTGTTCTTTCTCTTGCGCACACCGTCATCGCACCGAAATTATTGGAGCGAACGACACTGATCCATCGGCCCGAAACCCGCCGCAGCGCCCCGTTGTACGACCGATCACGCCGAAAACGCCGTCCCTGAAAGGCATACCCGCGTTTCCGGTTGATACCGTGATTCTTTCTGTCAACGCGGTTTCGCACACGGATTTGCGAGCGCTATTGTTCTGCGAGATCGATCGGATGCCGATCCAATGGCGGATTCTTGGGGTTTCGAGGGAAAACTTCGGAGGGATGTGGGTGAAGAGAATGGTGTTACTACTCCCTCTGTCCCAAAAATAACCGGAATGGCTATACAGAATCAACAGTAGTTAAAAAATCTTGACAAAAATCATTTTATTTATTCGAAATATTCAAGAAGTGCATCAAACGACTTTCTCATATCGCTGATCGGAATGGTGTTGAGATTACTCGTCGTTGACCGTTGAATGTCTTCAATTGATGCATAACGATTTCCTTTCATTGCCAAATGCAGCTTCGGGAATAGAAAATAGTCGCAGAGAGTCAAATCGGGTGAATACGGTGGATGTTGAAGCAAAAAAATGTGATGTTTGGTCAAAAAATCAGTGACAATTGGTGTAATGAACGATGAGCAGATTTTTTGTTCCTTATTCATTTTTCGACCGATGTACACAAACTACTATCATTAAATGCGTCGTATCTTGGCTTCTACTGAACGAAATGTTATGAAATTTTTACAGATTAGTGAAAAACGCTCACGATTCATAAATCAATTTCCGACTAACAGATGGCACCACTACTTTCGCTAAACTAGAGCCATTCCGGTTATTTTTGGGACAGAGGGTGTATATTCGTACGATTTCTAAAAAAATAATTCTTATCAATTAGTAACCGAAGAATTAATAATCTTTTCAATTGAAGCTACGGTAAGCGGAGAGCAGAAACAGAAACAACCATCTCCCACAACTCACTTTGTAAATCCACCAAGATAAATGTTCTCATCAACGGAGGTGTTTCGACTGATACCTAGCGCGTGACTTCCTCGACGACGGAGGGTTCCGTTTTTAATTTTCTCCGTCATCTTTCGATCGCGAGCAACGTTCTCCTCAAAGCCGATGAAAGAAGGCTCTGCGAACCAGAAATTAAATAGAGAAAACATTGAGAGACCGGCGAACCATTTCCACGGGACACTCGACCGCCATTGTTACGATCTCTCGTTTCAAAGAGGAATAACGTTGTCCCACAATAAAACGAGCGCAAACGGAATGCGAGAATTAACTCGTAAACTGTGATAACATTTAATGGAAGTGCTCGCGAAAAATTCGCGATTCCACACAATTTTATTACCGAATCAAACATTTTGGAAATTTAATTGGCGAAGGTTAAACGAGTGCTTTCCAAAGCGTTTAATTCCATCGTGCTGGAGATCCAATTGGAAAACTAATGGCAACTTTTGCCTAAAGAAATCTTGTTTATTACTAGACTGCGGGTCTTTATGCATTTATAGGAAAATTGAGTACATACAATTGAAAATTGTTGGAAAATTTGAAAAACTATGGATGCCAATATATGATTTCTCTTCTATGAAAATCATTAAAGAAAGAATTAACATTCAATTTAGTTTCTATTTCGCAGTCTACTTATTACGTTCGAATTACGATGGCATAATTTTCTTACAAATTAACAATAGCTTACAATGGTGTACTATTGAAATAATCTGTGTATTTAATACTGAAAAAGAAATCTCTTTCCACGTTTAAAACGTTGTGCTTCGCAATCGCATTGAGAGTGTAACACGTACAATGCAAATGTCGTTTCCTCCACTGTCAACAATTCACCTTTTTTTTCCGGCGGGAAATTATTGAGTCGTTGCTGCCGAAAAGGAATTCTATGTCACGCAGTAACAAATCGTTTTTATAGAGATTTCGCCGTGGCGTTCGCACGAGTGCTCGAGCTTTTGCCTTTGCGTCGCTTCCGATGACAAGGACCGTTCGATAGCGTCATGAATTCAGCGTGCGACTCGTGTGCACCTCGACCGTGGATATTTTAACGGGAACCACATTGTTGCAGCGTTCCCTGCGACAGAAACGATAGGGCTCTCACACATCTTCGAATCTTCGGAAATTTATATTTCGGGACTGACAGCGTGTCGAATTACAAGCCGCCCAATTAAAAGTTCGCACAACAGTATTTTTACAAATTTACGGCTGAACGCGGACGCGGATTTGCTAGATTTAACTTCGCCAAACAAGCCTTTCAATTATCGGCGCGTAACATTCTCTGGAAACCCTCGGCCGTGATCGCATTGTTTATCGAAAATTAAATTTCAATTTTAAACTGTGTATGCGGTTTCGCGAATTAATCGTCGACTCGGGGAGAAATCTGGATTGGCGAATACTTTTCGCAGAGTTAATTTTTGTATCATGTGAGTACATTGTTAAGTTTCAATACTTTCCTGAAACACACTTAATATTATGCAAAGCCAATATTGTTCTTTGTTTGGCTAATTGATAAACCATTTAAAATTTAAAATAGAAAATAATTTTAGTTAAGTCGATGACTGAAGCAAGTAGGAACTAGGAGAAATTGGCAAGATTCGCAAGATTGCAAGGGAAATGATCGATAGTAGATTACATTTCTACAGTCCCTGCTCACTTTATTAGACTCACCTCTATAATCATGATATTTTTAGTTTTACCATGAATAATGGGTACAGCAGCCTTATGCAAATATCACTTAATGATGACCAATGAATTTTCCATATATTTATTTTACAAAAACAATAGATACAAACACAAATAGATCAATATAATTCTTAAAACACTAATATTTTGTTAATCCGCCCTCAGCTGGTCTTAAAGCCGCAACTCTTCTGGACATGCTATCTATGCAAGTTTGTGCAATTTCTTTTAATGCAACGTTATGGTGCCAGTGATAGATTATTCTCTCTATCAACTTGGTCTTTGTTGTTATATTTTCTTTGGCCAGTTCTCTCTTCAGGCACTCCCAGACATTTTCAATCGGATTCATGTCCGGTGAGTTGCCGGGCCATGGTAAAAGGGGGATTTTTTGCTCTTGCAAGAAAATTTTACACTTGGATAGGCAACCCATAAGGCAACCTTGTAGTACGAAATCATTACCCCATCATTACCCCATAGGTTGAAAACAGCGTTGCATTCCTTATAGGATTTCAAAAAGCACCAATTCTTCAGGTGAGTCTAATAAAGTGAGCAGGGACTGTAGTGTATGTATACGCTTCACATCATCATGATCACACCAAAAAATCGGGAGTATGTGAACTTCGACATTTCACACAATTCTACTCTTCTATCGTCTTAATGAAACCGAAAACTTTTACTTGGCATCCTCTCTCTTCAAACCTTCTTCCGAAAAAACGAATACCAGCATTCGCACAAAAACAAATTGATTTATTCAGATAAAATTAAAGGTAGTTTTAGAAACCATGTTTTGTTACGAACATTTTAGGATACATAAACTTGCAGATCTTAAACTTTGATTTTCGGAATTTTTTCCATTGGACGACACACTGTGCATTGTGCCAAATTCTAGCAACTGCGATCGCAATCACTGGGTCACGGCCCTAGATCAAAGAAATCCTTCACACATTGCTCGTCACCTACATTTTACCCTCTTTCCTCGGGATCTTACATTCATCGTCGCGTCTATATCAAACCCGGCGCGATCCCGCGGAAGTATTGTTCCCGAATCTTGGCCCGGTTTTGGCAACAAAGCGAGTTTCACCTGACACGGTTCCCCACATCATTAAACAACAGTTCGCTGAACTATTCGACGCTCGCATATTCATCGATGCAGGTACCGGAGGTATCAAAGCAAGTCAGACAAACAGAGAAGGGAAAACAACCCCAGGGAAAGAGAGCAAGTAGGGGAGCGTTTTGCTTGAAAGAGGAGATAGGAGGAGCTGTGTAACGACCACGATGTATCCGTGTCGCATCGACGTATCGCGGAGCCGTTTTCATATGACTCAGAGTCTGAAGAGGCGCAGAGACTCTTGGTTGTTCGACAAGACCCTTGCATCCTCTCCCGTTCATTCTTGTTTCCTGGGGTTCTCTCTCGTTCTAGCTTGGCTCTCTGTCGCGGTTCTCCTCGTTCCAGCTCGGTTCCTCAGGTTCTCAGTCGCTCACAATCGCATTTTCCGAGTGGCGCGCTTGGAAAAGCCGCCCCCGTATTTGCAAGATCCACGATGCTCGGCTACCGGGCCGGGCCCTATACTCGACCGTCGGCTATAATTGAAGAATATTGCCCCGCAAGGCTCACAAATGGAACACGACTCTAATTTCATTATCCGAGACGGAAGCGTGCTCTCCGCCCGTTGCCACAGAGGAATACCGTAGCGACGACGACGACGCGCGCCGACCCGGCTTGGCCCGACTCGCCTACGAGCGTACCCGTATTGCTATTAGAGTACAGGGCCGAAGAGTCGGTTGCGGGGGCAGACGAAAGTGAAATAAAAAGAGGAGAAACGCGACGGGAAAATACGGTGCTGATGCGGATGTATTACGCGAGCTGGAGCAGTTCGAAAGGAAATGGGCTTAAACCGGTGTGGAAAAGACTCCTGCGCGCAGCCCCGCTCTCTCTCTCTCTCTCGACGACTATAACGAGTCGGTTTTCAAACCCTATTACCTTCTAACGATTGTTCGGATTAGAGTAACCCTGCTCGATTGATGAGGAATTTAGGGAAACGAGCTGGGATGAGAAAAGAGAGAGCGTGAGATCTGGCGGTCTGTGCTGTGCATCAATGCAGTTTCAAATAGGGTGACCTGTCTAGTGAATTTTATTCATAGCTCAACGTGTGTTCGGAATTAGTATAATGTCTCAACCTCGTCTGAAATGATTATTAAAAAAAAACATTGTCGATCTTCTTTCATATACATCATATTTTTAAAAATATTTCCGATTACACAACTTCTGGGGATTGAATGAAATAAATAAATTCGATGAAAAAATTAATTACTCGAGGTCAGTTCGAAAAGATTCATTTTCATTTTATCTTTCAACTATTCGAGTGTGTACGACCGTCGAAGAAGCGAACGACTCATCGCGAAATACAAACAGCGCTGCCACACAAATGACCAGAAAATCATGTGCAGTGCATTGATACCGTTCGCAAAGTGCCACGAATTCGGTCGCATTTACAGTATAATCTCGTCAATCGATTCTCACATTGTCCCGAGCGCCGGGTTATCTAACGCTGATCCGCGGGAGGGGAAGGGGGTACGCTATCTGCGGGAAATATTTCACCAATGCTCGCCGCATAACATTAATGGGATTTTTGCATTACTGACCCGTTTAGATTCGATCGGGGGAGCGTTATCAGACCGTTCGTTATCGAGCAGCAAATTATTCTACACGACTGCAGCGGCGGAGGGGATGGTTCTTGTTGGATGCGCATGTAACGCATTCCTTATTTTAAAATCCGCGCGACCGACCGACGAACCTCGATACTGTCCTCGTGTATTTATGGACCGATAAAAACCGGATAATTTCGGCCGGCCGCCGTCTATTACGTTATAAATTGTTGTCCGCGGCTGGCATCGACGCCCGAAATTAATTACGCGCCGCTATCACTTTTACGCACCGCGATAACCGCCGAATCGCGGAAACAATGATGCCTCCCTGCGCTGTGTTCGATACTGCGGTGAGACAGGGGCACACTGTGAACGGTTCTGCATGAAATACATATTTCGTTAGTGTGCCTACTGTAGCTTTTAAGCATTTTGAGCAGACTGCGGATATATTTATGCAATTTCCCGTCTTTATATTTTCTAAGTGACCTCAACAGTGATAAAAAATATCCTCGATTGGAGGAGTGAAGACGTAAATAACATAGAAGAACAAATTTATAGGTATTGATTAAATGCTTCGATAATCTGGCGCACGGTTGTGTACCAGGTAAGGTCTCGCACTACCTCCTTTTACACGAAACAACTTAGCCGTTTTTTAGAGGCTTATAACTCGGCACTGCAGGTAGATGGAGAGATGTAATTTCGTACACTTGTTAAATGCTATCATGTCTCAATATTGACAAAACATTAATCATCCAACATTAGTAGGTTTCGAGATATGGGACCTCAAACATCGTTAAATTTGTCACTGACTGACTGACTGGCAGATCATCGCAAACTTTTGGGTACTTCCCATTGACCTACAAGATTGAAATTTGGTACATAGGTCCACCATAACTAACATTCAAAGGAATAATTATCAAAGTTTGAAATTTTACACCTTAGAGGGGTTGTATTGAAAAAAACATTATGAAATAGGTACGTAGGATAGAACATAGCAGCACAACATACATAAATATACGTTTTATTAGCTTCGAAGTCGCAACAAATACTGATGAAACAAACAATCGCTCTAACGTAAACAAAAGAAACTGCACCGAGCATCGTCCATAGCGGTGGGGGGAAACGGATCCGAGCGTCGCCGGCAGAGTGTTAATCTTCGATACATTGAATTTGGATTTTGTCTTGCAGATTAGAAAAGGATTTTTTTCTTTGACACCTACTTGATAATTGATGAAATTTCAACAAAAATTGATGAAATCCCAACAAAAACATCCTGTAAACAAGAGCCAAGTTCCTATGGCCATAAAAAGCTGTGAGATCAAATAAAATACAGCCAAGTTCGTTAGCTTAGAAATACCTCTTGCAATGCTGAAAAAAGCGTTTGTAAAAATTAGTTTAAAAGAACGCTATTTAATTTTTACAGAGTTACATGGAGGGCTAAATTATTCAAACTTGGCCGCTACCTAACACCATTTTTTTATGGCCATTGGTTTAAAAAGTAACAGCCAAGTTTGAATAATTTAGCCCTCCACGTGACTCTTTAAAAATTAAATAGCATTCTTTCAAACTAATTTTTACAAACGCTTTTTTCTGTATTGCAAGAGGTATTTCTAAGCTAATGAACCTGGCCGTATTTCGTTTGATCTCACAACTTTTTACGGCCATAGGAACTTGGCTCCTGTTTACAGAATGTTTTTGTTGGGATTACTTTTACACTAACATAACATAAAGCGGCTCCGCCTAGAAAACGTCAATCCACCACAATTTTTTTCTGCGTTTCCATTGCACCCGTTGCCACGAACCATTTCCCATAAACATCGTTACAAGACATCCCCCATCGTCGCCTGGTCAACAGGGTTCAGCGGCTGGTTGATTGCTGGCCATCATGCCGGTGGGTCCGGCATGAATCGAGTCTAATCAGTAGCGAAGACGGCGGCGCTTTAATTACGATCGCGATTGCGATTGCGATTTCAATAACAATTTCCGCTCTGGCCTGGCACACGCACAGAATAGAGAGAGCGAGAGCGAGAGCGAGAGCGAGAGCGAGAGAGAGAGAGTGAGAGAGAGAGGGATAGAGAGAGAGACAGAGAGAAAGGGAACCAGAGAGGGTAGAGAGGTGTCGGCAGATTTTATTGTGGAAGTTAGCGAACAGTTCGCGTCGGTCCGCGGCGGGCCGGAAACGCGGCCGCTTTGGATATCGCGCGTGGCTCGGCCGCGAAATTCGCGGGGAATCTCTCACGTTAAATTCGCACGGCGGCGTGGCAATCAGTCGCCATTCTCCCGTTGTTGCGTCGCAGTTACGTGCCACGCTTACGTACGTTATTACGCGAGTATGTGGCCGGCGCGAGCCGGACCTTTCCTCCGGTCGCGCGCGTCTGTTTCAGTGCTGCGTGTACTCGCACACAGAAGAGCGAGTGAAACTCGCTTAATTAAGCCTCTACCTTTGCCGGCCGATGGCTCCACGGCTTATTCCAAGCCGCCATTAAACGCCCTTTCGTGTTCCTTCCTCCACGGGCGCGACCTTCCACGTTCTTCTTTTCAACGATTTTATTCAACGGATCACGCTAATGAGAGCGATTCCAGAGACGGCACCCGAGCTAACTGTGTTTACACTCTGACCAGCCACAGTTCGATTGTGTCGTTAATGCGATTTTGCTCGGTTAGGTTGACGCGCTCGGCCTTTCAAAGGTCCCACGGAAGGAACCGCGGTTGTAAAGCTCCGTTACACAGGCTGATTAAACTTGCTCATAAAGTTCCGTGAAATTCGTCGGGACTTGTTTAACCCAGTTTCATGGTGTAGCCGGTCCGTGGACCCTTCCAGCTGACGTGCTTTTTTTCGGCGACAACCTTTTCGCATCTACAGCCGTAATTACATTGCGCGCCAGCTGCCGCCCGTTTTATTTCCGGAACCGAGACCTTAGAGCTCCACGAAACGCGATGGCAATAGTCGCTGACCGATGCCCTAGCCCGGAGAAATTAAAGTTAAGGCTGTGGTTCGAATACTGAATTCGGGATTCTGCTGATTCTTCGATATCGGAGAGTTTGGAAATCATCCTTCACTATTTTTTATTGTGGATTGCAATAACATTTATAAATACGAAGCATATACTACGATCGAAATTGTATGAAGTCTAAGTAAATGCGCATAAATTAATTACCTCTTATCTTAATATTCAACCGAACTGAATGAACATCTACCACCGACCGTGGAAGGAAAATAGTCCTTCGCGGATGAAGGCGTCCTCGATGGAACAAGGACCACCGAACTGGGTCGTGCTGGGAACGATCCGCCCTTCGACGTGTACGAAGGGTTTTCTGTCCGGTTTTCATCGGAAGACTCGCGCGGGTGTGTGAGGGGCGGGTGCATCCCATTGAAAGCCGTTCTGGTTTCGAAATTTTTCAACGCGACGAACAGCCGGTTGCGCTCGACATTCTCTCGGCGGGTTTTAAAGGAGAGCCCATTTCGCCGGGAAAAAGCGTGGCCACGCTCGGCGGGATCTCGAGAAATTACGAGCGACAAGCTGGGGCCGGACGATCTTTGATGCAGAAGTTCGCGGCGGCGGCATTCGAAGCGTCCTCTATAGCCTAATTATTCGTGCTGAAAGAGTCCGGCCCGTGTATTCCCATTTACGGGATTCCGCGCGGCAGATATCCGACGTCGCTCTTTTAAACGCGAAATAAATCGTCCTCTCCCTTCTCCGCCCTCGCCAACCCCTTTCCCACCCCCACGTTCCTCAGAGTGCTCGAGGACGCGTGCACTCCGCTTAAAATTCTGTCCCCGTGTGGCTCTCTCAACAGGTTCGTACGCGGCCGACGCCGCGCCCTATGCACCCGAAATGAAATTGATCACTTTCTATTCGGGCACGGTTCAACGGCGCGCGTCCTGTTTCACAACCTGGCCGGATCTATGAATAAAAAATAAATGCGGCACGCTGATCGAGCTAGGAAATGAGAAACGGCTGTGCGGGGATGAGTAATGGGGGCGGGGAGGATCAGTCTGAATTGTCGGGGGTTAATTTGGGGCACCGGTGCCGGATTAGGGTTGGTCGAGTGGTTCGGAAGCGTGGGAGAATTTCGATTCCTGCATGGTCGTCATTGTTTCCATATTTTGGTATTGATTTTCCAGAGCCCCAGGTGATGCTGACTGTTCCTAGCTTTTCCATTTTATCGTTTTGCTCTAAGCAAGTAATTCTTCTATTTATTTTACAAAAATCCTTTTATACATTGTCTAGTAACCCAATCTTTCCAACCTCTCAAAAAGAACTACAACCACTTTATTCAATGTTTAAAAAGTTACACTGTGCTTCAGGGAGACTATACAGACTTTCTTGACCCACTATAGCGCTCCGGGAGTTTGCACCCTCGGCGGCAAGGCAAATCGAGCGCGCGTAATTTCTAAATACCGTTTATTAAATTCCTGACGCGATCTTCTTAAATGAAACTCTCCTCTCCGGCCCGTGTCGCATTATCCTGAGAGGGGGTGTCCTGAAACAGGGGATGAGGGGTCCGGATCGGGGTATCGAAGCCGGGGAACAATGGATCGGGACCACCTGCAGCAAGGGGCCAGGACAAAGTCTCCTTCGACGCATACTTATTCATTTCCAGACCGGTGAGCATCAAAGCGTAACGCAGGACGACAACCTGTAATCTCGTGGATATTACCAGGTGCGCTGTCCGCGTCGCTCCCTATCAACATCACAGACGATTCAACGAGTAATGCCGCATAACGTCGACGCGTCGCTCGTCGCGACGCTGCTTTCATCGCGATCGCCTGCAAATCCGTCGCTCATACTTAATGCACCGTCCCCACCGCCCCCACAAACTCGTACGCTGGCCTGTGATCGAATATGTAGCCGCGATCTTGACAGTCAGGCCAGAGATACTCGTCACGGAAGTGGCAAACGATGTTCCCGTACAGGTGCTCCAATAAAACGAACCTCGGCCGACAAATTGGTTAAACGTGTCGCCCGTTGCACCTGTCTAATGTCATCTAACAGGCTCGCACCTTGGCTATTTTATCAGTGTCTGTGTCACTGCGGTAATTGCTGCGTTTTATGCATCTGCGACTCAAGTGAGTACCGGAAATGCAGGAGAAGGCAGCCTAACCTGTCAAAGACGCTTGAAATCGGCGAACGGTGAATTCCTGTCATTAGAACTTACATTTTTGGCATTTTCGTCAAATCTATAGGATTATACCAAAGAAAGTCAAAAATACTTGGTCCCCCAAATATTTTCACTGACTATCACTGACGATTGTGTAAATTAATGTGGTAATATCTGGTGAGACAACCCGGAAAATAGAGCTCACTATTTCTCCTCCAATGATTTCGGCGCTACCGGTTCGATCAAGGATACAGAAATTAGCAATTTTGCAGAATTATAATTTCAACGTTTCGGTTCGGTTTTGAACTATCATCAAGAAAAGTCCGCGTCTGTGAAATTTAATAGACACTATTATTCATTAACACAGGAAAATTTTTATGATTTAAACCAGAGGTAATATACATACTTGTTAATTTTGAAAAAACACAGAATGAAGAGCGTAAATGAAATGGTACTTGTCTATAAGAAGGTTTAAACTGTACTAGACTGTAACCGTTGCGACAAAGTCAAGACAGAAAACAGAGAAATTTTCTATAGAAATTTTCTATAATAATCTAACTAATGAATTCCAGTTTTATAAATATGGTTAAGCACATTAACATTGTTATGTTAAACTTCACACATTAAATGATTGCTAATTTTTTCTACCAATTTTTGGTAATACATTGGTTGGAAGTTTGTTGATGAATATTTAAAATTTGAATTTCGCGCCAAACATTGATTTGGTGTCTCTTGATCCTTGACATCGGATTGGCTAGTTAGATCTACGATGTTTCTCTGTTTTCTGTCTTGACTTTGTCGCAACGGTTACAGTCTAGTACAGTTTAAACCTTCTTATAGACAAGTACCATTTCATTTACGCTCTTCATTCTGTGTTTTTTCAAAATTAGCAAGTATGTATATTACCTCTGGTTTAAATCATAAAAATTTTTCTGTGTTAATGAATAATAGTGTCTATTAAATTTCACAGACGCGGACTTTTCTTGATGATGGTTCAAAACCGAACCGAAACGTTGAAATTATAATTCTGCAAAATTGCTAATTTCTGTATCCTTGATCGAACCGGTAGCGCCGAAATCATTTGTGCATAAACAACAATTTACGATCGTTAAAATTCAAACGTATTCTCCTCCAATGCTACAATTTCTTCACTGATCTGAAGGCTTTGTTGACGCTACATCGCAGGATCAAAATTCTGGACAGTTTCGAAGCACAATGCTTAAACTGCCTATTGTTTGAAACGATGCGCCCCTGCACCCTAGCTATCACTCGACTTTTCCGATGTCGTGCACCTTGCACGTTTGGAAAACTGATGCGGGATCGGGGCTCTATTAGTAATTTAGGATAGCGGTGGTAGGCATATGGCCAGAATAGAGACAGCCGATTGGTCGAGGAACGCGGAGCGTAATTGCAGCCAGCCCCGCGTAGGATCCGCACAGACATTGGGCCCTCTTAATGGGCACGTTGTTGCGTGCGGTGGAATACGCTCGGTAATCGCGCGTTGTTAGAGCGAATTAGAGCTTCTCTCGCGTGTAAAAAAAGAATTGGGGGAACCCCCGATTGGCCGGAGTACAATAGCAGAGTTTCTGGGGTACGTTCAACTGCTTCACGTTCCTATCGAAATAATACTGTTCTCTTTCCACCCGATTGAACCGGCGACAAAGTAGCTTCATTATACCACACCTCCATCTTATTTGCGAATGCGGACTGGTCAGACGAATTTATAATTGGAGTGAGACAAGTACATTAATGTCTATTGGAAAAATGTACTTTCTTTTTAATGAAAAATGAATTATGTAGGGTACAGTTGCTCAAGTTGTACCCCTTAAGAAAAAAACTGTACAAAACTTAGGATTTATCAAATAAATAGAAATAAAATGTGTTATTCAAAACTTCTGTTAATATTGTTGTTATTTATTCTAACGAAATTGGAAAATCTACATGCTTTCACGTAAAGTAAACTAAATCTTTAGAAACTTACATCGGTACGACCAAAGGTATCGCTACAATAAAAATAATTAAAACGTATTTTACATTAATCTGTTTACATGACACATAGGTATTCAGATAATACAAACATCACATACAAATCTTTTTGTTCTTTTGTCAACTCCAGCGCATACATCGCGCACCTGTGATTTGCATTTCAAGCATTGAATCATATTTCCCTCCCGATCTTCTCCACAAATAAAACAAAACCAATCCCTTTTCTTCTTTTTAATTTTTAATGCCAATTTCTTTTTATTAATTACTGCGTTTCTTTTATTTGCCGCATTTTTATGTTTTCTTTATTCTGCGTTGACGTTATTTCGACGGACGAGGTAGTACGACTTAGGAATCTCATGTGGGTACGACTTAAGACACGGAACAAGTTAAATTTAAAAAGTAAACATAACCTAACTGCATTAAATTAATACGATTTCGTTTCGACCAATCGATTACGTAAATTCTAGTGAATTTATATTTAATGAGGAACATAATTTTATCATTAATTTACTTGCAAGATTAACTACCAAAAATATGCAGAAAATTATAAGAAAATTGAAATAAACTTAATTGATGACAGGATTTATAATGAGGCTGGTTTATGGCAGACAATAATATGTAAAGCAACTTGGTTGACTCAGATCTATATTTGGTTGCCGTTGTATGTGCTGTTGTTGCCGTAGTTCGTTCAAAATTCAAGCGGTACGACTTAAGCAACCTTATCCTATTCATCAAAACAACATATTCATCGTTTACATCGTCGTAAATAATGTCCTGTGAGAAGACGCATTAAATAATCATCAAAAACGCACGTTGCGAAATAATGTACGCTCCTAATCGTTCCTCCAACAAACAACCAATCAAGCTTCTATTAAAGGTTGAATTTAGTATTATTTGTCACATGTGTGGGGAGACACAGACACACACAGAACCCGAGGCAGGATAATTACCGCATTTCACCATTTTCGAAATTCAGTACGGGAAGTTAAGTCAATAAAGCATACTTTTAGTTTACGATCCGGACTCTCGTTTCTCGAAGAGCGTAGTCGAATGGCGTCCGCCGCTCGCAGCAAAGGTAACAAAAATACGGGGCCAACATCGCGAAGCAAAACTCGAAATCCGATTTTCCGTAAAATTCTCCATCCCCCGGTATCGCCTCGCTTTCCGTTTCGAAGCGCGAACCAGAGTTTCCTGGGCCGTTCCGCCCGGAGAGTTTGTTCCACTAACGAACAATATATTACGGTATAAAATAGTTCGAAGCATAGAAGGGAACAAATTCTGTGAAAACAGAACTCCGAAACGAACCCACAGCCCCCTCTCCACTCCACTCCGTAAACCATAGACCTGCATCGAAAATGTAACTCGCCTGTCGGAGGAAACAAAAATGGACGCGCGCTCGCGGAATCCGCGGATCGCTGCGGAGCTTTATTGACCTTTTCATACGATTTCTGCAAATACCGGGCCAAGAGCCGATGGACTTTGCACGCGCTGCGTTGAGCGTGTTCATTGCGTTTCCACAAATGAAAATTACAGCAATTGCAGCATTATATTTATGCAAAGTAAAAATTTCGTTCTTCCTTTTAGAGTTTTGATGGGAAGTCTTATCAAAATCAAAGTAACTGGTTGTAGCTCCAATGGTTTTCGACAATTAAATAAAAAATTTAATATTTTCGTCTACCTCCTGCAGGTTTGACTCAAAAAAACAAAAAAACTAAACTGCAGTTGCAGCCCCAATAGTTTTCTTCAATCATGTTCCATACATTCGAGTTGTTCCGATAACTAAATACTGGAAGAAATATGATATTTTTTAAGCGTCGAGGTGTACCGACGTTTTAAGGTTTGACTCGAAACAGAGCTAAATTAACTGGCGGTATCCCCGATATTTTTCCTCGGTGTAGCTCCGTGGGTCTTCCGCCGTTTACTCCGGACAATGATGGAGGTGTGGGGGTGGAAACGGGGGAGGGGCGGTGCTATCGACAGAGGGGACGTAACGTGGCTTGTACGGAGCGCGAATTCGCTCAAAGAACCGTGTCCGCTTACGGGCCGCTTTATTCGCCAACTGCGTCAAACAGGATTCTTTTGAAGAAGGGACGATCGTATTTCGTACAATAAATGTTCTCCGTTTTCACAGCGGGGCTCTGTCGGAGGAATCCCGCCGCGCCGGAAGGTGCAGCCGCGTCCCATTATAGTCGCGCGATCACCCTATCGGAGGAATCTTCGCGAGAGATATGAACGAAAGGCGGCCGACGACGTAATAAGAGATGAATTTTTCAGAGCTACGCCATCCGTCCTTTCTAATTTCTGGCGCACGTCGCAACCTCCCCTCTGTCGTAAATCGATTTGTAGACATAATATTAGCTGCCGGAACAGAGTCATTCCAGTTTTCTAAGGTTATTAGGTTTGAACGATTCATTCTATCAGCAAAAGTAAAAAAACTCGTTAATTCGTTAATAGAAAATTTTTACTGTCATCATTATCATTGAAACAGAATTTATTCTGTTTGAAAAAATATATACTTCCCGAACTTCTGTAGAATACAGCAAATTCCCAAGAATAACGCAAGAAAACTCGACATCACGAAATGTAGTTGCGACGTCAGAAAGTACATTTTTTAAAGCCCGAACGGGCGCATTCAACGGCGTTGACCCAACCCACCGCATTCATGCTCGACGGGAAAAAAACATTTCTCTTGATCCGACAGTTAATCACGTCGCTATAAAACTGCTGATCAAGACACGGGGCGATCAAAGAAGCGTCCGGATCAGCATGAGCGATGACTCCCGCGGCTCCCTCGCATTTGTCGTCTCTCCTCCACCCTTATATTGTACATCGTCGAAAAATATCAAGCCACCCCGTTCCCGGTAGCTGGACGGGGCTGGGATCTCGTAGGATACTTCCTCAAGGGATGACATTCAGACCGTGTTGCCTTGACTCGTCCCAAGCCGTCTTTCCGACATTTTGATGAGGTGGGATTTGGCCGAGAGCCAGTGCAAATGCCATTCTGTCTCTCTCCTTCTCTTCCTCCGGCCTCCGTTTTCTTCTTTTCCCGTTCTTCCGCTGCCATCCGCCCCCGTTCTGAGACGACCCGCCACCCTCGCCACTCAGATTCTCGTTATCGCTAAGCTACAGTTTGTTCTGATTCGCATAATACAAAATAGAATCCACCGGTGGAGATAAATTGCTGCAGCGCGCTGCGCGACTTTGTTGATCGAATGCCCGAAAGGGGCACGATTGTCGACTACCGTTGCAACTTTCGCGGGGAAACGTGTGCTGTTCCTCGATCAAACTTCCAATGAGGATTCCAATACGGTAAGGCTGCTCAAGTCGTACCAGTGCTTAAGTCGTACCACTTGAATTTTGAACGAACTACGGCAACAACAGCACATACAACGGCAACCAAATATAGATCTGAGTCAACCAAGTTGCTTTACATATTATTGTCTGCCATAAACCAGCCTCATTATAAATCCTGTCATCAAGTAAGTTTATTTCAATTTTCTTATAATTTTCTGCATATTTTTGGTAGTTAATCTTGCAAGTAAATTAATGATAAAATTATGTTCCTCATTAAATATAAATTCACTAGAATTTACGTAATCGATTGGTCGAAACGAAATCGTATTAATTTAATGCAGTTAGGTTATGTTTACTTTTTAAATTTAACTTGTTCCGTGTCTTAAGTCGTACCCACATGAGATTCCTAAGTCGTACTACCTCGTCAGTCGAAATAACGTCAACGCAGAATAAAGAAAACATAAAAATGCGGCAAATAAAAGAAACGCAGTAATTAATAAAAAGAAATTGGCATTAAAAATTAAAAAGAAGAAAAGGGATTGGTTTTGTTTTATTTGTGGAGAAGATCGGGAGGGAAACATGATTCAATGCTTGAAATGCAAATCATGGGTGCACGATGTATGCGCTGGAGTTGACGAAAGAACAAAAAAATTTGTATGTGATGTTTGTATTATCTGAATACCTATGTGTCATGTAAACAGATTAATGAAAAATACGTTTTAATTATTTTTATTGTAGCGATACCTTTGGTCGTACCGATGTAAGTTTCTAAAGATTTAGTTTACTTTACGTGAAAGCATGTAGATTTTCCAATTTCGTTATAATAAATAACGACAATATTAATACAAGTTTTGAATACCACATTTCATTTCTATTTATTTGATAAATCCTAAGTTTTATACTGTTTTTTTCTTAAGAGGTACGGCTTGAGCAACCTTACCCTAATCCGAGACGGATGCTAGCTTGCTTGTCTCGCATGAGCAACACTTTCTAACAACGCTAGTCGTTTTATTTTCTCACTTTTTAGAGTGTCGAAGGTTTTCGGAGGTACGAGGTGTGGTTAAGATCTTTTACCGGTTCATTGAAGATTTCTTTATAGAAGATATTCTATAGATTCGACTGTGGATTTGGAAGATCCACCCCTTCACAAACGACTTCACCACAGTCTCCACACCCGAACTATTTCAAAACCAGTCCGCAACACTGTCGAAAACGGTTCCAAACGAAATTGAACCGTCTCGCGCCTGATCCGCGCGTGGACACGCGGTGGCAAAAACATATTTGACGGTCGAGCACACGCGTCCCAACCGCATTAAAATTGCATTATACCGCCGCGCCGGCTGCGAATGCGTGTACACGCGAGGCGGCCATTGATTACGGGGTTTTAATAAATTTCACCGGGATTATTATGAAGCCAGAGCCCGGCCGCTGTGAAAACACGTGACCCGGCAGTGTGTTTGCGAAGCGTGGCGATGATGGCGGCTCCGGTTTATTGCTCGATCGTGTCCTGGCGCCGCAGGATACTCCTCCGTGGTGGAGTGTCCTGATGGAGTTGTAGCGAGACCCATGCAGGACAAATCGAGCCGACACGTGTCCCAACGCCGATGCTAATGCCCGCTGAAAAATTATCTCGCGACGTGCGGTGCCCTAAGCGCCCAATAAAACCGTCGGGGTCGAAAGGATTCGGGGTTACGCGATCAGTCGCGTACATTTTATTTTATACGCGCCCCCTCGACGCTTTCTGCGGCTTCTAATGATTTTCCTAGATTATAGGAGCCCCGCCGCGCGACGTTATTTATGGGGTTAGGGGACCCCGACGCCGCGAGACTCGCATAAACGAATATTTTCTTGGGGTAGGTTTATCGGCGATCCGATTCAATCTCGGGATGAAGATGTCGGGGCGGACGCGAACGGAAACCGACGGCGAAATCATTCGCTTGTAGGCGAGTTTTTATGGGATTCCGGGGGCTGACAGATTGCCGGGTCTGTCGGTGTTTCGGTGACGTTGTGGTGTTGAGGTTTGCGTTAAGGGGATTTTCTTGGAGATCTGTTGTGAAAAGATTTCGACTAAGAGCTGGATAATCATTAACAGTACAGACACTACACAAAAAATGTGTTCCTCAAAATCGATTCTCCCCTTCCCCTATATCCAAAGGGTGATTTTCTGAACGGACTGGCGGCGCCCGTGAAAACCCATGGCCGAGATTCCAGCTCCTATGGGACACCGCGGATCGGGTTTCGGATTCTCATAGGATTTAGATCATTATCCTACGATACGAGCCGGGAACACGTCGCTGCGAGTCGAGAGGGTTCGTCGGACGGGTCAGGACTGTGTTCTTTGATGCCCACAAATCCGAACGCGAAACGATCAATGCCTAACAGGAACCGACGTTGTTGAACCGTGCGTTGATGATGGGATGGATCGTGCGACCTATTGCGACGAGCGCTAGAGAATGGATTTTATGCCTTGGTAATTATCTGGAGGAAGGGGCGATGAGGAGTTAGGGTGAGTTTTCCGGATTGATGCGATGCGTTCTGATTTTTTATGTGGTGTATGCGTGTCCTCTTCGGTTATAGTTGAAGAATCATAAAGTTAAAACTCATTGAAGCCAGAGACTGGTTCCTTATTTTACATAAAAAATGTATTGTCCTGTTACATTGAAGAGATATTTTCTCGGTGCTTAGACGGACCATTCTTCACGGAATATGGGGCAAGAATGGGACAGAAGAGGATGCAGGGGATGGGATCGGGGTCACGTGGCGACCGATGCAGCGTTGCGGTGAAATTTATTGCACAACCGAGCGAGACCGATCGTCGATTGCACCTTCTCCCCGAAAAACTTGCGAGTTTTCCAACGTTATTGGCCCCCGACGAAAATACGTTCCCCGGCTGTTTCGTTGTTCCCCCTTCTCCCCTCTCACCCCACTGAAACTCTTTTATTGTGGTTCACGGGGTGGCGAAGGGGGTCGGCAAGGGCCGTACCTACTGCTGGCTCGATCGAAACGCGTTAGTTATGGGTTTCCTTAAATAAACATTGCCGATGCCGGTGCTTTACCGTCGACACGCCCGTGACTCGAACTCGATTCCATCCCACACCCAAAAGGAAAGTTCATGCGAAGGAATAAGGTTTCCCCGGTTCAACCTGCGCGTTGTCGAACCCGGTTGCTTCGGTTGTTTGACTTTTGTTAGCGAGGGTGCACGGTGACTGGCACATATCGATCATCCGACGGAATTATTTAGCGGCCCGGCCCGATCCGATAGAAAAATGACTGACAGTGAGTGACGCGCGACCCACTGACACCATTTCCGCCGCGGATTACTTTCGGAATTTAATATCGGCCATTAAGCCCGCGAATTTCGCGTGATTAACCGGCCGGTTGATGGTTTAGCGAAATTCGGCCGCCGTCACATCGGGGACTTTCGAAATAGCTTGTGGCCTCCGCTGTAATCTATAATGTTTTGTGTTTTGTTATCGGTGCGCGCGGTTATTTGCCTGCGAAACTGTGGTATTGACATGGCTAATCGCAAATGACGAGATGTCCGAATTTTATCGATGTAGCGAACATTTTTATGCATATAACGACTTTAATGTTATGCGGTACGTTGACACATGAAATTAAGGGAACAATGGATTTTTTTAAGAAAAACTGATCATGCTATTCCCTTAATGTCAGGATTACAGCTCGAATTACATGCATAATATTTATGCGCGTGAACTGGATATGGAAATGAAAGTAGTCGGTTGGAAACAGCTCGGAAGAGTGTGCGCAGGACGAGGAAGAATTTCACATTTTAATTTATTTATTGCGTTATGCTCCAGTTTGAACTTCACGAAGTAGCACTTCGTGATCATAAATCTTGGTCGCTTATATTCGAAATAAATGTACTAACTGAAGTTCCTGCGAGCAATGTACGCAAATAACGCGGTTTCACTACTGGCTGCGAGAACTGAATTTCGTCGCAATATCAAAACATTTGAACGAAGATAGCCAAATGAACTAAAATAATCCTTGAACGCCAACGAAAGGTGGAATCGCAATTTATTATAAAATACAAGAAAGATCAGAGGCATGAACAGAAAAAAATTGCCATTTAGCTGTGTACTAAGAATTCTTTGGTTCTTGAAGACCGTTATTGCTCCATCCCTCATTCGCAACCGAAGAAAGGGGGAGCCGTTTAATCCAGAGGCGCAATAAATAAACAGGCGTGCTGCCACGTCGTTAATGAAGATATACGTCTGCCATTCCCAGTGATTACAATATTTCTCGTTGAAACTGGCTGCTTGGTTCCCCCGTATTCCCTTTTTAACATAGCAGGGCGCGAAACACACGGGGCTCCTCGGGTATTACCGTGTTTTTCCCCCGGAAGTAATGCCTCGAAGGCGATTGCACGCAACCGGAAACCAGGCGATTCTGAGTAGTTCTCATAAATGCCAAATGCACCGGGATCTCTCGCCCGCCTCGCCGCGGAAATCGTTACTGTCACTCCGCTGTCGGAAGAGTTATGGCTTTGTTGACGACGCCGGATGGGCCGAGCGGAACACCGAAGCAACCCTCCGCTTCCACCGGGGCTGTTTACAACGTTATCTTACCTTAATTAGATTGTCTGCAGGAGGGTCTCCGGACTTTCGCGTTTTAGTGCGAGGGGTCTTACCCGGTGCGTTACCCTGCCCTATCCGTCACACATAGTTCGAGAGCTGCTCCGAGGGTGGATACGAGGAAATCGGATCCATAAAGGCACCTTGCGCTTCCTGTTAACTCGTTAAAACACCGTCGGTATACTAATGGCCTGCTCAACTTGCTCCCGACTACTCTGACCAAGCATCCACCCTCAAACATCTTTTATTTCAACGTGCAACTTGAACAGTTTTAGATCTCGACTGTCTCACGTTAGTCCATCTGAAATAATGATTACTTTTATTTTGTAAAAAATGATTCAAGACATCCTTTCTCCATTAGTGTTCCTTGTTACAAGAAAAACTTTTAAGTAATCGTGGTTTAAATAAAATTTAAAAAACATCCCCCTTATACATCTCTAAGTAAATAATATATTTATATGTTGTAGTAGCTTGACGATTAAAAAAGAAAACATCCCCTCCTCATGCATCTCTAAATAAATAATGCATTTATATGTTGTAGTAGCTTGACTAAAATGTAGTAGCTTGATTAAAAAAGAAAACTGAATCAGCCCCTAGAAATTTGTCGTACTACCTAATGGTTGATAAAGGATTACAAATGGGTCCTAGTCATTTCAGCGGAACGAGCATTGTTTATAGATGAAGTTCGAGTATGAGACTATTTCTGGTGTGAGAGTTATCGCTTCGGAGCCAACTTGAACAGTTTTAGATCTCGACTGTCTCACGTTAGTTCATCTGAAATATAATGATTACTTTTATTTTGTAAATAATGATTCAAGACATCCTTTCTCCATTAGTGTTCCTTGGTACAAGAAAAACTTTTAAGTAATCGTGGTTTAAATAAAATTTAAAAAACATCCCCCTCATACATCTCTAAGTAAATAATAAATTTATATGTTGTAGTAGCTTGACGATTAAAAAAGAAAACATCCCCTCCTCATGCATCTCTAAATAAATAATGCATTTATATGTTGTAGTAGCTTGACTAAAATGTAGTAGCTTGATTAAAAAAGAAAACTGAATCAGCCCCTAGAAATCTGTCGTACTACCTAAAGGTTGATAAAGCATTACAAATGGGTTCCTGGTCATTTCAGCGGAACGAGCATTGTTTATAGATGAAGTTCGAGTATGAGACTGTTTCTGGTGTGAGAGTTATCGCTTCGGAGCCATTAAATTCAGGCACAAATACCCTCAGTCTTCGAACAGAACGTGTTGCACGGCCGCGGATGCGTGAAATTCGGGCAGCGACGATGCGACGCCGAGCCTAATACAATGTAAAATATGGCGGTCGAACTCGTGTTCTAATTACGTTGCATCGCCCAGATGTCCCGCTCGAGGTCGCGCACGTCCGGCAAATGGGAAGTTAGTGAGCAATACTTACTAATCACGACTAATCAGAACGGTAACTCATGGAATTAATTGATATTCCGACGCAGCTGATTGAAACCGGTAGTTGAATGTCGGCCTCGTTAAATCTGACCGCTTCTGTTCTTAATATATTGCAGAACCACAAGCCACCGCAGATCCATCTTGCCTCGACTATACTCTTTGAGCCTTCTCTCGACCGATAACGATCTTTCCGACCTCGATACGATCCTACAGCTTTCATCCGATCTACTTTTATTTCTTCAAAATGTTCTCGAAACTTTCGAAATGCGGGGGAAGTTGCCAACAACGTGCGGGACTCTTCGTTTTCGATAGGGCGATCATGTGTGGGTGGTTGGCGCAGAAATATGATCGAGAAAGATTATCGTATCCTGCTCGTAGTAGCAATTCATCGACTAAAATTTTATTCAGCCTCAGATCCTACAACTTTGCTGTGAGGTACAAAATATTGTAAGATGCAAAAGTGGCTCTTATTTACGCATGAAGAAAATTTTTTCAAAATCTTTTGCGTCGGGATTGTTCCAATTAAAGCCCCTGAATAATCAAATTGATTTCGACTGGGTTTCGATTAGAGTCAGCAGTAATTGACCGGTAAAAATGACCAGAGGTGTATCTCTTTCGCCGCTCTGGCGTGTTCCGTCTCCCGTCATTAGCGCGACCGAGTCTTTAAACATTCACGGCGTGACACTTGAAACTCTGGAATTAAACACGGATTTATTTCCGCTATCACCGCTCGGCAGAATTCGCGCAGGCAACGATAGAAATGATGGCAGTGACGGAGAGAGGGATAGAGAGAGAGAGAGAGAACGTGCTCTCCAGTCACAAGTGTTACCCATCGTGCCCGGCTATTTCCTGTGCAGGCGTGCACACCTGTCCCGGGCTCGATCGACGCGCACGCATTCCCGCGAATATTCTTCGTCATTAGCGGAATTAAGGTCGTTACCGTGGAACGTCAAACCATCCCCTATCCTCGACCCGGATCGACAGGATAGCAGGACGAGCACCCGGTTTCGACTCACGCAATTCGTGTACCTTCTAATGCCGCCTCTATTCAGACCACCGTTGTCCGCGAACGATTGCATAGAGGTGCAAGCTGCGTACCGGTGCAGCGGCGTGTCGGTGTCTGTCTATCTATCCATCTATCCGTGTATTTCTGTGTGTCTCTCTCCCGCTGTGTGCGCGCATGTAAACGTGTGCACGTTCGATCGTGTGGCTGGCAGAAGCGCACAGCGCCGTGAAAACGAATGCGACGAACGCCGATGCAGATTCAAAGGGAGACAGAGGCTGCTGAATGCGCTTCTCTGCTGGCAGAGAAGGGACCAAGATAGGTTTACAGGGCACGTTGCCGGTCAAAAGAAAGATTTGGAGTACTGGCGCAGAGATTTTTGGGATGGTTCGAGACTGTCGCCACCGCTAATACCTTTGCGTCTGTGGAAGCTGTTCAAATGGGATTTAATCCCATTAATAAGTCTTCTCCTTGCCGATCTTTTCTCCGATTTTCAAAAGAGGATAGACAATCTTTACTAACCCACTTTTGATGCAGTTTAATTTATTAAATATGAACAGATTTAGTAATGAATGTAATATTTTGAATATGATAATTTTAGTGGAAATAACGCAACAGTGTCTTTAAACGCTTCAAACGTTTTCTCTGTGCTTGATTCACCGATTTTTATCATAAACACATAAAATCCGCGATCGAGAGATTATAGATCCAAGAGATACAAGAACGGAATAATTCGCGACAGTGCCGAACATTTCTCGCGGGCCGCAAGGCGTTCGGCGCACCTCCGGCCGTAAACTGGTTCTCAGAGGGCGACGCGACATCCAAAATTGTTTGCACACACAAAATCAATAGACGAACAAGCGGCACACGGTCTGGCACACGGGGCGCTTCTTTCATCCACCGTTGGAGAAGCACTCGAACCGGTGTTCCCTCGCCTCGCACGGAAACCGTCCCGCAAAAGGCCACGTAGCCCCGTCGCCTTTGTGCAACGGAAGACCGAGGCTCGTCTCGCTTTTATTAGATCCCCAAGCGCGACTACCCACCTACGTGTACATGAATACGGAAGTTCGACGGCCGCCCGTTAGAGCCGCCCCATAAATCCTTGTAAACTTAATTCTTCCTTAATCCCCCGGAATTAAGGGGCATATGTCGCCGCGAAGCGAATCGTAAAAAATCCCCCGAAAATTCCCCCTCCCCATATGCAACTGCCTTCCTCTCCCCCTGTGCTACCCTGTCTTCTCTGTTCAACCACCTGTACCATACCTAGCTTTGCCTCGTCCTGACATAAAGCTACAATGCAGCGCAGTGCTCCTGAAATTTTGTGGTTGGATCGTCCGAGGGTTAAAGAGGGGAGTAAATTCTTATTTGGCGGCATCATATCAAATTTGGGAGTTTTTCTCAGAAAAACTGTTAAAGCTTTTGCATGGGGGTTTTGCACCCATATTTATCAATATAGACATTATATGTGTGATTTTTTTCAAGTAGTAATAATAAAAAATACCGAAGTTGTTTATTAATTAATAGACTGTGGATGTTTATGCATTTTCCAATTTTTGTATACAAAGTTTAAGAAAGTGGAATTAAATAAATTCCTATTTTTAATGGGAACAGCCTTTGTAGATTAAAAATAAATAAAAAATTGTACAAAATTCTATCGAGTTTTATATTCTAGCCTTTTTTGGAAATTTTCATAAGCCATAAATGCATAAAGATCTGCAGTCTATTAATTAGTATTACCGATTGTTTAATATTTTTCGGCTCCATCACGATACAAAAATAAGAAAAAATTGACGGATTTAAAAAATGTCGTTTCGTGGAGATTTTACAAAATGCACCATTCGGAAGGGTGTCCGAATGGCGTCGGCAGTCGGATTCGCGGATCGATATTATTTTCGGTAGCCGTCTTTGTCCCACATTCGCGGAACGATCGAATAAACTTCGGGTACTGTGGAATTTCAGCCGGAGGCGTCAGCGTTTAAACGAGATCGCGTAACATTTACCTAACGTTTCGCCTGTGCTGAGGAGGGCAAACTTTCGGGCGGGAGAGAGCGTGTTGGCGAGGATCTCCGCGGCTCTGCGAGGCCGCGCCGGAACTCTTTTATTTGAGTTCGAATTAGCCGCCTGGATGCGGTTTAAGAATGGATGGTGGAGAGTGGCTTGGCTCGGCCGGGACTGGCTTGCTGCCGTTTCCCCGTTCGTGCTTTGTTTAGAAATCGCGCACTTATAGCCCCGCGTTAGCGCTAACTTATTCCCCGCGTTAGCGTAATTGGATCAGCGAGAATTACGGAAACTCGCTTTCAGTTCGCCCCAAGGCGGCGAAGCGCGCCGAGGAACACGGATCGGTGCGTTTTCCACGACGCGACGACCGCTCGCAGATCCAGACTTTTCGCGGGCCTGATTCGATTATTGGCCCCGCGATAAAACATCCTGGCCCTCAATACCTTCGGCCAGACATCTGCTTTACAAAACAGAACCCTCTTCCCCGGAAAAACCTCGCACGGATTTCTACTTTGCACCTCGGGATTTATTCCAGACCTAGAGAGAGAGAGCTTCTTCCGAACTATTCGGGCTAAAAATTGTTGTTACCGTAGGGCTACAAAAGATTTTAGTCCGTATTTTTCTTTAATTTCTTCTGCATCCACCAATAGTGCAAGGTCGCTGGGGAGGTTTATTTATCGGCGAAATGCTCCGTGAATCTCATCGATGGGAGGGCGAAGGCCAAGAGGCATCAGACGCGATCGGTTTCTGATGTCGGAAGTTCCTACCCCGCCTGCTAGACCCCGGTCGGTCCAATAGAAGATAAAGATTACATTTCCCGAGTTGCCAGAGCGGTATCCTTCGCTCGTGATGTAATATTTCTAAGTTGCTGAAATATATCGCAACAAACCGGCGGCGGCGGAGGCTGGGGCTATTCTATAAACCAGAGAGCCGGTCAGGATTGTCGGACGACGAGACGCGAGCGAACAGGATGAAAGAAAAAGGGGATAGAGGTATCGGGTCCAGGTCCCGGACGAGGCAGCCCCCGTTCCGCCTCTGTTCATATTGAGAAGCAAATTGAATCTGAACGGTGTCATGAAAGATGGATATCAGGTTGCACGTGCCTCCTACCGTCTCAAATATTGTCTACAAATTCGTTACTAACTTCAGTCCAGCCCCCGTACGTTCGCCAACGGACTTTATCAATCTCTTCGGGCTTCGCGTCGCGTTGCCTCCATATTCCAGACTACTTTTCAACTGCGTTTACGCTGGCGCTCGCTGCAATTTGACAGTGCTGCTGTAAATGCTCTCGACGAGTTGAAACGGTTCAAACTTATTGAATTGTGTATGCGATTTTCATACTTTACTTTCCGATACTTGTTTCATACATACCCCTTCCTGCCATAGATACTCCATTCTTCTCTAAATCCCCTCCTGCTCTCCCTACAAGGTACCCTCTTCCATTTCCTTACCTAGTTACACCCTTATCAGTTTTAGCAAAGTGTTGAATCAAACATTGAAAAGTATAGGAAGGTGCGAATAATTTTTTTTCGAAATTGAAGAAACTAATTTGAGGACAGATCACGATTTTTGAGGAGTCTCTCCTTTTAATCGAATCTTCCGAGGCAACGAGGATTCGATGGCGCGGATTATTTGTCGAGAATTTTTGATCCGGTGGGCATATTATGGTAATAACCGTGGACTCGATAATGATTTCGTTCCCCCGCTGTCGCCGGGAGATTTTTAATGAGCCCCGAGCTCATTAAACACGAGTACGTTTCACGACCGTGTGCCGCTATTCATACGCGGCGAACGAAACGGTGAAAATGACAATTAGCGTTGCGCCCGAAGTGGACAGTTCAAATGGAGTTTCGTGGACTGGTTATTAAAGCCCGGTTATCTTCAATTTTTTGACAGGCTATTTTGTCTACTTCGATCGTACGTGTACAGGTTGACAAGAAATGTTGTCACCGCTGTAACAAAGCATATAAACCGAAGGTCTCCAAAGAAGATTACGAATTGCACGTTGATAAACTTGATCGGGATTGACTTTCCTATCGAAACGGCTTTTCAGAAAAAAAATCAAGTTAAGAGGATTATAAGTGGGGGTTGGACGAGGGTTGAAGACCGTGTAACGTCAGGGTTATCTAATGGAAACTGGCAGGAGAAAATGCTTTGTATTAGGGATTACAAAGGGTCGACATATACGATTTTAAATTCCGGATTACCGGGGAAATTGATATTAATTTCTTCCATTAGAGGCGACAGTTTCGGAGTGTCCGGGTGCGGCCTGTAAATCAAGTTTGAACTTCACATTCGACAGAGTATTTGTAATCCTTATTATCCAGAGTAAAGACTGACGATCGAAACCATTGCTGAAATATTTGAAAATTCAATTCGAGGACATGTATTACCTACTATGTGAATTTGTAATCAAGTCACACACATTTTTCAACGTTTCTTAGGGGAGAAAAATCCGCTCTCTACTAATCACATAATAATTTTCAAATCCTGGACCAGCAAGTGAGCAAGTGGCTCATCGATCGTCCTCGTAAGCGAGGACACAGCAGTCGTTCGATTCTGCGTCCTCGAATTCGAGGCGTCGTCGACCCGGTTCGCTGACTTTTGGGAAACTTTCGCCTCTCGGAAAAAGGAGAAGAGAACTGGCGGCGGCGTCTCGGGGGTTGGAAAACGGGGATGAAAGAGGGCCGTCAGCGAGTTTCCGGCGGGCTCGAGAAGACGGTCGTTGCACGCCACGTAAAATCGGTCGGGTTTCACAGTCTGAACTTCAAGGCTCGAACCACATACACATACACACGCCGGTCATCCCTCTTCCCGACGATGTTCTCGTTCGCGCGAGCGCAGACCGGATGGAAATATAGGCGGTCATCCCCTAAACGAAAGTAACGACAGCCGACGCGGGCACCGTCCATACGTCTTCTCCCTAAACCGCCCAATAAATCGAAGAAATCGATGGCTGATTGAATGGAAGCAAGTAGATTGCCGTTTACTTTCTCTCCCTTGCCGACTTTCACCATCCCCCTCCCGCTCTGCCGACCCCCCCTTCCACGAAGCAACCTCTTGAGCGCGTAAGCCGGTCATCGACGAGCCAGAGTGCTTAGCGGTTAAACGTTCGAGGAATTGCGCGTGTCCACCGATCGCTGAGAGATCGCCCCGAACCGATGGGGATGGGTTTAGAGGACCCTTCGATCAGGCCAGCCTGGCCAAGGGACCGAGAGACTTTGAGAGAACCAATCCGGTTAATGGTAATAATATCGGGACGATTTCATTTTTCTCGAAAGCTTGTCCCACGTCCATTTACTCTTTCTGTTTAGCTACGACTACGTGTCCAACGTTGTATTTCGTAGTTGTTTTGTGTACATTTTAGCTCGATTTTTAGCGCACTGTGACGTGTATCCAACGTCTGATTTTAAGTCCCTGTTGATTAGAAAGTAGTAGTAATACTCGTTTTAGCATTGGTTACACTACTATTTTTAAATTATATCAATGTTCTTCCAGTTTTGCATTCGATTGACCATTTTAATTAATTTGTCAAGCCCGAATTTTTCATCGAAAAATTATGAAAAAATTCACAGATATGTACGCCACTTGGTACAACATTCCAGATTTTTTTCATAATTCTTCACGATCGAACAGAGCGAAGGAGTTTTCGGTTCCACCTCGTTGTCAGAGGATGATAATTAGGTTGCACAGATTCGAGTCAGTGTCTCGAGACGCAACAATGTTGAGATGTTCTATTTATTCTCTGGTGCGCGACCCGCCTTTGTGCACCTCGAGCTCGATGCTGACGACAACCGACAACGATTGAAGTATCTACAAATCACTGGCTCCCGAAGGACGTGTTTCCACCTGCCGCAAAAGGTACGGGCAACTCAATCTCGGAAACGAATCAGCGATGGTACTGAAATTTTCATTGCTTTGATTCCTTGGACGTAGCCCGCTTCATATCTCGGTGTACGTTCGCTTTAATGTCTACAGGGTATATAGGGAGGAAACGAATTCATTGAATCCATGCATTATGGACAACGGTGTCTCGAATAATTCAAGTTTATAGAAACCGGCGAGACAGTTAAGTAGTTTCGATTCTATATACCGTGCGGCAGCCACGAGAAATTCATCTAGAAATTCTGAGAAAAATCCAATCTCCTTTTCCAGCTGCTTTTCGAGCAGGAGAAAAGATTGAACGATGTTTTAAATGTTACTTTACACTCAGGAATTCAGTTAGAATTGATAGCATAATTTATTTCTTCTTCGTCGTCGTGTGTTAGGATAACGTTCCAGATGTGATTCTATGTTTCGGAAGTTATCTAGAATATTTTTTTTATATTAAGGAACTTTGATATTTTTCATCTTCACGTTACAAATGAGGGATGAAGAATAAAGTGTTCCAACATTCATGAGAAACTTGGTATAAATAATTACAATTTAATTATTGAACATGTTCATTAAAATTCATTAGAAAATTAATTTTTCATTTTCAATTCTTCACTCTTATATACTTTTCTAAAATGTACACATGTCATGATCTAGAATCTATAAGAAGCATATTGGCTAAAAATGTTAGACGCGATTTTATGCTTTCAGAAGCCACTTAAAATTTATGAGACCTAGTTCTTGCTCTTCACGAACATTTTTAGTATAGAGACGAAGATATGAGACAGAAACGGAGTGTTGTATGTTGAACAGATTCTTCCCGACGTTGCCAACTACGATCAGGATAATAAAGGACGTAGGGGAGGGGGATTAATTCCGAGTATCGATTTCCGCTTAAAATTTTTAATTTTCGCAGCTGCACGTTTCCAGCATTCCCGTTGCATTATCCACGATAGAAATGCGGAGGTTCGTCCATGGATCATTTAAAATCACCCTTTGGCTCGGTTGGCTCGCGATAGAACGATCAACGATCACCGTAACCCCTTCAAATTCCGTGCTCCCTTCCTAATTCCGATTCCAAGGGGGCCGAACGGTTCACGCTGACAGTCCCCCGCGAATTACAGACTTGTTCTGTATTATTTAGCCCAGAACAGGGTATCAGGGCGCAATATGTTGTTTGCAATTGAACGTGCTGCTGAAATCGGACGCGCCACGCGCCACCATATTGTCTCGTAACGGGAGACGCTCCGTTTCACCAAACAGAATTGTTATCAACAGCGAATAACACCCGAATCAATGCAAGTGATCAGTAGACAGCAGATTTTACTGATTTTATGGAAAACGAAAATTCTCATTGCTGTCAAAGCAGATTTGTTCATGTATTTATCCGTTTGATTGCAGGTGAGTTGACTACATCACTGCTGACTGCCATATTGCGGGAAGTTGGTAAGCACATCATCTACATCATTTGTTTCGAATTTTCTTTTCACATTTTTGGTCCAAAGAAATTATTAAGAAATTTATAAAGGGTTTTGTAAAGGGTTAAAAGTCTAGTTCGACTTCAAACTGTAAATAATCCGGTAAGCACATCATCTACATCATTTGTTTCGAATTTTCTTTTCACATTTTTGGTCCAAAGAAATTATTAAGAAATTTATAAAGGGTTTTGTAAAGGGTTAAAAGTCTAGTTCGACTTCAAACTGTAAATAATCCGTCAATTACTACGGAAGTATGAAAAGCCAATTGAAATTATTGGAAGAGCCATCAATCTATTCGACCCGATCAGAAAATTATTTACGCGATAACAGCGGTAAATAAGCATATCTTTCATATTGCCAGAATATTTATAACGATATGAAGTACCTTTACATTACGTGTAAATATTAAACAATTTTAAAAGTACACATCATTACAGCTTGAAATTGAATTTTTTATTAATAGCTCATCGAAAATTAATATCTCTTTGACGGAATAATTTTGCCTCGTCAAAATTCCTGAAATATCATCGATTGGCAATGCACACATTTTGTTATCTACACGTCCACGAACGCCATACGAAAAACAACAAACTCTCGGTTCAACCGTACAATATTATTACTAAAAAAATGCTTAGAAATGATCCTGCGGCTGTCAAATGATCTCCGTTAACAAATCCGAGTAATTAGTAATAATATCAATATTTAACCTTCAGTAATCCCTCTGGCCAAAGTGTCGGAGCGTCGGAGCGGACCCGCATTCCAAATTTCGGATCAGTGCGCACGAATTGTCATTACTTATGCGAATTACCAAGTGCACGGTATTAGCGATAGAAACGGAGAGTCGTGTGTGTGTGCACGCGCGGGTATAGGGATTTCGCGGTGTGATGTCGATTTATAAATGATTAGAGGAACAACAGCGTCCGGGGAAGGAATTTTATAAATAATAGGGTGGAGCAATGTTAATAGCGCGGCTTTGTAACTGTTCCCGTGGACTATTTATGGGGCGGCAGTGAGCGCGTTACGAGCGTATATTTAGTCTGGTCTGTATTCATCTATTTTAGATGTAATTATAATTAACGAGCGGCGTGAATAGCTGTAGTATTTCTGGTCCCGCGAAGAAACGTTTTGAACGGGATATGTATACGTATAGTCTAGCCTACGGAACACGGCGATCGATGGAACGTAATTTTTCATGAGTCTTTAGCGCAGAGACACTCCTGGAGTTCAAGTGCATCCTTGTCGTGTGCATCGAGTGCATCATTTTCTATTGGCAGCGGTGCAGTTACAATCGGCGAAAAAGAGAGACATTCCCTAGAGCAAAAAGAGAATGAGACACAGTTTTTTAATTCATTTACTTATTCATTTGTTTGGAGTGGTATCAACATGTTCATTGCATTTTATTAAACATTTCCTCCCGACACTGCTCAATATTTATCAATCAACTAAAACCCAACAAAAATACCTCCGTCGCAATTTATTCGAACTTCCAGTAGATTGACAGCTTAAACATTATAAATGTCGTATTCCCAAATAGATGCAACTAATTTCAGTGCACAGCACGTTAATCCTCATTGCAACTGCGACATCCGCCCCGTCAGTCCTCAACATTTATAAACGAACTAAAATGCAACAAAAATACGTTCGTCGCAGTTTATTCAAAATTCCAGTTCGAATCGCTGCCAATTACAAACACACCGATGCAAACAACGTTAATCCTTCTCGAACAACCTGCCGCGAAATTCGGGAAAGCCGAAGCCTCCGCGTTCATATTAACAAACATTTCGCAAAACTCGGGAATCAACGATCGTAGTTTTCCACCGCTGCGAGAATGATTCAACATTTATCGGATGGCTGGCTCACGGACCGGCCGGCCCGGCAATTTCTTCGAGCAAAAAAGGAAATCGAATCACTAATTTACCATGAAACGTTCAAAATAAAATCCGCCGGTAACCGGGTTTCGGGTATCGAATAATTCAACGGGGAACAAGTTCCGCCTCCACCTGCACGTCCCCGCCTCTCCATCCAATTTCCTCGACGCCGGCGTTCAATTTTAAATACCATTTAAGCCGTCCTACCTGGCCGAAAATCGAAGTCCTCCGCAACAAACAGCGCAACACGAGACGGCCAAACTGCTCGCCGCTGGATGTTTCCTCCGCTTGCCGCCGCGCCGCATCAAATCAATTTCGTCGTGCTCGTTTTCCCTCGAAAGTAATACAGCGAAGAAGAGAGAGAGAGAGAAAGAGAGAGAGAAGAGAGCGGCCCGCGGGTCGTTCCATTCTTCGCGGCGAAGTGAAAAGTAATCGACAAGTACCGATAAAAGTTGTAACACCGTTCCGACCATCGAGGCGGCAGTAACGTCGCGCGGGAACCGTCGAAGACGCAGTTGCTAGACGCGGATCGATGGATCACTGGGTTCGAATTGGCGAACCCGCTGAAACGACACCCGAGGGAACCAGGGGGAGGGAGAGAGGAGGACCACCACCTCAAGGAGAAGAAAAGAAGAGAGAAAGAGAGTAATATCGGGCCAGGATTATTATGGTGCGCCAGTCTCTCACAATGGTTATTGTACGGGGATAGGAGGGCATGAATATTTTGTTGGGTTCCGCGCGTAGCTGTAATCTTTGCCCGGCGAAAACCTGCAGGATGAGGGAAAAAAGTGGAGAGACAAGATAAAGGGACATCGGAGGAGGGAGGATTCGTCAGCGAGAGACTTCTTTATTATACGCCGCGCGAACCACCCTCCGAAAACGCATGCATCTTCGGATCGCACGCGTTTTTTCCCCAACCCCTCTTCTCCCTCTGTTTCCTGGTCATGCGACAGCCCTCTTTCTCTCCTTGGCTCTGTATGCGTGCTTTATCTGTCGGGGTTCGTAAATTTTTTCGAATGCTAATGCGGAGATCACGGAAACGACCGACTTTATTTGCGCGCGCCGATTCCGACGACCGGACGCTTCATGTCCGACGAACTGAATTCGGAAGCGGATTTGTTGCCTTTCGGTGCTTAGAGTCCTGGATTAGGGTTGGTGATGCGGGTTTTGGAGTTACATAGGGTGCACGGACGGGTTTCTGTTCGGTTATTTGACAATATTAAACGGAAACATTGTGAAAGGAACTTTTGGAACAGCCTAATGTGTTTCTTTGTATTTCAAAAATGTGTGCTGGTAGTCAATTATATTTTATTGGATATTCGCGTTTCAGAGCGAATCAAACGCACCGATAAAAGAACATAAATATTTTTCGAAATTCTCCAGCGTCCACCCTGATTGTCGCGAAACGAAGTTTCCCAGGAAAGATAGGAACTCGAGTTAAACGCGATTAACGGTAGATAACGTGTCTTAAAAAGACAGAGTGGAAAGCGTTAAACACTGGCGAACTGTTTTTAAAGGAACAAAAGTTACCGCACCGGAGAGAAACACCGAGAAGGGTCTGACATTCTATTTTCAATCTCAGGATGGAATTCTTCCGCGGAGGCATTACGTCGACTCTCGTTTGTTTAACCCCGGAAAACGCGGGTCGAGAGAAAATTCTACCCCTCGAGAAGAAATTTTCGCCCATTGTCTCGTGTTCCCAGCTACCCGAGGAATCTAACACCCTTTTTTTCCGCATCCGGGCACTTGGAGTTCTCGATCGTGCTTGTGTCTAGTTTCGAAATACCGCAATCTCGGGTGTCCTGCACCGAAATTCTACTCGCACTGGACGCATTCGCTAACCTCCCTCTTTGATAGCAGTTCACTCCATACAAAATTAGTAAAATATGTCTAATACATTAATAAATGAGTCTAATAGTTCAAGTTCATTTGAAGGTATCTTTTTAATGAACTGCTTCTATTTCGCATAAAAAAGTCTATCCATCAGTGAACGCGTTGCGACGTATCAAATTTGCCGAGCAAATCATGCCAATTTCCCCCAAACCACCTAAACCGATCCTCCAACAAAGGGTAAGTCTTTTTCCAAGGGATTTGTTCCGCATCAAAAAAATGCACCCCAACCAAGTCGATCCCGGTTTCAGTAGTAGCTCGTTTTCCCTCGACATCCTTTGGTCGTCGCCAACCCTAACTGGTCTTTCAGCTTCCGGTGCCGGTTCTCGCCGTTCCCAATAACACGCTCGCAACCCGCGACGCAATATTCCGGCGGCTCGCGAATTTCCACGGTTATTTAAGCGCTTTAACGGCGCAAAGCGCCCCGAGGATCGCGATGTCTGCATTATTAGCCGGCTCGGAGTCGCGAGCGTGATATCGTCTCCTTTCTTATCGGACGCGGGATCCGTTTTATTATTCCCCAGCGCCGCCCCTACCCCCTCGCCAATAATACGCCTTGATACAGCCCGATATCCGGCTCGCGATCGACCATTTTCCAATTTGGCGTCGTTTTTCGCTAGACGCACTGCGAATTGGCAATCTATACCAGGCCGCTACTGCGTTTCGTGTCAAACGAAAACGAATCCTTGCGAAAAAATTAGAGGTGAAATCATTGACTGTAAATGGCTTTTATTTAACACCTTCGGCCATTTCCTGCTTTATTTATCAACTTTACAAAACATATTTTTGAAGATATTTCTTGTAGATTTAATTAATTCGCGTCAGAAACTGATAGTGGAAGGTTGATTTATATTTAATATTATTTACACGATTCCGCGTTGATAAATCCGGCTTGTTTGTAAGATTCGGGGGAACATTGATGTGCACGGGATTTTCCAGAAAAGAATCGAGGACCGCGCGACAGTTCTGCGTCCACAGTCGCCTCCCGGTGGTCTTTTTCCGCTCGCGTCGAAAACACGTAACTCTCGGCGATCCCATAACGCATAAAATATTTCGCTAAACATTCGAAAGGGGACGGCGATTTCGCGGTCCCCTAGGACGCGACAGCCGCGCAAAAAACTGCGCGCTAGTATATTTCCATACGAGTCGGCTGGATCACAAACGCGCGTGGGTGGCGAGCAGAGCGTTGATTGAATGTGACTGTCGCGATGGAAGAAATTCCACGAGCTACATCGCGCCAACACCGAGCCATTCTTCCTCTCTCACTCTCTCGCTATCTCTCTCTCGCTCTCTTCCCCGGATGAATATGAATGAAACAGGTTTCCGGTCCGGCTGAGCCAGTGCCATTTTTATCTTCGCATCCGTATTTGTCGAACGCCAGGGCCGAGTAATAAAAGCAGTCTAATTTTCTCCTCTTTTCCGACAGCTTCCCAGACCCGACGGACCACGCACCGTCACCGGCTTTTTTGATTAGGCGAACCCACGTTATTAATTACCGCAGCCGCTAACGAGACCTATTTTTACAACGTCACGCGATATCGCCGCGCCGTAGACATGAAACGGGAAATCTCGTCGCCGGAGCTTTTTCACCGATGCAGCAAAGAAACTGGAAGATAATTATTAACCGACACTGGCTCTGCACACTGTATCCGCGTTCTAGAGCGTCGATTCGAAGTCCTTTCAGACCCGTAGAACCGAACATAGACCGTTTTATCATTCCCATAGAATTTCGGCGAAGCCGGTTTCCGGGTAGTTAGGTGGAAATCCACTTGCAATTAATTTTTTAACAAGGCAGACCGCGAATTGTGTAAGGCGTTCACGTTAATTGGAACGCTATTCGCAAGTTGTCGAGTGCCAGGAAGTCGGGACGCATTGTTTTCTTCTGGTGCGTGTTGCGCCGCCTTTGGTGGCGTCATTAGTCACACGTATCGCACAGTTACGCGATAGGTTCGTTCCATTTGCAAGCTTGTTCATTAATCCACGGTCGTTTCGTCGGACGCATGGAAATTGATGTCCATTTACCTTTTCTCGCGGACCTTTGTTTTCTGGAGTCCACGGCGTGCTTGGCGAACACCACGGTGCCACCTATCGTGAAATTATTCCGTCTTACTCTTCTGCTGTTGAAATGAATTGTTTCAAACAATTTAATAAACCCATAGCAGTGAGGAAATTAAAGAAAAATATTAAATATGATCACATAGAAAATTGCATGATTTAAATGTGATGTGGTTCAACGTGGTATCAAAGGTATTTGGTGCATAAAACGTTATTTGAAATAGTTTGTTCCTTTGAAGAACAAGAAAGAGCACGAAAGAGTCCCTCGAAGAAAAATATTTTCCATTGAAAGTGACCTTGAACAATCTTGAATGACCTTGGTGACCTTAGGTGGTGCATAGAAAAGTATATCATTCTAATTTGGAAAACAGAGTTGACCTTAATATGTCCTCTATGAGTCTATCCACAAAAAAAACTATTACCACGGAATCATGTCACCAATTCACTAAATACGGTATAAACATGAAAACTGATTATAAAATCACTCGAAGAATAATTTCAATCGAATCGTTCACGAAGGGTTGAAGCACCCGACGCGCTTATTGCACGAGACAGGCTCGCAGCCGATTCCTCGGCTAATTTTGTTTCCTCGTGGGACTAGAAAACGGTGGAAAAGAGTAGAAGGCCGATGCACTTATTTAACCGGGGGAGAGAGAGCGGATCGATTCCTCGGCCGTCGCGAAACTGTTGGAAAAACGAGCTGCAAGAAGGAGGACAGGGGAACATCGGTTGTCTTGCGAGACACGAAAGAATTACGGAGCGAAACGGTCAGTATTAATGGACGCGGTTGCAAATGAAACGAACCTATCGCAGGACTCGTGCGGCCCACGGTGATAAATGAGGTTCGAGCGGGCACCGGGGTTCGTTCGTTCGCGGACAGGGAAAAGAAGGCGACGCGGCGCGTCGCGACGCCAGAGCACTGCGGACACGCAGGAACTGTCCTCGTCGGCGAAGAACGACGTCGCCGTTGTCGGTACCCTGCTTAACGAAAGTGGTAATGGAAAGGGGAGACACCGGTGACTTGTCGGCCGACATAATGGCTCGATGTTTCTCTCCTCGAACGTGGAATTACTCGGAACCTGCGAGTACGTACTCGCCCCGACTTAACACATTCTACTCGTTGCACCTGCGTGACCCTTTCTTCGCCCTTTCTGTTGCAATCTAATTCATTCCTCAAGATGAAATGTCTTTTTGCTTCGAATGTGTAAGTTCCGAAGACCAGGACGCTTGCTCTCTTCTATAAAGCTCTTCAAGTGGGCGTGGCTTAAATCCTCTTGATTTCTGTGGAATACTCATGCCTAATTTGAACTAACTATATTTGAATTGGTGTGAGCTATGTAGTAGTACAGAATTTAAAACTCACAGCAATTACGACCAATTGAGTTTCATTGGGACACGCAGGTAAAGAAAGCTTTTAAACGTTTTATCCACTATTGTGTAGGATTGAAATTTTTATTGCACACGACTTCATCCGTTGTTTGATCTAAAAATTTCACGCGTTGCGAATGATAAATATAAAGTCCCTACTAAACTACAATTTAGACTACAGTTGAAGAATTATTCGATAATACTGTTTGTTACAATGGACTCGGATCATTTTTACTGTTATTTATTTCAATTTTATAGCAAACGCATTAGGATATACTAAAATCGACCCGAACACGTCGTAGTCATTAAAATAGGTGCACGGTGCAAAGTTTTCCGCTTATTAATGAAAATTAATGAAATCCGACGCAAAAGGGCGATTCATGCCGGTCGTATGAATATTTGATTAGTTTATGGTAGCCGATGAACGTTGTCAAGTGCGTTTATGATTTAGATCGTCGTGATAATGGTTTCCAGCGCACATATAGGAACGCGTATCGAATGGACAGAGAGAGAGAGCATGGGAGACATGGCGTCTGGTTGAGTCAGGTCGGTACGGAGGACTGCGTAGAATTCGTTTGCGTTTTAATGAACATGCGAATGATCGCGGTTCTTCCGCTGTTCAACGCAGACCAACTTCCGTGTCCACCTGTTTTCCGCGCGCGTCATTCACACGGAATTGTAAAGCGGGACGGGGGAAGAAACTCGTTTCCATTTTGGTCAACTACGCCGAGCTGTTCGAGTTCGGTCTGTTATTCGACGATGGCGACGGCCAACGACGACGCTGCTTGTATATTTTCCGTTTAATTCGAATTACCGTGTCTTCCGATCCTAAAGTGCTTTCTCTCGCACGCGCTTTGTATCGATCAAGACCTCGCGCAGAAATTGTAGAAGCTAATATTCTTTGTAAATGAAAATTTTGTTCCTTGTTAGCTAAAAAAATGATAGAAGAAAGAGAAAATGTTTAATTTGACAATCGAATTCTGCGATTAAAATCGATTGTTGGAATTAGTTGTCATATGCTAATTGCAAATGTCAATCGTTGATTATTCCTCGCTTAAAAGAATTAATCGTTAATCATTTAATTAATATTGAATATAATTTCAATTTGATGTTTGATCGAGTTAATTACGCGTATTAGAATAATGTTCACCACACTTATCACGCTTGACTAGTATTTCAACTATAATATGATACTAAAACAACACGATTATTTAATACTTGCGTCCTCAAATATTTTTTTAGAGATTAAGTCAATTTGGACAGTCATTGAGAGACAATCATTGATCCTATTAACGATTAATTGATCAATACAATCGCCAATCCACCTGACAATTAAGTAGTTACTTTAGTTCACTACTAAATTATATATCGGCGAAATGAAAAATTCACTCGTTAATTGCACGTGACGGCCAAATATTTTAATCGACGTTTAAATATTTAATGTAATTAAATATTTGCCTGCAATATACATTGCTATTGCAGACTAACGTATAATTCCCGGACACTTGGAAATAGCATGAAAAGGTGTTTTACTTTTATCTGGCAACGTCGGTACCACTTCTATATATTATTTTACTACATCAACAGTACCATTGCAATTACTCGAAGATGAATGTACTCCGGCTTATAAATTAGACAGCAACGGTGGGGGATCCTTGGCTCGCATTCACTAAAACCTTGTTTCACAAAGGCGAGATAGATATAATCACACCTTCGAGGATAACACCAAAAGCGGGACCAGAGGATTTTCAATGCTCCCAGAGTGGAAGAGACAAACCGTGAGAGAAGACGTGCAATGAGCATCATAATAGCTGCATAAGAAAGAACTGCATTTAAATAATAATCGAGAACGATCCTAAATTAGAATTCTCTAGGAAGAAAATTATGGTATTTGTTAAGGGAAAAACGCATTCAATCACGTATAATATGTTGACCTTCATATGACCTCCGGAGATGTTATTCTTTAAAAACAAAAACACGTTCAAGCTCACCGTGCAAATGTACACTTCCATTGGTGTAAACACTGAAACATTTCCAGAACAACTCTTCCGAACGTCATTTGAAGGTCAACAAGTTGCACATTATTGAATTCGGCTTATAACATCATACTAATCAAAGTGGAGGGTTAGCAGACGCCAGAGTTCATTTAGTTCAAGAGTAAAATTAGCTAATATAATTGCAAATGGCGAAACGCGTGACGGGAGGGTGAAGCGGTCACATCGGTGTCAGAATTTTCATCGGCGATATTTCTCCGGGTCGCAATTTCTCCTCCGCTTGTTCCCTCGGCCGAGTGTCTAACATATCGCTGGATTTTTCTGCAGGATAAAAATTGATGGTCGTAATTTCCATGGACGTCGATGCATCCCCAAGGTCGTCCTTGGTACGCGCGCACAGGCGGTATGCAAACACACACACGGGGGTAGGAAATGACACGAGGCTGGCTGACTGTAACTCTTCGTTGACCTCATCCTTTCCACCCCTCGTCCCCTCATGGCCCGTTACCGATGCGTCCAAACCCCACCCCCCGTTTTCTGCCCGCCTAAACCCCCGAAGATCAATACACGCACTCCGGGCTCCCGCTTCACATGACTTCGTATGGATTCTTCATTCACCGCCGCCTATTTTGTATTCCGGCTGCCTTTGCCGCGCTGTTTTCTTGGTCATTTATCGCGCGTTATAGTCCTCGCCATGAATATCTAATAGAATCCGCACCCCCTTCCCCTCTTCCTATTCAACCCCCTCCAACAACCATCTAGCCCCGGTTTCTTCCGTTCCATTACTTTTGCATCGTTATTTCGAGACTGTTGCGAGCCGCCATTTTCAGCGAATGACAAATCTGCCGGTCGGAAGTTTTACTTTGTTTAAAGAGAGTTTTATATTGTTTTTCTTGTCGCCGAGGTTTGCCGTGGAGGGGAACTTTAATAAACTGATATAAATAAGTTGGTTTGTAGGTCAGCTTTCAAAACAACCACCGCGAGCAGACCTTGTTAACACGTTCGCGCACGGTGACGCGAAACTGCGGCTCTGCGAGGTTCAGTTGTGAATTTCCGACATTATTAACATATCTGAGCTGGCTCTACTTGGTTGAACATTTTTAGCCGATCTTATTGTTGACACTGATGAAAATGGATCTTTGGTTTCGCGTGTACAGATCAATTCGTGGCCTGCAGAATTTTTACTTGTTGATCTTTCTGTTATCATTGTGATAAGCTTTGGAAGTTTTTAATTATTTTGATTTCGTGAGTATTTTCAACTATGAACTAATTATTTCTTACATAAACATTACGTTCTCCCGGAAGATCTCAATTAATTTCCAGTAGAGGTCTATGAATACTTGGTCTCCATTTCTGAGGTTTCCATTTGACGAATAGCATTTAATGGCGACTAATTTTAGACCATCCAAAGTGCAGTAGCCTGTTTCAGAGACTGTTTTCGATTTTTATGTCATAGAACTTATTTTAGAGGTTGATTAAAATTTTTATAGTTAGAGCTTTTACAGACTATCTCAAAATGTTAGAGCTAGTGCTTTTATACCGTTTCGCTGGAATTAGAAATTGTTTTAGATTTTTATGTGAAGCTTGTTTTATAGATTCCTGAATTTCACTCTGAGCACTGTCAAGTCTCTTGAGCGATTGTTCCAGATTTTGCTGATTTAGATTTAGATTCTTACGTCTTTCAGCTTTATTAGTCGGAGCTGGCCGAACAAATTGTTTCACACCAATCGGCGCCTCATGAGATGAACAATGGGGCCGTTGTAAAATCATGCAAGCTTTAATTTAACCAAGGAGAAGTCAGTACAGGAATTGGACCGTGCCGTTAGAAATATATGGAACGTTTCCGGGGAGGTTCGCGACCGTAAATCGCGACGGTTCCGATTTGCCAGCGAAGTCTCTCTATTCGGTCGACTAAGGGAGCCGAATAAAATTGTGCGTCTGGTAACCAGAAACGTTCTCGCGCGCGAGAGATATCCGGAAAGACAGCAATATGCACGTCGGATGAAGTAAGGGGGTTGTAAAATTTCTGCTGCGCTCCGCAACTTCCGGCCCGCATTTGATGCCGGGGATGGGCCGCAGCCAGCACTTGTCGAATTCAGTGTTATGAGGTGGAAAACAGCTTTTAAAAATAGCCGAATAACGTGTTTCCGATGCGCATTTACGTACGTGCAGTAACTTCAATCCGATTATCCCCCTTCGCGCATATTTCTTCGGGGCAGCAGCCCGGGCTTGGAGGAGGTGCCGGTATAAATTTTCTAATGCTATCTCCATAATTCTGTCTCTCCCTTTCCGGGTGTCGTGTCGCTGAGAGAGAAAATACGGCCGGCGAAACGTTGCTAACGTATCAGATATAAAAACCGGATTGCCACGATTCCGTGAATCTTCCGCGAATATCCGGCAACGTCGTTATCCACGTCGTCATATTTATACCGGATGCTTTGCTAATAATTCCACTTACTTCGTTAGTCTATTCCGCTTCCGCTGGAAATCTTTTATTGGCTCCGAGACTCGCGAAAGTTGCTGAAAACTCTAACGTGTCTCTATAATGAAGCACTAACACGATTTATTTTTCATCAGACACATTCTATTTCGTTAAAATAGTTCTGACTGAAAGATAATTAAGGATAAGGATGGAAAATTATGAATTTTATAATGAACTACATTAAAATTGATTTCATAACGCTGGACGATATCGGTTTTATAAAATGAATTTAATGAACAATTGCTATTGAAATATGTAATTACATGTTCTACGTAAAAGTCGAAGAATTTATCGGAAAATCTTCTCGGAATTATGAATCGAGTAACCCTTTTGAAACTAGTTTTATAAAATTGAATGGAGTTCATATTCTCTGGAAAAATCGCGCGGCACAATCTAAACCGAAAAATCGGTTCGAAATTGTTTATAGAACGATTTCGCCGGCGTTCATCGGGTTACCAGCGACCTTTAAACGGTTAAAAAATATCATCGCCGATGGAAAAATTCGCGGCAAACATTTTGTCTACTTCGACGAATAAAAAGCTGTTTTATTCGACGTGAAAGATAAAAATTTGATTTGACCGGTGATGAAGTGGTTAGCGGGAACGAACTCGTCGAAAGTTATAGAGTGCCGTGCAAAAGCTACGAAATTTGAGTGTGTCGGTCCGTTCAAAGGACTTTCATCTGGTAATGGGATCGGTGACGCCGCCCCCGCTCCGTATTGTTTTAAATTTACACAGTGACCCGCTTTGTGCTGTGCTGTGGGTGTTTATCGGATTAGCGTTTCAACGTTTTGAAAATTTCCACGAAACTACCTGGCCGAGAATTGTGTACAGTGCATATTTAACCGGATGCCTAATAATAACGCCATTGACAACCTTCGGAGCGATATTTGCGATAATCGTTGCAGTTAAACGGCACGCTAATTACGAAACGAACCCGCTGCCAATTTTACCGCTCGCTGGGAATCGAGTTGTATGCACGGAGACTGAAACTGCCCTGTGTTTCCGTTCTGAATCAACTTACAACGATATTTTCGTCATCGAGGAGCTGTTGGTCGAATTACTGGCTATTCTGGAGGCACTCTCTTTCCCCAATTATTGCAATTTTATAATCTATAATCTTCACCAGATGTGCTACATAGAACAATTCAATGGAGAATCAATCAAGTGTCCCAAAACTAATAATTTATGTACAACGATCGCGAAAGGTCTTCGAACGACCACCCAGATAAATTCTCTCAGCAACGCGTCTGAAATCGAGGAAAGTCTTTCAAGGCCTGCGACCGGTTTCCCAGTTCCTTTCTGCGGTCTCACAGGACAAGATAAGCCCTTTGAAGTGAACCGAGTCCCTTCGAATGGTAACTAAAGAACCGTTCACTGGCTCCTCGACTTAACTCGGGAACGTCAGAAAAGGTTTAGATAAGAGGGTTGTAACAGTGGTGACGTACTGTCAAGCCGAAAGCGGATTGGCAGTCGTAGATGACCGAGACGGTTTCCGGATTGGAGGTCAGAGGCGAATAGAAGGGACACGTGTAACCGAAGACAACCAAGAACCAGTCCCTAAGGGAAGCTCCTTCGATGCCTCGATGCGGACTGTCAATTTTCGGCTCCGCTGCTCTATTTATATTGCACGAGCGAGCATTGAGCATCCCCTAACCTCACTGTCTCACCGTATCGATTATCAAACTAGACCTGCATTTTTAAAATTTTCTTTCAGCACTTTTGGGGTAGGTTACGGCTCGAGGTTGGTGAAAGCTGCACCAAGTCCTCGTAGAAGAAGTACATTTTGTGAAAAAGTAAAATTATGAATAAATAGAGCTATCCATGATGATTGATTGTTACTTGTACAACTTTCTCCTAGCTGTAATAATTTTTTAAATATAAATTGTTCAAACTCGAGAGGAACAATAATCTCAGTTCTCAATACTAAATAATTGTTCGTTCTAAAGATGATTCGAAATAAAAATTCTGCAAATCGACATCCGAGTTTCAGCGATTTGAGTTCTTTCTCTTTTGCACGCTTGATATTTCGGAAGCGCAATATTTTTCCGAGACATCTTCGTGAAATAAACCGCCCCTTGAAAACAATTTAATACAAAATAAATACCGTTCCGCGGGCAAACAAATTTAAATGAATGCATGATCTTTATATGCAACAGGAGGAACGAGTTCCGTGGCATCTGTCCGATGTTCGCGGAATAAAATCTGCATAGATTGCCATCGGGTAGCGCGACCGCGCACGCTCTCGTTCTCGCGCACGATGCACGATAATCGACAAGATTTGAAAAAGAGATTCGCGAACGTAGAGAAACATGGGTCCGGAGATGTCGGCGAGACAATTTCGACACGTTTGCCATAACCGTGTGCCGGATGTGCCCGGACATATGGTATGCGCGCGATTAAGTTGGGGTCGGCGAACGTTCTTCGAACAGCCTTTCGAAATGTTTGTGACCCTCGTATATTTCGGGCTTTCTTCTATCGGCGCGACACTTGTGTCAATAATTTTCCCCACTCCTAGCCAAATTATAGCACATGTGTCCAGCCTTTGATTTCTCTAAAACCACAACCAACTCTTTTTTTACATGGTCCTATAGAAAAAAATACGAATGTATACAGGGTGGTTTATCTAAATGTAGCCACCTAAATATCTCCTTTATTTTTAATGACATAAAAAATGTTTTTAATGCAACGTAAATCTCCGGAAAACTTTGGAAAAATGACTGCGAGAAAAAAATAAAATTTGCAAAGTATAATAATGTTTACATTGCATTAAAAACACTTGTTATGTCATCACTAGTCTGCGGATCTTCATGCAAAATAAAAAATGTTTGCATTGATTGCAAGACACAGGAGCCAAATAACAAATTCTTCTTTTAATTATCTCATTAAGGTGAAACTAATACACTGGTGGCCTTAAATCTTTTTAATACCTCCACTGTTTTAAATTGTACGTACCCATTTTTGTCATAAATGCATAAAATCCGCAGTCTAGTCATCACAAATATAGGAAATATTTAGTTGGCTACATTTAGGTGGACCTCCCTGTATACAGTCTATACAGATAGTCAAGTATCAATCGATCCCTAACGTGTTTGAACTGGATCTGTGTCTGTGTGTTAAAACCTGCTTATTTCACGTTATACCTTTCCACGCGTTCTCCCTTCTGTCCCTTAACGCAAGACAACAGCGATTTTAAACCACGATTACCATCATCGAATCTAGAGGGAGCTTTAGTCAAGACTTTCGAAGTCTTCAAGCAGATTTCTTCCCCAATATCTTGCCGTTCTTCTGCTCAAGAAGCATCGCCCTAAGAACTGTTTAACAAGACTAATTCCAGCTCTAATATCCCCAAATAGTATGAGGTTAAGGTTCGCCCACTCCGAATGACTAAGCACCCTCGTAAGATGGGGTCTTACAATAAAGTTCGCGAACTCGTCCGATGAAACTTGCTATCCTCCTCGTGGCTAACCGAGTATCACTTTTTTTGGTTGTCTATATTTAATGCAAATCTCAAGACGAAAGTACTGTATGAAAATGATGTCCCTGAGAAGTCCAACTCATTCGTCCAACTCAAACGTCAAACGATTATAAGCATCGAAAAAAATTCTAATCATACTAAACGTGAATAAATTCGTAGGGGGTTGAACGCGACACTTAAGCATTCTCCCCATTCCCGTTACCGTTAAACACCAAAGAGCGGACAATACAGTAGACAGGGGACAATAGCGAAGGTAACACTTCCAGATCTGGATCGACGATGGCGATACAAGGCGGGACAAAGGGTAGGCAAAGTGATAACGACGTTTCGGACACCGGACGCACTCGATGTTATCTGTTGGCTCGCGGGAATTACTTCGCGCCAGCTCGGCCTTTATGTCCGTAATATCGACGCGTGTTACGACCGATAACGATGTTCCATCGATGCGTGCCCGCCTTGAGCCCCTCGTCCCTAGGAAAAAAAAATATCAGGGGGTGAATCAAGCAAACCGTCACGCGTACGAGGGGGTGAGCCTCGAAATCTTGATCGCGTCACATCGGCGACGCGTTGAGGCGGCCGTTATTCGCGCTGACAGTTATGCAGCGGAGATGCTCCCGTGATTACGCCACCACGGAGATAAATCTTCCGACTTCGCGTCTGTCCGGATACAGATGACCGGCCACGCTCGTGGAATGCGAGCTGACGCGACACGCCGTCTAAGAGGAAATACGTCGGACGTGGATGTTTCCTGTTCAACCTTGCTCGGCTTCCTGTGTATTAAATGGAAAGGGGTCTCTCCAGCGAACAGCTTTCCGCGACTGTTCTATGAGTATTTCTGCGAAATGGCTGATGGTTTTTGAGGTGACGTGGTACTGAACGAATGAACCTCGAGATTAACGACAAACGTATCAGTACCAGTATTTGATGTACAGCAGTCTTTCCGTAACTGTTTTATACAGGGTTTCTCAAAATTCCTTCAACATCCGGAAATGGGTGGTTCCTCAGATCATCAGAAGCAACATTTTCCTTTGCAAAAATGGCGTCCGCGGCTTTGTTAAGGAGTTATTAACGAAAAACACGGACCAATCGGAGCGCGACCTACGCGCGTGTTAGCACAGTGGGCCAGATCGACGCGCTAGCTGTTCACGCCCATTTCATTATTATTTCAAAACATAAAGACCACGTTAAATAGGTCGTTGGATTCGTCTTGGCGCCAGCTATAACATTATTGAATAAAAAATAATAGATCACAATTATTTATTAAAAAAAAAGAATTCATGAAATTTTTTGTATTGAGATTTGTAGAACACTGTGTACTGATTACTTTTTGTAGGAAACATTTTTTTGTCACACCACCGGAAATGTCTGAAAAATCGTGTGAACAATGAAGAATAATTGAAAACTGGTTATTCAGGCATTCAAACAAGAGTAATCCATAATTATTGAATGAATGAAGTTTATTATGTTTAATGAAATAACAAAAATGTGTTATTACTGTCTTATTTAAGGAATTACAAAAATTCAAACAAGATTAATTATTATATTTTACAAAGTTACTGACTATATTCAGTTGATCATACGGATTTTCTGCTTATAACTCTATTTATCTATGAATAAACAAAAATCTATACTATAATTCCTCTTAACCAAGGTAAAATACAGGTCTTCAATATGGAAAATCTGCTGTGATGCCATACTACGATGCTGTTACTATAACCTGCAAATATAAATGATTCAAATAAGCTAGCAAGAAGTTCGAATGTTTATCAATGGTCGTATAATCTAAAAAATTCATAAGATAGGTTTGGGTTAGGTCTTTACACTCTTAAGAGCCGTTGAGTGGTCGTCAATGCGTCTCGTGCAACGCGACTCTCCGCGGAATTGCGTGTTACGCGACGCTTTAAACCATCATAATTTCCAAATATGGATGAGAATGGACGATGACTTTGCTGGATCTTTTAGAGGAGATATTGCTGAAAATGTTCCACTTTGTTAGAGCACGACAGTGTATGCACTTTTTATCTTATCCCTTGTCAAAGGTGAAAAACTTTGACGATTTTCCTTAGTTGACTGAGTATTTTTTTTTGTAACAAATTATGAACAATAATGTTTAGTTCCTGGTGCGTTCTCAACACAGATATACATTCTTCATACAAAAAAAATTGGGCACATAATCTTCAGTAGGTTTTCCAGGACATCGTCATGAAGAAAAGGAATTTTTTCGGCGATAAATCGTATCTGAAAAAGATTTATCTTTGGACGCTTATTGTAACGAGAGTTTTTAATAACTTTAATTAATATTATCGTTTTCGAATGTAATGGACATTTAAGAAACATTGTACATTCGTTAAAAATCGATATGAGAACTTTGATTTTTTAGCTCATGAACAGATAGCGCGTCGATGTGGCCCACTGTGCCAGTGAAGCCATAATGAGCTCCAAACGGAGCTCCCGTATTCTCCTCCTTACCCCTACTACTATTCCATTCCAGCGCCGTGCGCAGGCGTACACTCCACGGTCCCCACTGCGCACGTGCAACGTGTCTCCCATTCGCCTCACTCATTCCCCGTCATCAGCGAGGGGGTACATCATTTCACCGTGACTCCCCTCATCTGGCTACACTGCACTGTGCGCCAGGCCGACTGTGCCAGCACGCGTCTAGGTCACGCTCCGATTGGTCCGTGTTTTTCGTTAATAACTCCGTAACGAAGCCGCGGACGCCATTTTTACAAAGGAAAATGTTGCTCCAAGTGATCTCAGGAACCTCCCATTTCCGGATACTGAAGGAATTTTGAGACACCCTGTGGTAGAGGTGCTACGAGAGCTTCACCATCATTTTTTAAGAGAACGATTCAGTTTTGATCGATGGTTCCTGTTGCACTTTTTATCCTCGCGATGAATAGACTACGATGCAATAAAAAAAATTGTTCAGCTTTTGATCTTGAACGCGACGTATAATTTCTGTACACCCTGTACATACAGTTCACGTGTTCCAGAGGCCTATGTAGAAATTCGAGCGTGTGTGCGTGGACATTGCCCCCCGGCTCGTCCCGTTCCGAGCGTGCACGACACTGCACGGCTATCTGGGAGCACGCGAGCGCGCAATCGGCCACCATAAAGAGAGATAGCGTGCCCGACGGAATATCTGCGAAACGCTCTCTCCAGGCTGTTGCTTTTATTCCCGCTCAACCAGCAGCGTCGTCGTTGACGCTCTTGCTCTTGCTAGCTCATACTCGCTCGCTCCCGGTTATCTCGAACCCGGCGCTGTGCGGCGCTGTCTGATATCTGCCCGGGTTCAAATGTACCGCGTCATTACGGGGGTTGACTCGCGAGCAAAAGCGAGCAGAGTGCAACCAGCAGCGCCGCGATGCCGGCGACCGATGCTTGTTTACGTTTCACCCACGCCGCAGATTGCCGCGTCGTTACGGCTCGCTTGACGCACGGCCCATTTCCGATGCACCTCGCCCGCGATCACTCTGCACCGCGATCTCGTTGATCTGCCAGCCAACGGGATTTATTTCGGGGAACGTCCTTTATGCGAGCGCCCGTCCTAAGAAGCGACGGAACATCGCGCGAATTAAACGAACAACGGGCGTGCACAACGCTGCGTTAGGTTTACTCGATTAATTTTATGGAGCACCAAAAGTCACTCTTTTACATTACTTTATGACAATAACACAAGCGTATCTACACAAATTTTTAGCCATTTTTGTTATAACCTCTTCCATCAACCTAATCCATTCTTTGTAATCTCATTGGACATTTTAAGGTCACTACAAGGTCAAATAAATGAGTCTATTTTCTTATTATTTTTCTATTATTAGAAATGATCTTTATAGTTTCAATAACTGTGGGGTAATTAATCTGGAACCGGACAATTTGACCGATGATAGTAGATTTAGTGTTAACAATGACTTACCTCAGGAATGATCCAGACGTAATGTTTCGGTAGATGTTGGACACCGGGTATTACGTGGTAGCTAGCTCGCTCGCTCTTGTCCACACATACCTGAAATAATATTACATGCGGAGGTTATCCGCCGGCTACGGTGGTAGTGGTGGCGGCGGTCGCGATGATGGGGATGCTAGCGATGGTGGTGGTGGCGTTGATGGCGTTGCTGGTGGTAGTGGCGGTGCCACTGCCAGCGGCGGCTGCGATAGTAACGCGGGCGGAGGGTAGCCGCCGCCCCGCGGTGTTCCTCGTCCGCCAAGCTAATCGTTCACGCGATATTCCTGTTACGACGCCAGATTTAAATAATATTCACTTTAACAGATTTTTAAGCGAGTTACGGCTCTCCCCATGTCGGCGTCCCTTGCGTCACTGGGCTGTACAGTTTTAACAGGGTTGATGGACGTTTCTCGCATTTTCTCGACCCCTTCATCGCGCCTCTTCGAGCCACTTCCGTTTATGGTATTGCGAGACCTACCACTGTCGGTAAAACCACCAGTTTCTTATTTTATTGAAGTTATAAACATACGCAGTAAAATCTTGAATCGTAAAGATCAAGAGATAAAGAATTTAATATTATGACCTTGAGGTGACCTTGAACAGAAAACTCGTCCAATTCATTGATAATCGACGATATTTCCTTCAAAACATTTTTGTATTCAACTATCAAGAGTACCAATTCCTATTTCAACCCCTTCTGAAATGAAGATCACACTCTCAATCTTCAAACAAACTGGAGCCCACACCCAAGTGCTAAAGCGTCAAGCAAACGGCGCAACAACTTGCAAATTTCGTCGTCGGGTACCACTTTAATTCGTCGGTTGGCTGTCACCGGAATCCAGTGTACGTCCCAGTGTCGTCATCCCGGAACAGTATCGTGCCACCATCTTTTCATCAACAACGGTGACTCCGTCGTTTCTCGCAGGTTGTCGCTCTCGAGGGCTGGGGTAACTTTTATCGCGACGTCGTTGGGCGTTTATAAGCGAGAATAAGGATCGAACGACGTCCTCGCGCGTTATGAAATTGAAATCCCGCCGTGGCCGTGCCTCTTACTCGTCCCCAGTACCCACCGGTTGACCCGCCGTCACGGTTATGGGTACTTCCGGGAGCGGAATGGCTGGGGATCGGACCCGTCGTCTACGAGACGTTTCGCGTTTCTTACGAGCAGGCATTCGGCCCGAGTCAGTCGGAACCAACCATCAGCTCTGTACAGGCTTTTTGTTTCCCTCAGCCACGTGAAATGAGGCGACACTCGACATAGTTCGTTACCAACGAGCCACCCCCAACCCTACTCCATCCCCGTCGACCCCATGACCTCGCTTTCCACGGTGAAGTTTAGTCATCGCCCGGATGGCGGTTAAAAACAACCATGAATTCTTTATTTCTGTATTAAGCCCCCAACCCCCGGACGTTGCGGGTCCCCGATCGCTGGTATTTATTATTCACGAAGGAATTCATTTATCCACCGGATGGAAATTGGCGGTCATTTATAGCTCGGTGGAGATTCTTGCACGGATTATACGCACAGCTTCAACGGAGTTTCGTGTTACGAGGGAAATCGTGTTGTTGTGTAGTTTAAGAGATACTTTGAGGAGTTGTGGAAATGCTTTGGTTCTTATTGTTAGAGTTGTTGGGAGATCTTGATTCGAGGGTTTTGTGGTGGCTGTTTTGCTGAAGGCGGATCATGTTTGTTTATGGTGTTTGAAGGTCGTAGAATTTGATGAGGGGTAGATATTGCTTCCTTGCGTGTGATTGGTTGATAAGAATTGTTGTTGTACATCTTAAATAATTACCTTGATATTAAAATTGCAGATATTGAGATCAAATCTGTTAGAAAAATCATAAATTACTAATCGAGGACGTTTTCATAAATTTAATGTTTCACGATGCCACTTTAATTTCGTAACTATTTCCCACGTTGTCCAACTTTTTGCTCCCGAAGCTGAAAAAACAATAACCACAATCTCCTCCAATGAGCAGAGCCCCCGACACTCGTCCAAAACGAGATCCCGTAAATTCGACTTCACGTTCACCCTCGACAGGCCACGACCGCCACTTCAGGCTCCGGCAGCGTGAAAATCCGTCCTCGGTTCGCGTTAATTCGCGAGACCACGGTGCACCGTGCTCCCGTAAACGACAACGAAATTATCCCGTCAACGGGGGTCCGTGAAACTCCGGCGATTTAGCCGGAAAGATTGCCGTTCGAATATTAACGAGCGCAAGAGCGAGAGAGAGAGAGAGAGAGAGAGAGAGAGAGAGAGAGAGAGAGAGAGAGAGAGGAGAGACACACTAACAGGAGTTACGAAATCTGACGTTAAGCATCGCGGCCGGATTGTCTGTTGTCGGTTGCGTGCCCGGGAAACCGTCGGCCGGATTTCGCGGGCGCAAGGTGTGCAGGGATGGCTTGCGTTTTCGGCGTGGTTGGGATGAGAGAAGAAGAGAGGAGAGGAGAGACCTGTCTGGTAGCGGTTGGCGGGCCGACTGGGACGAAAGAGGGTGCGGAAAGCCCTTATCTTACCTGAACTCTTGCGCCACGGTGCCGGGGCATTCATAAAGTCTCGGGTTAAGCCTCTGCCTCGACAGGATCCTCTCTCTCTTCTCTCTGTTCGCGCATCCGGTGGTTCTCTCTCTCTCTCTCTCTAGCAGCCACTCGAGCTCCTCGGCGCGCGCTGGCTTGTACCGGCTTGACCGAGAAGGTATAATCCGCTGCACACACTAGTTACAACCCATTAGTTGCCGTTCCCCTGCACCTTGCCAACCCTCCGCACCTCCCTCTCTGCTCTAACCAACCCTCTGGCTCGTCCACTTTTGCAACCCCCTCTCGTACCCCGTTACGCCGCTCTCCTCTTCTCCTCATCGGCGTCTCGCTGGCCAGAGAGAACTTTTCGTTAGCCGGCTCGGCATCAACGAAAGCCTTCCAGAGTCGGCGAAATCGAATGACCGCGACTCGCCGTGAAGTTTCGATTCGTTGATTTAATCAGCCCTCCATCTGGCCGCGTGACCCTGCCCCGGAATTTGATTTCCGACCGAGCAGCGCCGTCACGGGCAATCCTGTTACCGGCGACGCTCTTTTTTGGCTTTTTCAACGGCCCGAGCCTTTTGCCGAAGCGGGCGTCTGTTTTTCGGAAACTTGAACTTCAGCTAGCCAGCACCTGCGACGTCCTTGCTGAATTTCGCGGCTGTCCGACGCCGTCAGCGATCTATTGACAGTTTCTACTGTGAACTTTTTATGCGTAGGAGTTTTTACCTTGGTCGTATCGAAAAACGTATCTAGACTGCGGATTTTTGGGCAACATAAACTTCTTATGTATTAACACGATTCCTGTCATTGTCAATTTACTTGAAGATAGCCAAATTAATTTTATACAAAAATATCGTGCAGCTTGAAATCACTCAGCTTCAAGACAGGCTACAACAAAAATTTTTTCCAGAACAATTTCTCCACACAACATAAACAAAACACACCGAGGGCAATCACGCGTAGCAATCTTTAGAGCAGAAACAGTTTTCCTCGGCGACTGTGCCCCACTTCAGGGTCGTCTTCCCACGATCCATGGTGCCGAGGGCATGTCCTAGGGCAATGATGGCGAACCTTTTTGAAGAGTGGGTCAATTATTTTTATTTCTTTTTTAAAAAGTAGCCCGTGGGTCATAAGTCAGTGGCTTCAATAAAAAAAGGGGGGTGGGAAAGGTTCCAATTATTTTCTTCCAAATCTTTTCGGTTCTCACTTTTGAAATAATCAAAAAAAGGTTCTAGTTTCTTTTTGATATACAGGGTATTTCCCTAACTTGACCACCTTGAATATCTTTGTTGTTTTTAAAGATATGTCAAATGTTTGAGAACAAAGTTGAATGGTAAAATGGGGCTCATACCATACCAAAAAAATGTTTGTTTTTATGTAAAGTTTTTAGAGATATGAAGGTCACCTTCATTTTTTAAATGGAATGAGGATTAGAGTTATATAAATTAAAATATCTCCTGACCTACTAACTTTTCGTCATGCATAGGTTGCAGGAGATATTGTAATTTATATAACTCTAAAACACCATTACTGTCATACTAAGACGTTACACTAGTAAGTAAACACTAACGTCTTAGTACGACAGTAATGACATTTTAGAGTTATTTAAATTGAAATATGTCCTGAACTACTAACTTTTCGACGTACATAGGTTAATACTTTTTTTATAACGAATGCCCAGCTGCATCGATTGATGTATTATCTTTAAAAATTGATTGATGTATACCTCTTAAAAAAATTACATAAAAACAAAAATTTTTTTAGTATGGTATGAGCCCCATTTTACCATTCAACTTTGTCCTCAGACATTTGACGTATCTTTAAAAACAACAAGGATATTCAAGGTGGTCAAGTTAGGTGAAATGCCCTGTATAACTTTAACTTTTGCATGTCAATATTACAATAAACGCGTGGGTCTCTTACAAAGCCTTCGTGGGTCAGTATCTGACCCGCGTGTCATGGGTTCGCCACCAGTGTCCTAGGGTGTTCGGCCACTTCAAAGTTACGAGATTAATTTTATCCGGGGGTTCACGTTGGGAACGACGTTGCCCTACAAGTTCTTTGGCAAAAAGCTGGTGAGGTCTCTGGACGACTTCTCTCCGATAGAGGAGGACGTTGCCCAGAGAGGGGAGTGAAAACAGAGTGAAAAAGGTAAAACGCAAGATAATTAGCACCGGTGAGTCGTAGATAACGAAGTGTACGTATAGACGAAGGCAATTATACGATAGTCGAGTGGCCGCGCGCGCGGTTGTATAATAATGAGAAATGCTTACGCTTGCGCGCGAGCGTGCTCGCACACGAGTATACATGCACAGGTTCGTCGTGCACGTTTATTTGTGTCTATTGGAATGCAACGATGCCATCCGCGTTAATTGGAGATGCCGCATAGGTGCATTATATTCGCGTTGCAGTGCCACGATCAACCGCGAAACGACGCGGTATGCCCACCAATAATTTGCAAAACGATGATTAGGGGGCGGCGAAGAGGTCTGCCGAGCGAGTGGTTAGTCAGCGGACGGAATAAATCGAGCTTCTTCGAGGTTCGGTTATGTTCGGGGCTCGTTAAAAAAATCCCCGATGAATTTGCAATAAAGCGACGCCACGACAACGACGTCGCGACGCAACGTGTCGGCGACCTTTAACGATCAGCCGCGGCGAATTAGAGCACGCTCTACACCCGCGAGAAAGTTATGTAATTTCGCGGCACCCCTCCCCGCTCTTGTAATTAGTGGGCCAGACACACTCCGAGGAATCCGTCGCGTCGGCAGTGGTTTACTTTCGGCCGGCTGTATATCTTTGCAAACATTACGCCGCCGAAGGAATGCGCCGACGTTCACGCTGAACACCGAATTATCCATTAATTGCGCCACCACTCGCGATTCACAGCGATGAAATTCCACGCGGGACCGTGACATGATTTTTAAACCGTTGCCGGATGCTGCGGCTTGCTGGTAATTGTTTGCGGCGCCTTTCGCTTGCTGGCGTTTTCTCGAACTCGTATAAACGGTACAGAGAGACTGGACTGTCTTGCGGAAGAAAATATTTTTTGGTGAGAAAATACAAACTCCCCGATTAATGTAGTATTTTTAATTTGCTCTAATTGATTTATACAGTGCTTAAAATGAAAATCAACTTTCGCGAATGTGTTCTCCAATTAGGCTGACCAGAGAAATTGTATTTCCGAATTGATTTTAGAAGTGAAATTCGTTTGGTTTACTGATGATATGTTCTTCACGGAAGCATCTTTTTTAATATCAGAGTTAGCTAAGTTCACACGACGTTTCCGCTTCAAAGCGGAAATTTTTTAATACACGTTTGAAACCGCCCCGACGAAAGTTCGTACTCTCGTCTTCACGGAAACACGCCTCCATTCTGTCTACATTTTCCAGGCAACCGGGCGGACTTTTATTTTTCCCACGGATATTTCGGAGCTATTAAAATGTAGCCTTTGAGGATAGTTACTGCGCGACAGCGATGGTTTACATTCATCTGTCGTGAAAATGGAAAACAAAATTGGACGCCGCTGACCTGAATTTGATGAAACTGTGTGTCCCCGTTCCGCTGCAATATGACAAACGCTGGTTTTAAGTATACACGTTGTTAATCTAGACTAAAAGTGTTGTCATATAACTGAAATATACAATAATTTAATTCTTCAGAGTCGTATATTCATTTCTGAGGCAAGACCAGACGTTTGTCATTAAGCTAATATAGAAAATCGATTTTCAAGCTCGCGCTGATCGCGTAAAAATTTGCAAGATCCACCGAACTGGTTGTCGAAAGGCAAAAAGAAGGTAACTTGGCGAGTGTTCTATTGGAAAGCGACCATAGCGGCGCGAAAGAAACGCAATTCCATCGGTAACGGTGGAAGAATGGAGCATGGAGGGCCAATCGATTCAGCCTTATCACTTTTTCCCTTATCTTTAATCGTTCGAATGATGTAGCCTCGTCCCAGTTCGCTGGGACGTATCGCTCGATATAGTATGTTTCGATGGTTTTTCTCGTATCGACGCGATCGTATTCTGCTGTGAATGGACGGTTCCAGAGGACGATTCCGAAGATGTTTGAATGATGAATGCTGTATCACCGAGGGCTACAAAGCGGGCAGAAGCGAAACACACCCCTGGGACAGCGGATCGTTTCCCTAAAACAGGCCGATGGCTCGTCCCTGTCCGACATAGATCAACCCCGGTTGGAAATGTGCCGGGCCGCTTCGTAGCACACGGTTCTACTCGGCGATGCATCATACGTTACAGATTGGTTTTTAGGTAAAACAGCGCCACTGTAATAGTGTGGACATTCGACGTCAGCGAGGGGAAATGGTCGGAAAATAACGAAAGTAAAGCGGCGGCCATTCATCGTCACGTACGCGCGCACGTTCGCGCCGATTTTTCAACGCGAACGGCACCAGGCGATTCGTACTTTTATGATTTCGTTTAAATTACACGGCCGCACACCACTCTCTCTCCCTTGCTCTCGTTCTCGCTCTAACTCTTTCTCTCTTTGTGGCACTACTTCGGGAAATCGAGGGAAACGACGTGTCGAGGTCCGACACGCGGCCCTGTGTTATTTCCATGAGCGTTCGCATGCATCAAAAATACGGACATGTCCGAACTTCGCGAACCAACTCCGCAGAAATTGGATTTTTCACGTTCTTTGGAATTTTCGAGAATTTTTCTCTGAATTTTCCTCTGATTTTTGGTCGCTCTGTACACTGCTCCGTACGTGCACCAGTAATGATACGTTATTGTGTTCTTGTGGAATTTACAAATTCTAATGAGATAGGAATTTTCTTGAGTCATTTATCAATTTTTTTTTCTACCGGACTGTAATTTTTCGAATATGTCCGAAATTCGCAACGACCCCCGCTGAAATTGGATTTCCCGCCTTCTTTCTATTTTTTACCGGTTTATATTTCACTCAGTTTTTTGATAAATGCATAAAACTCTGCAGTCTAATAACGCGACTTTATTGTGTTCTTACTGGAATACAAATGCAGATGGGAGTGGAACTTTCTTGAACCATTTTTCAACTTTCTTTTCACTGGAATGTCATTTTCCCAATGTTTCATTCAGTCTTACTTACAGTTCATGGTCGTATATACATGTGTGTACATTTCTTTGTTCGTGCAATGCTTTATTTTGAAGTTTATTCCTTCCAATGTGCAGTTATTCATTATTCTTGCTGCTTATTCATAGCTGTTCATTTATTTCCATTTATTCTTCTTTATTGTTGCATGAGACTATGGGAGTAGGAAATAAATCATTGCTGCATTGGGTGCAGACTTTTGCACTTCTTCTTTCCCGTGATGGTGTTATATTATAAGGCAAATAAAATGTTATTGATAATATTCTTAGCAGATAATCGAATAGTAATGACTAATTCATGACTAATCCAGTAGTATTATTGTTACTAATAAACTCCAAATTATCCATTGGTAGGTGAATTGTGAATATACATATACACGCTCTGGAATATTTCGAAATATTAGGCTTGTAATTCGTCAGAAGCGTCTGGAATCGTCACGAAAATGGTGGAAGAAGTGCCATAAGTTCGTAGACCTAGCTGTCAGAATTAATAGACACATGGGCCGAGCAATTCCGTCGAAATGCGGGAATTCTCCGGCAGCTAGTGTGTCCCTTAGCCCTGCGCCCTCGGCGTTTTTGCGCACGAGGTCACAAGGAGGGAAGCGACCTCTGCGGGGACACGGGGAATACGGGGCAACGGTAGCCGGGCGATCGTGACTAGAGCGAGCCAGAAAACAGGAGGGCGCATAAACGACAAAGGAGACCCGGCATTATTATCTGCCGGGGCTGAATGCATGACAATGCCAAGCGAGATTCGCCCTCCTCGTCGGTTTCTCGCTCTTATTCGTACCCGCTCCCATCTTTGTCCCATGCGCCGCTCAAGCACCGTCGCGGGACCACCGCTTCACAATGCTACGCTAACAAGGTCAGCAATTAATGAATCGCTGGAAACGCATCGCCAGAAAAATACGGGAAATCTATGGGGACCGATGTATTATTAATGAACCGGCCTACGAACGTTCCTCCTCGCTCGTTCTTCATCTCGTGAAAAGCTAAATCACAGCTGAAGACCAGTTAGCTTCTTATTATCGCTATAGACGGAAATTAAAGAATTGCTACTATTTATTTTTATGACAAAACTGAGTAAAAGAATTAAACAGTCTAAGAGGTTCTAATCACTGCAATCCTAAAATAAATGATAGAAGTATTAGTGGCGATCACCATCTGAACCGAGTGAAACAAAAAGCACCTTTTGAAGCTGGAATTGCCTTTTGTTCTCTGCGCCGTGTTACTTCGGATTCGCGTGAAGAGGGAATTAGGTTTCGCGCATCTGGAAATGACCGCGCGCGACCTTAGCCGACCTGATTTCGCGGGAAGAACAGCGGAAGAAGCGCGTATGCTTTTAAAATTCTTCGAGTTACCGAGATTCTGTCTCTCTCTCTCTCTCTCTCTTGCTCGCGGAAGTTGGACTAATTTCAGGGCAGTGTGTACGGATGGGTAGTGCGAAAATCGTGTACTTTTGTGAGGAATCCCGTTCAAAGAGTAGTTGCCGGAGTTAGATGGATCCGGGGGCGAACTTCCGCCTTGTTTTGCTCTAACCGGTCCGAGAGGCTGTCTTAGCAAAAAGCGTCGTAGTCGTTGAATTGGGCAAAGGCGAATCAATTGCACAGGTCTACGCCATGGACTTCAGTTCCTGTCCGTAGGATGCTCTCGAGAGCGAAGCAACTTGCCCGTCGGAGGACAGTTACTAAACTGCCGGATCCCGATTGTAGACGGTTGTTACGCAATTCGGAATACTGCGAGAACTTTCGATCATGCTGGGAAATCCACCGGGCGACGGTTCTCTGTTCCTCCTCTCTTCCTCCTCTCTCGTTCTCCTCGATCGTCGACGTGCAATTTCGAAAGGATGAACCGGCCCCCGGATCGACGAAACTGTTCGCATGATCGATCGTAGGAGGAACGGAGGGAAGGGGACTGCTTTCAAAGTTCCACTGAATATTTCTGCGAGAAACCGTGTACAGTCTCCGGGCCTCGTAAAACTACAATACCGGCTATTCGAACCTTGAAACCGAAACAGAACGGCGAAATCAGTTTAGAATAATTTATGCAGATCCAGTCCGCGAAATATGGAAGCCGATTCGAACTGATATACTCGCGAAACGCGATTCCGAGCCTGGCGATACTCGCACGAGACGCATCGAAATTCAGAGCGGTAGTAACCTTTTCGTTGATAGGTCAATGCTTTCTAGTGGAGGTAGTAGCATAAGGTGTATCAACAAATATCTGCCTTATAGGAAAGAATCTTCTCTCAATGTCAATTCTCAATGAGACTTCAAGGTCGTTGGTATTTTTTAAAATAATTAATTAATCTCGAGATGCATGTCCGAAAGCATTGAAATTGTTGCTAAAAAATATTTTTTGAACTTGAAATCTCATTGAGAAATGACCTTGAGAGAAGATATTGTCTGACTCACTTATTTGCATTTTTTCTGCATTGTGATTCGAGAGATTCATCGTGAAATATGATTTCGAAAATGTTGGTTCCATTATTTTTGCACAGATTGCCACCACCGCCGAAATGTAGGGCACGGATCCTCGTTCACTATGAATCTGGCGGCTATAAAGACAGTGCTGATCAATATTGTCATCAATTAGCCCCGGTTACGGTGTATTCTGCTCGATCGAAACAGTGTCGGTGAAATATGTGTCGAGTTCAATGTAATCTGATCTCATACTAGGTCACAAATGACCTGACGCTACCACCCATGAATTAATATCCTCATCAAACGTTGGACATCCATCCAATTCAGCCAACAAACATCGTATGTATCAAGAGTTTGTGTACGCTAACGTCACTGGATCCTTCGGATGAAACTGACCCAGTGAATATTCCGATAACTAAAATGTAACTATAATCCTATCAAGACTTCCTTGTATTATCAGCATAAAAATCTGCAGTTTAACTGTCACTGACGAATATTGACCCCAGATCGAATTAGGCTGCAGCAAATTCGCCTCGATCGAAACACCGTGAAACTTGCATCGACCACGACGTAACTTTCCCCACAGTGGGTCACGAATGACCCGATACCGTGAAGGTTTAATATCCCCATCAAATGCCGTGGCGGTCATCAAACTCGGCTAACAAACATCCTATACACAGAGAGTTCGGGCACGTTAACAGGTCTTCGAAGTGAAGCTAAACCGGTGGACGTTGTCAAAGCCGAAACACGTTCTCAATTCAGCGAGAGCCCTGCCAGGCAACGCTGTCGAAATCGAGGAAGACGAAGTAACCATCGGAAGAGGTAGAAAAAGGGTACAGGAGAAGATACCTTAAAAATTGCTATCGATCAACGTTGTCATCGATTAATCTTGCCATCGGTCAAACTTCGATCCGATGAATCCTCCTCGGCTGGAACACTGTCTGCGAAACCTGTATTGACTGCAACGTAACGCGACCTCATACCGGGTCACGAATAATCCGTCACCCTCATCCAAGGATTAATATCTCCGACCAACCAGCGCTAGTCGGTTATCAAACTCAGGTAACAAACATCCTATACGTCAAGAGTTCGGTTACATACGAGACTGAGCTGGTGGGCGACGTTGATACCCAACCACGTCTTTACATCTAGAAACACTCTTACGTTTCAGTCTCAGATTTAGCCTCAAATGAATCATGAATGACCTGGTACTGCCAACCGAGTATTAAACTTTCCATCAGACGCTACGTGATTATTGAACTCAGTTGACCAACATTGTATATATTGAGAATAGATCAACGACAAACACCCTACTCATGCAAAGAAATCATCGACCCCAAAACACACCCTTAGACCAATCCGAATCGTCCTGTATCGGAACCATCAAAACGAGACCCCGAATCAAAAGAAGAAGAAGAAGAAGAAGCAGAAGAGGAGGCAGAAGACGAAGAAGGCAGTGGTTAGGATGTTGGTGCGACGGCCGCGTTCTGACGAGGGACAACTGGGCCAATCGATACCGCAGCCACCGGGTGGCGGGTCGGGTGAAGAGCGTTGCGGGGGTGGCTGGCAGAGCGGTGGAGCGTCGGTGTAGGCCGGCGAACGTTTGCGTCGCGGAGGATTCAGGGACGCGGTGCCTGAAGAGGGAGAGTGTACCGGGCTGTTGGAGGGGGGATGGTTCAGGGGTGGTTCTAGGTGGCGGTAGGTGGCGGCGAAAGCGGGATGTGCCGGCGCGGGGGTGGAAAACCGAGTAGCGAGGGTTTAGCGATCGACGCTCCCGCGGATGGCGCCAGCGTCGTCTCTCTGCGTAACGTGGCCGCCGTCGAGCTTTCCGGCCGTGCGATATCGAGACTGTGTGCGCAGAATCGGCTTTACGGACTGCCGTGTTCCACACCACAATGTTGTCGGACCTGTCGTTTCGGCCCGTGTTGCGATTGTTGTTGATGTCGCCGTGTCGTTTCGCAAATTTCCATCGGGCCGATCGATCCGCCGGTTGAGAAGAGCCGAGAAGCCCCGGACCCAACCCGGCCGCGTGCACCGGGTCCGAGAGTGCATCATCTCCATCCCTGTTTATCCCAGTCCATCCCCGCCTCCGACACTCATAACCTTAAAACCGTGGACAAGGACCTTGCGCGTGGCCGCCGCGTACCCGTGCACCGAGTGACCATTTACACAGACACTTTCCGAGGGAGCGCATCGCCGGCTCAGCGTGGCCTTTGTAAACACCGCTCCAAGTCGCCTAACCGGCTCTCTCCTCCGTGTGCAAGTGCATCCTCGCCACCCCCCGCGGGGGTGCAGATCGGCCGGAAGGTGTGTCGGTGCTCCCGAGGATCCCTGGTCTTCATTAGATACCGAAATCGATGTTCCATAGTCGATGCTTCTTTCCCTTTCATGAGGATCCCTCGATAAGCTCCGGAGTTCATTTTATTTTCTAGGGCTTCCGCCTTTTTTTCTTATTTTCGAATAAGTTAAGATCCTTCGGAGGTCCTTCGGAGCTCCTGTCAGGCTCAAGTCGAGGATCAGGTGAGCTTCTAGTGCGTCGCGATCTGCAACCGACGGAGATCGGAACAATACGGTGCAGGAAGTGGCGAATGGGCGGTCTCGCGACTGTTTGAGATGGAAGTGAGTAATAGCGGAGTAAAGTGACCGCTGTATTGGTCGTGATGATCATCGTACGGCCATAAACTGTCGCCCGAGTGATTCAATTGCTACCGCAAGCCGACCCAGCCAGCGACGATGCATCACTACTATACGCAAGAAGACATAGATCGTGTCGGTGAGTGGGATCCCTGAAGAATTAATGTTTATCTCCCCGCCGATATTGTACACCTTGTTCTCGACGTGATTCACTGCACCGCGCCGGATATTTATCGCTGAACGCTCGATGTCTGTGCGAAACCCGGCCCGACAAACTCTACATATTTATGCGGCGATGAATGGAAATTGTTCTTAATGCGATTGGCCCGCAGTTTAATTCTTTTTGCGGCCGCCGTGTCTCCGAACAACTGATATTTCATTCATATACTGCGGATTTTTATGGTGGCTTTCGCTTTCGAATATTATTTCGCGGAAATGAGGAGCATGCTCATTTGATCGACCGAAGGAGGCTGAATAACAACAATAAAGCAGAAGTCTTGTATTAATTTTGCGACAATAATTTATACATACATCGTAGTGCATAATTATTTGCTCTCTTATCGAAGAAACGTTGATTTTCTGTATTTTATTCATAATAATTCCAAATTTTCACTTGTTTTTAAATTTTTTACTTACAACCCTGCTAATAATAATATTACTTGAATTTCCCCAAACTTTACAGTTTCTGATACTCTGTACATTCATATTTAATATAAAAGCATAATAACACTGATTGTTACCAATCGTTTCATATATATTAAAGGTGACCAATCGTTATAACTAAATAATTTCTTCGTTGCAATTTTTAATCATGTTCAACAGCAGTCACATTACAAATTTGTTTATTCATTCCACGTTACATACAGTCTCAGCAGACACGGATGAAATTGGATTATAGAACACGGTTGGCTTATAGAATAAATAAATAAATGCATAAATAATCGCGACCATGCATTCGTCTTAATTAATGAGCCGTTCGACGGTCGATAATTTATGCGAATTATGATGGTCCGCAGATCGGTGGAAAGCGATATGGTCCGGTCACCGTTACCATTTCTAACTTTCACCCGGAAATGTTAAGGAAGATGTGTCGGTGAAACGTCTGGCAGGACGTCGGGCAACGTCGCGATGATGCAGGCGTTAATAATTATTCAACGAAAAACCGCCACTTCGAGAATTGTATGCGATTACAAAGTTTGTCGGCGTTCCTTAAACGATCCGGCCGGCGACATCGCGATTTACAATGCAAATGCTGTCAGCGCATAACTTCGTGGAATTATCGGTCAAATCGCGAATTTCATCCCGGGTTCCGGCTGTAAATTATTCGTTCGCGTATTTACACGGAATTAAAGGCGGCCCTTCGAGACTGCTCGAATTACGTTAACGCCACCAGCGTCTAATTTATCGAATTAACGAACGCCAAACGCATCACCGCGAGTACGGGAATTGCGTTGTTAACGAACACAAGCTTCTTACCGTCTTTTTGAAACAAAAGTTTTTACGGTTCTCAATCAACGAGGGGTTGTTTCATCCCCTAACAACGAAAATCAGCATAAATACTTCTTGTGAAAGTTTGGCTCATCCTAACTAACAAACCAGCAATCACAAGTTTGTACATAAATTGTTGTACTGAGCTGCGAATCTTTATGCATTTATGAAAGGCACAACATAACATATGTGGTAGCTCTAGTGTTAGCAATGTTCTTTGCGAGACTTCGCGCAGCAGTCTATTGGATGTCTGACTAAAATCGTCTGTTTCTACTGATATTTATTTTATTCCTTTTAGAAGACCAATATTGTATACAGCCATCTTTTTTAAATATTCAGAGTGATAAATTATTCAATTTACTAGCCAAAAGGTAATGAATATTAACTAAATATATTTGTAAGTTAATAAATTAAAAAAATATTTAATAAAATAGGAACTTAAAGTCACAATTATTTTCAGTCTCTCGTGAAAAGCATAAACTCAAAAATTAGTCTTAAAGAAGCCATAAAAAATTAAAAAATTGTAATCTTTAGATCGCAGTCGTTTTCTTTTTTCCTTCTATTTTTTCGAGCAGGGGATACAGTCCATCGTTAAAGGGCGTATAAACACAATTTAAAAGGGCGTCTTACAATGGAACGAAGATAAGGGAGGACATATCCGGCTCGGATTTAGATCGTGCAGCCCCTCTAACATTTTCGTCACGCCTTATTTTTTTACGATCACGGCGTGAAAACACGCGCGCGATATTCTTAACATTAACGCGCCTATTTGGGAAATGTATGCAGGTTGGATCTCGAGCGTACTCGCTGCCCCTTGTACCCGGGATTATATTAGGTCCTTCAGGCTTTCCGCGTGAGAGTCTCCTGCGGAATTTAAATTGGCCCGGATAGGATACCGGCGAAATGAAGGAATGGAATAAAATTCGCAACGCCTCTTCCCAACCTGAACATCGATTCTCCTCTCTGCTAGAAAAATTGCTTAAATTAATCCTCTCGGTATATACAAACTACAATTTTAATAAAAGCATATTCAGCTTCGGCAAAAATGCTATCAACGTTTTCATGTTGCTTCCTCTGGTAAATGTTTGCAAAAATGGATTCACCGTGGATTTTGATAATCCTATAATCTCTAATTTTCTACTCATTGTTTATTTGATGAAAGGGGCGGGATACCGAAGACATATTTAATCTCGAAAATTCCGCAAATGGAATTCGTTGCATTTTTAATAAAAACACTGAAACGCCTTTCATTCAGAGCTCGACAAAATGACTGAAAAGAAATCGAATGTCAAGTTTTGAGGGCTCATTGTAAAGAAGAAGCTTCAATCTTCGAATCTGTGGTTCCATTCAAGAAAAAAAATGTGCCGTACCAAATTCTGAAACGAAAGGGAGCATTTGAAAGGGTTAACGGGCAAAAGTGTCGTAGGAGCGGACTTTCGCACACATCCTCGGCCATATTTTTCAAGCATCCGGCGCCGGTTTCACGCTCACACGATTACTCCATCAGCGTTCGGTGCGCCCTATCGGTTCCACGGTGCCGGGGTCCATAGAAAACGATCCCCCGATTGTCTTCGTCGGGAGCATTTACTGGATCCAGGGTGGATTGTGTTCGCGCGCGGTACGCCACTTGACTCCTTTATTCGAGCTCGCGTGCCCGGTTCGCCCCAACTTTCGTCCTTGGTGAAAAAAAGAAGAGAAAAGGATGAAAAAAGCCCGGAGAGAAAAATGTCGGCCGAATGGATCATGTCCAGAGGTCCTGGGCTGGAGGCGAGAAACAATAAGGAGGCGAGCTGGAGCAGGACAGGGGGCATTGTTCGGCGTCGCGTCGCACGTATTCTCGGCGTCCCCGTAACGCATTCTGCTTTAAGGCCGGCCGGGGCCGCTCGTAAGCAAATTAGAATGGCGCACGTGGCCCGCATAAGTCGGCTCTCCTCTCTCTTGCTCTCTCGTTCGCTGTCTGCTCCGTGTGGGGCACGTCGGGCTGGATTTGTAAGGCCACCCCTTTTCCTGACCGCCTCCTTCCACCCTCGCCCTCCGCGCTCACGCCAATGGGCTTTTCTCCTCTTCTTCGCCCAAAGGGCACGGACACATCGGCAATTACGCCACTTTATTGCTAGGGTTACGTGTCGTGCACGGAATTAATGCAATCCGCCGCCAGCTACGGGTTACGCGGACGCTTCTTCGCCCGCGAGAATGTTTTCCTTCGTGACCCACCCTTCGGTGACGCTCCACGTCTTCTTCGACTGGTTACATCCCACGAGATTGAATGACTCGCTTTTTACTGGGACTGATTGACTGCTAATTTTTCGGTTGTATTTTATTTCATGGCTTTTAAAGCCATTTCTGCTTCTTGGCGGTCAGGGACTGTGGTAATTGTTGTGGTAATTTTGATTCCTTCAAAAACGTGACAAAGTTTTCTATTTTGAACGTCGAATAGAATCCCCATTTTTGCCCGAAAAAATTATTCCTATTTTCTCTAAATATGTTTGTTAGTTTCGATTTGAAAGAATCGTAAAACTCGCCTCATTTTTCCAATCGTCCAGACGGAAAGACTGTTAATAAACGATGCGCACGAGAACAAACGTAGAAATATTTATTAACCGAGTCGGTTACAGTCCCACCCTCGGGCAACGTATTTAAAACGATCGATCTCATTCGCGACGTTTATTATTCCCCATAGTTAAGGAGGACTTTGAAGGATAATTGCGTCCGCGAACAATAATCCGCGACGGAACTGTGCCGTTGCCGCGCAACACAAGGAGAGTAGAGAAGCATCCAATAAGGGAAATAAATTCCAATGTTTGTAGTATCGCAACGCGGAACGAACAGAAGCATCGAGGGCGCTTTTCTTCGGCTGGCGGCGCGCGTTCTGTTCGAAGAGAACGAACAAATAAAATCGATGCGAGAAGAAAAGCCGCCGCCTCCCTCCGGCCGCTCCGGTAATCACGCTGTTAAATATTACGTCGCTCAAGCTCCGCATAATCGATTCCCTCGAATTCAATTAGCTGCGGCGTATTGAGGTCGATCAAAGTGTGCCGGACCGCCAACGGGAGGACGTGGTCGATGATTGAATGAGTGACCATCTAATAAGATGATTCTTCTGTGCGCTAATATCGCCGGCGAAGCGCAAAGCGGTGGCTCGTTAAATATTTTGGACGCAAAGTGTGACACAGTTCTTGGACTTGGGAGCCGTCCGTCGAATATATTCAAAACATTAGGTATAAAATGTGATTTTTAGGATTTTCATCCTAAAAATCCTGATTTTTTAAAAAAGGAACTGATACACATTTTGCTGCCGAACTTTTTAGCCGAAATAGTCGATCTTTAGAGAGGAGAACAAAATTTGTTACATGCAAAAATATTTATGTTGTCCAAAGCTATGGCAGTTTAAGCAGAGCTTCCCTCAAATCGTACATATTTTCATCCCTCCCATAAAATCAGCTGCTATAGTTCTGAGTAAAATAAATAATAAAATTATTGGTCAATATTCCACTGAAGACTACTTCACGACTAATGGAAAATTATAATAATGTTACGGAGGTGTAAGGGTTGAAACCAGAAAAATTGCAAGCGTGAGCGCGAGTTCGATTTTTCGGAGTGACCGGAGCAGCCAGAGAGGAAGGCAGACGGTCTCTCGTTAATATTTAAAAACTATTATCCTTGATTACGGCGAGCAGTGATTCCAAGTGGAATCTCGAGGGTAATCAGACGAGGGGCTGCCGCTTTGAATGCGCGTGCGTCTTGTAAAAACTTCCGGTAACCGTGGAGCGACACGAGAGCCCTGGATTCTCGTAGGATCCATGTAAATTTTAGAGTAGGAAGCACGGGGATGACTGGGCGGTCGTTGTCTCGCAGGATCGATAGAAACTTTGTAGGATTCATCGTGCCCCACTTGCTCTACTATTGAGAACCGAGCGTTAGTTTGCTGCTGGTTTGTCACATAACGTATCCACGCAGGTATAAGTATTCCCTTTTCGCTCGGTGGAGTTTACGAAACGTCGACGACGTCACGTTTCTGTTCTCTCGACCGCTTCTGGCGACTATGGTCACTCTGCTTCGTGTTCCATACTGATTCCTTGCTCCAGTTGATGAATTCAGAAGTCACTGAGCGCCAGAGAAAATTTTGTTAGTGTCACTGTATAAAGCAGTTTCTTTTTTATTGAACATTGTAAAAAAGGTTCTTCTTAAGGGTAGCATAGTTACAATGAATGAGCGTGTTGGGGGTTGAAGGTGCGGCATCGACGAGCATAACCGCGTTCGGAACAGCGTTCCAGCGATAAGAAAAATGGCAGCCGGAATAAAATGTAAATATTCGCTTCGGAAGGGTTGCGGGGCGGGACTTTTATCTAGAATGAAATTACGGGGCGGAAGTGCTAGCTGCGTGAATACATTGTAGACGCTCGGGAGGCGCACCCCTCGCTCAATTTGAGTTTTATTTATATCCTCTTGGGGATAAAATGGGCATTGCTATCGCCGCGGTCGTCAATTGTGCTCTGTCGTCCCTCGTTTCGACGACTCCTTCCCACCCCCAGGGGCCGCACCTCGACGCTAACAAGTGTCTCCATAAGCGATCATCATTCTTCCTAATTGCGCTGCGCACGCGTGCAATCGCTGATCTTCGAACTTTCCAATTCTGACACTCCCCTGCAGAATATTTATCTCCTGTTTACCCTCTTCACTGCAGACCCGCACATTGACGTGCCTTATACTGCATTTGTATTATGGGACGCATTTATTTAATAAACTCACATTTTCGCGTCGCAAGTGGACAGTGTCGTTTTTAATTGGCAAAATACAGAAATAATTTTTCTGTAATGAGAGAGCGAACGAATCATTTTTAATGCATTTTTACTGGAATTAATTAATTGGAGTCATTTTAAATTCCGCGTTGTCTTTTATTCTTGTAGATTAAAATTGACATGAAATTGTACAATTATAAAACAGATTGTAAATTATAAAAATTTTAAATAACGCTTCTTGATGGAGGACCCTGTACATTCGTAATATCATTTAAGATAATGTAACAGCGAATTATTTATGCGAATTGCAGTTGGCAGTGGACCCCGCCGAGTAGAATGGCAGTGAAAGCATTGACTTTGGAGTCGCGTTTCTCGGTAGCCGATGGAATTCGGGCGCGGATGAATGAAAATCGTTTCGTCGGTGCAGCCGGTATTGAATTACGTTTCGAATCGCCGGGGGATCGATCCACGGGATTAACCGTTCGGATTCGAAAAAAATCCCGGCTATCCCGACCCCCTTAAAAAACAAAACTTTCGACTGATACGATTTATACAGCGGCGAAACGAAATATTTAACGATTATATCGCTCTAGCCGCGTCGCACCGGGGCGGTATTGTTCGCGCGTCGATTGCGCGCCCGGTTTTTCCACCGGAGCCGATACGCGGCTATATTATGCGCTTGATGGGAATCCGTTTCTCCTATAAAAGTCATCTCCACCCAGCCAGAGAGGGGATGTAGAAGGGGGTAAATATAAACCACTTTTCCCATGGAAACAATATTGCCCGACGAAAAAGACCGTTGTATTTTTATCTCCGAGAACGAAAGGCTCGCCAGGGGGACCGGCGTTCTCTCTCATTTATTCTGCGTTGTTTGCTCGTCAAACAACCGACAGCCTAAGGATCGGTTATTAAAACACTGTCTTTGATGCGTGGCCGGGGGAAGCAAATAAACGTATCGGCTCCCAGCGATAAAATGATAATCGACTAGCAAACTGGTAGACTGGTAAAAGATGGTGAATTAGTAACTGGTGAAAGTGTTCGAACTCAACCCGAAGACATTTTTAATACTTAGGGACAATAGTCGAGTTTAGTCCAGTTTAGTCTAGGTTAGATCTAATTTATAAATCATATTCGTTAAAATTCTTTTTAACTATACCAAAAATACTCTCAGATTTACTCCAACGGACTGTCCTCATTTCTTAACGATCTTATTCGTGCCTGAAGTCTCGTTATCATTCTGCCACTGTGACAAGTGCCACAAGACGAATTTCTCTTCTCTGAAAGTTGCTTAAAATAAAATCTAACAGTTCACCCTTAATCGAATTAAATCACAAGACGTAGCACAGAAGGATATTCGTTATGAGATGACAGTTTGAAATATCCCAGGTTACATTTCCCACAATAAGAAGTCATTTCTGAAGAGGGTCGTCTCGAAATGGCAACAGAAAGTTTCTCCGCGTAATTGGTGGATTCATAGTTCCGCGACACACTCGTCTCGGAATCAGGGTAATCTCAGCAGCGCGTTTCGCATTAAACCGTATGTTCCCGCATGTGGGACGAGTATTCAAGAGGCAGTCGATCTCTTGAGTGCTCCTTTGATAGGTAACTCTTTTTAATTGCCCCGAGAGCGTCCTCCGGGGTCGAACGCGACAGGAACACGGGCTTCATGGTTGTGCAAGTGTCTGATCCAGAAACCCAGTTTATTGCTAATCGAAGGGAAAGGTCCCCGAAGTAGGCAACAGAACGCGCTGGAGCTCTCCTTTGAAACCGAAATGGAAGTTTGCATGCTACGCGCTAGCAAATCGCTATCCACCGAGAAAATCTCTCTTGAGAAAATAATGCCACGAACAACGTACGTAATTATCTCCGCGGTGTTGCCGGGCTGCGATTGTTTTGCAAATTCGCTATTTACCGCAGTACAAGAAATGACAAAAAGTAGGCTTTATTTTGTACCGCGTGTTTAAACTAGGTCACCTAGTAATTATCTTCTTCAGCCGCGGTGCTGCATTAAACGCGTGTTCTTCCTCTGTCGTTTCTTCTGTAATTTAAAAATTTCGGAAAGGTTGATACTACGACGTGAAAATTGAAGACTACATTTTTTAAAAATTAACTTTTCTATTTCAAGATCGTTAAAGCATAATAACTGTGATATATGACAGGAAACGTTGTCTCGACGAATATAACAAATTGTGTAAAACTCTGTAGAATCCAACGTGATAGATTTTGGAGTGGAAAACTGCTATTGGTCAGAATAGTGAAGAAAAATTGTACAAGTCAGTTATTTCAACGTTTTGCATTAAACATGTTAATAGGAAATGTTTAACGAAAATGTTAAGAAAAGAGGTTTTCTTTTTCGAAAATGCAAAATCAGAATGGGTCATTAAAGGGGTGATCAATCGGTACCAAGAGCCAAATAACGAATAAGAATTATACGGGTGTTGTGTAACCGCGAAACAAAAACTATCCACTAATTTCCCGCTGGCTGGCGAGTATTCGTTCGGCAATTACTGTTCGCGGGTCGTACGGCACAAAGCGAGGGACTAATTCTAAATTTAATGGGGACAAACGAGCCTCGATACACCGCGGCTCGAATAAAATATCATTAATGTAATGAGTCGGACGAGGAGTCGTTTAAACAACGCTGCCGCGCGATACAAATGATCCGATCGGTTAATGCAGCCGAAACTAGATGGGAGTGCAACTGCAGTCGAGGGTGGAGATGAGAGGAGGGGTAGGGGATTCGAGGTTGAATTAGTTGCCGAGGACAAACGATTATCCTGTTTAACAGGTCGCGAAACGCGGCCCGATATCATTTTAATATAATACGTTTCATCGGCCCCCGGAATAATTTCAATATTATCCCCGGGGCTGTTTTACACGTTCGGAAACGTTTCCGTGTTTGTGTGTGCGAGCGCGATCGCGAGCGCGCTTGCGGGGATTACAACGGAATTGGCCCCGGCGCGAAAGAATTGATACGCCGCGTGTTAAATTCGGTTTCACGGTGTGCATTACACCCGCCGAGCCAAATTCCAGCCAGGCCGCGGATAAATTGCAAGCGGAGGCTGCACCGACAACGCCGAGAGATGCAACGGCCGGCAATCGAGCATTTGCGTCACGTAACTTGTTTTACACGGCCCGCTTTTGTTGCGAGCGAATCTTATTATGCGATCCGGCTCCACGCAGTTTTTACTTTCACCCCCGGCCGTGGTCAACTAACCACCGATTGATAATCAGCTCGATGCAACGCTGCGAAGTTGTCTCCCGGTGCAGCGAAAGTGAAACTGTCGGGATTTCCTGTCAGTTTCACGAAAATGCACTGGCGATATCTCTGGAAATATGAACGCTGAAATAATTGAAGAGTAATTCTTCCGAAGGCCATTCGAAGGTCCACATACAAGATATAGTTGAATTTGTTTTTTCATCAGCTGTAACATTGCACCAATCAAAGTAGGGTAAGGTTGCTCAAATCGTATCAGTGCTTAAGTCGTATCACTTGAATTTTGAACGAACTACGGCGACAACAGCACATACAACGGCAACCCAATATACATCTGAGCCAACCAAGTTGCTTTACGTATTATTGTCTGCCATAAACCAGCCTCATTATAAATCCTGTCATCAAGTAAGCTTATTTCAATTTTCTTATAATTTTCTGCATATGTTTGGTAGTTAATCTTGCAAGTAAATTATTGATAAAATTATGTTCCTTATTAAATATAAATTCAGTAGAATTTACATAACCGTTTGGTTATGTTAGCATTAGCTAACAGTTAGGTTATGTTTACTTTTTAAATTTAACTTTTGCCGTGTCTTAAGTCGTACCCATATGAGATTCCTAAGTTGTACCACCTCGTCAGTCGAAATAACGTCAACGCAGAATAAAGAAAACATAAAAAAATGCGGCAAATAAAAGAAACGCAGTAATTAATAAAAAGGAATTGGCATTAAAAATTAAAAAGAAGAAAAGCGATCGGTTTTGTTTTTTTTGTGGAAAAGATCGGGAGGAAAACATGATTCAATGCTTGAAATGCAAATCATGGGTGCACAATGTATGCGCTGGAGTTGACAAAAGAACAAAAAGATTTGTATGTGATGTTTGCACTAACTGAATACCTATGTGTCGTGTAAATAGGTTAATGAAAAATACGTTTTAATTATTATTGTTGCTTAATTGAATTCTTAGGTACCACTTAGGCTATAGGTGGTACGACTTAGGAAACCGGTTCCTTTAGTCGTACCGATGTAAGTTTTTAAAGATTTAGTTTATTTTACGTGAAAGCATATAGATTTTCTAATAACAACAATATTAACACAAGTTTTGAATAACATATTTAATTTCTATTTACTTGATAAATCCTAAGTTTTATACGGTTTTTTCCTTAAGGGGTACGACTTCAGCAACCTTACCCTACGTCATCCATTAAAAAAATCTACAATGACCTTGAAATTTCGGAAAATCTCTTCTCACTCTATATTTAAATTGAGATAGTTGTATTTTTTCTACGTTACATTATAAAAATGTCAATATTTAGATTTTCAGAAGTTTTTATTACATTTGTGCCGGAAGAAACATTTTTGAAGTATCAATAGAGATTTTCTTGAACGGAGATCGTTTTGCAGATGAGCGACTATTGGGTTGATTGTTTCTGCGTTTTGAGTTCCGCACAGATTTGCTGTGGGTTTGCCCGAAGTTCGCGCAACTATTGCGATTAAATTCCAGGCTGGAGGATCCTCGGATCAGGTTAGAATCAATTATTTCGAGGTACAAACGTCTAGACCGGTATCGATCCGTCTCGAGTCCCGAACGATACGTCAGCAGATCCTGTACTAATAAACATTCATTAGTCGCCAAACCGATAGGATCCCGAGGATATTGGCAACGGGCACCGGATAGTGAGAGGGGAGCGAGAGAAGCGAGGAGACGTTTGTTGACACAGAAGGGAAAGTTCATTCTCTTTCGGAATGGCCGTACCCCGTGATATATGATGCGAGACGGAACGTTTCAATTAACTCTTCCTCGGATATATCTGTCCGTTTAATTGAATAAACCGGCCCGTTTAGAAGCGCGTAATCTGTTAATTCGTGTATCGCTTCCACGATTAATCACGCCGGCGAAATTACTCCGCCCGGAGGAACAAAGACACATGTTGCTGCCTCGAAAAAAAATGAAATTTATTGTCGCTCTGCCGACGGATAAATCGCTCCTTTGGATAATTTCAATTACACTCAGCACAACGTAAACGCTAAAGTAAAAAGAACTATCTGCATTTTAGGAAATCTTTCAAGTCTTCTCAGAATTCTTCTCTTAACAATATTTAAATTAAAATATCTCTCAAACTAATCTTTCGACAGCTATAAAAAGTTGCATCAATTGGTTTATAAAAAAATATACGATTTCATTTAAAATGTCAAAGTTGACCTTCATAAGTTCTTGAATCGTAAAAATGTTAGGATTTGAAAATTTCACCATATTGTCTGTCTCTGTATAAAATTATTAAAAGAAAAATGAGATATGGAGTTCCTATTAATTGTTTTAAATAATACTTTAGCAAATTTTAATGGCGTCGTACAGTCGGCAGTCAAGTGCTGAGGGTTGATACAATGAGAATCGTTAACTCCGGAATTTAATCGCAATAGCTGAACGAACTTGAACCGAATCTGGAAAATCAGGATTAAAAACGGAGAAACATTAAACCTTGCCCATTTGCAAAAAGTTCGAATATCAAACTCCGTGGAAAGCGTAATCGCGATTGGCTGGGGATCTAAATAGCCTGGAGACATCGCAGAAACGTAGGGTGCGCGCGAGATCGATTATTTTTCTCCCCAGGAAACGCGGCAACAATTTAATCAGCGTCGTCTTCCTGGACGCTATCGCGTAGAGAATCCGAAAGACGGGCCTGTTTCCGAGCCGTTTCGACGACGATAACCAACGGAATTGGCGGAGGGTTCGAAATAACCGCGGCTGATTATCATTCGCTTATCGTTTTCATAATTAACATATTACCGGGAAGAAATTCGAGGGAGAAGCCAAACGAGATAAATGGGACACGCGGCTCACGAGGACAAGCCAGGAGCGTACAGAAGTAATCTGGACGGGGGCCAGAAGCTAATTCCCGCAGTTTCGGTTGATGAAGAGTACGGGACTATTCCGCCGCGGAGCTAGTTAAAGTTCAACCACTTCTATTTCCGGTTTTGTTCCTAATAGCGGACACTAGACGCGAGACCGTACACGTGGCTGTGCGGTTACATGACTGTAACAAGGTACAGCCTGCGCCCCGGTACATATTTTGATCCCAGTTGGATAAGAAGTTTGAGGAAAATGAGCACTCTCGGACCGGAAGTAAATCTGCCGAAAGAATATTCGGGCCGAACGCTTCCAAACTGCATTTCCAGGCGAATTCCGAGGCCCGTAGGTTTAAGGAGCGCTGGAAATTGTGGTCGGTTGGAATTTGTTTTCTGGGAAAGTGTGTCATCTATTCCTTCGAGAATTTAAGGGTAGGCTACTTTGAAATGATTGTTCATTGTCGAAATAAAAATAAATGTTGAGAAATTAAATGTGTAATTGTTAAAACGTAATATTCCACGGAAGCTTAACACAGTTTTCAATTTCCTCTGAATCGTAAAATCATTCTAAACAGAATTGCGCTCGACACCAATTTCGTAAACCCAGTCAAGAAATCTGAAAATTGGCCCGGAGTCTAATTACGAGAAGGTAACGCCTAAGAAACAGGAGCAGGAGAAGGGCAGAGAGAACACTGGAGATAAGTAACGCGTAGCACGGGATGAAAATGAATTTGTTGAGAGATATTAACAGGGGAGCGGCGAAGTAGGTCAAGCGGAAACCTGATGAAATAATGGTCCGCGATTTGTAATCGAATCGCGAGCCCGACTCTCCGTGACGAATCTCGAGTAAATTACCAGTTTTGGTTCCCCGTTGACTATCCATATTCGCGACAGGAAGAAACGTTGAGACGTCGTCGTCGTCGTCGTCGCGGAGAGTTTCACGAAACAAACCGTCGCGACGCGGGTCTGAGAGTTGTGTGTGTGTGCATGTGTCTGCATGGTGACTGAATCGAGATGCGGATACACGGTTGATCTTATTGTGAATGGGCTTTACGGAAGCCTCAACTCCTCTGTGAACGCGTAGAGATTAGTGGTTGTCAGTTTCTCTTGGTACGCGAGATCAGAAGCGGAAAGGAATCGACACAATGCCGGCTCTGTGGATTAGCAACAAGCGCAGCCCTGCGTCCCGAGGAACCAATGAAACAGGATATGGCGGTTAATGCTGTCAAATAAATTGCGCGAGCTCCGTGCTCGCTGTCAAACGTATATCTCAATCCACCGGCCCCGCCATTTAATACCGTGCGCGTACCATTCACTCAAACACAACGAAAATAATTGCCAATTTCGGGACGCTCGTTCTTGGCACAGACGTGATATATTTAATTCAATACGAGGGAAAAATAGGATGCGAAATAAATAATTTCTTCGAATACTTGACCTGTAATTAAACATTTCTCATCTCACAAATTTGTTACACCCTTAAGAAGAAATTTCAAAAAGGAACACAGCTTGAAAAAGGCCAGATCAAAATTTAAAACAATGCGCGTCGCCAACAGCAGACATTGCATCTGCAGCTCGTCCACCACATCCCCTAAGCCTCAGTGCTAAAAGCCCTCGATCACGTGGCTACATCTCAAACAGAAAGCCAGCGTCGAAATCACACTAGCACCATCCAATAACCAAGATGATCGTCGAAGAAAGCCAGGGAACGACCCTCGTTCCGCGGGCATCACCTGGGGAAGGTCACCGTTTCATTCAGGCCGGTCTCTCGATATCGCTATCCATCAAACGATCTTGAAGAGCGGGTTGTCGAGCGTGGCTCTCGTGGAATAAAAGCGTAATAGCGGTGGCCGGGTTCCTTCGGCGATATCACGCTGGGAAAACGGGCTCGTAACCTCGTCGTTCTTCTTCATTTCGGTGCTGGTCGCTCGTAAACTCCGTAGCATATGCGTGTCCTCGGCGGTTCAGAGGGATGCAGGCAGAGCATAGCAGAGCAGAGCCGAGCAGAGCAGAGCGGAGCGGAGCAGGGCAGGGCAGGGCAGGGCAGCGCGTTCGCGGGGCAAACAGCGCGTCGCTTAAGACTCCGTAAACACTAGCTTGATTAACGATAATGGCGATCTAGGGCGATTCCCGATAGTCCGCCACTCGATTGTGGGATTTGAACTGGGAGTTACGGGCGTTGGAGGGGTGGTCTGATGGCCGGGCTGATGGCCCTGCGAACCATAGGAACGGTGCTGGCCCGATATGGTGGAGGGTTGAAGAGAGCAGGGTTGGCGCAAGGTGGCGAGGGGGTGCAAATGCCAGGGGGGTGGCAAGCTGTCGGTGCAACGAAATGTTACCAGTAGAACAAGCAGCCTGTGGGACGACGGACGGCGAAGGTAATCCAAAGGGGTGCGTGCCCCAGCATTCTGATCAGCGCTTTACCTCTTATAGGTTTGCATGATGTGTTATGATCGTTAACACCCCCTACCCCCCGCCCGTCCCAAGTACCACGGATATTGGCCGACCACCGTATGCCGGCCGTGGTTAATCGACGATCGTTGGATCGGCCGATGAGTTCTTGTTTTCGTGGCCCGATCCTGGCTAGGTGTACCTCTGTACGTGTACGCGCAGGTTCGCGCGGGAGGTGTGTATGTGAATTAATAGTTTCATTCGCGTTGGTGCATGAGGCTGCATCTCTGGATGGCTGGGACGGAATCGCGTATAATAGCTGCTCATGAATATCTATCGCTCGGCATGGCTTCATTCGGATCGAGCCCTACCGTTGGGATTGAAGCGTTATTTTCTTTGTGGTATTCAGGCTGAGATTTATTTGTTTCCATTATAATGTTAACGGAGTGGAAATAGTACAACAAAATTTTTAAATGGCTTCAATATTTTTCACAATTTTGTATCTGTACCGAAGAGAAGAATATCAACGTCCAGCGCACAGAAGGTGCTGCCTCGAGACACCACGAAAATCCTGAAAAATACTCAGATCCGCCGTGAGCTCGTCAGACCTACAAATCCGAAGAAAAAGCAGCCTCGATCGCGGAAGCAGAGCGCAATGATTCGCCGTAAACTGTCCGATTACATTCACTCGGTTCAGAACCGTCCGTAAAACGATGATAGCCGGTGCGATCATGAAGCGGCATTAGAAGAACCGTCCTGGGGGAACAATTCGCGGGTCATAAACCGGGGAAGCTTCGGAATAGACCGGGTCTATTCGTCGCAATTGCCGTATCCGCGCGTGAACGTTCAAGCCTAACCGACGCACACTGTGAGATCCGACCGGTCGAACTTATACGTATAACGTGTCCGATATAAATCGCGTTTAGCCGCGACCTTGACGGATGACTGCGGCAGTGGAGTAGTGTTGGATGAGACTGGTGTAGAAGGGAGAAAGTTCTCGGTTGGCTCGGTGGAGGGGAGAGAAAGATTTTTCGAAAGTGGCGAGTGCAACGACAGGGCCGGGTTAGCGTGGTGAAACAGCGCTATACACGCACACCGGGAAAGTAATACGCGATATATCCTGTCTGTGGAGGCTGTGTGTATGTGTCCCTGTGCAGAACCGAAGAGATCTCCCCGAGGAGAAAAAGGTAACCGTCGCGCTCCAGAGATTCTCTGGCGGACAGCCAAACACCCAACAACCAAGAAACCCTCAGACTCAACTGTATCCACTCCATCCACGGACCTAGCCATCTACTAGAGCACTCCTCTTTTTCCTTTCCTTTTCCCCTCGCCGCCACCTGCCGACCTTCTACGTCCTCCTTCCGCCTTCCTCCTTCCAGCCTCATCCTACAGCCGCCACAGTTCTTTGCTCGCATCCCTCGCTACCGAAATTCCATTTTCTAACGTCCTGCCACCCCGCCAGCCCCTATCCCGCTTCTTACTCGCCCTTTCGACTGTCACTCCAACTACTCGCTATCGCTCTTACGCTATCGTTCCAGTTATCACTCTCCCATCCGCTTTCTCTCTCTCTCTCCCTCCTTCTCGCTCTCCCTTTGCGAACGTTCCTTTCTCCTCGTTCCAACAGATACACCATTCCCATCCGACGCGTTTCACGCCGCCGACTGCATTTCCTACGCTGACGGCCCTCGTTTATTCTTGTTAACAGAGTCCCGCGGCGCGATTAAACAAAGCATGCTGGGGACCGAGGCACTCGGCGCTGGATGTGTCTATGAGTCGATGGGTGTTGCCATTTTGGGGATGGGAATGATGTAGTTAGAATGCTGTACAATCCTCAGTACAATAATCACCATGAATTCCTCCACCCAGACTAGGAATCTCAGAAGAATGTTGTTCTCCTCGAATCACTGGCGAATTGAAAGGATCATAGATTGCGCTCGATGAGAACCCGTGAAAATCGGGCCAAAGCGAGCGTCGAGCAACACGGTTAATAATTTTATTTCTATGAAAGGCCCCTCGAGGCCGGACTCGAAACTTACGAACGGCACTCGTGCGCCGCATAAAAGGTCATGCATAGGTTCGAGTGCGCTCGAATCGATCAAACTGTCCGCCGCGGAATAAGAGATGCATCGATCGACGGCGGCTGTTTGATATTTTTTTCTCTCTCCCTGAAGCTTCGCCGAAAGCAAATGTATCGGCGTAGGAGGAAGAGGAGAAAGAGGGAAAAAGAAGATCAATCATCTCGCTCGGTCATGTTTAAGCGGGGAGAAAGAAGATGGAATTGCGAATCGACGGCGACGGAGCTGTTTGCCTCTCTGTTCGAAAGGATGTCGTTTGAATAGGTGCGGTCCAGCTGATTCCAGGGGAACGAGCAATGGCGTCGCGGGCAAAGTGGTCGGAACGATCGGCATCGATCGTTCCCCGGCGTGGTCTACCTGGGCATGAAAAAAGTGTCATTATTCGCTAATGGCGCGGAAACAACTGGGTCGATGCACCGGCCCGGTTAATGACACCGCTGTTACGTTCCGTCGATCGTGGCCATTGCTGTCTCTCCCGCTGCTCTGCTCTGTTCGGATCCGGCCGATGCATCCTCGCTGATGCACACTCCCCGGTTCAACCACTATACCGAATTGTTCGAAAGATTAGAGGCATCACCGGTGATCTTCGGCCTCCATTAAAACTCGGGATGTGATTAACCGAGAAACTATGCCCCTCCATCGGATCACTGTTCAACGATCAGATTGTTGCATGTCAAATAGCCGATTCGTAAACCATTGCCCGCAGGGTGACTCCCTTAACTATACCAATAATGTCAAAAAATATATCCAACAAAAATTGTTAAACATTAACAGGTATATTAATTATTTTTAACTTCCCGATTCATAGGGAAGTTACTGTAATTACCCCGAAAATCGAAAATCGATTTTTTAGCAGATCTTCACGTTTCATGGTCATTGGAGTCATTTTAGACTATTTTTATCAAAATGTTTGTGTGTGTGTGTGTGTGTGTGTGTGTGTGTGCGCGCGCGCGCGCGCGTGTGTGTGTGTGTGTGTGTGTGTGTGTGTGTGTGTGTTTGTGTGTGTGTGTGTGTGTGTGTGTGTGTGTGTGTGTGTGTGTGTGTTTGTGTGTGTGTGTGCGCGCGCGTATGTCCGTTTGTATGGTATCAAATTTTTCGTTAACGTTTTCAGAAAAAGTAACAACGCGATCAGGATGATGAAAGATACAATCGATGTGCCCCGTCGTAACTTAGAGCTGATTAGATTTTGGTCCATATTGGTCAAGTAGTTTTTTAGATTTTTAGTTTTTTTTCGAAAAGAGTTGATTCTACAATGCAATTTATAAGGGAGGACGAAAATGTTCCACCAAAGTACCAAACGCAATTACATAAAAAAAAATTTTTCCTTAATTTTTTTTTAGATTAAAAAAAATTTTTCCTTAATTTTTTTTTAACTGATGCTAATGTTACCGCTTGGAATAATCGAAAGTTATTCCAATGCAACAGTGAATTTATCATCTCTACTCCCAAGAATACATTTTGGGAGAATATCGATGAAAGTACAAAAAAAAACGATGTTAGCGATGTTGGCGAAGGAGTAACGAATCGGGAAGTTCTTTGTGTGACTCTTGGAGAGTCACACACCAAATAAAAAACATTAATATCAGTAGACCCTACTAACCATGCGTATCACTAACCCTCTCGCAAGAGCAGTCCTACCCGCGAGCTCACGAAGCGAGCGAGCAACAATAGCCCTCTAGTTCAAATAATTGATTTGGAGTGTCTATGGCTGCTGCGAAAGTATCCAATACACAAGCGAAAAGTTACAACTTCGAGCTCCTCTTCGTATCAACATTCAGTCCACCTCTCGTCTTCCTCCTCGTCAGCTGCCTGTCTTCGCAAATCCCTTTCGAAGCTCTCATATCAAACACACCCCCTCCGGAAGTACCCTAAGAACGAGGAGCGGGGGTGTAAATACCAATAGCTCCCGCTAAACGATCATATTCAAATTTATACGGAGGCGCGATCAGAATTCGATCCAGCCTTGAGGACGACCGACTTCTCTCTAATAACACGGACCCCCGAAAACTCCGAGGCATTTTGGGAGCGGTCGAACGCGTCTTAGAACCTTCGTCGACCCTCCACAAGCCATTTTTCAGTGGGCAATAGCATTCCACGGAGAAACACCGACTGCCCCATCCCGCGAGGCGTATGAATACGCTCGATGAGCGGACATTGGTACAGTGAGGGGTGGTTGCCGGAAAATATGAGATATCGAAAGGACCTCGTTGATCGACGGTGGCCACATTCTCCGTGTTATCGCCATGGCTACCGAAACAGGGCAGAAACCCTCGCGAAAGCACTTTGGCAGGATTCGCGAGCTTTGGCTCGACGCACAGTGTTTTATCCAACAGACAAAAATTAACATCTCGAAGCATAAGTTTCGACGAATCTTCGTGATGATGTAATCTGTTGAAAAATGTTTAACGTTTTTTTATAATCTGTATCAAAGGGGTGAAAACAGACCTTAAAGATGCGGGTGAAAATCATGTTCTCTGAAATAAGTGTAACAACGATATTTTTTGTTAATCTTTCGAACAACTCAATTTATTTCGGAGACGGGAAAATCAAAATTTTGATTCATTCTTCTCTGGAATCGATTGTTTATATGTTAAAGGGGCGTCCGCCGCTGCGACAATTTCTGTCCCTGTTACAAAGGGAAGAGCGCAGCTCTACTCTTCCTCTACATCGCTCTCCCGATGCGTCTCTCTCTGTCTTTGTCTCTCCGATGGCCACGCCACGATCTGTCACGGTGTCTCTCGGGCGCGCAACAACGCGTGCCGCGATCAAAGCCTTTGATCTCCGTGCGCCGCGCCGGTGCGCCAATCACGCTGCAATTCCGATCCAGGGTGCGGACCCCGGCTCGAAGGATCGTAAGGCACCGCTTATGCGAACCCCTACTTCCGCGTTTCCGCGTGCGGCTTGTTTGACACGGCCGCAAGTCGCAGGCGTAATGGACACCGGCGCTGGCGCGACACTCTGATTGCGACACGACGCGTCTTGAGTCTTTTGACCGGTTCCCCCCGTCTCGTCCCGCTGGATAGAAACCGATGGAAAGGATAGTGAAGGATAGTGAACCGTTTTGCTGTCGGGTCTGATTGCTGGCAAAGGATACGCGCGGATTCGGAACGCTGAAAGGACTCCGTGCTGTTCTGTTCTGCTCTGCTCTGTTCTCGGTCTCACGGAGACTCTGCACTGCGATGAATGTTGCTGGAATTGTATGCAGGGGAGCTGCGCTGGCTCGCGTGATTGTTTACGCATTGTTCAACCCTTTGTTCAACCCTTTACGGTCTAACGTGGTTTCGTTCATTTATTGCTGAACATTGCAACATCGCATTACTAAATTGCATTGCTTAAAAATTTCCTAAATATTCTACGTCACATTTCAGATAATAACACTGTCCAACAAATTTCAACTTTTTTTTGTGTTTCCAATATACTGTTGGGTTGGATCTTATAGAGTTTTTCGTGCTGATTCCGAATCTTCCCTTAATTTTTCTAATACACGCACAGTTTTTGAGAAACATGACTTTGAAAAACAAACGTATTTTTCAACTTTAAAGAAATATTGTGGTGTTATTATAGAAGATATTGAATTGTTCTTTACACCAAAAGATTCTACAGACTTTCCCGAATACAGTGATATCCAATATTAATACATTATGATTGTTGAAACATGTTTAAACAAGCATTAAAGACAGAGAGACACCACTTTTGCACCAATTTTTGAGGATATTTTTCAATTTATCTCAAAAAATAAGGGTCCGGCGGAAAATCGGACAATATCACGCGATAGAGCAGACGTTTATCTTGAGAACCACCATTTCAAGTTTGCATGATCGACGTTTCTTTCGAACCAGAAAGCAAAATATCTAGAACAGGCGTTCCACGGGATACGGCGCACAGTGGAACTTTTCGTCCAAATCGGAGACAAAATTAAAGAACTTCCGATAGAAATGAGATAGAGAGCTGAAATTTTTTTTAATTACAGCTGAGACTTCACAGAATATGGGAAAAATAGGGAGATTATGGTACGAATATTTTTTAACCTTGAAAAAAATCATCAAACTTGCACAATGTCACGAAAATTGTGGTTTTTGCAATACCACGGGTAGAAAAAAATTTTTCTGTAACATGCCATACGTCATTTCCTGTAGATTTTTTCATGCTGAATTCAAATCTGGACTCAAAATTTGTCTACGACTTCAGAATTCTACAAGAAATCGATTTTTGTGAACGAATTGTTTAACGAATTTTCTGAAGGTTATAAAACGTTCGTACCATAATCTTCCTATTTCCCCATATTCTGCCAAGTTTCAGCTTTAATTTTAAAAAAATGTCATCGCTCTACCTCATTTCTATCGAAAGTTCTTTGACTTTGTCTCCGAAATGGACGAAAAGTTCTACTGTGCGGCGCTGCGCGGCGAACGCCCGTTGTAGTGGTCAGCGCCACTGGCGCAACTCATCTCGAGCGAAGATATTTTGCTTTCTGATTTCTCAACATAAAAGTCTGCTCTATCGCGTGGTAGAGTTCGATTTTCCGCTGGATTTTATGAGATAAATTTATTTTTTGAGATAAATTGAAAAATATCCTCAAAAATTGGTGCAAAAGTGTTGTTTCTCCGTTTAAACAATCATAATAATATTGGATATCACTGTATTCGGGAAAGTCTACAGAATCTTTTACTGTAAAGAACAATTCAATATCTTTCATAATAACACCACAATATTTGTTTAAAGTTGAAAAATTTTTTTTTTTTTCAAAGTCATGTTTCTCGGAAACTGTGCGTATAGGAAAAAAATTAAGGACAGATTCTGAATCAGCGCATAAAACTCTATAAGAACCACCCAACAGTAATTGTGGAACAATTTTAGTGTTGGGCAGTGTAATCAGAAAAAAATGGAAAATAATGTTAAGGGTTCTGTTGATACCACTGTTGAAAACCAGAATTTTTCACTTGTTAATTATTCTTTTAAAAAATCATAAGGACACAGCACATTTTGATGTCAAAATGGTGTTCCCATTTTGATTCAGCCGATCAGGAATTGGGGGTAGCAGTTTTCGGTTGAAGCCCGCGTCCCATGGCGACCCGAGCTTCCCAAATGACCGAATCCAACCCCCATAACGCATGGTGTCTCTCCCCCTCTCTCGCTCCGTAAATCCGGGAGATTCCGAAAGAACAATATCGCGACGACGATTCGTCATGCCGTTGTGTACCGAGGCGTGCCCGCTGGATCCCCGGGTAGTTTCGTAAAAATCCTGAAACGCGAAGACAGTGACGAATTGCCGGGGCAGATAAAGGGACGGAAGGAAGGCAGTCCGTAGCAACTCCGCCGGCCCGATGAAGACGAAACTTCGCCCGGCAGCGTAAGAAGAAACGTTAACCTCCTTTCTCCCGCTCGCTAATGACTCGCCGTTCAGCTTCAGTAATTTTTTCCGCTCGGAACGCAACTTCGTGCTTCACCTACCACCCCCATCCAAGGACCAACCCCTTTCTTTCTTCCTTCTCTCTCTCTCTCTCTCTCGTTTTTTTTATCACTCGCCTTAATTGATAACGCGCATTTCCTCGAGCAACTTCGAACTTCGACACTCGAATCTCGTTTGCTTCTTGGATCCAGGTTTCGGGCTCCTCCAGGCGATCTCTTGGATCATTCTATCGCGCATGCGTTGCCGGTGGTGCCCCCTGGGGCACAGACCTGGTTCCGACGAAATTGGGAGCGATGGAGCATTATTGCTTTGGGTATTACGAGGCAGCGAGATGGATTGGCGTTTTTCTTTTCTTTCTGCTGGGGTGCGTTGTTTCTGGGGGATGTTGTCGAACTTCAAGGTCAAACTAGGGTACTTGACCCCATTAGTAAGTCCATTCCTATCAATGTGTTTCTGAGAAACTATTTTTATTAAGAAAGTCGCGGTTTTATTATTATACGGGGCTACCAACGTCTAGTAACCAGAATGTTGAACCCTCGAGTCTTATCAACTGTGTATTTCGGGAAATAGTGAAAGAAATAAGAGCAACTCTTTCCGTATCAGCAAAAAGTGCCAGCGGGTAACTCGGGCCCGATCGATGGTGGAACGTCAGTAGCAGCTACATTACTTATGAGCTCATTAACTATACAGATAAAGGGAAGGTAGTCCGCGACGTTCCATCAGCTAGAATATGCATTACGTTTCGGGCCGACGCGGCGGACCGGGACTATACGCTCTCCGGATGCCAGAATTGGATTGCAACGACGCGGACTGACATCGAGCAGGGAAGGAAAACTTAAAAATTAACCGGCATCCCCGGCTGTCAGTACGCTAATACGCGCATCGATGCTGATTTTACAGGGCTGCGCCTACATTCTGCCCTGGGTAAACTGCATCAAACTGCAGTTTGATCTGATCAATTTTCAATGTAGGAGGTTGTGCCACTAAAACATCACCAGATTTATCTCGAAGCCCAGTAAAAAGATTTTGTAGAACGTCGACATCAAACCCATAAATCTACTAAAAATCCAAGAAAAATTACAAAATTAAAAAAGTATTTTGGATAGGTAATTCCAGAAATATTTTTCGCGTACGATTCTTCGACTTAAACCCTTCAGTTTCGCGTATTGTTTACGAAGTTAATTAATAAATATGCTGCGGCGAAACTCGACTCGTTGTCTGAGGCAGCAGGTTTAAAATGGCTGCGACATTAGACGCGTAAATCGCGGGGAAAAGGAGCCACGTAACGATCATTCGCGGACAACGTGCGGCAGAAGTCAGCCAACTTGTATCTAATAAATTCAATTATCTTGGCGGGTGGCGCGGGTCAAGTTCCCGCTACCGGAAGATCTCGTAGTATACCTACCTTCTGCTGCTTGTCCCGCTAACAAGACGCTAGTTACGATGTCGTTACTTTTACGGGGGGATCCTCGTTGCTAATCTATAATGGCGCGAAACATCCCTGGGCGTTCGGTTACTAGCAAATAAGTGATTCCCTTTACCTCGTTACCGACCTGGTTACGCCTCAATAAAAAAATATGTGCACTTTGCCTTTCACAACCAATTGAACATTCCTTGGCAATAGTGAATTATACCAAGTTGGAGAAACTGTAGAATTTTCAAAATGTTATACACTTTCCATACAATTTTAAAGCTCGAATATCTACCGATTAGATTATTGTGTGGTTCTTATTTTCAGTAAATACAGCTAACTTCGTGAAAATATTTTCTTATCGATAACTATTAATTTGGTGGCAATTACAATAAGTATTCAATATAATAATTACTAGACTGTGAATTAGACGAAATTTTCTTCAGTATTTATTTCTCTAATTTATACAAATTTTTTAGGCATTTCCGATAGTGCAATTAAAAAATGTTTTTGACAAAAGTTCGCATATTCATGTTCGCATATTCTTAAGTCTAAAAAAATGCTTTTTACGTTAAAAATAAAAGGTCACCTTGACTTTTTTTAAATGGCACCACATGTTTTGGACATCATAAGATTGTTGCTGACGTCGAGACGAATTCAAAAGTGTATTACACTATGCCCTTGAAATGACCTCAAACTCGGAAATTTTGTGCAAACGTAACTTTAATGAAAAATTATTTCTTACAAAACAAAGCAAGTTACATTAGATGTTCGAACTGTTATCCACCTTCTACGATACAGAGCTCCGCTCTTTGCATTAGACTTTTCATTGTCGCCATAATTAGGGCGTACCATCAACAAGACGTTATCCTGTCCACAATGCTATCATAATTAGGGGATATCTTAATAACAAGTTTAGAAATCGTTGGATAAGAACGTATGGTCCAATTCGTTGGCCACCACGATCTCCGGGTCTGTCGCCGTTGGATTTTTATCTTTGGAGATATCTGCAATCCGTTGTATACGACACAAAAGTCAATAATGTTCAAGAACTTCGGAATCGCTTAAGAACTGCATGTAATAACACAAACCGAGACGCCCTAATTATGGCGACAACGAAAAGTCTAATAGAAAGAGCGGAGCTCTGTATCGTAGGAGATGGATCGCAGTTCGAACATCTGATGTAACTTGATTTATATTGTAAGAAATAATTTTTCATTAAAATTACGTTTGCACAAAATTTCCGAGTTTGAGGTCATTTCAAGGTCATAGTGTAATACACTGTTAAATTCATCTTGACGTCAGAAACAATCCCATGATGTCCAAAGCATGTGGTGCCATTTAAAAAAGTCAAGGTGACCTTCACTTTTTTACGTAAAAGCATTTTTTTCAGATTTAAGAATATGCGAACATGTAGCTCACTAAGTACTGAGAAACTTTTGTCTAAAACATTTTTTAATTACACTATCGGAAATGTCTAAAAAATGGCGACATAACTTAACGGACACACCCTGTATATCTAACAGTAGAAAATGGATGAATCTCGATGGGGCTAAAAAGAAAATGCAGTTCGCTAAAAGTTCCAGAGACTCGCGACGATCCCGATAGTTAATTTCTCTTAAGAAAAGGTAGCTTGCATAATTTTCCCCAGAAGGGCAAGTTTACAGAGCGAAGCGTTACGAAAGCATTTCTCTCTCTGTTACAGAGTACTTGATGTCAGGAAGTCCACGGAGCTACCCAGCCCGGTCTCCAGGGGTGGCAACCACGCCAACCGTGACCAGGTGAGTTATTACGAGCGTGTGCACGCGAAATTCTTGGCGCTGAAGCCTCCGAAGCCTCGAAGCCGAAGCCTCGAAGCCGAAGCGCAGCCACGACACATCCATATTCCAGCAGGCAATAACACAGATTTCCGCGTAAGCCAGATCACGTAAGCGGATTTTTCGCGCGGCGGCTGACAAATCCACGAGACTTATCGGTTTACCTAGTTGCCGGATTTCCCGCGGTTGAATTAAGCTGCGAAAAATCGACCGGGCTGTTGACTCTGCCTCGGGAAACCGAGCGCAAGCTCGGCTCGACTCTGCCGCGTCGCGCCGCGCGCCGTGCGCAAACCGATTGACGGCCCATCGTTCCGGTGTTAACACGACCGGCTCGTGTTTCCCGTCTTCCCTTTCGGCGCCGGATTCCAAAGCGATTTCGCCAACGATTGCCAACAACCTTTCGCACCGTTCCCCTTTCTCGCGGAACAGATTTTCAAAGATGTTTGCTTTCAGTGATTCGCGTTTCTGTTCTTTTTCTGTGAACCCTCGTATGATTTTTAATGAGAGAAACATTTTATGTGGTCGAGTTATATTGTACACCTTGTATACTTTCAACCAATTTCATTCATGATTTTACCGGTGAACCCTTGCGTCCTATTTAGGTCAATTTTACTCAAAAGCAGACCTTCGTGATTAATTATATGATATAAATTAGCATTTTTGATCCTTCCTAAAATTCATAAAAACCGACATCAATGTCTTCGCCCCCATTAGAGGTATCCTCGAACTTAACCGAAGACAACGACCCCATTGAACTTCATCAAACACCCCCCCACACCGAGTTTTCGAAAATCAACGGCGCTATAGATCCACAATCTACGTCGTCCACGTTCCACTTCGAAACTTAGGGGTTCCCTCCCTCGAATCTACTTCGCGGGATAGGTTAGAAGCGTCGAACTTTAGAGACTGGTATTTCGGAAACGAAGAGGCACAATTCTGTAAACATAAATACTAAAAATGGCGATTGCTTATCCGGCCAGACCGTTCCGCGACCGGATAACAATTTCCGCGGTGCGAAATTCAGTTCTTTCCATTGGTGCCGGGGGTGGTCGGAAGGTGGGGGAGGAAATGGCGCGCGGAAACTTTGGAAAATTTAAATCAATCGGTTGAATAGGGTGCGGACGTGGCTGGAAGCGCAATAACCGCAGAGAAAATACTGCGGCGATCGGAAGGGGACCGAGGAGAGAGAGAGAGCCCCGCAGTCGAAGATGTTTCAATTCAAATGAGCCGAACTTTTAAAATATTTAGAACGTCGTCCCGGCGTTCTCTCGTATTTCGCTGGGTCTTGCAACTCCCCCCCAACCCCCTGGCACCCCTTCTTTCCGCTCCTGTACCACCCTTAGCCGATTCGATCGCAGTCCGCGACGCGCGCGAAATATCGAATTAGCCTGCTCTTTATTCCGCGTCCTTACTTTCATTCTATCAGGCCGAGTAATAAGTTCGTTCCGATTTCGGGGACGCTTTTAGCCGGGAATCTGACGGGCAAACGAGATGAAAGTCCCTCTACTCTCTCGGACTCGGTTGCACCTCTTTCGAGGGATCGATCGGTAGCCCTTTACATTCGAGGATTTTCCGGAATTTATTTATTAATGGAAATCGTTCGATGCTTGTTGAAAAAGTTGAAACCATCGCTCTTCATCACAGAAATTTTTAAAGTATAATAATACCAATTTTTAGGGTGGATTTTAATTCAATGTACAGGGCGAGGTACAATAGGTTGAATAATCGGACCGAGGAGGATTCCAGAAGTAAAAATGGATCAAAAATGGCGAAATTATGTTCGGATGGTTGGTCTGTGCTTCACGCGCCGATTTTATCGTCGCCCGAGCATCAAGAGCGCCACGGAGCTGCTAATGACTCGCTAATTGCCAAAAGTGGCTGGCCGAAGATTTGTAATCATTAGAGAGACAGCGAACGACAGCCTCGCGTTGGATAATGGCACTTCTGCGGCCCGATACCGCATCCTCCTGCTGTTAATATCGGCCATGAATGAATAAAATATCGGACAGGATATTAGCTTGACATTTGGCACGAATTATCGCGGTTTTTTATGCGCTATTGCAAATTACATCTTTCATGTAACATAATGTTCCCCTCCCTCCACCTATTTGCAGGGCATATTTAACACTTTCTTGGCGAAACCAAAAAGGAACTCTTTTGGAAAAAATGGCACTAATCTGATTAGTACCATTCATAGTTCACCAACATAGATCAGATGTATTGTATATAAATAAATAGCCAAAATTTCATATAAGTATGTCTTCCAGTTTATCCAGAAATAATTATTAATGAAAGTCATTGAGCCCGTGCCACCACGAAATCAAGGTTTCGAAGTTTGGTAAATTCTACGATTTTATTCGGGGAGACGGCGCGATTACTATTGAATTCAATACAGAAACATCTCCGGCGGGGTGATATTAAAATGAAGCATACCGTAGAACGCGGCTCGTAAGTTAATTAAACATTCATTTGCGCGCAATTTAATCCAAGTTCGGCGAGACTTGGGCGAGCCAGCCTAACTCCAATCTGCCTTGAAATACTATGAATTTTTTAGGGGAAGTGTATGAACTTCGTATCCGTGGATTATTTCCGTGGGAGTCTGCCGGGAATAATGGCCCGCCACGAATGAATTGCGCCGCGTTTAAGTGATGTTTAAGAGTGACTTAATGGTGTTATACTCGCGATTAAGTGAACGCGGGTGGGCGTAAGGCTAGGCCGAATGGCCGAGAGTAAACCAGGTTGCTACTACGTGCGAAGCCAGCTTTACGCGAAAAACTATCTCGAATCGTATAATTGAATCGTCAACATTCGTGACGAAATATTCATTTTCCGACTTGCCAGCGAATAATCCGCTTAAACGTTCGAGCACCGACGGAAATTCATAATGTAGTCGCCCGAATTTACAACGATTAAGAAAAACATTAATTTTGCATATATTACACCCGTTGGTTCACTTATAAATTTTGAATTACTCTTACTCGGATTTTGTGCTGATCGGATGATGTTTTGTTACATTCGTTTACCCGAAAATGTCAATTTACTTCACAATGTTGATCTCGAATAAGTGAATACAAAAATAAAATTAAAATAATGAACGTTACAAACCAACGTATGCAAGCTGGTCCAGCGTTCTCCGAAAAATGTTTCATATTCACGGTTGTTCGCAAAACGACAGTTTCCCGATATCGTCTGTTCCCAAAAATGATGTCCGCGTGTGCCGCATTGTCGGGGCACTAGTAAAATAAAAATGGTACTCAACGACGTCCGCGTGGCTCAAGAAGTTAGGACGCAGCATCCTCGAAAAAATTGTTCGCGGTTGTTCGAGAAATGACCATCCTTTTCTCTCCTCCTGAAAATTACAAGGGATTATTTACGTCTGCGGCATTGTCGGGGCCCTAGTAAAATAGAAATGGTTTTCAGCGTCGCCCACGCGGCTCATAGTTCCGCGCGGGACAATCGGCGAACTTTTTCGCTGAGCGGAAAAAAGTATTTCGTTGACCGGCGAACAATGGACGCGGCGACCCTTACGGGCTGGCTGATTCCAGGATTTTTTCTCCCTTGAAAGCCGTGTTCCAGTCTCGGCCGAAGTTCGATGAAAGGAGAGGCCATCCGTGTCACCGGAAACGGTGGGTCAGCGAGACGGAAGGTACTCTGTTGCTGAGGCAACGGAGCCGAAGGAACACGCGTGTGGCCCTCGCCGACGACCAAAGCGGTCCCCGGCCATCCTTCCTTCCTTCCTCCTCGCTATTCTACCCTGCCCTGGAACCTGGCTTCTGTTTTCTTTCTCTGGACGCTAGATTGTTAACGACCCACTTCGTCGGGGACACCGGTTAATGACCGTTCATGCGCGGCCCTTCGCCCGGAGAATTCTTCTCCCTTGATTCTTCCCTTAAACGCTTCTGCTGCAATCGACCGCGCTAACATATACTGATGCTTGGTGTCCGAAAGTCAAATATCTTGGACGACGCGAACGACGGACGTATTTATAAGTGTCATTTTTGGATGGTCAATGCTTCGTGGGCGTCGTCTTTCGGTTGGTTAGGGCGTTCCATTGCAGAGGTGAGCATTATTTGGCGAAACAAATATTTCAAATACTATTAGGTTGGAAAGAAAGTTCTTGCGGTTTTTATTATAAAATCAAAATAACAAAAACCGTAAGAAATTTCTTTCCGACCTAATATTTAATATTTAACTTCCCGATTCATAGGGAAGTTACTGTAATTTAGATTTTATTTTGCTTAAAGAAAATAGTATTTTAAATAAGATATTCCCAGCAATTTCGAAAACAAAATATTTCTATTTTAACTTGCTGGACCTCAAAATAAAATACATATTTCTATTTCAACAATTTGATCCCCAAAATAAAACATTTCTATTTTAACAATCAGAAACACGAAATAAAATATTTTACTTTTTGCATTGTTATAATACTCTGAGAAACCGCATAAACATACAGATTTATACCCATAAATGTATTGAAAATAAAGACAAAATACAAATATTTGCAATATTTTTCAAATAAAATGTTTTTTTGAAAAATTACTGCCTCAAATAAATTATTTTATTTTCAAAAGTTACTGCATCAAATAAAATATTTCATTTTCTCTCTGTTCCATAACTGGAAAAGTCAATGCAAGTATGACTCTTAGATGTTTGGGACAAGTGAAGAATGTTTAATATTTTATAGACACGCACTCACTATAATGGTAGATTTCTGCCTCCATTAACCCCTTGCCCTACTATTTATTTTACGGTTCCAGTGATTAGAACTTTTTTGTAGATCGTAATGTATGTTCTCCAACAACTGTAGATTAACAACATACATATCATGTTAACATACATATCATACATATTTATTAGACTCTGTTCAGAATGTTCGTCACGAGTCTAAGGCGATATTGCATGACAAGAGGTTAACTCCACTTTTCTATTATTAAGAGGAATCCCCTTACCGGCGAAATAAATTTTTCTCTTGTTTCCAACGTTATCAAACGATCCATAATCTCTTCATCCCTCAGGAGGCGCTCTTCACCGTGCATTCCGAGTTTCCCGTCTTTCGCGTAACCGAAAAACCAGCGAACTTCCTCTGAAAAATCAGAATTTTCGTTTCGCATTTATCGGTCGACTCGGGCCGGATGATTATTTTATGGAGGACATTAATTTCAAAGTTTATAGGTCGTAAAGTCGGGGAAGAAAACTCGGCGGAATTAGCGTAGGAAATTCTAGGACAGAGTTTAACGAGGCAGTAAGCGAAATAGTAGTAAACTGCGTTTCGCGGAGAGGTTTTCGCTAGGCGGTTCGATGCGTAATTTCCAAGTACGGAGCTTGTCTGTTATCGCGACGGATGAATCGATACGGTCTTTATTTTGTAAGACGAGGGACAAAGAAGACGTCTACCGTTCGCATTTATCACTTATTAACTGAAGCAATTCAGCTAAAAGAACACCGTCCGCACTCGACCGAGAGTAAAGGCTTTTCTTCTCCTCTTTCACCGACGCGATCCTCTTTCTCTCTCTCCTTCCTCCCTCTCTCTTCTGATCGCTTCACCTTATCCATCTTTACCTCCTCGATATCGTTTCTCTCGAGACTGCGCGCCTCGCCGGGAGTCTTCCGAAAACAAAACACAGCCATCGTTATTGCACCCGGGAAAGGGGTATCGCGCCGAGAGAAAAAGTTTCGTCCATGTATCGAGTATATGCTCCGATACCGTGTATCTCTGCTTTTATTGCTTTCCCTTCGACGATCGTGTGCGTGTAAGCTCCGCTAAACTGAACCGGGTCCCTCAGGAACCATCGACGGACTGATTTTTTTCAAGGTCGCGCTACGAAACAGACGCGATATTGTTCATAACAATCAGACGAGTCAAGGACGATTTACTTTAAACGATGCTCCCAGGGGCATTGGATTTTTTATTGTATTTAACATTTTTTTTTATTTCAGGAAATACATACAGTGGATGTACAAAGTATTCGTACACTTTTTAAAAACTAATAGCTTTTTTATAATTGTACCAAACGATCTGACTTTTTATACTCAATTAGAAGCATTGTTTTACGAAATGATATGTAAAAAAGATTTTCTAAAAATTATCATTTACAAAGTTAAATGCAAAAATAAAACAGGCATCTTTTTAAACTTTTTTATTTGGGTCCTTAATGAAAATTTAAAATGTAATCTAATCTAATTAATCTAATTGATTACAAAAAATCAGGTCGTCTGGTACAATTATAAAAAAGCTATTAGTTTTTAAAAAGTGTACGAATACTTTGTACACTCACTGTATATGTTCAAAACTAGATGGCGTCACAGTCGATTCGATTTGTTTCACCAGCTTTGAAAAACTGGATTTATATTGACGTACAAAAAACATTGTTTAAATACAGAAATGATTACGTTTGATGTCAGAGAGCTTGATAAGCCTCTGCGAAGAACTCCAGAGTGAAAAACTGTTTTACCTTGGAATTTTTCGCTAGAGACAAAACTGCGCGCGGTCACGGTTAGCGGTCGGAGAACAAAGAGCCACAACCTACCCCTTTCAAAGTATCGAAGAAGAACGTCACCTTCATGTTTTACACAGGATGTGAAATTATGAGGCACGGTGATAAGAGTAGAGAAGATTTATGGCCGTGCGCCACTGAAACCACTTTTCTTCTAGCTCTGCACTTTAATCAGTAAACTTAACTGTGTACGCTGATCCATATTCCTGTTCCTGCGTCGTGTACCTTCATAAAAATGATTGAAGTCAAATGTTTGAAGGATTCGTCTTTTAAAAAATCATCCCTGAAAGACATGAACAGCATAGAACAATCCTCTACCAAAGTTTGTTGTTAGTAGCTAAAACAATAGAATTGAAATCACCGGACACTTACTTATCTTCAACAAAATGGTAATTACAGAATATAAGCTTTCAGCTTAATTTTATCGTTTTATTTTGATTAGATGTAAAATGCGAATGCAAAATTAAATATTTACATATACTATTTGAATAAATGTTGCAAACAAGAGATTGTGAAGTTGTGGAATGATTATGGACAGCTCTAGGAGCCGAATTGGAAAACAATTACCCCCTTAAATTTGAAGAATTAGAGAATATAAGAGTAATAATTAAAATTTATATAATATAGGATATTTTGGTCAGATTTGATTTACATGTTCTCCACATTAGAATATAGGTGCTTTAATAACAAAAAATCGTCTGCATCCAAATTTGAATAAGTGACTTATGGACGGGAGTGTACTCTGCTGACAGTTTCGAAATTTTTCCTTGCCAGACGCGGTTTAAGATGCAGCCGGGGCGGCGTTTAATAAGAAATTTCGCGATGCCGCAATTATTTCATCGAGCCCGGCTCGCGACTTGGTCCTCGTCGCCTTGTAATCCCGCGTCACCTCGGTAAAAGTTTCGCCGGAGAGCACACTTCATTTAACTCCGTATTACGCCGCTTAATTCTTCGGGGCCGCCTCTGAAAACTGAGTTGTTTACTATGCATCCCTCCACGGCTGTGGGAGCATGCCTTTGTCTGCCGCCACGGCAGAACTATTTAAATTAATCAACATGGAAACCTTAATCTCCCCAGACGTCTTAATCTCGGCTTCAATTTGTGCGACTCGAGCCTCCCGTCTCCCTTCGAACCACCCCTCGTCCTTCTACACCCCCGCACACCCTCACCGGAGGCCTCGCGCTTTTCACGAAACCGTAAAACGCGCCCCCATAGAACCGCTTACCTTTCTTTTCCCCCCTTTCTTACCCCCCACTTTCCACCTGCCGGGAGTGGAAACGTTTCTCTGGCTCGACGAGACGCGTAATTGCGTTACAATATCCCCCCGTTATTATAATTATTATTCCCCGTAACACCGTAATGTGGAATTCTGGCGAATTCATCTCGCCGGTAATTGAGCCGAATATTATTATCGCACATTATGTGCGAGCGGGGTTTTTGCCCGGTCGATTCGTGTCGGGAAAATTGCAAAAAGGGTCCCCGTGCGAGTAGAGTTCGTGAATTCTGCTGTGCGCAGACTTCCCAGGCAATTGTAGGATTATTAAAAAAATGTTTCAGATGGATTTAAAATATTTCGCAGCTAATTTATCCGCGTTGCACAGAGCTGGATTTAATAACAACGATTTTACCGAAACTCTCCCATTACGCTACTAAACTAATTTCGTAGGATATTACAGCGCGTGTGTGATTGCGAAGTGCTCATCTGTTTGAGTGAGTAATGAAGCCGTACAATAATACTGATGATAATAGTAATAATATTCACGAGCGAGCGTATTGAATATATTTCCGAGTGATGCGTATGTTTATTGTTAAATCCGACTATCTAACTCGGTTCACAATTAGCGTGGGGCGGAAGAAAAATGGGAACGATCTAGCCGAGGCTCTAAATCTCACTCGCGGTTGGCATTAGTTTAAACCGTTATGTAATCTATTGTAATTGCGTGCCGAGGTGCGTGATTTGCTAGTCATGGTCACCACATCATGTCCCTCTTGATACCACGTAACACCTGTAGAAAATAATCTTCTTGTACAATGCATAATTCTGTAATCGCTAGGAAAAACGCCGCTGTCACATTTTCAAAAAATTTCAGTTTATGCATTAATTGAGATTTATAGTACAGGATTTACGTCATTATCAGAAACAAAGGCTTGAAAATATAATGCAATTGAACCGATATCCTATTGCAAAGCATTAATGACCAAAACTTTAAACGGCAATATCTCGAAAGTGAAATTATGTGACATGCGGCGCTCTTCCTGACAACCACAGAATTTAGAAGCTATTCGAGGTAATCGAGTTAGGCGCCTCCGGTTCGCAGGGATTCCCAGGATTGAAAAAGGCATCGAATTTATTCGCACACTTAATACATCTGTATCATTATCGATATTCAATCTTGCCCCGCCAGATCGCTAAGATATATCGCCGTGGTCCCTTTAAATCGCGAACAAAACTCGATTTAAGCCCCGTTCGATCGAGTCGCCGGAAAGCGACGTCGCCGTTCGTCATCCGCAGATTTCTTACGACAGCCGGGTCCGTTCGTCACGCCGGTAGCAATAAATTAACAAGGGGCCGCGCGGCGAATGCTTGTCGTCGGTTCTCGGGCGTCGTGTTCTCTGCTTTACGATCCGCGTTCAGCTATTCCTCGCGGGTTTTGATATCGATCGCGCACTCGCTCGCTCGCTTGCGCGCGCTGCTGTGGCTGAAATTACGTTCCGTTGTCGCGGATTTACGCCCGAAATTTTACACGGGCCCGCGCCGGCCAAGAGGCGCGCATCCGCTTGAAAAATATCGCCGACGGTATCACGCAGTGTCACGCGAGCCACCGCGGATTTTTATTAACGCGTCGAGCTCTCCCTGTCCCTCGCGTGTGTCTCCTGTGTTCTCGCGGATTTCTCTTTTCCTCTTCACACCGCGTGTCCCTTAAATTAGGATGCAACCGACAACTCAACCCGACGCTTTTATCTGACCATCGACTGCGAGTCGGGTGACCGCCGAAGATTGCCCGTGGATGATTCGTGAGGACAATTAAAGCCACCCCGTAGACGCTAATGACTTGCGAGCACGATACTGACGCAGGGCTTTGTGCAAATCGACTCTTTGATTCTTCATGGGGTGAGAAATACACCGCTTCTTATTCGCGGAGTCCTTTGTTTCAGTGCTTCTCGAGAATCCTGCTCGTTTGAAATGTTCTCCAATGAGCGGAGACTAATCAGCAAATTGTGGTTTCTTTTTGTCTTTTGATAAGCTATAGGCGATTAGTGTGGTTATTGATCATTAACTTTGACATTGGATTTCAAGGACAAAAGTTTCTTTCAACAATTCATTTTTCATTGCATCATATTCTATTCAATGCAAGGATAAAAAGTGCAACAGGCACCATCGGTCGAAACACGATCGTTCTCGTAAAAAATCAATATAATGTCTTTTCATTATCAAACTGATTTTATTTATATGTAATCATTAGGCTGCGAATCTTTAAAAAACAGGTATCAAATAAAATCTCAACGCGTTTAACAAGATGTTAATAATACATGGACATTCATAAATTCTTTTAATCCTTTTACTGTTTTAAATTACACCTACTCATTTTGCAGTAAATACATAAAATCCGCAGTCTAGTAATCATAATTGCAAAATCATACGTGGGTATTACTCTTTAAATCTCAATCGCAATAAAAGAGTAATTTCCGCCAATCGCCGAACTATCACTGGTGCGCGAAAATTCCGACAATACTCATAAAGAAGTTCGATAGCATTAAACATCCACGGCGATCGTGCCCGTGCTCGGATCTCGAGACGTTTAGGGTTGGTCACGCGACGACAGACGGCTCGGAAGTGGGTTAACAATCGCACGAAACTTCGCGGGACGAATTCGCGTGAAATATTCCCGTGGAAGTTGTTCGCCGACGTTCGCCGGCAGTCCGGTTCCTTTTTTCGTGGCGTCCGCAGCTCGAAACTATGCGGCTGTCGTCGATTCGTTACGCGAACGCGACGTCCGTTCCGCTTTCGCGGTACGAAACGGGCCGCGTCGAATCGCGCGCCGCCGGTTAACTTTCTCTCCGCGGAAACTTTCTGTCATATTGGCAATTTAAATTCGTAATTAAACAACTTCCGTAACTAATCGTTAATTACGCGCCGCGGCACAATAAAACTTCTTGCCGCGCGGCGAACATCGCGCCCGGCGCGACGAGACGCCGCGCCAAGCCGCATCGCGCAAAAATTAACGCGCCCCCGTTGAAAAACCGGAAATGCGGGAAACACGCAGCTTCGGGAAACACCGGACAGAAATGTTCCCGAGCTTTTTGCGCTCCGCGAACACCGCGGCTTGCGGCTGCTTTAAATTAACCCTTTCACCTACTTCTGAAAAAACAACGGAATATTTAGAAAATGTATTTAGCGAACCTCTTCATTAACATGAACCCGAATAACTTCGGGCTTTTCCGAAACGGATAAAGTGCTGGAATTATTCTCAAATTTTTGTTAGGAAAATTAGCATTTTTCACACAGTACTTCCTTCATTGGTTCACGGAAGGCTCTAACAGTTATTTATTAAAATTCTGTCATAAAGAAGCTGTATATAAGAATGACAGAAAAGATTAGCCCTTTACCTGCAAACTTTTAGAAATTCAAACCTCGTCGACAAAGTTTATAAAATTAAATTATATTGATTAATATCCAAAGTTAATATTCAAAGTTAATATCCGAAGTTCTGCAACAAAATATTTGACGCACAATTGTCAGGTTGGCGTGTCAATCGGAGTATATGAAGAAGATCATTCATAATGGTTGAGTACGCGCAGGCGGTTAATTTTTATCAAATTTATGTACTCTTCCGGAGCGTTAGGCACCGGTGTTTTTAATTAAAGTTCCGCGGGAGAATGTTGCTCGCGTTTTTATTACGGCAAGTTCCGGCGTAACACGTAATGCAATATGGTGGCGGAATATGTAATTCACGAGCGTCCGGGAATTTTTCCACGAGTACGCGATACAGTCCGCGGATAGTTGCACCGATTTAAAATGTGTTAAGCAACTACCCACCTCAACCGTAGACAACTTAACCTGTTTTTATCTGCCGCGGAACTTTCACGCCCACGTTCTACCCTGCAACTTCTCCGCGTTGTAGAACTCCGTGCGAGGACTCGGCCCCCGCCTCAAGTTAATGCTTCGGGTAACACTATGTTCACCCAGTCTAATTTCTTCCGGAATTAACTTACCCGGAGGATAATATATTCTTTGACGTCTCTGTTTACCTCGCTCGGACTGGAAACTCAAAATGCTGCAATGTGACGCAATTTTTGGAAAATGACGATTTCTTGACATAGTAATTGATTGAGTAATTTCTTGACATAGTATTGACATTAATAATTAAATTCGTTAAAATAGAATTTATTTAAATAAATCTCGTTTCCGTACTATATTCATTTGAAAGCTACTTGTCTGATCATTAGACAGCGGATCTTTATGCAAAATAAACATTTTCTACATGAATTGCAACAATCTGCAGTGAAATAGATATTTACTTTCCATACACTAAAAAGTATGAAATAATTTCCATTTAATTTATGTGAATATACATAAACTTAAATACAATACAATCTTTTCGAAGGCGGCGCAAAATTGAAAATTTTCGACACTGGAAATTACGAAAATCCTTAAATTCTTCTACATGCTTTCACATATTAATGTATCTTCCCTTCCCACGTACTGATTTCCAGTTAACATTTCCAGTTAACATCTGTTATTTGGAAAATTTTCAATTTTGCGCCGCCCTCGAAAAGATTGTATTGTACTTCAGTTCGTGTGTAGTCACATAAATTAAATGGAAATTATTTCATACCTTTTAGTACATTTTGTTAGTGCGTTTTTTCGAAGTCGGTTTAATTTTTTTTTATAAAATTTCTTTATTTCATACTTTTTAGTGGAACGAGCAGAGTTTGTAGAACATCGTAGGATAGTTTTTCGGTCTTATTGGTAATTTGCAATAAAAACCGAAAAGAATGAAAAAATGCAAAATTTGTTTTCACGGGACCACCCCCGCGACATACTCTATAAGATGCAGAAGGCTTCGTTCTGATTGGTAAATCCATCTCGGCGGAATCGGTGAACGTACATAAAAGAAAAGCGAAAAAAGGCACATACAGATCGAATTGAGTAATCTCCTCCTTTTTCGAAGTTGGTTAATAAATATTCCACAAATAGACATCCATAATCTGACGGATCACTTAAAAACAGTAAAATTAATTTTATGCACTTCGTTGCAAGTTATAGTAGAATGCATAATTTTCAGAGAATCTGTGACTTTCTTCTGTTAAACTGTTTTAATCATTCAAAATTGGGTACGTTGCATTTAATAAAACTTTCGAACAAGGAAGGTAAGCAACGAAACAAATGTTGGTAGCGAATTTGTTAATATGTTTAGTATTTTAAAATTCTTCTAATATTTTCACAGCTTTAACTTACACCTACTTATTTTTGTCATAAATACCTCGAACTAATTGTACTATTAACATCCTACACCTTGCTCCACCTGCCTTCAGACAGTCTACAGTATACTTGTCTGACTAGAATTGATTCTATCACTAGCCTGTATAATCGTTTTTCTCCGCCAGTCTGACCACATAGCGTCTCATTCCACTCATTCCCACACAAGCCAGTCTCATATCCCGCGTCTGGCCACAACCGCACCATGCTCCTAGCATCGCATGATTAGTATCGCATATTTTCGCAGAAATTCCGGCAAAAATAGCACTCGGACGTTTTAATAGCAGGTAATAGAATTCTCGCGACAAAGTATCGTGGACACGCGACGACTATGGTCTCATTAATGCGTGCTCGTTGACCGTGCGGGTTGTTCACGTGCGACCGGCCTTTATTTTTACGCCGGGAATATTGAAACACAAGGACTCCCCGATTACGCTGGTAATTGCGCCGTTGCATGAGAGGCTCATTGTGATCAGGAACTGCGGCGACGAACGTAACGATGATACGTTTGCGTTTACAGAAAAATTTCTCCGACAAACAATCGAATGGTGATCCGCCGGATTGTCTGTCGTACGTCTTCCGGTGTAGAATTTCATCCAATTAGAATCAGCGATAGTTGATAGCCAGGCATGTCGAAATTTATCCGCGTAGTACCGGAGGAAATTAACTGCCGATCCCGATTGTTCCGCTTCGCGAATTACACTGTAGACTCACGGGTAATTTCAAATACTCCCGCGAGACAATGAAGATTTCCATTAAACTGATTCTCTTCCAGTCAAACGGCGTACAAACGCGTTCCTAGAATTTAAATACACGTGCACGACGGCGGAATCCACATCGGGATTATGCGAATACGCCGAACGTAACTGTCAATGAAACCGCCGAATACCTTGAACTGCAACGCGATCCGCGTTTCGGTAAGCCGGCCGGCTCGGCTTCGCGTTGTTCCCGTCCATAAAGCTCTCCGGTCGTAAACATTAATCAGCTCCGCCGCACGCATGTCTCTCGTAATTATAATTGATGCTATGTTAATTACAATTTACGCAAAAACCTGTTCGCCCCGGGGAAACACGCGTCGCGACGCGCCGCGGCTTTGCTCGCTTCCACCCTCGTGTTAGTCTAATCGTCTTAAGTGTTTTATGAAGTGTTCCCTTCCCGAAAAGTTAATTATTGGGACGCTGGACGTGTCAGAAACACGCAGAGGTTGTTCAAACTCCGTGTTGTCCGATTCCATTAAAGTATGCTTAACAACGCGCCCCGCGCTAATTGTTATGGAATGCTCGAGAAATGAAAACGTATTTCAGCATTCATACAATTTTTTTTTAAATGCGAGTGTTCGATATAAATTTTTATGTTATTTTATGGATCGTATTTATAATTCCAAGATGTTCTCGCGTTAAAAAATATTTATGGAACAGTACTGCACACATCGCTCTCAAGGACGAGAGTTCCTGCCGCACGTAGATTGCTACAAAAATAGGAAGGATTTTCTAAGGGCTCGCAAAGGGATCGGTTACATGCCAAACAAGATCTGTTTTCGTTGTTCCCCTGTTCATAGGGAATTCGAAAACTCAACAAAATTTCCCCCGGTGTCGTTCACTTGACAGACTTCGCGTTCCGTGTCATCCATCCCCGCGAACCCAGCACGGCGACTATACAATAAATAAATATCCCGAGTAATTCGAAACCAACAGAAGAAAAACAAAAGGGCCAAGCCCGGGTACAGTTTTCCGTCGGATAATTGAAATTGGAGCTTCCTCTCTCTCCGCATGCTTTATCCGCCAACCCCGTCGGCATTCCTCTTCGAGGCGGAGCTTCTTTTTTCGACGTGCTTTTTTCCCCAGCAGCAAGATCATCGTTACAATTATTATCGAACAACATCCAGCAACGGTATTTATTGCAACAACGATCAGCCCGGGTATCAAGAGATGTTATTCTTCGGATGCGCGGGACCCCGCTTCTCCCTTTCGTGCTCTCCGATCGGTGTTTTCTTTCAATTATCAACTTCCATGAATTCTTAATTAGATGCTGAACCTTTCGAAACCCGATTGCTCCGTTTCTTCGGCAAAGTGGCGATCCTGCGATGCGCAATTAATTGAAGTCTGAAGTCGCCGCTCCACGGTAAAGTTCGAGGACGATGTTTGTCAGTAGTAATTGAAGAGAAAAGAAGGGAATAATTGAAGAATGCTGAAAGCGTGGGGAGGATGGTGTAATTCAATCTAATGTAATGTAATGACGCTTTTATCCCTTCAATTCGAGGATTCCTGGACCATAAATAATACTCGCATTGGATTTCAGGCTTTTATTCTGCGTGATAAGTACTACGGGATGCAATAAAGAAATTTTCACTTGGAGAATAGGGTCGAGGTCAATTTTACGGTCCATTTTTTAAACAGATCTCCATTGGTCCAGAGGTCACGACATATAATTTGGAACATCCTGTACTTGACAAATCCTAACTTAGCAAAATCGCAAAATAAATGACTTCGACTTACCATAATCCTTACACGTAACATCCCACCCATAAAACCATCAATACGGTTACTTAAAAAAAAACAGAACCCCGATACTAAATCGAAACTCACCTTGCATCAGCGGAAGGGTGAGCACCCCAACCCACCCAATTCGATTTCTCGGGAGCGAGGCGCCGCAAGCGTCGATAAAAAAATAAAAAATGCAACAGCATGAATATCTATGCAGTTCTCAGATCGACATTGGCGAAGCCAGAGCGTAGCTATGGGGAGCCATGCATCTCTCACGGGTTCCCGTTTCCTGAAGAGGTGCGTCGTCCCGTGCCGACTAGAGGTCTGGGTTAGGTATTCTTTAACGGGGGGTCCCAGGAACAACAAAACGTTCCGGAATAAGAGTCGACGGTGGTAGACGAGTTACGGATGGGGGGCAGAAGGCGGAAAAGGGGGAAGAAGCGATGGAAAGGACGGTGATGGGGGGAAAAGGGACCAGAAGCGTTGCAAAGGGAGGGAAAGGAGTGCAGAGGGGGGTTAGACGGTATGCAGCGAGAGAGGCCGACGGCGGCGGCGGCGGCGACGGGAGAAAAAGTTATGGCGTAAGAAACAGAAGAAAAGCGGAAAAGGAACGGCGTGGGTGGAGGTTGGCCAGCGAAAGCGCACGGGAGAGATTCGCGAAACCCGATATGAAATACCAGAGGAGACGGCGCGGCGCGCGCGGGTGCGGGCGTGCGTGGTGTACGGAAGACTTGCCGCAGTCAATATTATCGTTCTGCCGGACGTGGAACGAACGCGAAAGGAACCGATCGATATGGGATGGGAAGCGGCCTCGCATTCCTACGGTGTTTTGCGACATCGACGACCGACGGCCGACATTTTTCTAATCCAATACGGGCCGATCTCTCCCTCTCTCTCTCTCTCTCCCCACCCTGTCCCGTTATCCATGGTACTCCGAAATTTAGACCCTGTATCGTGATGGAGATCTTCATGTTCACTTTCGCGTGATTACGGCAAAATTTTCTGTGAAATGAGACCCCCATAAACTTCCGACATGCAACAAGTCGAGAAAATAACAGTGATTCACCTACAAAAATTAGAAGCACACACTCTCATCATTGGTCCAAGTGCTTATATCTTCTTAGAATCCCCAAGACTCGATCTCGAAAGTTAAAACAACAATCCGTGGCAAACAAGCGCACATAAAACCTGGAAGCAGCGCATCAGGCAGGTGGCCCACGTTGTTCAGACACCCTCTGGCCGCCTTTAAACAGCGAATTCCGTTCAAACAATTTCGACTTACGGCTATTTCGTAGGAGTAACCGGTCTGCACGCGGAATCGTATAAACCGCGGAATTAGTTTTCCCGGAACTTTGATCTTGAGTCGGGGGGGTCGCGTTATTACCGCTGAAATCTGTGGGAAAAGGCGAATTATTTTCCTCGTTTCGCGGCCGGTTACCTCGCCGCGCGGTTAAATGAAGGCGAAAAGAAGCGACGACCCGCGGAAAACAACCGCTTCAAAACACCCGCGCCAACCCCCGGCGGCGGTTTGGGATTTCCTGCGAACCCGAGTTCTGTTGCGTAGCAACACAGGAGACCGGAGCTCAAATGGAAATAACACCGGCGAATATTCAAGCGAATCTTGACTCATAATAAAACTCGATTCCTGCCCCGGCGTTATAAAGATACATTAACGGAGCGTTATTTCGCGGTCGAGCGCGGGGGAGGTGGACTACCCTTCTTGGCCGACCATAACTCTGCCCGACAAGTGTGTTTTCTGGCCGTAACTTCCGGCGAGGCATTAACCGCTCGTTTCGCTGGTGCACCGACGAAACTGCGCCCCGGAAAACCCGCCAGGAAGAAAGAGAGCCCGCTTTTTTTCACCGCGATATTGTGACCGCGAACGCAACCGGACAGAAAAATGCTCCTGGATACGTGACCGCTGAAATATGGTGCGAAGACGAGTGTATTTGAGGGGGCCAGGCCGTGGCTACTCGCACAAGAGATTTTTCGGACTCTGGCAGGCTTCTTTCAATTTTTACCGCCGCACAGTGGTCCCAAATCCCGAGAACGCGGACAAAACCTCAAATCGTATTAAAAAATTATTGAATCTGCTTCAAAATTGATATTAAGGCGTTTTTGGGGTCGCTGATTACGAATCTGAACTTAAAATTTAAAAAAACAAAATGGCGGATCCAATATGCCGGACATATACATTAAAAAATTATTGAATCTGCTTCAAAATTGGTATTAAGGCGTTTCTGGGGTCGCTGATTACGAATCTGAACTTAAAATTTAAAAAAACAAAAATGGCGGATCCAATATGGCGGACATATACATTAAAAAATTATTGGATCTGCTTCAATATTGGTATTAAGGCGTTTCTGGGGTCGCTGATTACGAATCTGAACTTAAAATTTAAAAAAACAAAATGGCGGATCCAATATGGCGGACATATACATTAAAAAATTATTTGATCTGCTTGAAAATTGATATTAAGGCATTTTTGAGGTCGCTGATCACGAATCTGAACTTAAAAAATATAAAGAAATTTCAGATATATTGTATTATTGTTTATAAAAAAACTGGCAATCTGTGTCCTCCATACGTTCTAAGCATAATCCTTCAAAAACTATTTAAATTGTTCAGAAAAACTTAGTGTATATCTCTCAGTTCGAGAAGAAATGCAACGAATGCTCACAAAATACCTACTCTGCATTATAAAAAACAGTGATACGACCACAGGGGCAGAGAGGGGCAGCTAATTTTTTTTTTAGACTGCAAGATAATAGTATAAACTAGAATCTCGAACAAGTTTTAGCGATGGAAGGTGAAGGAAACTCAACTTTTACATTAATCTTTAAAATTTATGCCTTCACTTTTACCCTTACTTTTGCATACATAGTTATCAGTTCATAATAAACATTTGGCACTAAAAACTATGCAACTTACCTCTACAAACAACATCCATAATGCACAATTAAAATCGATACGTTCCAATACAATTTACGCACTGTACAGTTAAAACTCGCACTGAGACTTGGAAGAGTATGAAGGCACTGACTAATGAAACCGAAGTTCGGATTGCGACTGTTGGTCAGGTATAAAAATGGGACCTTTCTACCGTTTACCTCCAAGTAGATATACTCTTAGAGTAGCCAACCCCATAATTAAAACTTACCTAGCTGAAAGTTCATTTTTTAGGTTTTGTCCGCGTTTTCGGGCTTTGGGACCACTGTGCGCCGCCCAGTAGGATGGAAACCGTGGTCGAAATTGAATTTTTGATAACCTTTCGAAATTTAAAATATTACACAACATTTGTGAACGTTTGATTCGTCTTGAAAAATGGACGACCACCGATTGCTAAATCACTGACAGCAACCGAGGATTGATTGCAACGAGCAATCACCGGCAGCCGCGTCCGTTGCCAATAATAAGACAGCTACCGGAGTCCGTGTTATTGACACGGGGATCGGCGGATGGAAATTTTTACGAGGGACCAAATTAGCAACCACGCTCCACGGATTACCATGGTGCGTCCCCTGGTTCGATGGGGTAACTTGCGAATAATTCTGCGGATCCTCGGCCCGTTCCCAACAGCTCAAGAACAGGCCGTCTCGAGAGGCCTCTTCCGCACAAGCACGCCGGGCGTCTGATTGTGAGATCGTACCCGAAAAAAAGAGGAACACCTCCACCTGGGCAATAAGACTTAACTACTTGGAAAGAGAACGGCCCCTGATGGGGTAGATAGTAAACTGTTCGAGCACGTCTGATCCGAATCCGAGCTGGTGTCTTTTCATTAGAGGCCCTCTCGTCCCTTCATCCCCCGCCCCTCCGCGCGGTGTCTAAACATTGTTAAGCAATTAGTGCCTCGTGGAACTAATTCTGGTTGTTCTTCTATCTTGAATATCTCAGATCCATACATTATTAAACTGCGGATTTTCGTGCAAAATTAAGATTGTCACATACGTTAATTTCTATTTTTAATCATCAGCAAACAGCAAAATAGAATTTTATTCCGAAGATAATTAATAACACCTATTCAGTAGATTCCGTTCGAAATGTTCACCACGAGTCCGACTCGGTGTACAATGGGTGAACAGCAGAAATGTTTTGCTAAAATATGAAATGTTAAATCGTCGTGAAAAAAGGACCCAATGAATTCGGCTTGCGAATTATTCCGAGCATCGGCCGGCGAAAATAATAGAGCTTGAAAAACCATCGGCAGCGCGATACCGCTTAACAAACCGCCAAAACAGAATCCTGAAATAATTCCATGGGACCTAAAAATCCCGACAAGTGGTTTTTAGTCGAATCCCGGAGAAGCGGTTGCGAAACTCATGCGAAAGCGTGCACGGCTCGTTGCGGACTAGCCGCTCGGATCCGAATATTCGCCGGGGAGCGCGTAAATTCGACCGAGGAGCTGATTTATATTTAATACGGCCGACATGTCTGCAGGAATTAAAGTAAACGAGGCGTACCGGTATCCGTGATGAGCTGCGTTCCGGAATCTCCCTCGCGAGATCCTTCCGCCATTCCGAAGAATCGGGAAAAAGGAAATCTGTTAGGTCTCCACTGATATTTCTCCTCGGTATTAGGTGTGTGCAGAAGTTATAGTATTTCCCAATCGTCCATAGATTTATAATCATTACAGCCTCTCGCGTTTTTATACAGTTTGCTATCGATGTGTCCAAATGAGCCGTTTAATGCAAAAATGATGTATGACAATGTATCTTTACAATTTTACTCGGGAATACAATAGATACAAATTTTCTTTGTCTCCTGTATGTAAAAATTCAACAATTTTCTTTGAAATAATAATTGCACAAGAAATTATTACATTATACTAATTAAAAAAATTTTTAATTACGAACGAAATTGCTTTCGAACAATTTGTCGAGAAATTCTGTTGCTATGTAGTTTTAAAAAGCGCATAGAAAATTACCGTAAAGTGTTAATTAAAAGTGAAGAAGTGGCCGTAATTTTTTGCGGCTATAGGAAAAGCCTAACTGCTCATCGACTCGAAACTCGGTCGCGTCTCTCGAGCACGATTTTCCCGTTGGAAACGCAGTCCGGCCGCCGCGAGTAATTACGAATAATAGCCGGCGATGCGGGGATAGGCGAGGGGAGGGGGCGAACGGATGAAATCGTTAATATTTTGAAATCCGAAACGAGCGTCGTTGCGGATTGGCCGGGTGTAGCGCGTGCAAACGTCCGTTTACGCGGGGATCGCTAAATAAATTGCGTCCCAGATTACGTACATTAGACTCCTGGATTTTAAACTCGTTTCGTTTAATCGTGCGGCGTCGACGCACGCCCCCGCGCATGCAGACTCGTCTCTTGATTACGCGACCGGTTGACGTGCACGCATCTTTTGTGTCTGTCGTTCTCCGCGGCCGGCTAGCCGTGTCACGTAATTTTGTAAATTCGAACGGTTCGCTCGGTTTAAACACAATTATTATTTTAATTATCCGCCCGCGTTCCCCGCGAACGTGTTAAGCATGTTCTGGAGGTATATAAAAACGCAACAAAATTTTTGAAAATTTGACAAGATATAATTCTTACTAAGTTGATGCAATTACCAAAGTTTGGGTTCGATTCACTGCACCGTTTAAGAATTATAGCAACTTAAAGTTTGCACAATTTAACACGTCTTCTTATGGAGAATTCATAAAATTTCACTTCAAACCCTATTTAAACCTTGAAAAAACGCAAAAACTCCAGTTTTTTTTATATGTAGTAAAAATTAGGTAATTGATTATGTTCAAAATTTATTAGGATTCACTAAACAGTTACAGAGAAAAAAAATTATAAACTGTTACAAAACGTCAAATTTATTTTGTTGTCTCTCACTAGCATGGAAACGTGACAAGTGTAGACCACTGAATATAGCTACAGAGGGTACAGTATTCGCAAAAGTTTAATGCAAAATATACTCATGAATGGCTTTCATTGCCATGTATTAATGGATTTCGAATTTCTTGTATTTTTGTCTCCCATTGTACCTCCAGTACATCCTTAAATTCCGAGCGCTCTCGTGCTTGTTTCCGGCGGATAAAAGCGACGTCTAATAATAATAAGTAATTGTGAGGCCCATGAATTGATTTCCTACATAATCTAGAATATTTTCGTTACTTCCGCTTTCGTCTTGTTCATATGAAAGCGAGTGCGTTTCCTTGCGCGACACTTGAGCGTCCAGCAGTTTCTTAAAAGAACAACAGATATATTATGCATTTATGACAAAAATGAGTTAAGTGTAATGTAAAACAGTAAAAACGTTAGAAGAATTCAAAGATATTGTTATATTATTATTAATCTACAGTAATCCAGCGATCTAAGCCGATTCTCGGTTCTGTGCTATGACAGAAATCGTGAAGGGATACCATTTGTAAAATGTGTGGGGTGCAATTACACCTCTGTACACGGTTAGTGCAGCCTATGATTAACGTTCCGGAGGTGTCAGTTAAGACACGTCGCGTCCCGTTGCATCGCTAGCCATAAATCGAATCTCGAGGCACGCAACGACTCACGCGTCGCTGTACAAGGTTAGAGACATTGTAATCGCGATCCACCTGGGGAAAAACTTTCGGTGCCCACGCGAATAAATCGACGTCGGAGCTCACGATTCTCGTGTTTCTCTACGCGGTCTCGCCGGCTCAAAACTTCCGAAACTTCGTTAGGAAGAGGATGTTCATGGAGTCTGAAGGGTCCGCGGTTCTTTCCCGAGACACGCCGGGAGAAAGACAAATTAATTTCCGTACGTTACGCACCGTTCACACAGTTCCAAGCAAAACGTCTAAGCAAAATTGAAAAACAAGCTCGAATTACCAATTAGAAAATGTCTTACATTGAGAGTAAAGACGTCGTTAATCTTTATTGCTATACATATTGCAAAGTCTGATAAAATTTCTTTAATCATTAACAAATTTAACGTGTAAACGCCGAGCGCTTGTTTCCGGCGGATAAAAGCGACGCGTCCGCCGACGATTTCAAGAAATAATTTCGAGGAAAAATAATTGGACGTGTCAGTAGTGTCTATAGAGAGGAATGGAATCTTCTCTCACCACCCCTCGTTGTGTTGCGAATGTCGCGGGAATTTAATGGAAGACGGAAAATATTATTCGTGTGAACATCAGGTTCGAAAGTTGCTGTTGCTAAATAAAAGAAAAATTGTTGAGGTGGATTCTCAATTCATTAGTGATTAAAGGCTATTAGCGATTCGCCAACATTAACGCACGAAAGTTAGGCTAGTGAAATGGAAAAAGAATAGAATGTTCATAAATGAACTTCGCGAACCCCGTAAAAGAATTTCCACTTCGTTAAGTAGAGCACAGTAATTACAACAACCGTTCGTTGATTGCACAACGCATCTGGTAGAAGTTCCCGTCGTCACAGGGAACGTTCGATTCCTCGGACACTTGTTAAATAAAATTATGCAAAGATGAGCGTAACACCGTGAGGGCCAGCGTAACGAAGATATATAATTAATTAGTGGCTACTAATTAGTGGCAGGTACAAACATCCCGTTAATTGCTAAACGCCCGACATCCGCCGGCATTTTAATTGAGATTATAATTACCATCTGCGCGTCGCTGCGCCGGCTAGACAGTGAATTCTGCGCGTAGTAACAATCAAAGTAGAAGTCGACTGTGCTTTCAAGCGCGGCGCGGCAGGAAAAAACGAGAAAAATTTCATTAACTACTTTGTACCTCGAAGGGAAATACAATTTCGTCCCTTTCAGTGGCCCGATTCCGCCAGCACACTGCCGCGCGCGAGCGCGCGCACGAAAACGACCTGAATAGCAAATTTAATAATAAATGAACAACAGCGAAGTTAACCACCAAATTAATGTTTCGAAATCTTGCTATTAAGAAAAGACAAGCCGCGCAGCCTGTGCTTGAGCAGAATAATTAGCGTTCCCGCATATTAAAAATGGCCGAAACTTCCAGCCGACTACTTAACTATTAATTTTAATAATGCACTCTTTCTTACGGCACGCTACAGGAAGTAGTGTGCATTAATCATTAGCAGAACCATTATTCCAGAAGCATAAACAGCAAGCGTTAAATAATTATTATCTCAAAATTGGAAGATCAAAACAAGTACCACGACTAAAATTTCATTTCCGACAAACGTACTTGAATTAATATTTGTTTAAGAAATTTCATGAGGCCTCCGCCGCTGCATCTAGACAGCGGTGGGTTGGAAGAGGCCGGAACGGGCGCCATCTTAATTAGTTACGGTAATCAGGAGCGGCGCAGGGCAAATCCAAGTTTGATTCACCATTCACCTGTTTTATCTGGATGCAATTATGCACCCCTCCGTGCTACAGGGGAATACGTATATATAGGCGGATTATGCAAAGGCTCATCGTTCGTCGATGCCGGAATAGAGAGAAAGGCCTGGTGGATGAAGGGACGGCGAAGGGAAAACGAGAGAGGGGATGGCAGGAGGGGTGGGGGTGCACACGGGATGCTTTTCGCGTTTTGCTCGCCACCCCTGACTCATATACAGCTGCATAACTCCATTGTTGTATCGATTGTTGGACCACGCGGCGGGCTTTACAGTTCATCCCCTTAGCGATGGGGTGGGAGCGAAGAAGCGAGAGCTCGGCTTAACGAGCTTTTTCAAACTCGATTTCGACGGCGAAAGCAAGGGCAAGATGCCGAGGACTTTGAAGGAATAAACAGTTTCACGCGTGACGGCCTCCGAGCTCGAATTTCTTCGGAATCGGGGGCTTAATGCGACCTCCAACCCTTAAGTGGACTACCAAAGCGTTATTTTTTGGACGGCCTGTATAAATTGTAATATATACATACGATGAAAAAATATGGAGCCGTCGTGTGTATATAAATTACAGTGCGCACATTGAAAGGAAAAATTTTTTCTTTGAACCAGCACTTCATACGAAATAAAAGTGTCCCAGAAATATTAACGCTGGAGTGTGGGTGTCCTTTATTGCTCAATTTCTCGAAGAAAGCGAATCGAAGTGCGACGTCCCGGTGTCGAAGACGGTAGGACAATGGGACTGATTTGGAACCCGGCTCATTCAATGGGAATATAGTAGGAGAACTGTCGGGAACTGTCATAAAACCACGGACTGCCTTCGGGTAGAACTCTCTGGAATGCAATTGCATCCTAGTGGAGCAGGTCGAGGCAGGAAGCATCCGAGGTAGCTGAATGCATATCGCTGGAAATTACGCGGTTTCGATACCTATGTGTAAGTGATATTGTTTCTATGGCGCGAGCGTAACGCCGAAAGCTGTGTCCTTACCAGTTGAATCAGCTGAATCAGTTGAATCAGTTCCCGCGCCTCTGGCCGTGTACCGATAGATGAATGAAACTCGAATATATCACTCTCTCTGTCTTTTGTTGTTGCAAAAACTTGAATACCTTGTATTTAAAATCTTATTTCCTAATCTCAGTACATAGTTAATAAACTTGTGGATCTTCGTACGAAATTAAATTTATTTAATTTAATTTAACAATTATAATACACAGCAATTAACCCTTAAATGGACCTTCAAAATGTGCTTCGAGAATGCCATCATTGTAATTGCTGAAATTGAAATGCTCGACGATCCGTAATCTATGACGAACGTTAATGTATATTTATAATTGTTTTGATCTCGTATACGATTCGAAGGATTCATGCGTAGATTATCCATTTCATTTTTACCGGAATCGGTCTCTCTCGCGAGTAGGTACTATGTTTGGACAGCAGGTTCGCAGCGCAGAGCGCAAACGTGCCCTTATTATAATGTATTCCCTTCGGTCTGTACCGAATCCAGGGGGTGAATCCGACGTTGTAACGTTTAGCAGAAGGAAATCCCGTGGGGTTAACCGGACCCGGCTCGTTCTATATTGGACCGTAAACAGAACGACAGCGACAACGAGCCTCACAAAAAAGCCGGATTTTCCGCAACGCAACCCTAAATATATTTTATGGGTACGCCGCGGGGGTGGACCAAGTTATGATTATTTATATCATTATTGGGGCGCGATTCCGACCCCAAACACTGGAGCTGTCGTGGTGAGTCAGATGGAGGCTTTTGATGAACGAAGTTTCGTACAAAAATATTCTAGTTGTTATTAGACTATGCAGATGTTTATGTGAAATCAAAGAACGGAAAAAAAAGACACATGACCTAAATAACTGGACTGGAAGAGTCTCTTGGATCGAGCGACGACGACTTCCGTCGACTGAGGGCGATCGTTCAGACGAATCTCGAGGGTGTAATACTCGAATTAGTATCAGCTTCCGCGGGGCTGGCACAATGAGTTACGAGTCCATCCTCGAAGACGATATGCTGAATCGGTCCGCGAAGTTCCCGTAAGCCCGGCGAGATTGGCCGCGCGCTGTTCGTCAGGCTTAGCGTGCAATATTGGTTACCGTCGACGTAATATAACATCTTGTAACGTCAAATGGATCATAATATTCCCGGATGTAATGCCCGCCATCTATCTGGATTCAGCTTTCGGTGACCGTCGGTTAATTTCCCGCGGTATTACCGCGCGCCAACCCTCTTCAACCCCCCGCGACGACCGTGCAACTGCAACCAGCGGAGCTCCATTCGGCAACGATCGACTGCTGACTTAACCGGTTCGACGAAAAACGACCGACAAGCGACTTTGTACGCAGGCCCGCTCGAAACCCCGCTAATTAGACCGTTTTTACGCGGAAAAATAATTGGCCCGCTTTTTATCGGTCGTCGCGATGCTCCCCGACCGCAAAAAATTCCGCACACACGGATTTCCTGTTTTACCAGAAGATGACTAAATTGTTGCCTTTACTTCTTCTTGTTGAGCTGATTTCTTCCTCCAAAGAATTCCACACTGCTTTTCATTACACTCTCGAAATTCGCAGATCCATTTTAGTGGACAATTTTCAGTTGCATCGAACGGAAAAACACCGATCAATACTATTTATTACACAACGGCTACAGATACTCGCGAAAGAGTTGAAATGTTTAAAGTGACTTTCGCCATGTTAGTGGGCATTGTTTTCCTGGAAAAATTTCGAGTAATTTCGAAAATTCAACGGGCCACGAGCACACTTGGGAATGGAGGTCGTGTTCTGAATAAACGCTTTCGGAAAAATGCTCGGGCGAAAATACTAGAACGTTAAGCGTGCTCTGGACGTGTATTTTTTTTTAATTCATATATCCCCGCCTTTGTTCATTGAAGCTCGCAACGCAGCGAACACGGGATCTCGACCTATTGCGATTTCAGGATTATCCGCGACTAAATGTGCGGATATGAATCACAGTTTTTCGGGCCGAGCTCTGTGGATCGTTAGAATCGATGGTTTCAATAACCAAATCCTCGGTGATTAAAGTTCTTCAAATACACTCGATACATTTTACCGGATCGGTCCTTCTATTTATTAATTTCGGAGCTTGCTCGACATTCCGAACGGACCAAATTACAATTTTTCAGCTGAACTGATACGTTTATTATTAGACATTGATTGGCGGCTGCTTATGTGCTGAAACTGGTTTAATTATGTTTGGAGGAGAAAATTCGATCTTGAATATTAGCAAGGTTTTCACCATTTTAGATGATCCATAGAAATGTGTGGCACTTTTGGTTGAAACGTTTTGTAAAATTTCATTATCAAATAATTTCAGGGTTTTCCCAATTTCCGTCAGTTGTTTAAAGAAACAAATTTATTGAATAAACTAGCCATTTTGGCGGATCTTGTAACTCTAAATGTAAACGCGTCGTGCAAATGGAGAAGCGGGAAATAAAGTAATTGTGTGGAGTATAATTGTCATGAGAAGCAAAAGGCAGTTGGTTAGGAATTCCTCACAACATAAACGGTGGAGGAGAGGTTCCCTCGCACGCGGGGGCAGTCATCGAATTCACGATTCCATGGAAGAACTGGCGGAGAGCGAGACCGCGAAACTTTGGTATTCACCGGCAATTTTGCGCACAATAGAATTTCAAACTAACGATACCCGCGGGACAAAACGAGCTTTCGCAATTTCGCCGGGTTACAGCGGAATTCACGCGGCTCGTGGAACGAAATAGGTCAACATTAAGATTTCATCGCGATCCCGAAAGTTCCGGTGGGCCAGCAGCCACTTGACCACGCACTGTGGTCCCAAACCTGCATTTTGCAAATCGCTATAAATATTTTTCGGAACGATGTAAAAGAAGAATTCTGGATCTGCAAATATTCGTTAATGATGTTGGACATCGTGGTTCTACAGGAAGCAAAATATAAAACACTTAGATTACAATAAAATAATTATTACCTAATTTGGCGATAGTAATACAGCTTGTTCAGAATCACTTATTGCAACTCTACATGAAACAGAATTCTGAGCAGATCAACGGTTTCGCTTCTAAGCAGTTCCAACATAAACGTACCGTAAGACGCGCCGTGAAACCGGTGCACCGCGGTGCAGCACAGCGGTGCGAACGTGACAAGGACCGATGCACCGTTGCACCCACACGTTCGCAAGCCTCCGGCTCGATTCTTTGTTTGCTCAGAATTTACATTCACCGCCGGTGAAACACATCCGGCGCGGTTCCCACGCGGCGATCCGACGCATATCGAAATTGAAATTAAAACGCGGCCGGCGCAAATTGTTTCTCATTCGCTCGCGAATTACTCGATTACACGGCCGGCGCGTGTCCTGTTTGCGCGAACCCGCGCCCCGTAAAAACGCCGGATTACCGGCCGCGAATTATTACGCCGGTGACCGATTGATCGAATCAAATCGATGCATCCTACTCGCACGCCACCCCGACTCCGCTGGAAAGTTAATCGCGAATAAAGCTACTCGCGGCAACAGACTTACGTTTCCCCCAAATCCTCCTCGAACTTCCACGGATGGGGCTCTGTCGTTCAAATTTTCTTCGAAGCACCGCCCCTGAAGTTTCTTCAAGTTTTCAACTTGTAGTCCGATCGCTAGTCCGCGAAGTTTACTTTGATTTTTGGGGGAACTTCAACCGGGCACCTTGGATCTTTTGTGTATAAAATGGCGGAGTTTTGTGGACACTAAATCTCGAAGGTTTATATTGTATTATGAATTTAGTCATTCTCGCACTCCAAATTTTGTGGTTTCTTTAAATTATTTCTTAAAAGGGTGCAAACATCAACTCAATTTCTACAGGAATAAATTTTGATGACATTGATTTGTAAAATTGTCAAGCCAAAAATGTCCACAATAGATCGACTATCAGCCAAAATTATTATGAAATTCTTCACGTGCATAAAGTTGCGACGAAAGTGATTCAGAGGATTGTGTCTATAATGGACCGATTCACCACGGACACTTACACCCCCAGAATTATGGCCTCGGAGACGGATTCGGAGAATGCAATAGATCATGCACCCCCTCGGTCTACTCAATCCACGTCGAAGTTAATATCCACCGTGGTATCTAAATGATCCAAGTTACAGAATCTACCGTACATATGCAACGATTCAATTTTCTCAACGAGCACATATCTTGAGAATCACCGGGAGCGTGACGAATTCGAAGAATGCGGTACAGAACTTACCCCTGGATCTCTCGATTCTCGTCAAAGTTAATATTTCCCGAGTTATTCCCGTGGATATAGTAACTGGTGCCATTCCTCACATTTGATACATGTGGCTTTCATTTGTACAAAATGAAATTAGGCAATCATAAACAAGATATACACTCCGCGACAAAACCATAAGACACCTGCGATTTTAGCTAATATTTTATTAATACTAATTTTTTCGTAAAAGTTTTCGTTATTTATCCAAAGAATCAAATATGTACATACATTTCCATAGCGGCAATGTTGTTGAATTAGATTGAAAAAAGTTTCATTAAAATTTATAATTCTTGATAAAATAAGGTGCGACAAAACTATAAGTCAATGTATATTTTACGTAAGAAAAAGTCGGTGGAAGTTAATGAAAAATATTTTTTTCTATTTAGTAGTAATGTGTTGTGCCACCTTTATCTTTTATAGTTTCAATTAATCGTCGTGGCATCGATTTATATAAATTTTTTATTTGATCTTGACTTAATTTGGCCCATTTTCTTCAATACGAGTTTTCAACTCTTTCACCGACAAAAACTGTTTCCGATTTCCATATACAGCACGTGCTAAAATTCCTCAGATGTTTTCTATTACATTTAAATCTGGAGACCTCGCAGGCCATGGTAAAATTTGTATATTATGGTCTTCAAAATATTTTTTTACACGTTTCACTGTATCCACAGCGGCATTATCATGTTAAAAAATATAATTTTCTCATGCAATAGCGCTTGCATGTAGTGTTAATTGTTCTAATATTTCTATATATTTAATTGCATTCATGCTGGTGTTAATCAATTTTACATAGGTTCTCCCGTGGTACTCTATTGCGGCCCATACCATGATGCCGCCTCCGCCTATTTGCCTCCTTGACAAATGCAATTCTTCCTTCCGCAAATCATGAAAATAATATGAAAGACCAACCGGTCCATCTAAATTGGAACGTTCTTCATCTGAAAAAATAACTTTTCTCCATTTTTTTCCACTGGAGATGTCTCTCCGCAAATCTTCCCCTGCTGCTTTGTGTCAATTCATAAGTGGCGCTTTTTTCTGCAATTTTCGTCTTCTTAAATGCTTGGCCCGTTTAATTATCCGTTGCACATTACGAATATTTGTGTGAACGCCAGCTTGCGCTGCAATTTGCCGTGCTGTCAAGCTAGAATTCGACGCTACCCTTAGAATGGCTCGTCGTTGTTGCTCGGTTGTCGCTTTTGGACATCCACCAGGATGTTTCTTTCCATAATTCTCTCTACCTTTTAAATAATTGAGCAAGGCACATCGACTTTGCCCAGCTACTCTTGAAATTTCTGAAATAGAAGTATTCTTTTCATTTAAATTTACGATCACTCTTAATTCACTGCCTGTCACCTTTTTCCCACGCGGCATTGTAGTTATATTATGTAAGAACAAAATTACAAATGTTTAATTTTAAGTACACAATTACTTCTAACACTGTGACTGCGATTAGAGTATAAGATCGACTGATGAAAAGCTACTGCCTTATCGTTATGTCGCGACGAGAATAGCATGTTTATATACATTTCCCAAATTCTTGGAATTGTAGCCTTAGATATTTTGCAGAACTGTAGAATAGACTTCTATATAATGTATACAATAACACTATGAATGAAGAAAGACAAAACTCAAGACCCACACAGAATTTTCATCGAATTTCGCACATGTCTTATAGTTTTGTCGCGGAGTGTATGTATACTTTCCATTGAGACACTCGTTTAAAAAAAGGGTCCACTAACATCGTCAGAAAAAATTCCCAAAAATCACAATCCGATCATACAATCGTCTAGGCGCGAGCTTTTGAAAAAGAATGACTTTTCGATCAATTCCCTTGATTAGCAAGCGTTCCTTCGTTTCGAGCTCGGCCGAACACCCTGTATGCACGCGATCGTGCTCACCCACACGGTGCCATCCGGCTCGTGTATGGGAAGAGCGCCGGTCTGTGCCAGGATTACCCAGGTAACGCATCATTCTCCCGTGTACCCATGGTAACCGGCCCAGACTGCGATCTCTCCCATCAACAAGCCTTTTCGCATTCCGTGCTGATCCACGAGGGAGGGGGGTAGGAGGCCGGCAATTGCGACTACGGGGGAAAACGACTACGGGAAAGTCGCGTGCGGGCCACGTGATATCCACCGGCTCGTCAAACCGGAAACTCGACTCGCTCTCCATCCACGTGACGAAACCTTAGGGCGGGCCCAGGGGGGTGTCGAGCAGGTGCGACCGGCTCGGCTGAGCGTGAATCGACGATTAACGGTTACGTAACTCCATTACCAGGGCGGAATCCGTTCCGTCTTGGCGGAAACTTGGCACTCCTCCTGGCTTCGAAAGTGTTTCTCGCGGTGCCGGCTCCTCCGTGCGGGGCTGGGGTTTTGGTAATTGGCCGGATAGTTCCGTCGGAGCGGTCCTACAGCTTGGATTTAGTCCCATCGATTGTTCCGCGCGAAAATTATCCGAGCCGACGCGACGCGACGCACACTGTGTTCCGAATCGTGGCCAAAACCTCGAAATGCACTCCAATCTTGTGGCGGCAGCCTATAATGAAAATTAAAAGTTTTCCTTTGTAGGAGCAGCGATGTAGTATCTTCAACTTTTTAAAATCATTAAAGAAAGACACAACTCTTTATCTGGCTCCTGAAAATGTTTAGCTTGGTTAAAACATTCGTTAAAATAATTTAAATCATTGACAAGCGTCTACAGGAGTTCGTTTTACTAAGGATGTACTTCTATTAAATGTATAATAAAAAATGGAACACAGTTTATGCATTTCAAGCAGAAAGCATTGTCCCAGTGTCATTCATACAAGGGTAAACAAATTAATTGTCTAACACCTCATCGATCAATTCCCCAAATTATTTCCCGATTACATCCGACTCGACGAGGGAGTTGAAGATTAAAAACCGAAAGAGGAGCGAGCAGCGTTGCCTAATCGATGCAGTTAGCGTGTCCCGTGGCTGGGGCCCGCCCCCAAAGTTGTTAACATCCGTCGAATCGCGAGATGCTTTAACGAAGCAAGGAGTATCCCCAGAGGATACAATAGACGCTCGGCGCATCCGAAACCGGGGAGAGATTCCGGCGTAATTGCGACTAGACCTTGCGGGCCCGGTGCTTGCCGAGCCACCAAATAATTTCCTCTCATTAACGCAACGTAACGACGGTCAAACAAAGCATAAATCTTCCGTCCGTCTCAGCCGGAGGAGTGGGTCTTGATGGAGCAATTATTTTGATATCGGGACCACTCGGCATTGGCTCTTTCTCTCTCGCTCCATCTCTATCTCTCTCTAGCTCTCTTTCGACGTTTTTACCGTCCAACCCCCTCTACGGTCCTCCTCAACCCTCATCCGACCGTTCTCGACATCCGCCTCGATTCTCGGGTCCTCAGCTGATGATAGCTGCCCCAGCTATTCCACTCTTATTCCTGTCGCCGGCGTCTATTCTTCGTTAAATCGGACTTAATTACTTAAATCCCGTCGGGAAATGCTGATGGATCGGTTATAATTAAGGGGATTCTTACAGAACGATTTCTCCAACCCCTCCTCGCGCTTCAGTCTCCCAGAATCCCCCCGATAGCGGCCTTGTTCACGAAGATGGCCCTTTTTCATCCCGGACGATAAACGCAGGCCGACGTCCAATCCCGCCATGTATTTCTCGATGACGGGAGATCCGGGAGATGAGTTTCCGGAGTTTCGGCACCGTTATACTACGTCCGAGCCACGAGTGGGCTCATCTCTATCCTCGTCTGGCTCGGATCACCATTTATTTTGGGGAAACCAGGCGAAAGACAAAGAATATCATTCATCTTAATTCGATGTAGCTGGTACCGGCTCCCTGTCGGTGGGTTAAATTAATTCTGAAAAGCTTATGGAATTTGGGAACTTGGTTCTGGGGGTCTCTGGCGCTCAGGGGTTTCTGCTAAGCGTGGGCAATTGGTCTTGATTTTAGTGGTTGTGCTTGCGGAAATCTGAATTCTTGATTAAAATGTTACTGGTTTTAAATGTGTCGAATCTTTAGATTTGATTTTGATTCTCTTAGAGATAGCACGTTCTAGTCTAAAACCGTGGAATAAAATGGTAAGCCAAAGTGCTGTGAAAAAAAGTGAATAGTTTCATTCTCGGTTAAAAGGTTAAAATAAAATTCGTTCCCGGTAAAAACATTTGCTCCCTCGCGCGATATTTTTAGAAAAAAACTTGGTCTTTAATAGTGTTCGAGATAATCTGTTGTATGTACCAGCAGCAGACAGGTTGTATGTAGATTGTCGTACCTATATGTCTGGGTCCTGACTCCGTAGTAGCTACACTGACAGCCATTTCGCCATTTACCCGTGCTACCACCGTTGCTCCCTTCCTTCGCCCGGGTCGGACCCTGCCCGACCTGCCCGCCTTTCGAGCCTCCCTTTTTAACACGGTCGCCTCCGCATCCTATTTCTCGCCCCCTCTCGGCCCCGCTTCATTGCTCGTCCAATCACATACCATTCAAAGTGACGAGACTTCGAGCCCTGCCGCGATCAATTACGATCGTCCGGGAGGGGGACGAAAGGTGTGGCGACGCCACTGCCGCCGCCGCCACCGGAAGTGGACTTTTTAACGCGGCCGAGTGCTCCGTGTCAATCGGGGCTATTTCATCCTGTGGGCCTCTAATCAATCGTCGGGTCTCAATACCCCGTGGGCTTTCGAGCCTTTCAAAAGAACTCAGACATGGAGAATAGCTGGTAATCAACCCCCGGTGCCTCTAAGTTTGCGATTCGAAGCTAATCAACTGGCGAACTCGACTAATCAATGACAGACGTCCTACCAAAAGATTGCACCTGTCTGTGATCCGTTCTTCTCCATCTAAACAATGACTTTATTATTTCTGTGCGCGCGAATTTCTCATTTCGTTCCGTCCAGCTAAGCTAAATTTTAATTAAACGACCTTGAAAGACGGAAGTGTTGTAGGTCAATGAACTCGTCTCGGGACAGGCTACACGCTTACCTAAATAAGAATGTATCCACTTCCGTATAAAAAAATAGAGTTCGCCTTGATACACTATAAATCCTAAAAAATACAAGAAGGTGTCGATACTATCGCCCTCTCCTTTTATCCAGAAGCGACCCTGAAACCTTGTACCCCCGCTAAGGGTGGTATCATTTTCCCAATGCTTCGGAACTATATTTCGCAGCACAAACAATCGAGTTTCTATTCTTTTCACGATTGATCAGCGGCAAATCGAATTCGGGCAGGTTTCATTGCAGGGATAAAGGGGCGTTTCTATCTGTACACGTTTAAGCACCCTGCAAATCCTATTCGAACTCGACCCATGCCACTCCCATCCTCGTTCTCTACCGTCAAGCATTCCTCGAAGTAGCTCGCGAGATCTGCTGACGTCTTTTGAGCGGCCCGAGGCTGAGGGGTTGGGGGTGGAGCTCGATTCAGATTGCGTTAATATCGTCGGGGCGAAATTTTTCGTGTCGTCACGATTGTAATTGACGTCGCCGTCGTCGTCGTCGTCGTCGTCTACGACGTGGGGGTTGGAGGGCGGCTCGTGCTAGCTCGAGGATCCAGCTGTCACTTTGAATGGTACGTGATTGGGAGGGCAATGAAGCGAATTACCAAACGAATGTGCGTGGAGAGGCGGACCCGGCGAAAGTGTATCGCGAAGTATCGTGCCCAGGTAACGATATATCGCACCCCCTTCGCTTCCCCGGCGATAGTAATCTCGTTCGCGAGCCTAATGTAGTCGCCCTTTTGTCTGGAATTGAAGGGCGGCTCGCTGAGAGACCGCTTTTTTTACGACGGGAACTGTCTGGACGCATTTCGGCCAATTTCGATGACATCCTTTCTCGAAAAGTTAATCAAGACTTTTTTTGTTAAAATATTCGTTTTGTATTCAATCCTACGTGCAAGTTTGGATATGTGTTTATATTATATTACGAAGTGGAAATATTTATTTTATATTAACTGTCTGGTAGCATTATGATTTCTGCGTTCGAATTTTTATATTTATTGTTAAATTGGTTAAATATTTTGTGTAGCTAATTTTTAAGAATTTCGAGAATGATTCGTTTCGACTCGTCAGTTAGATCCGGCATCACTAACAATCGACTGTGCCCGTAGTGACTGTATTCATTCGGATTTAAGAATGGAGAACATGAACAATAGTATCAGACATCCGTGGGGGGAAGCGTTAGTCATCGTTGTTCTCAAGAATCGCCGTTGTAAATTGCACTCGCAGCTACAAATGTACAAAGATGCGATCATCAATAGCTAGCACGGTACATAACTTACCGTCCGTACAACCCATTCACCGAGGAACATTCCCCTGCCCAATAATGCCGGCGTGAATTGCGACAGTCTTAATGACGCCCGCGCCCCTAGACAGCAACGATCGATCCGATCGGTAATCTATACGTAAATCACGGGCCGCTGCGAACGGCCGAGGGCGGCCGATTTGACGGGAATCAAGAGTCGAATCACGAAACGACTTCTCGGTACAATGGGCCGGCTACTGCTCCATCCATTTCATCTGAAAGTATTTATTATTGGATTATTGGAAGACTTTAATGCACTGCCTTCCGACCGTTCCCCGCCACCTTTTCATTTCGCGCGACGACGATCGCGACACCGCTTCGATAGTCTCCAACACCCACTGCTTCGCAACACATTTGAAAAATTTTATCGTGAATCGTGCCAGGGCGAATTCTTCCCCGATGTAGTTTCACGACTCCCACTATCGGTGTATAGGTTCCCCCACTATCAACTACGCTCGAGTTTGGTAGGGGGACCCAGGAGTGGGGAGAGGCCTTTTGTAAGTTCTGGTCCAGATTATTATGGGTTAAACTTCACTTTGGAGGTCAAAACAGGCTAGCCCAAAAGTCACTACGTCATTGAAAATTCGAATGTATTTGCAAAAGAATAAATGTTAATAAAAAATGAGTTTATCAGTGATTTCACATCTCATTATTTTAAACTAAATTAATTCAATGTAATTTTGACAATATGCTTCTCCTTTAAATATTCCGAAATAAGAAATATATGACTTAGACCACTTTCATAATTATAGACACAAATGTAAATTTTTGTTTAAATTAGTGTTTTTTCAAGCTTTTATACTCCTCCAGATCGTCCCACCTGCATGAACAATAAGAGAACCGAACTCGTTCTGCACATTTTGTGCTTTCACGTGCAATCGAATTGAGGGAAGCAGGGTTAAAGTCGTTCGAGTGATTGAAGAGCGGCGCGGCACGAGATTTTCGAAGAGCATCCAATATTTGCGTCTCATAAATGTTTCTGCCTGCCACGAGCAACGTAATGTCGTCGCGGTGAGCACACTATGGGAGTTTGAGCGGCGTGCGCCGGTAATCAAATCCTAAACCGCGAAACGCTCGACTCCCAGCTCGCGGAGTCAGATTTCAGCCGTCGTCTAGATGGCTCGGCAGCCTCCTACGCTTCTTTAGGCGTTTCCAACGACTCGGTTCGTTCCATTTTATCGGCGGCGTGCATTTACGATGGCCAGGACACTGCGGTGCACGCGCACCCACACTTGTCCTACGAATACGGACCTACCATCAAGCTGGCTGCACTTCTGCGGACGTGCAAATCACTTTTCACGCGTAATGCTCGCGAATAGCGTATCCTTGCTATTTCGAGGATCTTCGACAAAGTACAGTGACTGTAACAGTCTTCGGCAAAGGAAGGAGTTACTTGAAATGACCTCAAGGATCACCCTGTGTATTTGCGACACCCTGTATACCTCGTCTCTAGCAGACATACAAGATTCCGAGGTCTACAAGTAGCACAACGCGATTTTGCTAAAATACTTTGACCATTTCGCAAAGGTACGGAAAAATCGTATGACAATTTGCAAACGAGTCAAAAGTTAACGTGTACCATGATGCGGCCCTGTGCAAAAGCCCTGAACGATGTCCGATTATGTTGAAAACCGACCAGTCAGGTCGATTAGTTGCGGACATTCGACGGATAAATGCGATTTTCCGGGTGTCGTGATTCATTAGCCGTTGCGTGAGCATCGATGGCTGGACGACGGGGGGCCACAGAGGGATTACGAGATCTTTTTCCTTTTCTTCGAGCTTTTCGTCGGGGAAGAAAGGATTTCTGGGTCACACAAAGAAGTTTCTTTCAATTACATGGTATTGATGTTTCAATCTTTATCATTGAATCACGTATTATACTTGGAAGAGCTGGCCAAATTATTCATAACTTCTCTTGATACACATCACCGAGGATAATATAAATTTGATTAAATTCCACATTTTGATTGGCGAAACATGGATATTTAAGAAAGACTTCCCCTTCTCCATTGAAGGATTGAGCGAATGTAAAATAAGCATGAAAATGTATTAAATTTTAATTAACGAATTCAAGGAAATATAAATTAACGTGTAACTTTTTTTCCGTAATTGGTTCAGCGAAAAGAGAAGTAGAACTGTATACAATTTCAATTAGCGTTGCATTTTATACGTCTTCGAAAACACCTGCACACTATAAATGCATAAAAATTCTCGGCGAACCCAACGAGACGTCCAATACAAAATATGAAAATGAATTAAATTGCCCGTTTTATCCAAAATAGTGAAACTTAATCATCATATATTAAATAACTAAAATTGACATTCAATTACACAGGCAAATTAGAAATCGACTTTACTTGTACAAAAATCACGAAGCCACGATTCAATTTTTCATATGGAGGACAACTTTTAAAAAATTGCATGAATCCCAGGACCCCCGAATAAATCAACATATACTTTATTTAAGCTTTCACCTTTAAGCCCAGACCTCCACAATTAGCATTTCCATCGATCTAATCCAAATCCACCGAACGAATCGCGAGATTACCCTAATAAAGACAACACGGGCCATCTGCTGAGCAACTTACGTCCCTGAATAATCTCGCAGCGTGTCCAAATTCATCCCGAATTCTCAGGCAAGCTCGCAAATCGCGTTCCGAATCGATTTCGTCCCTCCTTAAATACGTGTCACTATTTTCTCGTCGCTATTCAACGAACGGCGCAGCCTCGAATGGAGACGTCACGGGTCCGCGATCCGCATCGACATAATCTGATCCCGTGGATGGTGCACCTTTGATTCCGTGATCCGTGTACCTTGACGAGCATCACAATATAGCGACGTTTGTATTTTCTCGGGGCAGCAGATGTTGCCGTAAGAGGTTCATTGTTGCCCGGGCATTCGGGCCTAAGAGCGCCACGGGTTCGTGCTCCTTCGACTGGATCGGTAAGGATTCACCAGCAGGACGTGATCGAGGACCGAAAAAAGATTATCCCCCGGACAAATATATTGCTGGACGGCCGATGAATAAAAAGCGAGGAGCACTGCTCGATATTGTGTGTCTCTGGGCCACGAATAATATTTGCTGTTCCAACCCCAGGAGAACGGCTCTTAAAATTTCGTCAGCTTACCAGGATTTCGACTGCACTTACAATTTTTTTGTAGGGTAGTTGGGGACCTTGGGAGATGTATCTTGCGATTTTTGTTGAGCCAGGTTTGCTTCTTCAGGGTGGAAACATCCCTCGAAGATGGATATCTGTCCTGTTCGTTTTCTATACATTTTCGAGACAACTGGAAATATTCAAAAAATTGTTACAATAAAACTAGTCCACAACTTAATACAGATATCTTCGCATCTTCAAAATTATGAAAAGGTTCGTATTTAGCAGACACATTCGAAATCAGCGAAACGTTTTCAACTTCCCGTATTTCATTTGAAGCAAAGTCTTCTCGCATATTAATTTAACGACGACTAAAAGCCCCCGTTGCAACCTAAAACAAAGGTTTTATTTTAGTAAAAATCTGAATCAGCTGACTGTGCAGAAACGTCCGAGCAAAACGCGGATGCAAACCGCAACAACGGTCCCGTTCTGTCTCGCAATTGTTCAAACGTTCTCTCCTCTTTTGTCGTTCCTCTGAAACGAAATTTTCTGCTCTCAAAATTTCGAAATTTTGTTTCTCCCTTTACCGTAGGAAACGGATTCTCGGCCGGGACAAACGCGAGTCTCCGAAATCTCGTTTCTTCTGGCCGCGTTTACAAAAATTACCAGAGTCACGTTGGCGAACAATGCCGGCAAAATCTCTCTATCTTTATTAAGTTCCTCTCTTTTCGCGCAGCAGATTTTTGTCCGACAATGTTTCCGAGTCGAAGTGGGTCGAACGAGTGTTCAAGCACCAATTACTCTCGCGAATGGCGCGAGAGTAAAACAATCGCGCTTATTCAAACGCATCGTATGAAATAGAGTTCTGTGATCTGGAACGGAAGGACGCAAGATCGTCGACCGTTTCTGTGTCTGTGTCTGCTCCGTTCTGTTCTCGATTCGCGGACCGTTCGCACCGCCACCGTTTCAATGCCCATTATGTCGGCCCCGGGACAAAGCTTCTGACGATTCCGCAATCGGGATACAATCGACGATACACACAGATTCCGCGAAAATGCCGAGGGCCCCCGGAAAAACACCTCGAACGCAATTAGAGTCTGCGTTTACCAGGTACAGTCCCTTGCGAAAGCGTTCCGACAATGAATCCTTAATTGGTCGGCTGAGTTACGAATTACCGTAATGTCTTCTTGAGATAGTGACGTTTTTATATTTTTTTTATGATTCTGTCGTGTTTATTGAGACAAGGGAAGCAGATAGAATTTTATTCATTTTAAATAGAAGTAAAAACTATTTACAGTGCTGCTCTATTTTTTTTGTATCCATCAAGACGTTATTGTCATAAAACTGCTTGTCATAAGCAGAGTTGGGCATTAATCGATTAAATTTTTAATCATGATTGATTGATTAATGTGTACGGTTAAAAAAAGGAAACCATCGAAAAATCGACGAATGATTCAACCGATTGATGAAGTTAATCGCCAATCGTTGATTAAAAAAAGAAATCATCGAAAAAAACATGAAAGCACGTATACACAGTTGATATTATAGACGAAATGACAATACACCTAAACTCAGTTTATATTTTTGTCAGTATTCATATACCGGGTGATTCACGGCAAACAGGCCACCTAAATAGCTCCGTTAGGATGAGAGATAGAAGAAAATGTTAGAGAGAAAAGTTGTACAGTTAAAGGGGGCAAATATGGTGATATAAAAAAATGTACCGATTGTAGTCGTTTTCAAGGTCTATTGAAGGTCATCGATGATTTTTAAATAGCACCATATATTTTTAACTTCACAGTGTTGTAGCTGATGTCAAGACGAGTTCAATGATGTGGTACACTATGACCTTCAAATGAGCTTGATCTTTGAAAATTGACGTTCCTTTGCGCGGTCCATCTCTTCATGCTATGGTGATGCAAAAAATATTTGTTACATAATGTGCATATCATCAATGGACCAAATATCTGGCAAGAATATTTTTTTCCAAAGGTCATTTTTTTCGGAGTTATTAAGGTTATCGATATTTTTTGATTCATAACTACATTTTTATTTTATTGCACCGTGTAATTGATCGAAAAATACATTCAGATATGTATAGTAACATGACCTTGAGCTTGATCTGAAGGTAAAACTTTAATTTTTGAAGATCAAGGTCATTTTAAGGTCACTTTATTATACATATCTGAATGTATTTTTCGATCAGTTACACGGTGCAATAAAATAAAAATGTAGTTATGTATCAAAAAACATCGATGACCTTGATAACTCCGAAAAAAATGACCTTTGGAAAAAAATATTCTTGCCAGATATTTGGTCCATTGATGATATGCACATTACGTAACAAATATTTTTGCATCACCATAGCATGAAGAGATGGACCGCGCAAAGGAACATCAATTTTCAAAGATCAAGGTCATTTGAAGGTCATAGTGTACCACATCATTGAACTCGTCTTGACATCAGCTACAACACTGTGAAGTTAAAAATATATGGTGCTATTTAAAAATCATCGATGACCTTCAATAGATCTTGAAAACGACTACAATCGGTACATTTTTTTATATCACCATATTTGCCCCCTTTAACTGTACAACTTTTCTCTCTAACATTTTCTTCTATCTCTCATCCTAACGGAGCTATTTAGTTGGCCTGTTTGTCGTGAATCACCCGGTATAGTTTTGATTCCGTATTTCATTTAGAAATTTCAGCAGTTAATCATTATGTAATCAATTATCCGATTGATGGTTACAGTTGAGAGGAATGTAGTCGTTATTCGCAATTAACGACTAAAGTAGAAATTTAATCGTTAACCGCAATTAATGACTAACCTACGAGATTAATTGTTAATTGCGATTAACGATTAAAGTAGAAATTTAGTCGTCAATCGTTGAATAATTTTTTGTCCAGCTCTGGTTATAAGTCTCTTTGCAAGAAATTCATAAAAATTGGTAGTGGTAGGTTTCGTCCTACATCCTAGTAATTATCAGAGTTTCATAATTTCGTCCACTAATTACACTCTTCAGCCCCACCCTTTAGTGGATGGATCATAATTTTATTGTCTTAAACTCTTTAGTCCCATCCTTTTGTATATGGGTCATAATTTTATTGTCATAAAATTGCTTGTTATATGTCTCTTTGCAAGAAATTCATAAAAATTGATAGTGGTAGGTTTGTTCCTACATTCTGACTGGTAATTATCAGAGTTCCATAATTGCGTCGACTAGTGTGCACTCTTTAGCTCCATCCTTTAGTCGTTCGCATCTCCGTTAGGCTCTCTGTCATCGTCGCGTTCATAGTTTCCCGCCCCAAACCGCTAACATGCTACAAGCCCTTAAACGTTTATTCAATATCTGTCGAGGGGGCAGACCGTGCCCGGCGCAGCATACGTGGCTCGGTCCTTCCACGAGGCTCGTTACGCCGATATACAAGCACCCTTGTGCGCTCGGATTTGAAAAAAGCCAGGCAGCCAGCCAGCCAGCTGATTTTCGCAACCCTTGCGGCCACCGTGAATGCCCCCGTGTGCAACGCCGTGCCGTGTCTAGCTCTGCGACCCCTGACCCCGGCTCTCCCATCGTGCAACGCACACGTGTGATATATTATAGTGACGTAACGCGGTGGGAGTTTTTTAAATATCGCACGATATTAGGACCATTGTCGCCGCGGGCGCTCGTTACCGACACCTGGACACCCGTTTATTAGGGAGCCACCGTTCCCTGCCCCTGTTTCGCGTCACTTTGCCAATTGCATTCTTCGTACTCGCAGTCTATTTCTCGTAAATAACCTTTTCATTAATGAACTGACCTGTCCGGTGAATGAACACCTCACGGTGAATGAACGTAATTTTTGTACCGCTGTTACTCTTCTGACCTGAAACCTGAAAAATAGTGGAGGTTGCTTTTTATCACGACAATTTTTAAGCCTTAGCACTCGAGTGGCGGCTCTGAGGCAGCACTAAATATTGCTATATCAGTAATGTAAAATAATTGTTACGCTATTAAATTATTTCATATCAAATTACTAAACTTTTGAGTATTGAATGAGTAAATTGCATAAAATAATAAAAATTGTATAGAATGGAAAGATTCTAGGTTAAAAGAAATGTTTAATTTTCGTGTAAAAATAGTTCCGAGTGCAAAGGATTAATATTGGATATAGGCAATGAAATAATAAACCTGAAAATAAAATTTTGTAAATTAATTATATTTTGTAATATCACAGTCCTCTCTTTGAATCAATGAAACCAACGTTTAATTTCATCCACAAGCGTGTATTACTGGATAGATCGATGTCGAGATTTTTTCCCTCAAGTCGGACAACTTCTGACACGGTCGGAAGTTGATTCTTCAAGCGGAATAGATTATATAAAAACGGATTCGGGGGGTAGTGTAGAGGAGGGTGGAGTCAGGTAAGAATGAAATGTGCGCGCCATTAAATGCAAAGTCTTTAACTTTGAACGGCGGGGAAGCTTCTCGTCGTCGTCGTCGTCCTCGTCCTCGGGATATTACTCAATTTAAATGCGAACGGGGCGAAAAAACGGCTGGCGAGGGGTATGGGGATCGGGATAGAAGGAAAACACCCTCGAAACTTTACGGCCGCTTGCGCGACGTCTCGTTATGTGCCGGTAAACACAGCTTTGTGATCGATACAGCCATCGTCGAGTTTCTTTCGTATCCTCCTCTGTCCCTCGCTTTTCCATTTTTTTCTTTTTTGAAATGTTTGCTTCGTCACGGTGTATATTCTTCCCTGCCCGTCCGAAAGATTTAAACACAAAGTCGCCGTTCTGAATGTCGCCGGAGATTCACTTTCTCGCAGCATACTTCATCAAAATTAGAAGCAGAGGATAGTATCATTTGTGAATTTTTGGATGAATGAATTTTTTGTTTGTTAGACGTCGTGTTCAATCACAAGGCTGAAGAAAGCGATTTTTGGACATTTTTTTCTCAAAAACTGTAAGACTTAATTGAAATATTATTTTAGAGGATACCTCTTAATTTTTGTATTTGAATATATTTATCAACCACAGTAATTTCAGATGCACCAATACTCAACACCGTTTCTGACAGGACCTTCGAAAAATCAGCCACGACTTCATAACTAATAAACATTTTCAAATTAAAGAATTAGTTACTCTCTAAAATAAAGCACTCTAAAGACAACAACGCTGTTTGAACAAAGTCTTACTTCCCAGAGCCTGACCTCTTAATAAAAAGTTGTGCAAATTGATATGCACCGAGCATTAGCAAACACACTTACCGAAACAACTCCGCCCAGGGAAAACCAGTTAGGAAGAGACGCGTCCGCGATAATTGAGACAAGTTCCTGGGAACGTCGGTTTCAGTTTCTTCGGAGCGTTTTCCGCCGGTACGAGGCACGAGTTATTAGATTGTACGAATTATAAAAAAAAAGAAAAAAGGAGGCGGCGTCGCGAGTCGACCGAAAGTTCCCGGGGCCCGTCCAGGAAATTTGCGCCGAAGAATGCAATTCTAATTTGATCGCGAACGTCGTCGCCGAAGGAAGTTTTAACGAACCCGTCGCCGCGGGAGAGAGAGAGACCCGCTCTCTCCCTCCGAGAGTTTCGATCGTCACAGACCGCGTCGAGTTTATGCAACGGCCCCCGCCCCCCGGACTTTTGATACCGTGACTTTCCCCGTCCTTGAAAATTCGTCCCCCTCCCAGGCACGCTCGCGCAACCACTGACGCATCTTTACTCCGCAAGAAAACCCCCATTAATATTCACAATCTCTGAAATAGACGAACTTTTTAAACGTGTGTTCTGCTTCACGTAATTGATCCAAACAATTCTTGCACAAAGATCCGGAGTCTAATAATAATGTGATAATTAGTAGACTAAGGATTTCATGCATTTATGGCAAAAATGGGCACGTACAATTTAGAGCAGTGGACATGTTAAAAATATTTGAGGACATCAATGTATTCGTTTCAGATAAAGATGCCTAGTTTGTTTTCTGTAAAATACTTTTTAACAAAATATGTTGTCCTTTTTTTATGAATGAAGATAATTATTATCTTTTTTTGTATTAAGAGATTAACCATATATATATATAATTTTTATTTCGCTCCTGTGTCCTGCAATCAATGCGAACATTTTTTATTTTGCATAAAGACCCGCAGTCTAGTGATAATATAATACAATAAAATGTATTATAAACGCCTGTGTTCCACTATCGAATAAATCACTATTTCCAAATATTCAAAAATATATAATACGTGAAACAATATAAAATATTTTGTCAGAAGATTCACAGTCTACTAATAACTAAACTGTGGTTTTTTATGCAAAGTAAAAACTGTCTGCATCAATTAATAATTTTAATAGAATTCATTTATCAAATTCCTATGTTTTGTCATAAATCGACAGTCAACTAATAACACTGGCACGGTGTCGAATGCACTGGTGTACCGGAGGCGTTGGAGCGAGTTAATCGCGAGGCACAGGATACTCGCATAGATCCATCAATTTCATCGAGCCCCATCCACGTTCGCCTAATTCCCGCGGCAACAGCGTTCGATCCCCTTTTTTCCGGGAAATTGAGAAAACATCCGGCCGACGCGATTTACCTAAACCCCTTATCGCGCGATACGATCCGGAGAATATGAAGCGATGGCCACCGGTCGTATCGTCAAGTTTCCAGGTGCGCAGGTAGAGATCGCGATCGTTGAAATTCGGCGGCGGGAAGAATCGCTTGGATCGAGGCTCGATGCACGGTGCTCACCGATATTATTATTTCTGACGGGGTGGGGGGGGCGCAACAGGGGGCTGCGCGAGTGCATGTGCACGCGAGACCAAACGAACGAACGAGAACGTCCCGCCGGCTGCAATCTCGTTGTTGCACGCGAGGTGTGACCGGACGAGATACGCTGCATCGGCGATTGTTTGCGATCCTGGCCCGGGAATTAATTCACGCGAGGCGTCGCCGAACAATAACCCGTCCCGATCCCGATTCGCGAATTTCCCCCTTCGACTCTCCTCCACCTCCGCCTATGCGCTCCGCGGGATTCAATATGATTTTCGAAATCATGCGCCATAAGGTGCAAAAACCGACCTCCTCTCTTCGGGTCTCGTCTGGCTGGAACGCTCGAGAGTATTTGTTTGTTCGACGATGGCTACGGCCATGGCCATATGCCGGCTATGCTATACCGTCGCCGTAGATGCATTATGTGCATGCACCGTGATCGCTCGCTCGCGCCTGCACCGAGACCAATGGGCCCCTTTGTTTTCGTTACGGTTCAACGGGCACTGCGTACCCCGCGCGATCGTGCACTTCAACTTTCGATCTGTTTCTGCGGATTCGAACCTGTGCCCCTTCTTCTCTGGGACTTTATACCCCAGCTCGTTGCCTCATATTTTTATTAACCCTCTGCACTGCGAATTTTTGGTCAATCTTTTGCCCGGCTACTCTGTGGTATCTTCAGTGTTTTATTTAAAAGGTACTCCACAACAGTGTTCCTTGATTGGTTCTGGTTTTACATTTTTTTTACTAATTATACAGTGAGTCTCAGCTTAAGGAGGCCACCTAAATATATCCTTTATTTTTAATGGCACAAAACGAATATTTATTGCATAATTGAAATGGTATCGAAGGAGGAATATCATAGAAGAACAATTTCTTTCGTCCGGTTATTTTTTCATACGTTTTTTAAGATCATCGTTATTTTTTTATCGAGAAAACTGAAAAAATACATTTGAATATGCTTAAGTCATTAACTATATGGAATAAAAAAAATAAATTTTCCCGATAAAAAATAACGATGACATTGAAAAAACTATGAAAAAATAACCTGATAAAAGAAATTGTTCTCCTATGATATTCCTCCTTCGACACCATTTAAATTATGTCATAAATATTCTTTTTGTGCCATTAAAAATAAAGGAGATATTTAGGTGGCCTCCTTCAGCTGAGATATCCTGTATTATATTAAAAATTTGTAGCTCGGTTCAAATCTCGGTGAAACGACTGAAACAATTTTTCCATCTGCCACGTCAGACAAAATTATCATCAGCAGAAGTAGAAGTCCCAAGCTTTGAAATGAGACGAAATTTATAATTGCATTATTTTTTTAACATTCGAGAAGTTTTTGGATTCGCTGTATACAATAAAGAGCAAACATTTAAATTATCTCCAAAAAACGGTTCCACACATCCTCTTTTTGCAGTGCAAATTCTGCAAATGTCGCGGCAAAAATTTGAATTCGCACGTCCGTACTCTAGTTTCTACCTTGTCCAAGGAAGAAATTGAGGATGGCACGCTTCGGACTATTTATACAGAATTCCCCGAGCACCGTCGACTATCGCGCGTTAACCAGTCGTTTCAACCCCTCGGCGAGCACTTCCGGCAGGAGTTTCATTTCCTGCGAATTATGAATTTCGATACAAACCGGTCGCGCTTGCGCTGTAGAAAAAAATTCGAGCGATAATGAGTCTCTTATTACGCGGAACGGCGAACGACGGAGATAAAATATTCGAAAATATGTCGAGCGTCGAATCTCGTTGCTGCAAGTGTAGTTTAAAGCTTTACAATGAGTCTTATGATTGCACTATTTATTTTTATAAACTCAGCAGAATCTAAATATCGAGAATTTTTAAGTGAAGTGCTAAATTAACTTTTAGTGGGGTTCTTCGGGGCTGATATGCGACAGTCGACGCGCTAATCCAAAAATTCGAACGATAATGAGTCTCTTATTACGTAGGACGGCGAACGACGGAGATAAAATATTCGAAAATATGTCGAGCGTCGAATCTCGTTGCCGTAAGTGTAGTTTAAAGCTTTACAATGGGTCTTATGATTGCACTATTTATTTTTATAAACTCAGCAGAATCTAGATATCGAGGATTTTTCAGTGAAGTGCTAAATTAACTTTTCGTGGGGTTCTTCGGTGCCGATATGCGGCAGTCGACGCGCTAATCCAAAAATAACCGTAACCAATGGATAACCATTTCCCCGCACATTCCACAGGAACGGACCGTTTGGTGCGGGGATGGTAGCAAATTGCCGAACCTCTTTGTCGCAGTTCTCGTTAGCTCGTCGTTTTTTCCGAGCTGTCATAGATGACACGCTCCAAGAGGCCACTATCTACGAGTGATGTCTCGCATCGAGTTTGCATGGGCGGCAAGAGTGAAAAAGCAAAAGCAAACCAGACCGACCTCCCGCGACCTCCTCCGGTTCCCTCTGCACCCCCATAACCTCTTAGAGGCTGTCGGTAGTTGCTGAAAATGACAGGGCCACACACAGCTCCATGTATAATGCACTCCAAAGCGTCGGCTAATAGAATTACAAGCTAAAAGCTTCGTCAAATTTTTGTCCAGGGAGTGACCCGTGACTGCCTCCCTCGACCTCTTCCACCCACGTACCCTTCACGGGGACAGGGCCGAAACGACATTGTTTGGAAATTTCGTTATTTTTCGTGATGGAGTTACGCGACTTTCTGGTCGATCCACCATGTCGATGCCGACGCTACGTGGAAATTAGGTTTCCCAGACGTTTAGGTTTCCGGTGACCGCCGGTTCCAGCGGAGACCGTCGCCTGTCCCATCATGTTTGCATGATACATGCTCTTTTTCTTGTTTATGCTCGCCGGAAATTGCTCCGAAGCGAACCCCTGGTGCTGCCGCTTCGATGAACGAGGCAAAACAATGAAGAAGTAACGTATTATTATATTAACCCTCAGTGTACTATTTTTGTAAATGAGCACAGACCATCGTAAAATTATTTTACACGTAGTTGCAGGAGTTCTCGACCCGAATTAGATTGTTTAATTTCGCGGAGTACGGTATAGAAATTGTCACTGGCTAAACAAACGTCGATGGCAATCTTGGAGTAACAATCTGAAGTCCGTCGTAATCAGAAGCAGTGTCTCGTACACTCGATTCTTTGTCTCGTAGTCGCTCGCAGCGGCTGCGGTTCTATTACAGATGCTTATTGTTCTATATTTTCCCAGATACCGATATCTCCGTCAATAAAGATCGACTGTGCTCCAGATGAAAACAGAGGCCTTTTTAATACTACACCGATGCCTGGCATCGAGAGCTCGGCTGAAAAAGAAATCTAGATCAAAATGGCGGGGGAAAGTCAGGCCCGGGCACACGTTCTCGAAGGAGGATTCCTACCATTTCGAACGTCGTCTTCTACGCGTGTTCCCCAAAGTTACGCGCGCTCTGTTTCGCCTGATACGAACTGGTCCCGACTTCAAAAGGAGGAACAAGTCTCTCGAGGCGCGTTGTAGTCAGTTTCTGCTCGTGAATATTATACCAGGGTCACCTGAATTCGCGTGTCCGTCAGACGTATCGTCGTCACCGAGGAATCGCAACCGAGCAGCTTCTGGATTTTGCGATTCCCTGATTTAAGCTAAAAAACTTTTGTCGGTCTACTAAAACCTGAAAGAAAGACTTCATCATCTTTAGGATATTTTTTTTAATTGCAATGAAAGTCTTGTAAAATATCTTTATAACGATTTCATAGCAGATATCTTGAAGTATTCCCCCCAAAGATTCATCATCAAATATTAATATTTATACACGCAGTAGTCGATGAAGTGAAGGTCCTCTGAGTCTAGACAAAATGTGCGAAATTGTGAATCGTCGGTGAAAGCTGATTAAATAAAAGATCAAATAATGCTTGTTAAGTTGAATGCAATCCAATCGTCCATTTCGACAGTGTCAGAATGGAGCAGCTGTAAACCGCAGACGTTCCATCAAAAATAAAAGTGGCTTATGAGTCAACACACGTCCGCTGTCGTTGAGCTCGGTGGCATCACGATTTAATTTATCATCGCGATCAATTGGTGGCTCGTCTGGCTCCCGCCCGTTCTAAATACAAGTCTAAATAGCAGCATCTGTCCCGGTCGGTCCACTTCAAGTAAGAGCACACTTGCCCCCGCCGTACCTAACACCTCTCGCCACTTCAATTTTCAACACAATCGATCGAATTACCTCGCAATTGGAAGTTCTCGCTCGCGATTTCGACCCTTGTAACACCTGGACCGTCGACGACCGCGTCGCACTACGATTTGTTGTTCGCTGTATCGATTCGTCTGTGTTTGGGTTGTCGAGTTGATCGGCAGACTGCGGGTTTCGTACATATGTGACAAAAATGAGTAGTTGGAATTTCAAACATACTACAATTATAAAAGCAATTCTGTTTAGCTATCGTATTTTTCAATTCATACACAGAATTTCTATTTCGCATAGAAATCTGCAGTCAAAAAAATTTGTTATATAAAAAATTGGTATATAAAAATCATAAAAATTGCAATGTCTGTTAACATTACACATATACCAAAAAAAACGTTGTTTGCTTAAAATCACATTTTAAATCAATATTTCGATTCTTTCGTGTTCCAAAAGAGACAGTTCCACTCCAAAACAGTTCTACTAGCAGTTAACACTCTACAATTAACAAATAAACGGATTTCCTTTTGGCTTTCACGTTTCCGGACTACCGAGATCTTCTCCATGAAACCGACGCGTCTAGTGATCCTCTAAAATATTGCGAAGGGCCCGAAACGACGGGGCACAATGCGTACAGTGAAATATTACATGTAGGGGACCAATTTCCAGGTTCTCGAGGGCACATCCGTCGAAAACAGGGGGCGCATCTGCGACGCATGTGCGGCGGGAGGCGCCCCGCGGCGCTTTGCCTCGGTTTGCCCCGCTCAAAACGAAATTTGTTGCGCTCCGAATTTGTTTTGGATCCTTCCCGTGTTTTCCTCGGTCCTCCTCGAGTGCTTGCCTACGTATTAGAGTCGCGGCTGGGAATCACGAGGCCTCTTTTGTAACGGTTTCCTACGAGTGCTTTCCTTTCGCCGTTCCCTTTTTTTCTTTTCTCCCTCTCCCTTTCCTCCTCTCACTCTCTCTTTCTATTTCTCCCTGTACGAATCTCCGCCCCGCTTGTTTCGACTCGCTGAAACCCGGCGAACGTCGTTCACGAGTGTTTTTTCTATACAGTGGCGAATCTGGCGAGGCCGGAGAAACATTGTCATGGGAAACGAGGGAAAAGAAACGTTTCGAGCTCGCCCGCCGCTGTATGGGTCCCTTTTGTCGTTCCGAACTGTAATTTATTGGGTCCCGAATGAGAAACTTCGGAATATACTTCTTTGAAGAGTCTCGTGGCTTCTGGGAAGCAATTCCGTGCCCTAGGTTCGAGTGTGTTGACACCACACTGCGGAGAGTGTCCGTTTTATTTTACGTGTGGCGTAATAGTTGCACAATGATGTGGCCATTATGTCATAATTTTTGTATCTTCCATTTCTTACAGAATTTATACATGAAAGTGCGTTCATTGCGCTGAAATTCGTCGACGATTGAATTCAAAAACATTACTTAATTACGTTTATAACTAAAATAAATTGCATTTAAATAATCGGTACAACGTGTAAATTATAATGTATGTTGTACGAAGCGTGTAGCATGTGTTCTCGTTTCGCAGGCACAATTTCGCAATGTAAAGACGTCCATCGTTTCACGTATTGATTTTATGCCAGCGTTGTTAATCGTTGTTATATTAAATTCATTTCGAGAAAATTGCGACTGCTGTATAATTCCAGAACATAATAAGGTTATAAAAAGAAATTGGAAATGGGTACCAAGTTATTGACGTAAGGGTTCTATGAAATGTCTGTACGTTGTCCGAGATATTGGAAGTTTTGTTCCACCCTGGGATAGCACAATCCATGAAGCATTTTTGCCCACATTGGACCGCGTCGATAGCAAGAATGGAGAAGTTTAAGCGAGCATCGAGGATCCCCGTTGATTGAATGCGGCGTGACGGTAATCGGAAGTATCCGTGTAATGGGACAATTATTTGAATCGGCGCCACGTACTCCGATCCGAATCCAAAACTTCCCCGTTTCCGCCGTTTAATCAGTCTTTCCCCCTCTCCCCCATGTCGGGGCGTAATTCATTTCGCGGGCGATAATTGGAACAGCAACGGCGGGAAACGTCATACGCGCAAGGGCACGTTTAGTATTCAGTATTTCCGCAGTGGACTTCACTTTCCACTCGTTTTACCTTCCTTTGTGATTCTTCTCGTGTGTCCCGCGCGCGCTGAGGAACGATTTTATTAAGAGTGGCCACGGTTAGAGAACGTTCTGGAATTTTACATAATGCTCTCGTTAATTAACGTCCCCCCTCTCTCGGAGGATCGAAGTAACGATGCGAACACGCCCGACGACTTTATACGAATCGATTTTACAAAGTTTTTACCGCGAACGCCGCCGACGACTTTCTCGTGAATTGCGATTTAACGCCGGCATTGTTATTCTGATTAATTTCATCTGAAGATTACGCGTGCTTTCGCGACTCTTTTGATTCTCGGGTAATTAAGAAATTTTCTGTGGGACGTCATCGAGTTCTGCACATAGAGGAATTCAAATCTGCGTGTCAGTAATTCGCTAAAGAAGAATTAACTTTCTATTCAATCACTGAATACGATGAAATAAGAAATGTTAAACCTTGCAAAATGTTCTTTTTTTCTTCCTCCTCTGGTACCACGATTTGCATCTAAAAGAATAGAAATCAAACGAGAAAAATCTTCTTCCACGTAGAAACATCAAATTATTGTTAGAACACCAGACTGTGGTAGTTGAGAATCGCGAGCAATGACGCAGACGAACGTCCAGCGATGAAACATCACGGCAATCGCGTAAGGATCGCGCGACAGGTCCTCGAGTCCTGTTATTAGTCCCGGCGTTAAAGAGCAATCGACAGAGGGTCGCACATGTTGCTATTGCTTTTGCGTAAATAATGCCAGGCACTTAGGTTGAATGGCGTCATTCGTCGCAGGCCGCAGCTGTCCTGTGCAGAAAACGGCGTGACGCCCGCGAATAATCGCTCGCGCCCCGGGTAATTGTAACGAAAATGATCGGCGGCCATTGTGTCCAGAGTGAGAGAGAGACAGAAAGGGAGAGAGAGAGAGCGTTCCGTTTAATTTCGGCGTTAAGGTTTACTCGATTGATCCGCCGCTTCCGTTCCGTTTGGGGATCGGACCTTTGCTTGTCGTCCATCGGCGATGTTTGCTCGAGGCAGACCGCACTCGAACGCCGGCGCACAATGCAACGCTCGCCGCCACCGTTCTGTAATTCGAATGGACGATTACGAGTGGTAATTATTCCCGTCTAGCTCGCTTCGAAAGTTTCTGCTCGGCAGAAAATCCCGTGGTATCGATTGTGTTCGGATTTCTCGAGGGTTGCGTGCGCCTTTCACGCGGACAGCTGAAACACCACGCGCTTCACCGTTCTGCTTCACGAGTGTCCGTTATCGTCTGCACTTCCGGTCGGGGTCAGGGACCCGAACTCTGAATTCTCATCGAGGGAATTTGGTTCTTCAGCGAGGCTATTTTTTTCATTTTTTTTTACCTCAAATCAATACTCAAACTTTTGAGGGGCACTCTCGTGTAAATCAGAAAAATATAGTAGGGTAAAGTGCCCAAGTATGAACCACTTTTTTATGTTGATGGCTTTTTTTTGTTTATTTTAGAATGCTCTTTTTCGACCAAACAATTACTATAAGATTCTGGTATCAAATTTGTTCAAAAATTAATACAGCTTGCGAAAAATGTTTTTTTTGTGGTGCGTCATTTGCAGGTTCCAGCGAAAGGGGTTCTTAATATGGTACACCTTGTGTCTCTAATATGACACCTAGTGCCATATTTGGCACCGACACCAAGAATGTCCATAGCTATACCCATATTAGGGAACCCTTGGTAGTGCCATATTGGGAACTTCACGTGGACTGATAATACTAGCTACTGACAAAGAGATAATGAATTTCAACCCAAACCAACAGTTGGCAAATATTAATATAAATAAGCTGAAACTAAGGATATGTACAAACATTTCAAAATCACTTACCTTCCTCGAAAGAGATCTAAAAAATCTAACCACAAAAATATTCAACACGTGGAGGCACAACTGGCGGAGGATTGATACTAAAATCTATAGAATGGTGCGAATGCACTGCACACTGTTGAGTAAACATGGTAAACTATTTTTTAAGGATTTTCTTACTAGACTTCTCCTTTACAAGATATAAGGTAGTGCCATAATAGGGGACTATACCATATTTGGGCACTTTACCCTATACAGGCTGTTCCAAAAATGTTGTTCTTACCTGAAAGGACAACATTTTTGGGGCACCCTGTACATGTAGTATATTGATTCTATTCAGTTCTTTAAATCGTCAGTCTGGGTGAAATTGCAACTATTCATTTTTGTCATCACTGCATAAAATCCGCAGTCTAGTAATGATGTAGTGATATTATAGTTCTCTCGATATTTAAGAGGCTTTTCGAGTACACCCTTAAAAGATCCTTCTGATTGGAAAAAAGCATTGATGAACTTGTATGGATTTATACCCTGTAAAGAATGAAAGAGGGGTAACGATACACAGTACCTGTACGGAAGTATCAAATAGAGGGGTTTAGGGTAGATAACTATACCATGTCCTAGCTTAAAGACTTCTGCTTGAGTGGCTAATTTTGGGAATTCGGGAGGATGAACTTCGCCCTGTACGAAGTTACCGCACTGTGGCGAACGAATTAGTCAAAGCAAACTACTCGAAACAAACTAGTCATCCAACAATGGCATAGTCTAAGTTTGTTAATTCGTTCAATTCATTTGGGTACTGGAAAAACCAGTTCAACTAAGTAGCCAGCCAACAGTAGTTCAAGTTAATCTGTAAGTGTCTTTACTTCATTCATGTAATTTTTATCGAATTTTCTGGAATTATAATATTGTAAAAATTGGCAATCTATAACATAGGGTGCTCATATAATTGGAACACCTGAAAACTCCCACTTATTACTGATAAATAGAAATTGATTACAGAGAGAAAAACATGAATAGGTTCGAAGGAGTGAAAATTGTGGTGAGCAACAAATTTTTTCACATTTTCCAAGATTTCAAAGTTTTTTAAATCAGACTATACATTGTTATTACTGTCACGTAATCTAGAGTTGCATAAGAGTAACTGCATACCACGTGCATAATACTTTTTATAACATATTTACATGCATACATTTAAAAATTAGAGACAGTAATTATATTAAAAAAGCCACGCTGTAAACTGAGACGAAATTTTTGCGTGTCCAGTAACTTATGCGGATTTCATGTATTTATGATAAAAATTAGTGGGTACCATAAAACAGAAGTAAAGTTAAGAACGTCGACGTGTTATTTTCGACCTGTTCAAATTATTAATGAAAGGCAGAAGGAACCGTTATGTACACGCAGCCCTTTGTGCGTTTTACGCGGATTCAACCGGTGGCCCGCGGAATACCGCGTCGATTATGCGCCGTTGTCTGACAGGCGCAATTAAAAATTATCGATGCCGGGTGCAGGCGCTTGCAGCTTTGTCAACAGCGTTGATGAATTCAACGGAACCGTGTACTGACCCCCACGGGTAAACACAAAGAGCCGTGCAATGAAAGCGTGGAAACTGCGACAGAGGTGAAACTACCCGCCAAGAAAGAGAGAGACCGAGCGACAGACGGTTTCTAATGGCAGACAGAGAGAGGCAAGGAGCCAGCGCAGGGGCCAGGAACGAGAACGCAGACGAACAGAGAGAGAGAGAGAGGGATAATTGTCCGCAGTGTCTTCTCATTTACATTCTATTCCAGGCGGCTGGGCGAAATCTCAGTTACACTTTTGTGCGAGGATAGGGCGAGGTTATTATTTAAATAACCTTTACTTTCAAAAGGCAAACGAAGGGAGGACCTTCTCGACTTACTCGTTACGGGCCAGGAAAGGGACTCTCTGTCTCTCCGGTGCGTGTGAGATGTGGAGGAGAGCTAGCGGAATATGCTAGCCAAGGATGAAAGTACCGCGAAGCCTGCGGAATTATTCAGGGAACATGATCCTGGCTCGCTTCTAGACTCAGACTTGTAGGTCTGGATGCGGCTGCGGTGGACCAAGTTTCCTGTTTGTCGCCATTAGAAGTTGATCTATCGACGAGCTAATTCTACAGATAAAAAATTAAGTGGTTGTTCCAGCGGGAAAAACAGAGTTTGAGAGGTTTGCGCAATTCGAGCTGCTAGGAGTTTGAGTTCGGCGTGATAATGTCTTTCTTCACGATCACGGGCAGGTCGTGCGAAGTTCAGTTAGAAAGCAATTAAAGTTTGCATTCTTCTTGTGGAACTGATTTATTGAATTGGTATGTCTCCTAGAATTTGATTTTTCGCGCAGTGTCTTGTGCGAGTGATCGAATGCCGAAGATAGCTAGAAATAAATATCAGATTGATGATGAAAAACTTTACCATAATTTTTTAAGAGAACGATTGCGATTTATGTCGTTAGTAGGATACGGTGCAATAAGAAGAAAATTGTTTATCTTTCGACCTTGAAATACAGAGTCAAGGTTAATATCTACACTGGTAAAATAAACGTCCACGACGGCCATCGACGTACCTCAGCATCTTGCGCTCTCGAAGAACTTGCCAGACATTTCTGGCCCCCAGGGCGATCCTTATTTCCAAAGCCTAGCCTCCAGAAAGTCAGCGACCGGTCCCCGACCAGCCACCGCAGAGAATTAAAAATCTAAAGCCGAGGTCCTGCGGCTCGATAGCTACCAGGAGAGTCTTAGCCACCCCAGGAGTCCTCGAGGAGCTATATCGCTAGTTCCTCGGAGCTTTGTGACGGCTGGATGTCCTCGGTAACCTTGCTAGTCCTCTTCTCACCGGCTTCCGTAGCTTTCGAAAAGCTTCGGTGGCTCTTGAGAGTCGGCTTGCGTCCTTGATCGCTGTTTACCGGGCACGAAGGGTCTCAGGGAGACCCTGGGGGTATTCGTAATCCCTGGAAGATCCTCCGAAATCAATGTATCGTCCTGATGAGGGACATTACACCGCGAGTATAGCGTCCGACGATGTCACAGCGTCGAAACAAATTCCCAAAAATTCAAACAGCTCGTCAATTAATAAAATTAAAGTCATTGATTAACATCGTCGAGGTAACCGGTTATTGCTCCGGATAAAAGTCCGACCGCCAACAGGTCGCAACGACGTGACAAAATATCCCACTCTAGAATTCAGCATACTCAATGAGGAATATTACAGAGGAACGTACGCGGCTGATATGTGTAGGTACATGTGTAGACAGCTTTGTATTATGTATACCTCGTCGCGCTCGCGCCCACGCTCGCCGGGCCAAGCATATGTGCACACTTTCGTGTCCATGAGCAGAACGTGTGCGCGGACTCGAGCCGTAATATATACTCGGGCTGTGTGTCTGTGTGAGTGTGTAGACGTTCCCAGTATACGTGTGGCGTGCACGGTGGCGCGCGGCTTCGTGGAGAGAGTGCAAGCAATTTTACGGACAACACACCCTCTCAGCGGTCGCAGGAGCCCCGAGTAACCGTGCTAGGGTCGAGGAGGGTAAAAAGCTGCAAAACCATCCCCCGTGGAACGCACTTACCCAATCCTACCTCCACTCAGCCGTGTGCATCCCGCACTCCTGTTAAATATGTTGCTCCACGCGAGCTGCCAGCGACGATCAAAAGTGCCGTCGCGCTCGCTTGCGTGCCACTTATTGTGGAGACAGGCTTTTTCGAGCGCTTCCAAGCCGATCCCGGGCTGCTCTCTCTCTCTCCCTCTTTCTGTTTGCCGCCACTGAATTCGGTAGAATGCCACGACGGCTCGCCAAATGGTCCACGCCACGTTCGCAAAGATTTTTTTTACCCCGGGACACCGCTGACTCCTCGCGATACCTTATCGTATATTTTAGCGACGTTGTTAGCTGGCGACCAAGAGAGCGCTCAACAACCGCATGATTCGTGTTTCTCCAACAGATTTCTTGCTCGAGGTTTTATTAGCTTGCTCTGGGAGTTTTATTTTCATAAACTTGACTACTAAGATGAATATGAATTTTTTTATATTTTATTATAATTATTGCTCAAGTGCCCATTCTCTCCGACCTGTAGAGGCCACGTTTCGCTACACCCTGTACATACACAGAGGTTCGCGACCCCTTTGCAACGTCTTCCCTCCGATACTCTGCGTCGCGTCCAAAATAAACTGACCGTGCAGAGATTTTCACGTCCAGCCGGGCTCGAATTGGGAAACGTCGGGCGAACCAGCATGTCTCGTGGGCAGGGATCGGGTGGAAGAGAAACACAGAAGGGGAAGGGAACACCTCCTGGGAGGTCCGTTTTCTTCGAGATCCTCTCGACGAGAGAGCACCCGGCTCCGGTCCATTCACCTTCGACCAACGGCCGCCGACTTTTATCCACCGGCTCGTCCGATTCGCGAACAGTGCGAGGAGCACCGCTCAGCCACGCGTGTGTTTCCACGTTCTGTTTATTTATTTTGTCGCGGCCTCGCTCGATTTTTTTGCTCGTCCACCGCGCTCGCGTCTAAACATTTCGCCGGCCGTGATTTATTGCGTTTGCCGAAGCTTTTATGCGCCGCACTATCGCGCGGCCGCGCCGTGTTGACCCGGAGAACTTGGTCTCGATATTAGCTCCGTTTCGTAACTCTTCTGGAGCTGTTTGCTGTCTCTATTCTGTTCCTAATGCTACAACTCCAGACAATATTTTTCCTTATATTTTTTGTACATATGTAGATGTTATTAAACTCATATTCCTGCTGTATTGTTTTAGTTGACATAGTTAAAATTCATCAAAAATCTCAGAAGTTCTCGTTTTTTAGAGGCTTATACCCCGGCACTGGAGGCAGATGGAGAGATGTAATTTCGTACACTTGTTAAATTCTATCATGTCCCAATATTGACAAAACATTAATCTTCCAACATTAGTAGGTTCCGAGATATAGGACCTCAAAAATCGCTAAATTTGTCATTGACTGACAGATCATCAAAACCTTTTGGGTACTTCCCATTGACCTACAAGCTTGAAATTTGGGGTTACCCTGGGTTGGTCGACAACTCATTTGACCGACTGTTTTCATTGACGATTTGACCGTGTTAGTGTCAGCCAAACCGTGTCGATGATTTGACCGTGTAGATGAAAACATAGTGTCGACGCAAGTTACTGTCGGTCCAATCGTTGATAAAAACAGTGTCGGTCAAATGAGTTGTCGACCAACCCAGGGTAACCCTGAAATTTGGTACATAGGTCCACCATAACAAACACTCAATGGAATAATTATCAAAGTTTGAAATGTTACACCTTAAAGGGGTTGTATTGAAAAAAAAAACATTACGAAATAGATACGTAGGATAGAACATAGCAGCATAATATACATAAGTATACGTTCTATTAGCTTCGAAGTCGCAACAAATACTGATGAAAAAAACAATCGCTCTAACGTAGATAAAAAAGACTGCCCTGAGCATCGTCTATAGCGGTGGGGGGAAAACGTATCCGAGCGTCACCGGCAGAGTGTTAATCTTCGATACATTGAATTTGGATTTTGTCTTGCAGATTAGAAAATGATTTTTTTTCTTTGATACCTACTTGACAATTGATGAAATTTCAACAAAAATTGATGAAATCCCAACAAAAACAGCCTGTAAACATGAACCAAGTTCCTATGGCCTCTTTCAATGCTGAAAAAAGCGTTTGTAAAAATTAGTTTAAAAGAACGCTATTTAATTTTTAAAGAGTTACATGGAGGGCTAAATTATTCAAACTTGACCTCTACCTAACACATGGCTATTGGTTTAAAAAGTAACGGCCAAGTTTGAATAATTTAGCCCTCCATGTAACTCTTAAAAAATTAAATAACGTTCTTTTAAACTAATTTTCACAAACGCTTTTTTCAGTATTGCAAGAGGTATTTCTAAGCTAACGAACTTGGCCGTATTCTGTTTGATCTCACAACTTTTTACGGCCATAGGAACTTGGCTTCTGTTTACAGGATGTTTTTGTTGGGATTTCTTCTACCAAGCAGAAAAATTGTTCTAGCAGAGCCGAAATATTCGCAGTCTAGTCGTATCTACTATCCACAGACACGTAACAATCACTCGACAACAACAATAACAATTATTCATGGACAGTCGAACACGAATCCGTACATTTCTAAAATGTTACATTTAAAACAGTATCCAGCCAACGCAACAATCCCCACCGAAAACAGTATAGCAGCATTACAAACCGTCCCAAGTGCATAAAAGCGCGACTCGTCGCGGCAGACAATGCGGAAAGCGTGGAGGGCATTTATTCTGTATTTTCCTAACATTCTGTTTGTCGCGTTGCACACACTCGAACGAAAAGAGATAAAAAGTGCTTGAAGCAGATCATCGTCCGTCCGCGCGCGCGGCTTTCATGCTGAGGAGACATCGGGCGCGACAATAAAATCGTTAAGAGTACAATGGCCATTGAGTGACGCGAAGGATAGAATGCACTCTCGATTATTCGAGCGTAGCAATGGGGAAAAAAAGAGAGGGAAGAGCGAACCGAGAAAAAAACCCCGGGAATTCGTCTAAAGGAAAAAATGCGAATGCTTTTATGTAGGTGGCCGTATTTACCGCTCGCAATTCTCCGCGAAAGTGTCGCAATTTTTAATACGCTTTTCCCGAACGACCGAGCAGGGTCGAAATCGCAACTGCGCGTTCGCGGATGTGCTTCGCGGGAGAGTGATTTGCGTCGAGCCGGTGGGATGACACGCGAATCATACATTAGGGTTGGGAGTTTATATGTAAAGAGGGAAGGACGCGGATCGATGCTGTGTGTTGCCGCACGCCGCCGGAATGGAGTCGTCGACTCCGCATCGAGAGCGAAACTCGAAACTGCGACGCGAGTTCCTCGAACTACACATACTTGCTCGAGCGTTTAATTAATTAGCGGTTTTCAGATAACGCGACATTTTTACCGACAATATTTCCGGATTGAGCTAATCCTTTGTGGACGAGGACTTTCTTCAATTTATTTTTCGATGGGTCGAATGCGTCCATCGTTTCTGTGAAACAACATTTTAAGTCAGTCTCATAATTGATGGCACACGCTCGAACCCGAAATAACTTTTTTATAAATACACAGACTTCGGTGTTTCTGCCAAGCTAGTACAATTGCTCGTATATTATTGTAACAACAGTTTGAACAGCGAGGAAAAGTTTGCCACTTACAACAAAGTTTCACCGTTACAGACATTTTTATTAATTCGTAATTCACGCGAATGGTACCGCGAATTTATCGCCGCGAAACATCCGGCTGTCGCCCTGTGAATATTCGCGTTGGTCCGTGGCATCCTTTACGCTGTTCGCCGGAAAGTTAGCACTCATTATCGCTGATAATGAGATCCACGCAACGGGTCGGAGGAACCCTTCGAGGGAGGAAATGGGGTGGAGCTTGGGAAATGAAACTTTTCCACGCGTGGGGTCGCAAGGTGCGCCTAAAATTGGTGTGCAGTGTACACGAGATAATTATACGGTTTTTGGATAATTATGTCGTGTATAAAGAGAGCGAAACATAATTTGCGAATTCCAGCTGTGTGTGGACATAAATAAATCTAATAATGAATAATATCCCGTTAGGACCGTAAAAAATGTGGTCGTATCGTAGGACTCTTGCCAATTTAAAGCTTTGGAAAAATTGCAAAGATAAAAGTTAAAACCAAGAATCATTATAAAAATTTATTAGATCCACAATGAATCATGATCGCGAATTATTTGCAGGACAAGCGAGACGTTGGCAAAAAATTAGGTCGGCAATGTTATTTCAAACGATTGAAGGTTCGAGAGCGAAAGACCGCGAGAGCTCGGCGCGCCGCTTGTCAAACGAAATTACGGAACTTTAATTTGCAGTATACTTCCTTTCTGCCGGGACTCTTTCGCGAATATTTTTCGCCCCGCGGGAAATTCATATCGGAAAAGACATTAGAGCCGGAGTCGCTTTGAGATTCTGGGTCAACGAAAGCGCTAATTAACATGCAAATTGTACGTATTAATCTTGTAAGGTTTCGTTTCCGGCCGTCAGGGAGAACCTTTAGCAGGAGCTCCAGTAATCAAAACGCGGCGACGATTACGCGTCACCAGGCCGAATGCAAATATGCAATTCGCGGAAACGCGACCTGCCGCGATTTTCCTCGTTCGATTTGACAGTTCCACCGAACGACGCGAAGAAGCTCCGTAGATTGGGTATTCGAGCCATCGCGTTTTTATCGATCGTTTTATTAACCCTTGTCCGCTCCGTTCGACCAATTCCGCTGGAAACAGATATTTCATTACCGACATTCCTACGGAGGGGACTTTCAAATCAGTTCGGTGGATTTGTGTCTCGGAACGTGTACATCGACAATAATAAAAAATGTTTCCCAAATCAATTGTATATTTTACCTTGGATCTTATAAAACGGGTGTGAAGATGAATTCCAATTAGGTTATGGATTTTTAAGTATTTCATCGCACGGTGAGATTGGACAAATACAAGACAACGTATGCAGACATTCAGACGGACCACTTTGGCTGAGGAAAATTACTCTGTGGAGCTCTGTCAAATATTTCAAGGTCATTAAAATCAGCGAGATGGCTCCCGGATTCATTTCAACGCGAGAGGAGAGCTGGCGGACGCGTTTTCACAGTTGGCCGTTTACCGAAATGATTTTCGCGCGCAAACGAAACGCATTAGCGGGCCCGGCCGCGGTCGTCCGGGATTTTTTCAAAGGAGAATAACCGCGGTTGATTCTATTTACGAGATTTCCGGCGCGCGCCGCCGCGCGGTCGCGTCGTTCGTTGTAATGAACGCGAATTACCCGCGCGTACGAATATTTTTATAACAGCGACGCGGCCGGCCGGAATAAAGATATATAGAGGGGGCGGCCGGGCCGCGCGCGAGGCTCTCGTTTGAATAATGGAGAAGCAAAACCTCGTAACTTTGGCCAATGTTATCTCTCAAAGCTTTGTCCCGCGGCTGCACCTCATCCAAACTCATTTTCATAATTGCGTGCCATGCATACCCCCCTTTTTCGGAGTCCTATTTCTGCCGCTTTTTCCTACCCTCTCCACCTAGACGCCTCAATCCCCCTCCTACGCACCCCTCGGGACCCGCTCATTTTTCAGGGACACCGCCGACGCCGCCGCGACGTTGAAACATTTTTAATCACTTTAAACTCCACTCCGACGGACGTTAATCGCGAGCGTTATGGGAAACGTTGATCGCCCAGCGAGGATCTCCTCGTCCGCTTTGAGACCCCGTGGGGGATCACCGTAAGACGCGTACTGGATGAAAGTAATATTCATACACTCGTTAGAATATGTTTTATAAAATCACCTTGGGAGTTGTTTAACACGTCGAACGCCGAGTATCAACAATTAATGTAATTTATGTACATTTTTCATTTTGTAATTGTTGAAGTCACAAAGATGCATTCATTATAAATTATTATTCAAGCACATATTATTACAAAAATTACGAGGAGTCTCAATAAATTCTGTGTTGTGATTTTTGTAAAACAAAACGTATTTTGTGCTGGGTTAGTGTTAATGGAACTGAAACTAGAGTGTACTCTCACAACCCAAGGCCATTGACATCATTAAGGTATCCCATTGTGCGCAATACATTTTTGGGGCATGATTGTTGCGTATCGAGGCATTCCGCCGCAACATTATTTCGTGTAATAATAATGATATTCATATACTCGTTAGAGTATGTTTTATAAAATCACCTTGGGAGTTGTTTAAGATGTCGAACGCCGAATATCAACAATTAATGTAATTTATGTACATTTTTCATTTTGTAATTGTTGAAATTACAGAGATGCATCCATTATAAATTGTTATCCAAGCACATATTATTACAAAAATTACAAGGAGTCTCAATAAATTCTGTGTTGTGATTTTTGTAAAACAAAACGTGTTTTGTGTAGGGTTAGTGTTAATGGAACTGAAACTAGAGTGTACTCTCACATCCCAAGGCCATTGAAATCATTAAGGTATCCCATTGTGCGCAATACATTTTTGGGGCATGATTGTTGCGTATCGAGGCATTCCGCTGCCACATTATTTCGCGTAATAATAATGATGATAAGTATTGGTCACGGTAAACCAACTCCTGTTTACTTTTGTTTAAATCCGCTTCCACTGTTGCACGAGCACGCTGGTGTTACGGGGGTGTTTACCTGTATCTCATTACGTTTGTGTGGATAATTAATGCTCGAATTTATACTCACGCATATACAGTACTCCATAGACTGACGAGGGTCTTCAGCAGTAACTAATAATCATGGTTTGTTGCATGCTTTCGGTTAACCCTGCCACCGCTGCGCTGATAATGAGAAACAAAGAACGGTCTGTTAATGACTCTTGTGTCTCTCTCCAATTTCCACAGATTTGTAAAAAACATTTCCATTGCAATAACACTGAAATTCTCGTCCACTGACAACGATTAAAGATGTCTCGTTTTTCCGTGAAGTTTTATGGATTTACTTACAAAGAAATAAACTTAAAAACATTTTTAATCATCTGGAGAATCTCTACTAAAAATTGCAAGGCAAGCTTGGCATTGGGTGCATCTTGCGCCATCGCCAATTAAGTGCCCAGAAAACGTCCGCCGCGGATAATGGTGCCTAACGAATTCGAATTCATCGGACGCACGAAGAAATAAACACGAGTTCCCCCCTGCGTCTGCAGTCCGTGTCGAGGGGAGCCGGAGATTTTTAATCGAGTTTCGTGACATCAAAGTGCTCCTGTCAGCGTTCCATCTCTGTCCCTCGAGCGCCCCTCGGCTGCCTACAAAACCGACACCGTCGGACTCGTTTTCATGGTTCGGTCGTACCGTCGTTCATCAGCTCGTTCGGCGCTGGAAATTAATCGTCGCTTCTGAAAATAAGAGAGAGGTCCCCGAAAAAATCCGTGCGCGCCACCGCGAAAGAAACTCGACACTGTTCACTATTTATGAACCCGCGCGCCGCCAGTCAAACCTAATTCGAATGAAAGATGAAGTGCCGCCGCGGAGAGATTGAGAATCCGGAATGTGGGGGGACTGGGTTTCTCGGCGAACGAAAACATTCAAACGTGTCGCTCAATGCAGACGAGAATCGCTTGCGAACGATGACGACCGATGCTTATTTGCGGCCTGAAAAAATGGGAAATTCCATTATCGTTCAATTTCTTTCCCTATCGTTTCTCTGCGATGAAAACCTAATCTGCTTTTTCAGTCTTAAATATGTTTAATCTTTTATAAACTTGTGTCAAACCATTTTTAATTACTATTTTCACATTCAGTGCTTTTATGCAGTTCCATATTGCCCGCGCTAACCGTACCTTGAAAATTGATATTCTTTTAAATCACGTTCGCAATTTCGCGAAGATGGGAGAGCGGTTTCGCGACAGATTCGCGGTCGGATTTGTGCGGAGACGGGCGACGGAATAAATCGGCGAGCTTTCCCGCACGTCGTTTCCATTCGCGGTAAGATTTCCGTGCGCGGAAATCGGTCCGCGGTCCGTAGCCGGCATTTTAATTCCGCCGCGGGTGACGTAGGGCCGTTGTAAATCCATTTAGGCTGGTCGAAAAATTCACGGGGCGGGTATCGAGCGTGTCTTCGGCCGATAGAATGACTCGCGTCCATGAAATTTTATTGCTACAATATTTCAAGCGGGGGTGGGTAGGGGGAGGATGGAGGACGCGGTACATCGTAATACAGCGGCGCGCGGAAACTACCGTTGCCGCAGCGGTCGGTGCCGCCATTGTGGCCGGTTCGCAATCAGTAAAGTGCCATACACCGCTATTGAAACTGCTGCTAATGAAAATTCCTGGGGACGCAAATAAAACTGACTGGTATTCAGGTATTCCAATAATTAATGAAATAAAAACTGCACGCGCTCGGCAGCCGGCGCGCGTGATCTCGGCTCGTCGAATCCTGTGCGGATCGCGCGCGTCACAGGGAAAAAAGGAGCCAGCGGGAAATAAAAAGATACAGGACGGAAACAGGGCTCGAATTTTTACGTCGAACTGTTTGGTTCCGGGGGACAGTTGCAACGAGCCCCGGCCAAAAGAAAAGTTGGAACAGTGATGTTCGTTTCGGAGACAATCGCGGCGACGGATACCCGGGTGCGTTCGTCCCTAATTAAAACGGGAAACCTATCCGCGATGCGTTCTGCTTTTACGTCATTAGACAGTCGAGGTAAAAATCGAAACGATGCGTGCGAATCGCGCAGTCTGTCCTCCGCGGTGAAGCCTCCAGCGAATAGACTGGTCGATAGGTAGTCGAAGAATTTAATTTTATATGGAGCAGTAATGCAGTGTGAAAGCATTTCAAGATTTATGGAAAAGAGTCCAATAACATTAAGGATAGTGCTTCATTAGTAAAATAAAATCTAGTCTCGGAACGATCGATTACACATCGAAGGATGTCTAGTCTAATCGATCGGAGTGCATCAATTATTGCAACCTGTGCCGAAAATGGCTCACTTCTTGCTTTCACACGTTTTTAAACCAAACTTATTCACTCTATAGCAGCGTGGTATAACGGTTCGTCCAGCATCCACAGATACCAGCAACGCCGCCTAAAACTCTTCACAGTGAATAGATCCCGAGTAAAGAAAAAGCTACACGAACCCGAGGGTAGTTTTTCCTTCCATTGCATCGGCGAGAGGAGAGTTAGCGCGCGACCCCTTAAAAGACCGGATGCGAAATAAACCTAGTTTTGATTTCAATCGGAGCCGGTGCCCGGGCGAATCTGCGGCCATCGCGATGCTCCAGATTTCGCAGCCGGGGGAAAAATGGAGTAACGAAATTAGAGAGTCGCCTCGTCAGGGAACGGACTCCATTGAATCAACGGATCCTCTTTCCTTCGCTCCTCGCCTTCGACCCTCGGGGTCCTCTTCGCGAACTTCTTCTCCACCGTTCCTTCCGGTCAGCCAGCAATCTAGGAATATCTATGATTCAGCGCCACTTGTCCCCTAGCGTCTGCTATCCCCGACGGACGACCGCTCTTCAAGCTGTCCCCGATCACAAAGCGGTCTCTGTTCTTAGGAAATAATGTTTTTCGCCGCGGCGGAGCGCGATGGTGATGTCGCGTCCCGTCCAAGCAGCTCTCGAGCTGTTAATACCTTGCAGATGCCAGATACCAGAAGGAACGAGTGCGCTCGATGGGAGCCGAGCTGTTTTGTTCGAAAACCTCCGTCTAACAGGTGTCGAGTGATTTGACGTAGAGCTTCCAGCCAGCAACTTCCGAGATTTGGATCGCGGGAATAGACCTCGTTACGACGACAGTCAGCTGTTAACGATAAGCTCGTCGTGCAGAGAGATGCTTGGTCCCGTAGTTTCTGGATAGTGGAACCAGGTGCCGCGAGGGGATTTCGTAATTAGTTGAATCCTCATTTATGATTGAAATATATCGCTGAGTTTTCTAGCTGTGTTCAACATTTTTACCAGGTCCAGTACACTTCTGAGAATATCCTTCGAACTAGGTCCACGTCTATGAAAAACTTGTACAATCCGTAAAAAGTTCCACAAATTAGCAGGATTATTTTGATGTCGGTATTAAAAGCTTTCTTGAGCCTGTTATCAAACGCAGTAGATGATTCCAGGGAATTAAAGAGCGTCGGATAGCAAAAGTTTAATGGGAACATCAACGGGTACGTTCGACGATCCTCCAGCAGAGATCGTGTTTCATACTTTCGATCGCATTCGGGGCTTTCCACATTCCGAGGGATCGTGTGTAATCCGGGGGCCCCGATACTGAAGCAATTCGCGAAATATTAATTGCCTTGTCCACGTAGATAGGACGGGAATTGTATTTCTATCTGTTGGAAACTCGAACGGCGGCGGATCCTTGATCGCGATCAAAACCTTGAACGAAGATTGACGTTCCGCCGGGTCGGACGTGGGAAATTGCTGAAATTTTTCGTCCCCGAGCGACAGGTTTATCATGGATCCTTGTAACCGTGTGGCCGATTCCTGGCTTTCGAAGATTTCAACGGTGTTCCTCCGAAGGCGGAAGCTCGGCTACGTGAATTTTAATTCCGCGGAAGTTCGAACGGGGTCAGTGGCGAAACTCGGCGAATTAGTTCGTCACGAACGTTCGATAAGTTCGCCCGTATTTAAAGACTGCTCCCTCTTCGACTTCCAATATCCGGCAGACCGGCGAAAAATTAGTCATAACGTCCGCAGTGGACCGTTTTAAAGCGATATACCTTCCGTTCCAACTTCCCGGACCGACAGAAATGTTAATTCCCTCGATCGATGGTACATATATACCCTTTTTATTATTCAGACTCTGTTTATTACTGGGAAGCAAGCGTGCATAAAAATACAAGTTTGTAATACTTTTATTTTCGCCATGAAGAATCTTTCTGATAATACGAGGATATTTTCCTTCACTTTAACTACTTCACTAGTTACAGTACTTGTAATGATTCCATACATTAATGTAACTGACTATAATTTAGACAAAAGCCAAAGAACAGAATATTTAAAAGATAAATACGAAAGTAACGCATGAAAAATCGCGTAAACTAACGACTGATCCAAGTATTAGCATCCCAAGGTAGGTTTTCTGACAGTAATAGCATACATTAGTTCGCCTGTGCGTTGAATCCTCCTTTATTCACATCGCGGCCTGTTCCTCGCGTTCTTCACAGCCTTCGGCCCCGTCCATTATTCAAAACTACGTCTATGACACACCGTACAACGAAATACTTGGTTCGCAAGTGCTTTAATAAAGTCACGGGTGCGCCGGCAGAGTCCTCGAAGCGGTTCGGAGCAGTTCGCCGTGGCTATTCGGCCGCTTTTAAAATTTGCTCCCGTAACAAACGGCCGAGTTACACTCGTCGAAACAGAGAAGCCCCCGGCCACAGCTTTGAAACGTTAGAACGATCCTTCAGCGAGATTTGATTTACAAAGTATCCGACGGGAAACAAAGTTACGCCGTAACACCGCCGCCAGGTGCGTTAATCCCTCTGATTAGAGGAGCCGGGTTTTGAAGAGCCCGCCGAAAATCTAACGAGCCTCGAGTTTCAGCGAGCTCGCAAAGACAGCGCAATTTGTGCCTCAAGGGCGGCATTACTGGTCAATTACTGATCAATTGCCCTGACTCTAGCCTCTCGAACGTCGGTATAGTTGTCGGACCAAGATGGCGGCGTAGAGAACAGTCATACAGGGGAATAAATGAGCTCCAGTGACGTCACTAGTAAAAATTGGCGATGTTCAAACCGATGTAACCTTGTGCAAAAAAAATCGTAGGATGATCTACTTAGGTTCATTTCGAAGCGCGAACTCCGAACTATTATAGCACTGACTTTGCTTTTTTCGAAAAAATGTTTGCATCTCGTAGTGGATGGAAAAGTAAAGATGCGGACGTTGAAAAATTTTATTCACATTTGAAATGAAAATGGGTTTGGAGTTTCCTCTTTGGAACGAGCTCTTCAAAATTGATGTGCGATTTTTTGTCGGAATTTTATTGTATTTCCGGCTATTTTCTAGATTCTAGACTCTCCACGCCGATTCCCCATGAAGGTTTCGCCGGACGTCCCCAGCAATTTCCTCTCGCGCGACATCGAAACTCGATTTTTTCCTCGGTTTGTTTTCCGCGATGCGGCGTGGCACCGCGCCGGGAATTAAAACGTCATTGTTCCGGCCGGGATTTTTCCTGTCGGCGTTCGCTTATCTCGAATTCTGCGTGGATAGATTCAGCGCGTGCCCCCAGAACGAGACTCGTTAATACGAATTGTCTACGCGTGAAGCGATAGCGTCAGGTGGCAAGAGATGGTGGCCCGGCCGCCACCGAAGTAGCCGAGTCAGTGACGGTGATTTATAACGCGGCCGGGCAAGTTTGGCAGCAGTGGTCTGTTGTAGTCAGCATGACGGTGATTCCAAGTCACGGCGAGACCCTTTCCCAGAGTTAATAAGCAGCAAATGTAGCTGGTTCGCCGAGTTTAGGGCATTCCGCTAGGAATGATGCCAGAGGGTTTCTCGGTCGAGGGTCAAGAGAGGTTTGTCTTGCTTTGATTGTTCTCCGACACGGAAGAAAGACGAGCTCTATCCTGTTGAATGTTACGAACTGATAAAAAATAATATTCGATTAACCCATTGATTTAAAGCCACGTCTCAGAGACGTCATGGATTTCAAATGTCCAGCTTGGTTATATTTATCTTTCCATTATAAACTGACATAGCTTCTGACAGCAGCTGAACGATTTTACATTAATTTTTAATGTAATTTAAAACCATTGCATTTAGTGTGTCAAGCAAAATTAAATGGCACGTTTTAGTCAGGAACATCAGAATTAAATCGCAATAAGGTGGAAGGTTATGGATGATATCAGAAATAATTCTTTGAGGATTATGGGTTTCTTACTTTTGGAAAAATTATTTCTAATTTTTATTTTGCATAGAGATCCGCTAGTGATAAAATCCACTAGTCAATTCCTACATCAAGAAATCGTATTAAATAATTAGGTTGCAATTAGATACATTAAACGCAACTTCATGCATTACATTTAGCTTAGATTATCTTGCGATGTAGGCAAGAGAATTAATAATTCAGACATCCTGTTGAATATGAATACTAGTCACTACTTGGATATAATTAGGCACATTAACTGTGTCTTCATGCAGTATATTCTGCTTACATAATCTTGAGATGTACGCAAGAGACTTGATTATTGACTCATCCTGTTGAATACGAATACTAGTGAGTAATTGCCGAAATCTATTTTGAATTAATTCCAAACAATGCATGCTAACTTTTGTCTTCATCATCCCTGCCGACAACCGCAAAATGGAAATGTTCTCTTTGTTGCAATATTCCGGTTTGTGTTTCCTCTCTGCAACACATATATTAGCATGCTTCGCAGATTTCAAAAAGACTTGCATTTGCTGTTGAGGTTTTCTTGAGAGATCTTCTCCTGGTTTCCAAAGTGCTTCTGGCTGCATTTCATGCTTGCATAAAATTGTACAAGGTGAACCAAATTTTGTAAAACACTTAAGAAAACGTAATAAATCACTTCGCTAAGATTTGTGGAAAGAAGAGGAATATGTTTAATTGTTCCAACAGTCTCGTTACGCGTTGTTAATTTTCCAATCATGTCGCTTGCAATTTAATATTTTTGGTGCGAAATACATGAAAACATTAATTCTGAAGACATCTAGGATTACGTGGCATTTCCATTTTTGGTAACAAGCAGCGCATTGTCAATCAAAATCGCAAACATGCAACTCGATGTTCTCAAAATCCGCTTCCAAGATAAAACCGTTGGTATAAAGTTGCCGTCGGAGCGGAAAAATTCCAGAAAATTGCAAGCGATTCCGAAGCGATTCGGTAGCTCGCCTTCAATTATTCTTTCCGCTTTACGTTCGCTTTATTCTGGACGCAACGGAAATCGCGTGCTTTCCAGCGACAGAACCCGAGGGTAGGGGGTGGCGAATTTTCGTTAAAGATCGCGGCAACAATGAGCCGGTTCGAGAGATCGGGTCGACCCAGTTTCGAATCGCGCAGGTTTTACGGTCGAATCTAACGCGAGATGCTTTTCAATCACCTGGAGCTCCCGGAAAAACTTTCGACCGGTGCGCGAGCAGATTATTTTTTTCGAGGCCGCCGCCGAATAAGGTCGCGGCTGCCGAAGGAGCTAAACTGTTTGCGAGATTATACGAACGGGACTTCCGGGGGACGCTTCGGATCCCGCTAATCCGGTTTCATTCGATTCGCAATCGGATTTCAGCTCGTTTCGAGAGCCACCTCGAGCGCGGATCGAACTAATGTCGCCGGGGAAATCCTTTCCCGTGACCAACCGGGAAAAAAAACGATCTGCTGCTATCTCTGTCGCGGACAAGTTTGCGGGAAAAACCGGGCCAACCCGGCTTCGAAGCCGATAGGATGACGATTCAACTGCGAGCGACGACGGGTTGCCGATTTATGTACAGAGCTTTTTCGAAAGCCTCCACTATCTCTTTTTTCCCCGCTTCTGCGTGTCGATCTTTTTGGTGAAATTTTCACCGGCGACTTTGATATTTGGGACTTCGTTGACATCTGAAAGGAGCTAGCACACAGATACAGAAGCTTGCAATTATAAAAATGTATATTATGATCGGTCCCAGATTTTTTATTTCACAATTATCGAAATTGTAAAGTTGTTTTCATGATCAATAATTAAATAAATATATTTAGACCACATAAAATTCAAATAAATTTAATCTTGTTATTTTTGCTAGGCAACATGTAGCGGCTACTTGTTAAGCTCTGTAGGTTTAGTGTAAAAGGAGGGGGGGTTTCAAAAGTATAGTTTCCAAAACTATGCCCAGCGTGCGGCTAATTCCCAAATGGCTTGGTGGTCGTTCCGACGAGAAAAACGGCAGGAGTGGACATTCACGACAAGATAGAAGGTCAGTTGCTTCTGTCATCTCTCACGCAGCCCCTAATTAGACGGTCGAAAACGACTCTTCGAGAAGCAATTTCACGCGAGTGGAATGAACGACCGATGGGTCGGAGAGACGTAACGGAGCGGAGATGGAGGAAAAGTGATGGAGGGAGAGAGAGGCTAGCAAAGGGAGGTAGAGGAACGCACAGCTGTGCAAAAGCGAGAGGTCGTTCAACGGCAATCACCGGGGCGTAGACTGGTCCCTCCCACGGGACCAGAGTGTCCAGTCTGTCATTCATTCAAATTAATCTCCTGAATGTTTCAACGGGCGTCGTGCGCGTCGTAAAACTCGCCGGTTTATAGGCGGTAGAGGCGGACAACAAAACGCTGCGACAAATTCGGGTTAATAAGTCGTATATACGCCGTTTAACGAGGTCACGTGTCCTTCGATTCCGCTCGGCTCTACTGAACCCTTTTCGCGAACCTCCTAATTGGCGAGACGCGCTCTCATTGATCGATACTACTCTCGTTTCCCGGCGCAGTTCTCTATTTTCGGAATAACACCGTATCGTTCCACGCAAATGCGAATTTAATTAGTGCCCGTGAATCGCTCAACCCGATTTTTGCAATATTACTTTGGAAACGAGTATGCAGATCATGTTACAATATGCTGCGTTACGCGAACTCCCGCGATCGAACGATCTAATTAAAAGGAGCATCTTTTGCCTCGAAATGTATTTTCTATCTCGTGCTGCTTGAACGCTGCGAACATATTTTTATGCATTTGTGACAAAAATGAGTAGACCCAATTTGAAACAGTAAAATGATTAGAAGAATGTAAGATATAGTATTTTCAGCACGACAAAATTTTAACAATGTAACAAATACATATTTTATTAGCTCCTGTATCTGCTGAAGGATGCTCTTTCTTCGTTTAACAATTCCAACGCCTATTCAATGTTAAAGTGAAAAAACTAGGTATTCTGTTGGAAATTTCATTTTCGAGTGTCGTTTTATACAGTCGTTGCTCGTTGTAAAAATGAAATTACAAATGCACAAAGTTTCACAAAGAGAGGAAAAATATATTTCATTATACTCGAACAAAATGCGGCCCCTTTGACTCAGATTTCGCATCGACCAATCTGCGCATTTACAAACCACATCCAGTGACCGCAATTTTCCAAATTGTCACGCAACAGAGTAATCGATTCGGACGCAGCTGCTAAAATTCTAGTCGATGAGTAGCAAGCGATTGTTAGCTAAAAGGAAAAAGGAAATGTGTTCCACGCAATTAAATACCGATGGTAACAATTACCGTTGATGCAGCTGCACGAGGTGGAGAGTGAGAGGGGCCAGAAATTACAGGACGCGAGACCGGAAGGAGCCCGAATTCGGAACGTCGTCGCAAAGTTTTCTCGGAGGAGCATCTAATTTCGAGAAATCACAGGGAAGTAGTGCCGACTTTCGAACCTCCGGGCAGGTGCTTCTGTAATTTGTGTCAACCGCTTATTAGATTCTGAACGGGATTACTGTAATCGGCCCCGGGAATTTCCGGCTCTGCGGCGAGAAACTTTCGGTCCCGGAATTTTTCCAACGTTTGAGCGTGCCGCGCTCGCGCGAGTCATCCCGAAATTGTTACCTTCCAATTCCGGGCGGACAGGTATATGTCCCCACTCGTTCCGCCGGCGCGCTGACTTCGATATTCTCGAAAATAAAATGAAAAATACCTCCGGGGCGTCTATTTCCTGGTTCATCGAGGAATCGCGACCTGGATATCATTGGGATCTTGACAAATCTACGACCCATCCTTTTTAATGCGACCCTCCGGTCAAATCTTCCGTATCTTCCAATCGTAAAATCTCAGGAATGATGTCTGCAGGTTAATGATCCAGAGAAATTATTTCATATACCATAAAAACTTGATGAGAACGCGAGGGAAAAGCGTTATTCTACAAATATGATTTTTTAAAATGGAAACCATGGTTTTAATGGATTTCGAGAAATGATTACACAAATTTCTACGATATCCATTAGTTCATCCATCTATTTATAATTGGATTCACTATCTCGCCATTTATGCACTCTTTTCGAGAGTCATGTTCTTTTATTGATGTTTCTTGTGTTTTTTAAGAAACTTCTTTTTATCCTTTATCATTCATTTTCATTTTAGAACATACAATTTTACAAAGACTTTTTTCGGGAACATTGTATTGAGAAAATAGCATAAAATTTACAGGCAACGAAAAATTGAGGGGAAACTTTTTTGTTATCTTAAAGAGCGTGCTAATGGAATTTAAAAAGATTTTCCCGAACAGTTCTCTGAGCATAATTAAGATGGTTCTGCATCCTTTAAAATCCACTGAAGCCGCAGAACGGTAATAACGAAAGTTGATTTCGCCGGAGCAGCGCTCGCCCGCCCTGAAAATCCGAATTTCGCCGAAACCCCGCTGAACAATAATTAACTTTGGGAATCTGCACCCTTAAACGACACTTGACGTGGCCAGCCAGACAGTTCCATCGAAGCACGAGCACACGTTGGGCTAGCAAATCACCAAAACGGAAGTAATGGCGGGTGTCCGGTGGAATCGCGGCGAGTCGTCGAGATGTCCGCGGGGCTGCAGCAGTCGCATGTAATTACTAAACCGAATTATTCGCTAGCGAGGAGGTAGGGTCGGTTTAATTAGGCCACCGATCTGCCGCAGATCTTCGGTGGGACGAGATCCACATGTAGGACAATAAGAGTCGTGGACGAACCGGTATCGGTGTGTTTTCGTGGACGAACGAGTGAACGAGGACCGGCGGCGGCGTCAAGTGCCTCGAAGTTCGAGAGAAAGAGATAGAGAGAAAGAGAGGGAGAGTTGGACGGGGTAATGGAGGGTGGCCGGCTGGAGTAGACCCAGGGATCATTTTCATTAAGACCCGGTCAATTAGATGTGCTTCGAATGGCGTCCGGTCTCGGGTAAACTTGGACAGAGCTTGCCGCGATACCTCGAACGCGATGGTCCGATAGAGCCCTGGACAAAAGGGGAGGGAAAGACGTTAGCTCGAAGAGATTCGCGGGTGGCAGAGGGTGCAGGGTGGGAGAGCGAACAGACCACTCCTACGGCCTCGACACGAGAAGCCCGCCATAACCTCGCCACTAGTAATTGAACGCAAGTGGTTGAAAGTACTTCTTGGCTCCCGGAAACATCTCCTCCTCGGCCACCACTACTCACAGCTTTCTTCCTTCTTCTTTTTCTTCTCTCTCTCTCCTCTGCTTCTTCTTCTTCTTCTCCCATCTTCTTCCTTTGGGTTTCTTCACCAGTTTGCTTTCCACCCTGCACACGGTCTTTCGCGACTACAAGCTTCTTCTTCCTTTTAACAGCCTTCCGTCACCACACCGTTACGCGGTCGTCCAAGTCTCTCTGTACACCGACAGACCACCGCGCAGATCACCGAGTGTTTACGTGTAATCTGAAAGGGATTGAAATTACTCTTCCTCTTTGGATGGGACCGTGGGGCACTGCGGTTAATTTGGAGCAGGAAAAGTCTCTGCGAAAGACGTCAGTCTATTCGGAGTTGACGATAGTCAAGAGCTGTACTGAAAAGTATACAGACGCGTTTTTTTTCGTAACTACTCATGTTTTGTAAATGTTCATGTTTTGAGTGAAAGTAGACACAGTTGAGAATGGGATTTTATGAAGCATCCAGAAATATCATCCAGAAAATTTCTTTATAAATGCATAAAAATCAGCGGTCCAGCGATGAGTCTTCTTCATCTTCGTCATCTTCATGCAAAATAAAAATGTTGTGCATCGATTTTAAGCTACAGGTGCCAAATAAAACGTTCCTTCTTCTTTCACTAGTTTTAGCATGTTGAAAATAATACACAGGTGGCTCTAGACTCTCTTAAAATCCGCGGTCTAGTGATGAGTACATCAAAAAACGAGATTCGGTGGATTCCTCTAGTCGCAGAGGATTCTTGCGCGAATTCGCGGATCAGGACCAAGCAACCGCGACCTATGCAGGAACGATCGAGCAAGGGAAACGACATGTTTTACGGTCATTTACGTCTGCAGCTTCTCGTTTCTTTTTACGATTCTAGGCCGAACTGGTTCCCTTATCGTTCCAGCGTATGCATACGCTCGTTCCCATCTTGTTCCGCTGGAATTCCCTTAACACGACGCTTAAGCGATCGTGAAAACAACTTGCGAGACAAACGACACTCTTGGATTATGATCGCGAAAAAATTTCTGACATTTCTGCGGAAAGAAATTGTCAAATTCAATGAAAGCCCTCGTACACGTTTTTCGATGTTCACCAACGGTAACAAAAATGTTTGGAACAGAGTTTCCTGTCGTCGCAAAATATGTCGAATATGTCGAACATACTTCTGTGTATGTTCTCGCGTACAGCAGAGCTTCAATATTTGCTGTCCACGAATATTGATACTATTTTGTTTATTCAAACAATGGCCGGCACAGTTTCTAATGAACGAAGTTGTTAGAAAATGTTTGCTTCTGTTCGTTCAATTATTTTGCTAATAGTAGGAATGAAACGATGCGGGAATGAGTTGCTTAGAGCTATCCATTGCTGTTTCGTTTTTAATTAGTTTTGATCTCAATTAAACATTAGAAATTGCCTATTGAACTGAATGGGATGCTCACGACCTATTTATAAATTTTAATTCAATATTTTCCTCTGAAATGGGTCAGCGAATTTTATCTTGCTTTCTGGAAATAGAATATAATGGCAATTTTATTCCTGGCTCGTTATAGTAATTTAAAAAAACAGTGATTCAGTATCTTCGGTATCAGTATCCGTCAACATTAGTAACAGACGAACAATCAAGCAAAGTATTGTACCCAGGCTACCGAGAATCATGCAACCACCCTCGACACGCCTAATCTCAGCGATCATACGTCCAGAAGTCACGCAGCGGACGCATCGCCACGAAGCCATCGAATCAAGGGCCTCAGCATCAACGATAACAAACATCGCGACTCGCAGGCGAAAACAGCGGACGGTATCAAGTCGAATTACATCAAACCGCCCCAAACACGTTTCCTCTCTCACGACAATTGCAGCTTATCAAAGGGCGAGGACAATTATCGGTTATCTCGGTGGCTCCGGCGTAATCTGCATTTGTTCGGAGAAAGGAGTGTCCGAACGAAACAGCCACCTTCTGAAGAACCTCCCCATTGCGTTTTATGCGTTGATTTCACCCTTCACATTACACGAATTCAAGTTCTCGCAGTTACGCTCCACATCGCAATTTCGTTTCCACGGCGTTAATAGACTCCATTCAAAACGTACACCGAGGAACTTATTAATAAAAATTGTTTGCATCATTTGCTAGGAATTGGAGAATAATTAAAAAATGTCTAACAATAAATTTAATAATAAATTTGTTAATTTATATTACAATTTAAAATTTCCTCTCAATTTCAAATGATAAAGATTTAATATTACAATGTAAATTAGTAAATTTATTATATAATGTTAAAGAAAGAATTAGAATGTTTAGTTTTGTAGCAGATTCTTGTTCCGTATACTCCATTTATGTTTACAACTAACGTTGTAATAAATCTCTTCTGAGATTTCATCTTTCTATTGCTTGAAATTGCATTTGCAAATAATTTTAATGAGCTGTAGCAGACACGTTGATATTGTTAAATGTTTTATTTTGAGTAACGCCACAATGAAGATGCAATTTAATTTTTCCACTTGAAGGACAGGTTTGGTGTCGGACAAAGATGGCGATCATCCGACTAAAGGTCAGGGGTTGCGAGGTGTCTGCACTATTTCGTCTCTCCCCTGTCTGTCCCAGGGGGTGTTTTCTCGCGACAATAAGTGCTCGCGTATCTCCGACAGCTCTCGAGCGATCCAGCCTCGTTCATTACGCTCGGTTTGTTTATCTTTCCATCTGTCCGAGCCGGTGATCCCTTAATAATCCTCGAGCAGCCCATTCACCGAGTCCTCTCCCTCGAAAACCGAGCCCCGAAATTCGCTATTGGCTCGCTCGGTGAACGGTTCATGAACGTTCCTCGCATAGCCAGACCCGCTTTCGAGGACATCCTGATCGAGTTATCGAGCTCCGTCGTCGTCGTCGTCGTTCTCGTCGTCGTTGTCGTTCACGAGGCCGCGTTCACCCCCGAAGAAAGGAAGACACCGCGGATAGGGTGGAAAAGGGTTGAAGGAGAAGAACGGGTGCTGGGATCGAGGCGAGAGACGCGACAAAGTTGGCTCTGAAATCCAATTAATTCATCCTCTGTCGTAGACAATACGGTCGCCATCTTGATTTGGAAATCTAATTTAGCCGCTCTTTATTTATGATAACGCCCGCCACTTATTGTACCCACGCTGCAGTCCTTCGACAAAAGGATTGAATCGGGTGGGGGCAAAGGGAACCGTCACATTCAGCTTACCACGAGAGCCGGGGTGAAAATCGGGTTTTGAATTATGCTAGAACTCGGTAGGATTGCCAGACCTTTAGGGATAATCTTTGGAATGGATCTAGATTTTTTGGAAATTCTAGTTTGATACATAAACTTCTTCTTCTGTGTATTCGGAAATAAATTGTCTCTGACGCGGTAATATTTTATTCTGAGTTGTAGATTATTAATTAATCGTTTGCACTCGAAGCTATTTCCACTCCAGAACCAAGTAATTTCTTCTGGCCCAAATTATATCCATTCTACACGATTTATGCAATACTTAAGTTTATTGCAATTTCTTCAATAGAAGCAAATTTAGTAATGTAAAGAATAGTATAGGTCCACCATGCCAGAAACGTGGCCCGCAACCAGTGCGCTGCCGGTCGCTTAATTGGACGATGGTTTATGAAATTTTATGGCTGAGTTATTCGGTTCCCGGCCGATTAACGCCGCCCCGGAAGATTAATATTTACGCGACCATTGCTCCTCCACGTTCCTGCGTCTGCCGCCACCTTGTCGGCTGCGTTAATCAATTTCCCGCGCACACCACGGTCCATCCACTTATCTGTTAAGGAACGAACACTGGCTCGCCATTAAAGAGATTTGTCGCCAATAAAGCACGCGCAACGTCCGGCTCCGTATCTTATTGCCTAGCTTTTCGGCCCCGTCGCGGAATCGACCCCGAAATTACTCGGGATCGGAGATTAGATTATATTAAGGGCGACGACGCCGATTACTATGACTGCAAGCTGCCAGGCGTTCTATTCTGTACTAATTAAAGCAGAAATTTCTTTTTCTGATAGAAAAATGAATTTTTACACATATCATTCTCTAGAATATCTATTATAATTACAAAATTAAATTTAAGATTAAAACGGTCTCAAGGATGCACACAATTGTTCCGGTAAAATCAGATTTAGATTCGACTATCATTTTTCACATACATTATAATAGTCAGAGCAACCCTCTAAACTTGAAAATATAATTTCTTTACGCGAACAAAATTTCTCAAATAAATTCGATGAATTAATGAAGAATGAAAAAGTCGGCGCTGCGCAATATCATAAAAATCCGCAAAAATAGCTAATGTAAAGTCCCAGGGCGATAGGAACGCAATTAAAAATGGAGGCCGGAAGCCGCGATTCAGAAAGTTCTTCGAGATTCGAATCCGGTGCTGCGGATTAAGTTCCAAGCGAAACTTCCCGATGATTATCTGTTGCTTTAACCGCGGTGGACGGGTCTCTGCGGCCCCCGATGGTTTTGATGTTACCGCGATACTCGCGAGGCCACCGCTCGATCCAGATTAGCACGTGGAAACTCCGGCTCATTACTGAAATACTGAGAGATACCCTGGGCAAGGTCGTTTGGGCCGAGGCGGACCGGGGCAGGTTTTGAACGGACTGAAGCGAGCAAAACGTTGCCAGCGTAGGGGCGCGAAGAGGATTCGACAGGGTGAGGGTTCGCCGAGGGTAGCTTAGGGGTGGCGGAAGATCAAACCGCGACGAAACGGTAAAGCTAAAGGCCGCCCGAGCCTCGTGTATGCATTACCGCAAGGTAGATAGAAGAAATACGAAGGGGAGGATGAAGAAGCCGGTCACTGAGTGATTCCAAGTGGTTCTAGGTCTACTTTGCTACACTCCACTCTGCCTCTTCTCCGTCTACTCCCTTCCCAAACGCCTTCTGACAACCTTGCCCTCTACGCTTGCCTCGCTTTCACCCGAGTGGCGAGATTGGTTTGCGACGTGCGTGGCTTCGCTTTCTATTCGACGTTATTTTCACGAGCTGATGCGTGGATTGATTGCAGTGTTGACAACTGAATGGGTAAAGTTACAAAGGATTTTTATGCATTTATGGTATCTGCATATTTTTCAAAGGAAATTCATTTGTTCAACTCCTTACGCGAGAATTCTCCTCATAAAAAGAGCTCGAACCTTTCTCGAAGGTCGGGGAACGCAAAATTCTTTGGCACGTTGTTTCGACGATATCGACGAGTTGGACGATCTTTCTCGAATCGAAAGGGACCCTCTCGGTGGCCTTTTCCACTCCCTTTGTGCGCCGGCATCGAATACCTCCTCTGTGGGATTCCCCGCGAGCCCTTGACACGGCCGGGCGAGGAATGCTCGCCTCTAATCCGCGATCCTTCCACTCGTCGAGTCCCCTGGCCACGAATCATCAATGCGTCGTAATTTTCGCGAGTGACTCCGCTGATTCTTGAAACGTTAATCTGCCGTGGCTAGGGGACCGTCACTCGAACCCCGGGGAGAGAGAGAGTGACTCGAGGCCTCGCGAGAAGGAAGGGTTGAGCAGAGAGAAGGGAGGATTGCGTTTACCGCGTCTGCCAAGATAGGGGCTGCATAATCCTCTTGATGAGCTGCCTTCCACGAGAGCACCCGAGCTTTGTACCCACTTCTCGAATGTATTTAGCCCGAGGGATCCCATCTTGGGGTCTAGCGACCGTGTCTAGCGGCCCACAAAACAATTTGGTTTCGAGGCTCGAGCTTCGATCCTGCGATCCAAGGCTCCTTTTATTTCTTTACAGCCTGTAAACGATCAAAGAACCAGTCGCTGCGGCGGTGTCTCGAAAATTGATATGCTGGAGTTCTTCTTACATGCTCTTAATGGTCCTTGGCACATAGGCTGTTGATCTTTATACATTTATATTTATAAACGAGATTTTCGTTTAGTAAAATGAATTCTTCTCGTACTGTAATTTTTCTGATGAGAATGTTTCTACTAATGAACCCTGTGTGTAATTTCCATTTGATTTTGATTACAATTTTTCTAGAATCGCATAAAATAAATAGAAACAGTTTACGACACAAGCATCTACATTACGTCCATTATTCTTATCGTACGATGCAAAAGTAAAGCCGAAACGACTTGTTAATTGTTCTTGATAAGCTCTCTTGACTTCCGAAGCAGAAGAAAAATAATTCGCGGCAAGGATCTACGGCAGGAATCAGTTTCATTATTCTTATCGTTAATCAGTCGAGTAAAAATGATGACAAGTGGTTAGGTACTCCACAGTGGAAGATCCGCGTCACGTTTAATATTCTTACTGAAACCCGTAAATGACCTTGTTGCGTGTCCTGGAACCCTCCACCATAGTAACCATTTGTACGTGTCGTCGAACATACCGAAAACCACGGCCTGCTTCCGACCCAGATAATTCGTTTCTAGATTCGAACATAATGACCTGATAACGAAAGTATGCCGTCTAGCAAACAAGTTCTCTCTCTCTCTCTCTCTCTCTCTCTTTCTCTCGGCGTTTTCCATACTTTTATCGCAGAGATGCCACCACCACTTTTCCTACAAAAGTATTCGCTGAAAGATATCTGGCTACGCTTTTAGTTTAACCTCTGCTATCAACCACCACTTTCAACTGTCCGCTTAAGTATTCTCTTTCGAAGTAAACGTCCCATAAAATTTTTAGCACAATGCGCGCCCTCGTGGGAGTGAAAAATTGTCTGCGAACTCCTGATGCCCTGGCACGATTAATTCAGAGTACTATAGTTGCCTCACCGATTAATAATGTCGACATACATTGTCATAGTAGGACCAGTAAATAGTAAATACAGATTTTCTTTTTTGAGAAAATTGAGTCGAGAATTCAATCTTCATTTTCGTGGGAAAGCATAATTTTCCAGAGACCTGACATCAGTGACATAATAGCTCTTCAGTCCAACAATCAAAAAATTGTAACCAGACTTAAGACAATCTTCCAAGAAATTAAATTCAGCAGAATTTTCTTTGATAACAAATTCTCTAAGGAATTTTTTACGAATATTTATTTCATTTGGAGTTTTTTAAGAAATCGAATTCCATTTTCTGTGATCATTTTTGTAGGTAAAATGTAACGAGATTTGTATTAAAGTCGACTTTGAAAAAATGGGCTAATTAATTCGATTTGTCCGTACGCGACGGCGGGAGTAACAAATAAAAGTTTAGCGTCAAACGGTAGTCGAATTGAATATCCGCGCACAACTTCCCGGACAAGGGGCTCACGAGACCGTATGACAAACGACCCGAAGTTGAAGTTCAAGTTTCGCATGAGCTACCGAATGCGCGGCTCTCGTGATAGCGCCGCGGCAAGGTAAATTACGCCGGGAGACGGCTTGTTTAGCGTGCAACGAAATTGTAAATGCTAATATCGAATGATCGTATATCGTCTCGAAGGTTGTTCAACCAGCGATCGCGTGACCGTCACGCTCGTGTGTTGCGTCACCCGCAGAGTAATCATCCCCCGAACTTCGCTTCTTTTCCCCTAAGAGCCCGAGCAAACCACCGAGGCTTTCGGTGCAATTAAATGATTATCGGGAACGTCTATATAATTCTCAAGAATGAAATTATAAATTCTGTTCCTCTAGAATAAATGCTGAAAACATTTTTTACGAAAATTCTTCTTTCTTTAAAAAATGATGCTGTCCGCAACACAGTCAAGAAAATTGTCATGCATTTAAAATTTCTATGAAACTAAAAAATTAAAATTTGCATGGAGGCTGGTGCAGTAAGAAAAATGTTATTTTACTCGTAATGCTTCATTCTTAAAAACGTGCACTCGCAGAAAAATCCATGGAGAAGGAAGAATATGAATGATGCAGTCGGCGTGCTCGAGAAATTAAAGATGTAGGACTATTATAGTCGTATGAAATTCAAGACGCTTATGAAAGTCAAAAAACTGTGACTGAAAGTAGTCGTAGGTCGTCGAAAAAAAATGTCGCCAGTCCGTATACGTTCTTTCCTCGCTGTTTCTTTTAACATGTCAAAGGAATAAGAAATGCTGGCAAAGTGGTGGAGGTGCATCAAGACGAGGTAGTAGATTTCGACGGTGAAAATTCTTACTTCTTGCGCGCATGAATTAATGGCGAGGGGTGTATGTCCTGTACGTTTCCAGCTCGGCTGAAAATATCTCCCGACGATATTCACTTAGCGTCCCGTAAACCGCTTACCTCGCAGGGTAATCAAATACACCCCTTCTACCGTGGAGAAATCTTAATAAATTCTACAATCGTCCCAGGAGCAATCTCCGCCACTAGCTCGCTCCGTTCTCGCGTGCAGGAGGACATTAAACGCGAACGCTAAACGTTCCCCGTTGTTTCAAGGATCACGCGACAGACCCCTATCCGTTGGTCTCGTCCTGCGAACGGATTCCCAGGACCTGTTCCAATGCACCCGCCAGATTACCCCATGCAACCGAATATCTACTGTTCGCGTAGTAAGGGTAATGACCCGTGCATTTGCGATCCGGATTTTTAATGAACTTAATCAAATGCCTTCCCAATTCCTTTAAACTGGGGAACAGGTCTCTTGTACTGTGCAACACCATTTAATTTTCCATTCTTTTTATCCACTTTTATATTCAGTAATTACACTCCCTATTTAATGTTTAAAATATTCTTTTGTTCGATCCAATCAGCCACAACCAAGATAATAATTATACTTCCCATTTCAAGAGATTATCCGTCGAAGATTATGATTTAAAATTAAAAAGGAGGATCGCATGAGTATAATACTCCACCAAAACAACTCCACAACCACGCCAGCAAAATAGCAATCGAGCATAGTAAGAGGAGAACGCGTAACAGACGCTCGTGTCGAGCTCTCGGGGTAGAATTAATTCCGTGCAAAATAAATCGGCATTGGCGCAAAGGGTGCTGTTTATCATCGGTCCGCGAATGATTATCGATGCCGTCTGCGAATTTAGCCGTTCGTGCCTCGGGAAGAAAGCATCAAAGGCTTTACGAGTATTTATTAAAGCCGCGACGTTTTTTTCGTCGCGTTTGTACACGGCTCCGGGGGAAAATAAATTATTTCCCGCGCGCCGTCGTCGTCGTCGGCGTCCTCTCCTCCTCGTCGCCGGCGTCGTCGTCACCGTATCGGCGAGGGGCGAACGTTTCAGCTTGAAACGAGCTCCGTTCTTTTTTTTTTGCGAAGTAACCGTATTAATCTGATTTCGCTGTTTTTATGTTTCAGGTACGTAATTCCCCTTGCGAGCCACTTTGCTATTCGCTGGGAGCCGCGGGGGTGCAATGCCGGACGAGGTAAAGCTTACGGTTACTTTTTGTCACTGCTGGGATTTTAATATTATCATTTTTAATTGAAGAAATTCATTATTGCACGCTGCCCTTTGCACGCGTACATCAGATCAAAAAATATTTGTAGCCGCAACTGGTTTCTTTTTTATACACAGCGTGACGAACAAAGTCGTTTGAATAAATGTTTACAAAGGACCATCGCCTCCGATGAGTGCCCAGTAGGCAAGCCGCCATTTTGCATACTCTCGCTCATACATCCGAGTTCCTCAATTGTTCAGTCGGGAACTGGCGCGCTAATCCATTGTATTTAGCAACTAGCCTATAAATAGTTTACATCATTGTAACATAAGCCGTCCTGAAGCTTTTCACATGAGTTCCCAACAGTTGCGCAAACACGGCCCGGCTATCTTTACCCCACAATTATCACTTCCTGAATCCATAAATTTCGAAAAATTCCCGGCCGTTTAACTTCCACGAAAATACACAACGCTATCGGCTCCTCAAACAATAGAACTTCTAAATATTCATAAACTAACAACTGGCCCCTGTTGGAAGTCCCGATAGCGAGACACAAGCTGGCCCTGTTGTAATCTCGATAACAGGATCAACGAACGGTGAACTTAGAGGCTGTCCGACTAGAAACCGTCTATTGTTTAGCTTGTTGATAAAACAAAGCAAATGTTTTACAAAAATGTACATAGCATGTCGCATAAATGTTTCCTTTTGTCACGAATGAAAATTAGAACTTCTTTCCTAAATACAAATGAAGCAAGAAACTGAACCTTGTTGATTCCCTCAAAAATACATCAATTTTTCGAGAGTTCACGTATGCGAGAGATGTGCACAGATTTTCATGAAAATTCCCATTTCCAGAAGAATCTCTTCTGCAACCAAGAAATGCTATCTGGCCAAAATAAAATGAAGATACTATCGATTTTGGTTGACCTAGGAGTTTTCCTGCGCATTACGAATTTGCACAGGCTAAAAAATGCATAAAAATCCGCAGTCTGCTAATCAGCAAAGTCGGCGCAAGCGGATTGGGTAAGTTCTTCCCCGTAATTTCGGGAAAACTATGTCAAGCCTTGCGAACTTTGAAGAGCTAGTGATGACTAATGGCGACACGAGTCTCTGTCTCTCTCTCTCTCTCTCTGTCGCTCGTTCCCCGAACAAACACAACAATGGGAATTCACATCAGACAATTTTGAATCTCGGAATTTGAACAGCAAGAGAAAATAAATGCAGATACCAGGCACAATTCCTCTTAGTCCTATGTAGGTCGTCGGCGTTATCTCCGGCCGGGAAACCATTATTATTTCCTTTCTCGTTTATTATACGCGTCATTGTTATATCCACAGCAGCCTCCTTATCGCGACAGCTGGATGCCCCGTCAGGGTTAAGCCATCTATCTTGAAATCTCCGACCCCGGATCGTGTTGCTTATATTTTTTTCTCCCCCCTCGGACAAGGGTGGTTTCTGTAACCCGATAGTTTCGGGACGATCCTTGTAGACGACCTGCAGCTTGCAATTATTCGATTTGTCACGGAAGGTAGCGTCCCTTCGTGAACATCGACCCCGTTGTCGCTCGATTGATGCAGGATTAAAATAAAGAAGGGGAACAAGACTATTCGCTTGAACTTTTTCGCGCCGTTTGAGAACCCACTTGGGTTACGTGATCGTTTAACGTTACAACGGTGTCTTAACCCACGGAGGACCGGTTCAGTTCGAGTTAACTGTGGCGTCCTAAAAGTTCCACTGATTTCGGAGACAATAACATAGCGGGCTGGGTTAAAAAATAAAAAATGACCAAATTCAGTGATGGTAGTGATTCTTGCTCACCTAAAATCCATTTGGACCGTCCAGTATCCAAGGTGATTTCTCCGAAAAATTCACATATACGTTCGTTCATACACCTCTTCGAAAAAATTGTTGCCTTGATTGGCAACCATTTTTTTTCATTGTAGCCCGCGAACGAAAATATTTGCCTGTCCAATGACGCAACTATTTTTGCACATCGTTTCGAGTATGGCGCTCGTATCGGGGCCAGTTCAAGCGGAAAAAACAAAACTCGAGCCGGGAAACAAGGTCACCGTCGCGGTATGAAAGGGGTGACGAGGATCGACGAGCGTTCCATTTGCGATTTAGTTCCGGCACCCCAGTACTCGCGTTTCATTCGAGTTTCCCGGGGCTCGTCGTGCTCTGTGCTCACTTCGACGCTAGTTTAAATTTATTCGCGGTCTTGCTCGTTTTACGCCTAATTATAAATATTAGATTTGCCCGAGCATTTTAAAGGCACGTCGCCGAGAGAGAGATAGGAGAGAGAGAGAGAGAACTTTGTCCATAATTAATTCTGTTAGCCATCGGCGAGGCCATTGTGGCCGCACAAATTCCCCGTCTACGTTTGATTAAATGAAGGAGAAGAATTTTATATGTCCCGGGTAATTATCCGTGCAGATACCGCTCGTTCAAACACAAAGATCGCTACGGAATGAAAACGTGCCGGAGAGGAGCAATCTCTCTGATGACTGTATTGAGGAAAGAAGACCAATTTTCACAGACATTTTACAGTTTATAATAACAATGATTTTTGGAACATTCTTATATCTTAATAGCTTGTCTTAAATTGATTTTGAGTTAAAGAAGAAAATATTCTCAACAAATTGAAAACGAAGCCGGGATGCAGCAATCGATCTCTGTAAAGCACATTCCACTCAGACACCTTTCGTCTGTGAATTAGATTCTCGAAAGTGTTTCACTCGACGAAACCAGCATCGCTCTCTTATTTCCCGTTCGCGGCGATCCGCTCTCCATTTTCTCGAATAATTTTCCCGGTCCGCCGGTATCTCTCTCCATTCTTAATTCATAAGCCGAAAACAATTTGCAGACCGTGTTTCGAACCCGTGCAACTTGTCCGGCGAACTGCATCCTCCGGACTCCATTAACGGGCGTTCCGTTATCGCGCGGAGGCGGATTTATCAGCTCGTCGGATCGCCGATAAAGATCCCCGAGAATTTTTCAAAGGACACGAACCCGCTCGTAGGAGATTTACCTTTGACCAGAACATGAAAGGAATTAAAGCTAATAAATTTTCGGGCGCGGCCCGAGAGGTTGGTTCCCCTCCTCTGTGTTCGATCCCCACGCGATTCCACGGAGTGTATCCAGGAGACGGCGATAATATACGATCCAGCAGAGCGCGCGAATCGAAAATAAGCGAAAGAGATTCTCCGCGAAAAATTTCTCTCTCTCTTTCCCCCGGGTTTCTCTCGCGACGCGAACGCGCCCTTTGATCTGGGCTCTCCCTGCGAATTTCATTCCCTTCGCCGTGGCAAAGCCACCCCATCTTCCCGCTTAATTCTTCTTTTTCCTATCGGTGACACGGCCCTGCACCGTAATAAGCGATCCTGCGTTCTGAAAGAGCACCCTCCAGTTTTTACTACAAGATACAAGCTTGTCGAAATAAATTCGCAATTTTTCGGCCAGTCAAACAAAATGTCGGTAAGCCAAGTATAAACGAAGCAATTCTATGCAAGCCATCAATCGTTGAACAAGTGGGAAAGTAACTATAAGAGAAGATACATTCTTCTTCAGTTTCGACTGTATTATCACAGTCAATGCAGTGCCGTAACGAGGGCGTGGCGAAAGAGGCGCCCGCCACGGGCGCAACTGGGTTTGGGGCGCAAAACAAAGAATACCGACACGGTTGAGGGTCGCTTGGACGCTTTTCAAATCTTGCAAAAAAATTACGAACTCTCATTACAAAACACGTATCCAAATCTGGACATAGAATTAAGGATTTTTATAACAATGCCTGTAACAACAGCTTCCTGCAAACGTTCGTTTAGCAAATTAAAAATTGTAAAATCGTACCCTCGTTCTTGAAAAAGATGTTGCCAAAATATTAAATTATGACGATATAATAGATGTGTTTGCAAATGATAAAACGAGAAAAATTACTTTATAAAATATGCTGAACTGTTTTATGTTTGTATTATATTATTTTATTTTATTATACCTATGTTTTGTATTTCTTTTATTTTGTCGTCATTGAATACGAATAAAAGTTTGTTCTTATTTAGGTTATAGATTATTTATTCATACAAATACCTTGACAAATACATTATTGTATACAGGGTGTCCCAAAATTCCTGCACATTTGAGGCCATTTGAAGTGACATTTTCCTTTGCAAAAATGGCCGCCGCGGTTTTGTTTAGGAGTTATTAACGAAAAACACGGACCAATTAGAGCACGATCTAGACGCGAGTTGACACAGTCGGCCCGGCGCACAGTGGGCCAGATCGGCGCGCTAGCTGTTCACACGTATTTCACCATTATTTCAAAACATAAAGACCACATTAAATATATCGTCGGATTCGTCTTGGCATCAGCTATAATATTATTGAATAAAAAATATATAGTTATAAATAAATAATGAAGGTAAACGCCATTTTTTATTAAAAAAAAGAAATTATTGAAATTTTTTGTATTGAGATTTGTAGAAGACTGAGTACTGATTACTTTTTGTAGGAAACACTTTTTTGTTACATCACCGGAAATGTCTGTAAACTCGTGTGAATAATGAATAATATTTGAAAACTGGTTATTCGGGCATTCAAACAAGAGTAATTCATAATTATTGAATGAATGAAGTTTATTATATTTAATGAAATAACAAAAATGTGTTATTACTGTCTTATTTAAAAAATTACAAAAATTCAAACAAGATTAAGTATTATATTTTACAAAGTTCCTGACTATATTCGATTGATCATACGGATTTTCTGCTTATAACTCTGTTTATCTATGAATAAACAAAAATTTATACTATAATTCCTCTTAACAAAGGTAAAATACAGGTCTTTATGGAAAAACTGCTCTGATGCTATACTACGATGCTGTTACTATAATCTCTCAAATACAAATGATTCAACTGTGAGCTAGTAATAAGTTCGAATGTTTATCAATGGTCGTATAATCTAAAAAATTCATAAGATAGGTCTGGGTTAGGTCTTTACACTCTTAAGAGCTGCTGAGTGGTCGTCAATGCGTCTCGCGCAACGCGACTCGCCGCTGAATTGCGTGTCACGCGGCGCTTTAAACCATCATAATTTCCAAGTTTGGATCGATTTGGATGTGAAATTTGCAGGATCTTTAAGAGGAGACGTTGCTGAAAATGTTCTACTTTGTTAGATCGCGACACTCTGTAACACTTTTCACTTATTCATTGTCAAAGGTGAAAAACATTGACGGTATTCCTTAGTTGACAAAGTATTTTTTTTTATAACAAATTATGAACATTAATGTTTAGTTCCTGGTGCGTTCCCAACATAGATATACATTCTTCATAAAAAAAAAATTGGGCACTTAATCTTTAGTAGGTTTTCCAGGACATCGTTATGAAGAAAAGGAATTTTTTCGGTGATAAATCGTATCTGGAAAAGTTTGATCTTTGAACGCTTATTGTAACGAGAGTTTTTAATAACTTTAATTAATATTATCGTTTTCGAATGTAATGGACATTTAAGAATCACTGTGCATTGGTTAAAAATCGATATGAGGACTTTCATTTTTTAGCTCATGAACAGCTAGCGCGTCGATCTGGCCCACGGTGCGGCGCGGCGCGCCAACTGTTTATTGGCAGTGCAGGAATTTTGGGACACCCTGTATACAGGCAACTTATTTTGATGAGGTTAATAGTATTTAATATATTACATTTAGTAAAATTTAACTTGTCACATAAAAATTTTTATTTTTTTGTCATTGGATTACGGGGAGGCGCAAGTTAGACACTTGCCACAGGCGCTTCATACCCTCGTTACGGCACTGTCTGTGTGTACTTGTGCACGCAATATCGAAAATACTACCGACTACACGTAACCACGATTGCTCGGAAAGGACAAGGTAGCCCGAACAGCATCCGCTCGATGACAGGTCCCTTCGCGACGCACCCAAACATGCCGGGGATGATCCTCCCTGAATGCAACTCGGTATCATCCTCTGAAGGGTCCTGGGCGTCCTCGGAATCTCCATAATCTCCGGGCCTTCGTCATCCTTCTGGCATCGTCTCTGAACGCAACACAATGTCCCCTAGATCCCTCTCTTTCCCGTTTTCGGAGAAACCCCTTGGAGAGGCGAAAAAAAGTCGCGTCAATCAAAGCGTTACTGTTGCAGGGAACGTCGTTTGTTCCGCGAGATACAGTCCAGAGCGAGCATAATTGCGAATAAATGTTTCACCCTCTTGCTCACGCCTCCGACTGTGAATCGAGAGAAAGCGATCCTGACAATGAGTACTTCTCCAGTCTGCTTGCATTCTGCAGATTCGAAGCAGTGCACTGAATGTACTGACGCGAACAATTGATTTTTGCATGTGAAGAACTCTGTTCGAATGTCTGGACTTATTAAAATCATAAGGGAATGAAATTTCAAATAAAATTGAAATAAAACATTTCTATTCTGCTGTCTACTAATTGCGAATAAATAGGACCCTGCCGCACCCTCTGGCTCCCGTGGAACACCTCTAACAGCGAATCAAGAGAAAGCAAGCGAGAGAAAGAGACAGAACGAAAGAACTACGGTGAACGAAGGGATCGGAGGGGTTTAAAAAGCCAGCCGCCGACGAGATTCGCGACCGATCCTCGGACGGGATAGAATGAAATAATTCTCGCTGTCAGTCGAGTTCGAAAGCGACGCGCCCAACCACCGTGTTCCACCCCTATTTCACCCCCGAGTTCGACCGGCGCGTTTCGTATATTCGCTTGTCGCGGGGGTGGGAGCGGCTCGCGACTCGTTCGCCGGATAATTCCGCGGAAATTAAATGCCAGAAAAGAGATGGAAATTACGTCTAGATCTGTTGGCCGGTTTTCGCTCGTTTTTTCCTTCGGCGCGGCGGCGGCAGATCCACGCGATCGCACGGTTCTCGCACAGCTCTCGCAAATTCCATAAGTTCGCGGGGGGTGGTTCGTCCCTTTTCAAGGGACACGGTAGAGAGCCGATCGCCGCGGGATCCACGACGAGAATTCCACGTGGCTCTGCCTATTAGCGCGTGGAAATTGCTTCTTTACTCGGGCCCGCTTCGCCGATGATTAATTCTTATAGGATATTGGCTCGCCTGCTTTTACAGTGGACGCACGTTTTTCGCTCGGCCGTTGGAAAATGAATAATAAGCCCGCCTTCCTCTTCCGCAGGATCGATGGCGATCCACGGACAGAGGAATTGTTGTAGAGTCACGCGCGACCCTGGCCACCCGGCAAATCTGTTGCGGATCGGTTCCGAACACGTTCCCACGGACAAAATGCCGGGATTTATGCAAACGCGCGTACGACTTCGTAAATGCTCGTGGCTACCTGCTTTCCCTCGAGCTGGGATGTATTCTTCTCCTCAGGCTTCGTGAGAGTTTCACGTCTTTTTAGGTTGCCGAGGAAAACGCGGGATACAGCTCAATATTTTATAAGTGCTTTCGTCGCCAGGTGCAGGAACAGTTACGCTTTAACACAAAACCTACCACCGCCGCACAGAGAGGTATTTGGCCGATCTAGCTGGCCAAAAGTCCATTTCCCAAACTTACCCCAGGTAAAAAATGACAGTCTATTGGGAAAGCCTGGTAGTCCCACTGAAAAACCCCATTGTTTATTGGTCCTCACCGTACGAGTTAATTGCAATGGTTAGTCGGCAATCATACGTTGTCTCGAGTGTCCGTTTAGAACTGTTTGTAGTGCGAAAGAAGTATTCTCAGAGTTCGTGACATTTTTAAGTTGTGTACTGAAAATCAATACTTGACTATAGATTCGGTAATAGCAGGTAATAACCTTTATTTTTATAGATAAATTGTAAGTCATTGCTTGTTAATTACATGTATTATTAATGGTTAAAAACGTGACCTTACTTTTACATTTTTTACTGAAATGCATTTACATTCGATGTATTTTGTCATACTGTACGGTTCGATAGGGTTTTCTTGTTTTATAGTAGTGAAAGTATACCGTATGTGCTTTCTAAAAAATATTAATTTACGCACCACCTCGGACCAACTTTTTATTTATAAGTATTTAAAGTACAAAAATGCAAAAACTGATTATTTTACACGTAACAATATTTTTTGTTGTATTAGGGCCATCTGACATTATTAGGAAAACTCGTAAAGAGATATTTGATGTCATGAAATCGCAAAATGACTTAGACATTAATGGGAAGCTGGAGTTTTCCGAAAATTACTTGATGACATTGGACTCCTATAGTGAAGCAGATATGAATACAATAAAGCGTAAATTCGCAATTGTAAAATCCGAAATGAAACGTAGATGGATGGCAGTTCGATCACGACTAGATCTTTTTGAAAAAAATAATAAAGATTGGTTGAATGGGGTATTTGAATTGCCGAAAATACATTTTTTTAAATTTTGTTTAAAAAAATGTTTGGAACAAAAGTTGAACAGTGTTCAGACATCTACAAACTTGGACATATAAAATTTCGAAAATATTTTTTTACGACAACTAATCAAGGTCACTTTGATTTTTTAATTGTTAAAATGTATTTTTTATGTCATAATGCTGTAGCTGATCTTAAGACGAATTCAACGATATATAATATTATGACCTTGAGACCATAAATAACGTTGCAATAGTTTTGGCCAGCTAGATCGGCCAAATACCGCTCTGTGCGCCGGTCAAATGACCGGTTCCAGATTTTTTATATTTTTATATATATATATTTAATATATTTAACATATTTACACTTTCAATAAGGCAACATTAAATTCTGGGACTGTCTTGTAGTTATATACCTAACAATCTCCAGTCTACTACCAATGAAACAAATTAATACGATACATTAAAAACTCGAATTGCACCTTTTAAACAATTCCACCAAGCCAGCGCCTCGAAATTTCATCGGAACTTAATTGCAAGAGCGCAGTTTGGCTCAAAGACTTTCGCAGCGAGAAAATCGTGGGAGTAAGAAGTCGCGAGACGTGTATACCCAGAAAACAAAAGCGACCGAGCAACTTTCTGTCCAGCCGTAATAAAGGATGATGGAACAGCACAATATTCAGCGAGAAATTATTACTCCGCTTCCCCGAAGAGCGCCAGGCTCTTTCCTCAGCCGAAGAATAATACGCTGTCCGTGTCTGCAGGGGTGGGCGGTTGGGGAAAGGGTTTAATAAGTTTTCCAATTATTGTCGTTCGATATCATCGCTCCCGTTGAATTAGTTCGTAGCGAATGACGGGCAGAATGTCCGCGCAATAGTTGGAGGGATCGAAGGGCTGAGACAGACTGTCATGGCCACGTGCTTTAGCGGATTGGTCACCGCTTTCAACCCCCCACCTTTCTTCACCCCTGCTCGCAACCATAGACGAATAAACGTGCTGGTGGTGAGAACGACGCCGGACGATCTGTTTGTGAAATAAACAATTTTCGTGGATCGACCGATGACGAGTTGTATTCCGACGGCTTTCGGCGGATTTTTCGCTTCGGGGAGGGTGGACAACCACCCTAAAGATTATACTGAACTGCGTGGAGGCGGGCTGTATGGTTGCTGCTCGGTAGATCGCCTCGTGGTGTCAGGATCAATTTGTTTTTGACGTCCGTGATGAAACAGACAGTGGATTTTTATGGATTTTTTTACACTGGTTCAGCGGAATGGGAGATTTCTGGATATACTTTGCTGGCGTTCTAGATTCAGCATTTTTCTTTATGCGGATGTACAGTGACCCAAAAAATCATTTCGTTTAAAAAGGTAGTGCAGCAATAAATCTCTACTCATTTCAAAGTTTAAAGCTCTACTGGAATTTTTTTTTAAACGAAAATAAATCCTTTTCCACGCATGTTCTGCAACTTTTAAGTGGTCAAAGAAAACGTAAAATGGGAGAAATCGCATTTTTTAAAATGAAAGACTAGAATACTCCCTTAATAACAGACGCCAGTGAATCGATGCATCGCGAGATTTATCGCGTGTATCTCGGGGGTGGAAGCATCGCGGGACCACGGGAGTAGTGGAACACCGAACAACTTGGAAAGAGTAGAAGTTGCGGGACGTGGACGTGATTTCGTGGCTCCGATGGGAACCGGACCGGAGGACCAGTCCACGGACCAGTCCATAGACCGGATGAACGTAAGAAGCGTAGCCGACACAGCTCTGGACACGGCTCGTACGTCCGCAGTATCGACAAATGCCGGCGCTCCTCTGACCAGAACCAATATCCATCCGTGATTCCAGTGATTTATCGCGTTACCGGGAATTTTCGGTTTCCACCGGACGCCGGAACTAGGTTATGAGCCGCATATTTTCCCGGCGAAATAGCGCCGCTTCTGCCTTTGTTCAAGGCGGTGTGCTCTCGACGCTTCAGACCCGAGCTGTTTCGATGCCCGAGCGGATCATAAAGACCCGCCGAATTCGCTCCACCTTTGTGTCGGACTCCATTCACGGTCCCCCGAAACCCGTTCGAAACTGTTGCGCAGAATTTTCATCAAATATTAATCGGCGAATATCCCGACCGAAACGATGATAACTAACGTATAATGTAAATCGGTGAATTCGGGTCACGATTCTTTTCACGATGTGGAAGTTCAATTTTAGCCTTTGAGCCATTGAAGTGGGTCAAAGCAGCTGATCTTTTAAAATACTGTTGTAAATTTTATTCGAACACGAAACCTATGCGAGGACTTTAAATATGAAATTTTGTGAACTTCGATATGTTTCGAATAATTTTCCAGTGGTATTTCTTGAAATATTCAAAATATTGAGAATAAAAGTTGGATAGAAATGAATAAATTTTTTGAATAGATACTTTTATGTTTTCACTATAAGCTAACTATGTGCAGTGTGCAGGCCGCCCGATGTTCGGGTTCGGGTCGGGTCGCAGAAAGTCAGGCGGCCGTTGATTCGACTTCGAATTCATCGGGCGGGTTCGACAAGAATCGAACAAGTTCGGACGAACGAGTTTTTGCTATATCCGAGATTCAAATACTCTGCGTTCTTATGAAATAGGTAATGGTAATAATGGTTTTCTTTCTTAACTTATAACGTAACTTATTTATTTATTTTTATTTATATTTAATTTAATCAATTAATTACATAAGCACTTTTGGTTTTTCCAGAATTTTCCATTTTTCCGGGCTACTTTTCCAATTTTTCTTTCCCTAAAACCTTATTCGGACTATTACGAACATTTAAAGAAAAAAATTAGTCACATCGGTCCAGCTGTTGTCAAGTGATGCGCTTACCAACGAAGAGCACTTGATAATTTTATAATTCTATATAAATAAAAATCAAATGCTGTTCGTTGGTAATTTCTTTTTTTAAATATTCGTAATAGTCCGAACAAGGTTTAAGGGAAAGAAAAATTGGAAAAGTTGGCCGAAAAAAAAGAAAATTCGGGAAAAACTAAAAGTGCTTTTTGAATCATATTTCAATACAACAAAAAAATATAAACACTTTTAATCAAAATATAAACACGAAATATAATATGTATAATGTTTATTTTTATATTTCGGTTTTAATTACTGCCATAATTTACCATATTGTTCTACCTTCTAGGTGTATACATATAACTCCGTAAGGATATTTTAATGATATTATTGATACATATTTAAGTTCATTCGGAGCAAATTCGTTAAAAAGCCAGAAATGTTCTCTTTTAAGTTTTTCACGTGAGGTGCATTATTTCAAGCTTTAATACAAATAAAGAGCAGGCACACGTTTGCCGAATATACCTAATGTAGTTATAAAAAAACCAAGTATATTATAATATCAAGTGATACGCTTACCAACGAACAGCATTTGATTTTTATTTATATAGATTACAAATTACAACATGTCCAAATTTGAACAAAATCCGAAACAGTAGTCCGAAAAGTATTCTGAAGCAGTGGGTCGACAAATGCATGGCTCTGCGTCTGGAGTGCCTCTGAAGCAGTGGGTCAAAAAACGCTTGCGTTTGGATCTGTCGCAACATTCAGAGGTCTCGAAGCGAAAATACAAACGCAAATGTGTGCGTCGAACACAAATCGTAAATCGATCGACGCACGTGTTTGAGTCTGGGTGATGCTCTTCCGCCTTTCTTCGCAAATGAAATACAAGGAAAGACATACCAAATCGCATCATAGGAACGCAAACTTGTGCGTCCAGAGGCACAGCAGAAAGCTACGACGAATGGAGTATGGATAACAAAACGCTGCGTCCAGACGCGCAAAGGAGATCCCACTTTAAGGTACAGTGTACGTACCAGTTTGGGAATAAAATCGTAGAAAGCTTCGAAAAAGAAACACGATCTTCCCAAGCCAGCACAGCAGAGAGAGACCTGTCCGTTCGAAGCTCATCGGCATCCTCTTCGTCTGTAAGCTGGTGGGTCGCCATAAAAAGGTTCACGAGGAACTCCAGGATCGATTCACCGATTAAAATCAGTGGCGCTGGGAAAAAAGAGGCGGGTGCTCGCTAAGCCACGCACTCGAGATCGAGTTTTCTCGCTGCGAAGAAACTCGTCTGGCTCCGGTTTTCTTTCATAGCCGGTTCGAAATTAGAGATACCGTATCCGCGTGTGACGCAAGGCGGGGGCGTGCTAACAAGAAGCCTCCGCGGCAAAAGGAATCATGAGGAGACCGTGGATCGAGATCGTATCTCCGGGTATGTTAGAAACACATCTCGACGCTTGTATTACACATTCTCTCTGCGTGGGGCAGATTTTAAAAAGCTTCCCGGATACGGAGCGGCACCGAGGGAATCTTTATTTATGAAGTCAAGTAGCATACTACACTTTACCGGATCCGCCGTGTCCTTTTACGGCGATATGGCGGATGTCTGCGACCGCTCGGATTGCGAATCGCACCGTATTTTCGCGGGTCTATCGAGCACCGACGTGGTCGAGTACATTAGCGAGTCATCCGATACCGTGAGAAGTAGCAGAAGTGATCCAACATTAGTTCGGAGATTGAAGAAGGAGATCCTTGCTCGAGGACGCAGCAGAATCGAAGCAATTGCATTTGTTGAGGTCTGAAAATCAATTTTACCGCATTAAGATGTTGACTTGATTTGGTGGGAAAATTGTCTTACTCAGATATGACAGATGATTTAAACTTCGCCTTACTGGATCACAAATTTTGGACTTCTTTTTATATAATCATGCAGACTTTGACGAGACCATGCCAAAAATCCAAGATTCAACTTTAGAAATTCACTGGTTCAAGAGTTACAGTAGTGGACAAAAGTTTAAGGACGCTCTAAAAAAGACGATAACTATTTTAATATTGTACTATGCGATCTGAACTTTTTTGGGAAGCTAGAGTAACTGGTTTACTACAGGATGCGAAAAGAAATTTTTTCAAAAAATGCAATTGATCGGAATTGTTGAAAAAGTACTAAAAGTTGCATTTTCAACTTTTTTATGTGGGCCTATACTGAAAATTTCAAAAACACGTTTTGTCCATCTGTGTCAATTATATGTACCGTGAAAGTGTCAACGAAGTAGGTTGGTTCGGGAAGAAACGACAGGCATTGAAAGACATAAGAATTCTTAGATTTATTGCAGTTAGATGTCCAATTTTTTCTACTCGAGGTAGACTGCTCATAACCATAATCTGTAGCAAATTATCTTTTGATTTATGCTCTTCCTACTACATTATGAAATTCCACTAGTTTCTATTTTAATTTTAGATTCTTAATTAATCGATTCTGTTGTATTTGAATACGCTATAAATTTGAATTTATATGTGTCCACCATTTTATAAAACAGAGAATAGAAACGTTCCGTAGGTGTTTCAGTCCCAAGACAAAGCTTTTAAACGTCTAGATCAGACATCCCAATTAAATTATTACACCTGCGATAAATTCTCGGGATCATCTTCCCACGAAGATTGCCCGAAGTAACAACGAACGAAGGTGGATAAAAGATATGGAGAACGACGCGGTATAATTCTCGTAACGTCCTGCTGCGAAGGGGACAAGTATCTCTTCGATCTGACCGGCTCAAGCTGTTCGCTTTATGCTCGTGCTTCGATTTCTTTAAAACATAGTCTCCGCTTGGAACAATATTTCCGAAGAGTTTGAACGGCCCCTCCTTGGAGATACGATCAGGGCCTTTGAAATCATCTGAATGATAATGTTAACCTTCTCGTCGGGGTGACGAGTCAACTCGTCCTACATATTTAGTAGTCTCTGTGTTAGTACATTTTCCTTCCAATTTTTCATTTCATTTAAACAACGACCCTGGCTTGTAAATGTACTTTAATGTATTAAAATCTTCTTTTGCTTTTAGAAGGAAGCTTAGAAATCTTCTTTCAAAGAATAATACCATGAGAAGTTGATATACTGTGTACATATTACTTCACTGAGAGGGACTGGTTAATTCACGACCGAAATTTTTAATGCTATTGAAAGATTGATTCAGAAATCCTTTGCTGCGAGTCGTAAGTTTTCAGAAACTATTACTAATAAATATTGGCAGGTGGTAGTGGTAAAAGCTGGTAAAAGTCTTCTTGAATTAAATATTTTGGTAGAAGTTTCATCGTGTTAGAGGGTTAATTCGCGCCACAGGGGGGAACACAATATTTCCTGGTGTAAAAGGAGAAAGTCTCTCACAGCGTTCGATACTGTTATACAAACCAATCGACAGGTCCGCTCGAAGAAGCCTTATTATCCATCGAATTCCGGGTGCCGTCAATACGTTCGATTCTCTCGTTATGTCGACGCGGAAGTTCTCGATAAAGTTGCCCCTCGCCTGAACAGAGGAATCCCGAATACTTCGCGAGAAACTGAAAGGTACACTCGTCTCGAAAACCGAGTAAACAACTGCAATTTCGGAGAAAAGCGTTTGATTCGTGTTTAAATCACTTGAATTTTTCCTATTTTTTTTCAATTTCAATGTTGGCCTTCAAATGTCCTTGAAAGTGAATTCTAAAATCGGACATTTTATGCATATATCAACCTAATAATTTATTTCCCGCACTATAACGAACTTCAAATTTTTCCTTTTACAATTCGTGGGATTATAGAAATATTTTCTTGAGAAATTTCTAGTGCAAATCTGACTAAATTCACCCCTGTTATTATTATAAAGAAATATACATCAGTCTCGGTATTTCTGGTGTTAATTTACTTTCCAGAGCGACTGTATATAGACTCTGTGGTGGATGCGAGTCGGGCGAAAAAATTTCGCCGATAAAAGCCCGCGAAGTTTGTAATTACAGCGCACCAGCGATAGATTGGCCGGAAATACGAGATCGCCGACTGAGAAAACAATCTCTCCATAATTGTGTACGGTTTCACCGAGACGAGGCATTGTCATTCAGATATCGAGTGGCTTCTTCTTCGTCCTGCTCCTCTCCTGCTTCGCTCTGCTCTGCTCGGCTCCGCCTCTCATTGAACGCAGGCGCCGAGCACGATTACTTCTAAGTACTCCGGGAGGAACTTCCGGGCCCGTGCACCGCACCAGCAACTTTTATTCGCTCCTATATTACTCGGAGCTTCCGACAACGGTCGTCGAATCGCGCCGAACAGAGATCCCTTGGAAAAAGCTTTGCTGTCTGACTTGAGAACCCACTCCGAAATGCTTTAATTAGCGAGACAACCGTTCGTGCTCGAATCAAAATGCAAACTCTGCGCCTGATCTGTCACTGCAATTACTCAGCATTCTTCTCTTTGATTTGGCGATCTGTCTGTCTGGTTGTTCGCTATTTTTGGAAGATTAATCAATCCAAACAAAAACATTCTGTAAACAGGAGCCAAGTTTCTATGGCCGTAAAAAGTTGTGAGATCAAACAAAATACGGCCAAATTCGTTAGCTTAGAAATACCTCTTGCAATACTGAAAAAAGCGTTTGTAAAAATTAATTTAAAAGAACGCTATTTAATTTTTAAAGAGTTACTTGGAGGGCCAAATTATTTAAACTTGGCCGTTGCTTTTTAAGCCAATAGCCATAAAAGGTGTTAGGTAGCGGCCATGTTTGAGTAATTTAGCCCTCCATGTAACTCTTTAAAAATTAAATAGCGTTCTTTTAAACTAATTTTTACAAACGCTTTTTTCAGTATTGCAAGAGGTATTTCTAAGCTAACGAACATGGCCGTATTTTGTTTGATCTCACAACTTTATACGGCCATAGGAACTTAGCTCCTGTTTACAGGATGTTTTTGTTGGGATTCCATCAATTTTTGTTGAAATTTCATCAATTATCAAGTAGGTATCAAAGAGAAAAAATCCTTTTCTAATCTGCAAGACAAAATCCAAATTCAATGTATCGAAGATTAACACTCTGCCGACGACGCTCGAATCCGTTTGCCCCCCGCCGCTATAGACGATGCTCGGTGCAGTTTCTTTTGTCTACGTTAGAGCGATTGTTTTCTTCATCAGTATTTGTTGCGACTTCGAAGCTAATAAGACGTATACTTATGTATGTTATGCTGCTACGTTCTGTCCTACGTACCTATTTCGTAATGTTTTTTTTTCAATACAACCCCTCCAAGGTGTAATATTTCAAACTTTGATAATTATTCCATTGAGTGTTTGTTATGCTGGACCTATGTACCAAATTTCAAGCTTGTAGGTCAATGGGAAGTATCCAAAAGGTTTTGATGATCTGTCAGTCAGTCAGTTAGTGACAAATTTAACGATTTTTGAGGTCCTATATCTCGGAACCTACTAATGTTGGAAGATTAATGTTTTGTCAATATTGGGACATGATAGAATTTAACAGTGTACGAAATTACGTCTCTCCATCTGCCTCCAGTGCCTAGTTATAAGCCTCTAAAAAACGGCTAAGTTGTTTCGTGTAAAAGGAGGTAGTGCGAGAACTTGGCTGGTGCACTACCGTGCACCTACATTCAGAAATAAGTAGACTGTGGACTTTAGGGAAAATAAAAAATATTTCCCGTTCAGATTGGAGGACAACGCTAACGCACAAGTCCAGTCAAAGCTCCTCGTCAAAGCTGATCCTACAGCCAGTCCATAAAGCACAGCGTCACAGCGCGTAGCACGCGAAAAACAAGCACACCGTGCGTCTGGTCTGCTGGGCAGGAACACATTTTTCCGAAGTTACAACGTTGATCAGCGATTACCATCACGGAAGTGTCAGCGTTGCCTTGTTACAAGACTGCCAGAGAGAGCCTGGCCATTTAATTCCCGTGAAACCCGCCGATCCATCGGGACATTGCCAATCAGCGGCGGCCGCGTAAAAAGCCATTCTTTCATGGCGTTTCAGCAGCTAGACGGCCGGCGAAGGCGGAAATAACATTGATTTCACGTCCCGGGCACACCTTGCTGTCACACGACCGCGTTTCATCCTTTTAAACAGACCTGTCCGCGGTGCAACGCGGTGCAACGTGGTGCAACCGCGCTAAAATGCATTCCGCGTAAAATGCAGCCGGGGGTCGCGAGAAATAGGCGCGGTACTCGCTCCCATTATGTCAACGGTCGCTGCACCGCCGTACCGTACACCCCCTCGGCGACGATACTTAACGTTTCTTTATTCGAGCGGGTCAGAAGTCGGACGTGAACACTACGGGAATAATCTGATACAGTGGCGTGCAACAGTTAACCAGAAGCTTGTATTACTTTCTCGCTTTCGCAGCGGAAATTAACCACCGGGAAAAACGAACTTCTGCGGGTCGAACGAGTAAGCAGCCTGTCCGCGTGCATAATTGTTTTCTTATCGGATTAGGCAGTTTTCTGGAAGTTTAGAAAAATAGAAGTCAGGTTTTGGTCGATTTTATGCGAATTATTAAAGCATTATTATTAAAGCATTTCGTACATTTTTAATGATCATCAGCAAAATTGCTGTATAATATCCTCTTTCTCGAACGACTATACATATATTGATTTACCTTTCATGTGCAAAAGTACAAAATAGTTGTTGAACGTCGCACAAAATTGGTCCAGCTGCAATTCCCACTATGTTTCATTCGATCCGAAACCTGCTCGATAAACAAACCGGGTAAAAATCAATCAATTCGTATGAAATCGCAGGTCGCGGGGGGGTTGCGCCCCTGGGACTGCGGTGTAATCCATTTGGCAACAGGCATTAGCGGATCAAATATTTTCGCACGAGACTGCCGCGAATCACGTGAAGGTGTTCCTACCGATGGTAGAAAGAGAAGCCAGCGGATAAAGGATAAATGCGTGTTCGCAAAACGAGCCGGTACAAACGACGCGGACGGTTTTCCAGCGTGTCTACCTGTTAGCCGATGTTCCCCGCGCTCGTTAGAATCCGGCCGCTTTGACAAAGAGGCGAACGAAGACACTAATTACAGACCCGGGCTACTTCCTGGCCGGGTTCTGTCCTTCGCGAAACAGAGAGCCCGGCGTAGAGGCGTAGAGGTCAGGTGATCAGGCCGCAAGCGGTGGTTCGCATCAGCGGCCGGATGCCAGGGCGACTGAGTGGTTTATCCCGTTGCCACGTCCGTCCGTGGCAATGCACATCAAAGGCCAAGATTTTTACCGGTCCTCTCTTCTTTTTTTCTCCTCCTTTTCCGCTTTTCCCTTCGGCCATTCTTTTCCGGGTGAAAGATGGTGTCCGCCACCCCCCACCCTGGTAATGTGATGACTCGAAACTTCGAGCACCGCGGATCAAAGCGACCCTCGTTTCTTCAGTTTCGGAACGCCGTTTGATGGATAGCCGGATCGCGGAAACCGACTAGCCCTGCGACCCTTTTAATCCTGTTACTCATTTCTGGGTAATTTATTAGAGGCGCGAATCTGTGCGGTTTGATTGGGAGCTTCGGATCGAAGCGTGCGAAAGATCTCCTTCAGGAATTTGTTACAGGAAATGTAGACGAGGTAGAGATAAAATACTTTTTGGGATGTGTTCGGGCATTGCTCAGTATTGTACACAAATAAATAAGAAAATTGTTCTCGGCGCAACAGGTTCGATCAATTACTACACACTAAACTAATATTTGTAATACTTCTGTGGACTACGTCTTAGCTATCTTTGTGTGATTCTATTGGAGGAACTAAAGGTGGTGTTTCGTCCTAGACCCGCCAGAGGACTCATCAGTAAGGCTATCTAGCGGGCCCTGCCTTAGACACACACGTGCCACTAGACTCTTTAAGGAAAGTTATTAATATACTGATTGATGACATTTCAGTAACAATTTTCTTATTTATGTAACAAATAGTTACGATCGTAAAACAATCCTTCATTGTACACAAATTTTGCCTTGGGTTAGGAATTGATGATGGATTTGAAATTTCAATTTAAAAATTTAATTTTTAGGAAATTCCTATTATGGAAAATCTGTGGAGTGTCGGTCTCCATGGGCGCGGAAGATATTTTGTAAACTGAGAGATTGAATGGAACGGTTGATTTCACGACTTTTCACCTTATAACACCGTACATATATACTTCACCCTGAGCATTCAATATGGCCCCCATTGTGGCCACGATCGTTCTCAGTGGCGCCGCTGCTTCGTCGTTCCCGTCCGATCGAAATTGATGTTGGACATTCTTCAATTTTTAGTGATCTCGCAATGACGCTCGGTTTTGACGGCGCTCAATGGAACTGATACACTGCGAATAAGAGAACTCCGAAAAGCAAATGGATCGCATGAAACCGGGTCAGCAGCGAGACTCTTCTCCACTTAGAAAATTATTTGTAGGTAAAACTATGATTTCCGAATCTGCAAAAGCCAGTAGAGATACTAGGACACCATTCCAATGTCTAGCAAAGTGTTAATTAAAATATCAAATTTATAGGGCTCGATCGCAACTGCACCGGTTGGTCGTGACAATAAATCAGCTTTTCTAAACCACACGTTGCAAAACGAATCAGTTCCGCGTCGACGTAATTTACGATCGAAAACCAAAGATCCGGGCGTCAGCGGCGCGGGAGCGTGGCTATGCAAATGCGAAAATTACAATCGTAAAAACAGTCTCAAGACGGCCGGTGCTGACCGAGGTAGAAAAAAAAGGGTCCGCGAAGGTGAGAATAAAGAAAAAGGAACCGGCCACGTTATTATGCGAGCACCGCGATCTACATACGTTACATATTCACGAGCGTTTTACATAACTTGTCCGTAATCCTTTACTTTACGCGGCAGGATACCGGCGCTTTGTAAAAGAGTTCCGTACAAATACGCCGTATGAATTATATATCCATATATTCGCCGGCCCCCGTGTCTTTGCGGGTGTTTCATTTGGAGATAGGTCGTTTATTATTTCGAGCGGGAAATTTTATATTCCCGCGCGCGGATCGGAAAACTCGCCGCCGTGTATTCGCGGACGCAATGACGCGCGGAATACTTAAAAAGTTGAGTGAGGAACCCATGGGGTACGCCGTGGTTTCTTGGAGTGAAGGGTTAATCATCGCTTCGCACACCTTTCTTGTAATTTCTGGTTTAATCTACGTTAGCTTGAGGCGTTAGAACTTTTACACGATTTTGAATGTCCATTCATTTCGTATTAGTCACGGATATTTTTATCAGCAATAAGTTTGTATCATGACGGCCCAGCGGCTGTAATTCGTGAACCGGAAGCTCCAGACCGATTTGCAGGTGCGGGAATCAAGGAAACGGATCAAACGGTCAATTTCTTCGGGTTGACGGGAGAAGGTGCAATAACATTCCCATTAAGGCGGACGCGAGAGTGCGATTCCGCGTACGAAACCGAAAAGAATTACGTGCACGCGTGCCGCGATCTCGATCGCAGTCGCGTCGAATAGCTTCGCGGAACTGAATCATCGCATCGATGGACACCCGATTCTCTCCACGTGTTCCTCCTTCGTCGTACAGCTGATGTACGAAAATTCGTTCCGCACGCAACGAATTTCAAACAATCTTTAATGACACGTCTCACACCCGGCGCACGCCCCCGCCCGCGGAAACAGACAATTTTCGACGGCACCCGCTCATTAGGCTCGAACCCCGACACGAACCGAACGGACAGTTTTTTCCCGCTGCCGATTTCGCACGCGACATTGCTGGAATAATGTACGAAACGGCGCCGCAGAGACTGCCCGGTGGTCACTCCGTCGAATGGGTCTGGTCATTTTCCAATGTTTGGAAATCTCGAATTCCTTCGAATTCAGGGTCGGCAAATGACGGCCTGCGGGCCAAATCTGGCCAGGGTGGTCAATGAACACGAAAAAATAAATCAAATTACGTAAAATAAAAAACATGTAAAATTATCCCTTCCGAATACAAAAATGTTGAACCTGTTTTTTTGTTGGTCTATGAGTAGAATTACCCATGTAAATATCTTCGAGTTGGCTACCCGCTCTACCGATTACTTTCCAAGAAAAGTTTGCCGACCCCTGCTCTACATTATTCTAGAACCGGCCTGGCCAACAAGTGGCCCGCCAGGCGATTTTACATTTCTATTGAATCTTTTGTTTCTCGTTGTATGTGTACTAAAAATATTAAATAAATGAAAATTTACATGTGTCATTGTTATAATGCGCAAGTGCGACTACGAACTCCAGTTCTATATTTGATACCTTTGCTATAATTGAGTTACAGTGCAACAACGAAATGAAACAAATTTTTGCGTCCACATAAAAAATTAATTTTTACAATACTTATATTACATCCGAGAGATATTCCAACTTAAGATATTTTGCACAACGAGTTGTAAGTGCTTTTGGAACCACATATGTTTGTGAAACATTTTTTTCGGAGATGAAATTTACAATGAGTTCATCACGTGCTTCATTAACTGATGTCGATTTAGAAAATCAGCTAATTGTAACATGTGCAACGTCGAACATAAATATAGATTTACAAAAATTCAGTGAAAGAAAGGAAAAACAAATGCCTCATTAATTAATACTCGAGAGTTAATTATATTGAATCATAGTATAACAATAAAGTTTTATTCATTATGTATTTGTTAACAATAATACGATCGATATAAATAATTTTATTCAATTATGTATTTGTATTACATTTTTTAAAAGCATGTTTACCTAAAGTGCGGCCCGCTGTAACGTTACGCGTCATCAAAGTGGCCCGTAAAACCATTTGGGTTGGCCAGGCCTGTTCTAGAAGAATAAAAATCTGTGTTCATACATAGACATTTTTTTGCAAAGTTATTACTCCTACCATAATGCAATAACGTGGCACATCTCGACCGACAGTAGATCACTGCCCTAATCTAATTGACGCAGCAACCTGGCATCGAAGCGACCAGCAGTGTCTTGAATTCGCAAATGTCCAGCTGTGAAAGAAAGACTGGTCTTATTGCTGGGATTTTTGTCGAATCCGCAAGCGCACACGGACTCTAATCCATGAGACGCAGGACACCAGATGTATCGCATCCGGCGTTGGTGATCTGCTCGCTAAGGGAACAGAAGCAGAAACGTAGGCTGCAGGAGGATCGGCAGTAGCCTGTTCACTGGCAACCAGCCCTTCCTTCTCTTTATCAGCGTTCTGGTGCTTGTCGGTTGTCTGTCTCTCGTCTCCAGCCGCTTATCGCGCTCCATGACCTCAGCCAGGCCAAGCCAGGCCAGGCCAAAGCTCCTCTTTATATAGTTTACACCGCAAAGGAAGTCGTGTCCCGCGAACTTCGCCGGATTCTCTCAGAGGAGACACGCCGCCCACCGTCGACGCCGGTAAACAGACGCGGGTGGAGCTCCAAATAGGCGGCACACTTGCGTCAAGTTGGATGGGATGCCACCCCTTCTGCATCCTTCTCTCTTCATCTCACTCTCTGACTCGCTCTCTTCTTGTATAGAATGGGCGGTGGAACTCAAACAGCCGCGGTTCCACCGCCACGCCGCGAGCACCCTCGATGGAATTCTGCGCGCGAGTGCAACGCGATGGAGCTGGGGGTCGCGAGTTCCTCTTCGGAAACATTGAGTGGATCTAAAAAGTAGTTGTACACGTTGCTATTTGGATATTACTGCACCTGAAGAGGCGGCACGTTCACCCATTATTGTGGCGCGCAAGCAAAGTTGACCTTCATAAGTCCTTGACGCCAGTATGTGCATCTCTTGGCGTAAATGAAGGAGGTAATATCTGCCGGGTCACCTTGTATAACCGCCCGAATTGTACAAAGGAACTGTTCTTGATTTCATAATTTTTGTACTTAAAATCTTTATTAACCCTTAGCTTTCGAGGGGCGACTCACTAGGAAAGGACCCCAAGTAGCAGACTTCGATTTTGATATTTTTTTCTGAGATGATGGTATATGCATCCCTAGTTATGTATGCAAAATATTAGGTGTAGTTACTCAATAGTTTTAAAGATATAAACAATTAAGTTTCACACAGCTCAAATCATGGTGTGTATATCAACAAGGTATGAAACCTTAATTGTTTATATCTTTAAAACTATTTAGTATCTACACCTAATATTTTGCATACATAATTAGGTATCCATATACCATCATCTCACAAAAAATTATCAAAATCGAAGTTGGACACTTGGGGTCCTTCAGTTGTCAGAGTCACCACTATAAATTTAAGTATTGCACGAGGTATTACATCAGTAGACTGCGGGTCTTTATGCATTCATGAAGAAATTGGTTGAGTGAAATATAAAACAGTAAGGGATTTAAAAAATTCAAGAATGTTATAATGTTGCTTTTAATGTAACAACGACGCCAAGGGATGAAATCAATTTTTATGTTATTCCTGCTTCCCACAATCAATACAAACCATTTCTATTTTGCATTAAGATCCGCAGCGTATATATCAATATTGTAGGGATGAAGTACGGATGTATGCGTGTTGATAGGCAGCCCTATATATGATTAAATTTATAAAATAGAGAATCGCAAAGAACAGAAGAATTGTAAAATTACAATCGCCAACGAATTGTACAAATAAGATCAGATCGAAACGAGCGCCCGCGAGAAACACGTCTGTTAACGATTGGTTATCCGTGCGTCTTACGGTTTTTTACAAATAAATACGGCTTATTCCTTACAAAATTATTCGTCCAATGGAATTATATCCTAGGTCGGAAGAAATGTTTAATTTTCAAGTTAAAATAGCACCGACTGCAAAGGGTTAAGCCCCACAAAGGACACCGAAAGGGGTCGTTAAAAGTGGCCAAATCCTCAGACACCGAAAATATTGATGCGTTACTGTCAAGGTACCTTTTTTGTTCGAAAGAGCGATGAACAGTGGTGCAAAACGATCGAAAGAGGGGACGTTGGTCGGACACGCTCGCAATTAACAGGAATCGAGCCGGATCAATAATCCCCCCGTTTGGCTTGTAGCGTCATAAATCCCCCGGCCCCGTTGTGCTCGTCTCCTTTTGATCGGCTCGGAACAGCACAGTGCGCGCGGAGAGTTTCTCGTCCCGACAATGAGTCCCCCGGTTGGAGGAGCCTCTGCAAGTTGCCCCGCTTATCGGCCCTTGAAATTTTTGCGGACGAATGCCGAAACGTCCCGCGGAATTAATTCCATTCCTTTTAAACGGCAGATTTAATAAACACCCCTCCGCGAGCGTATCGCGTTCCCTTTCAATATGCCGGCTCCTCGCCCTCTCGCCACCCCATCCGAGTTCCGTTTCGTTCTTTTCCACGATATCGTGGCAGCAAGCGAGGGGTTCTTTCGACGGCTCTCCCATTTTTTTCTCTCTCGCTCTTCCCATTCTTTTTTGTATTCTTCTCTCCCGGCTTTTCTCTTCCCCGCGAATTCTCTAAGCGGCGCGCGACGCAGCTCCAGGGAAAGACAGGGAGACATCGTGAAAGATGGACCATGAAACTGAAGCCATCGAGCTTCCCTTTTGGACAATTAACCCCATGGAAATGATCCGCAGGAGTTAGACCGATCGGTATCGGACAAGAATCCTCCTCGAGTATGCACACGGTATTCACCGTGAAATCGATGACGGACCGGCTGGGATCGAACGGCATTTGCCGAGTTCTCCGACCATGGTGTGTACACCAGCAGCATTTAATGTGCCGTGGCGACTGGCTCCTCCATCAGAAACAAGCCGAAATTGCGGGACACGGTTCGCGTGAACCGATTCGAGGGGACCGGTGACTAATATGCTCGGTGAGTCACGCGACGCTGATACTGAAAATCTTTTTTACTTTAACTGAACACGATTGTCCGAGCCGCCCGCTGCATAGGGACAATCGGGCACCGTGCAAAATGTGTACAGTGAACGATTAGAGTATCTTACGTAGACTGGCGATTTTATCTTTTAAAAATTATGAAACAACCACAGGCAGATAGTATGTTAAAAATTTATTTCCTGAATCCAAGTGTTACCTTCTGACCAATCAAATTGAGATGCATCGTAGACCAATTAGGTTAGGCTCCTAAATTCGTGATCGAAGGTGCTTCCGATTTGATAAGAACGACCGCCACTTTATTCTATTCGACGAAACCCACAGGCGAAGTATTACAAAAGGGAGAGGCGAGCGCCCTTCGAGGCTAAAAACGCACTTCCCTGGGGCAGATATTGCCTATTTAACAGAGTATATTTTCAGCCAGATACTTTTTTTACGGGGAGCTGTACAGTTGGCTGTATCTCCGGCGAGAAATCTCGCAGTCTCTCTGTCGCTCGTTCGACGGTGGCTCGCAGTTACTCGGGCTCCCCATCTTGCATTTTTATCTTAATGCACTCGAGGACGCAACAGGCCTCTCGTCGTAGATGATATCGCGGCCGGGGCGCCTTAAGAACGCTTAAATTAATATTGTCCCCTCGAGTGCCGCCGGAAAAAACCGTCTGATATCGTTGGAATCGCGCACGGAACGACAACGCAGTCTAGATGATAATGCTCGGTGTTCCCGTCACATTCGGCCAATTGAACCGAATAGTCTCCCGTGCAAGCCGGGAATAGGCAGAATATTTTGTCGAAAAGTCACCAGACGCGGCAGTTCCAAGAAAATTGCCCACACGTTCTCTTTATTTTCTTGGAGCCGGCTCCGTACAATTGTCGTCGCGGGGAAATGACTTCTTCAAGAATTCTCTCCGGAGAAACTACAACGTGGATTAATTCCGTCCTTGCTTTAATGGAAAGAGCACACGCTGATGATTATTCAAGAAAATTGTTTATGTCGTCTGTAGAGTCAACATCCAAGTTCGTCAAGTTTTGAAAATTCTTGATGAAACTTTTGCAAAATATTCTTCTACCTTTGTACAATTAATTAAGCAGAAGATCCGATTTTTGTTAACTTCACAAAGGTGCAAGGGATGCTTTGAAGTTCCCTAAGGGTGTTTCTTCTTTACAGACACCTTCTTGAATGAGTCGAGGAGTCTTCTTGCCGCCTCTGTCCAAAGGGAAATAAAACTGACCTTCGAATTTACTTTACGGCTCCATACAGATCGGGTTATATCAGATCTCTTTTACGCTTTAGATGAGAGTTTCTCGGTCGAGTTCTTCTTCGGGATCGTCCAAGGTCAGCTCGAGACTATTTCTGTAATATATTTTCAAACGAGCGATTTGTTATGGTCTGAGAATGTTCCCTTCGAAAAGGATGATAGCTCTGGTTATTCATCAAAATGGAGCACCTATAAATTTTATGCTTCCGAGAATATCTCCTGAAAATATCGGCTGAAAGTCTTGCTACAAGAGTGGCAAAAAAACGTGGCCGAGAGACTCTCTTCGAAATTCGAGCTTCTTGATCGTCCACGGTATAGTCAAGAAGAACTATGACACTGTCCACTATCCGATAGGTAGGTTAAAAGAGACATTTTCGATCGCGAAAGATTAATTTTTCAGAATTATGTGCGCAACATTGTAGGATTTATGTGTACTGTATAATTGGATAATTTTTAAAAACATTATTAGTGAACAGATAAATATAGTTTCTTAGTGAATAGATGTTGTTAAAAATTTTTGCACATGTAAATCAATGTTACATTTATGGAATAAAAAAAAATTGTGAATGAAAATTAAAAATGCATGCGTGTGAAAAAAATGGTAAAAATTGATATGCAAAGAATTAATATATGAATTCACAATCGTACAAGAAATTGATACATTTCTTGAAAATTGTATTAAAAATGTTCGTCGATGTGAAATTGATTCGAGCATGTGGCGTTGATATCGCTAAACGAAAGCCGGGTCGGTATTTAGCTAGGTTTATAATTGAAATAGAAAGGTTTCATTGAAGATTGTCATGAATAATTGTTTCGCTGTAATTCGGTCCGATTTCGGATCAATTAAGCGATCCTATTTACGATGTCGAGCGGGTCGGGGGTCGCAGTGAAAATTTTAATTACGCGGCGGGGAGTCCGGCGTTTGCTCGTAATAATTCGATACGCGGCCAGTTTTCCCGTTGAAAGGCGATAAAGCGTGATGGCCGTGAAGTCCTGCGCGAAATTAATGCCGTCATTAGGTTTGATTAAAGTTTTTACGAGGTGTCAAGCGTGGGCGTCGGGTCTCGCCATTAAACGATACGCTATTCCTGAACTTGATCCATGTTGTCATGCGGCAACCTTACACCCTCTATTTTTTAAGCATATTACAACGATGTAATATAAATCCCGAATGGCGTCTGGGACCATTTGCTACCGGGGATATCCGGCGACCCTAGACCACCCTGTCAAATGCAACAAAATAGCGCCATCACGATCAAATTTATTTAACTCTCCCTCGGCCATAACGACGGTCGCACGTTCAGCTACAATGACAATAGCAAATACGCTAGATTTAAAAAGTAAAAACGTTTTAATTCGAACACAAAATAGAATTTATGCACATGTACACTTTAAAGAAGAATTTATCCATTACATTGAATGATTAAAACTCTCCAAATAAAATACAGAACGAAACAATTTTTAATCTCCTGCAATTTCTCTCAATTTTAAACAGGAATTTGTCGATCGCATTAAAACATAAAACTTCTTTAATGCAAATAAGGAATAAAATTTCTACACATTCGATGTGCTATCACAGATCAATTTTGAGTACCTACTCGAAAATTGCAATGGCAACCGGTCAAAATTTGCAGACCGTCTCGACTCGACTATCACGAGGTGCAAGGGAAGCGTTTCCTCCCTGTTAGGTTAATAGGGAATTATTTAACAAGGCTCACACACAGGACTGTTTCCATGTCGCCACGGATGAGGCTTTGTCGGCGCGTCGCCGCCGGTGTAATTTCGATTTCGGTGTCGGCAGACGCGTATTTCGCGACGCGGTATATTGTATTCCGTTTCGCGGGGGCGTTACATTTTTGATGCTTCTGGACAAACGGAATCGAGGAACGTTTTATGACGAACGCGGGACGCCGTGACGGGCCTTTGATGTTTCTTGCAGGGACTTTGTTGTTGCGTAACAACGCGACACGGCCTCACCTTGCGACTCGTCTGCTCGTGTAACAAGCCCGCGAAATTCTCGTCTCGCGAGATTCCCTGTTCCTGCGGTTCTTCCAGAACCAAACAAAATTTTAGGGTACCTTAGACGCCCCCTAGGACAACCATTATAAAAACTCGTCAATAATTCTCAAGGTACATTTTGACTTTAGAATCTTGCCAAAGGTGATCGCGAGGAACTTTTATTTGTGTAACTGTGTCCTACAATGTTTTTTTATATGATCGTGAATAATGGAGGTATTGGTCCTTTCAAGTTCCCTACAGTTTCATCTTTGAGCATACGCAGTGCAAATTATAATTTTTGATGTTACAGAGAACTTGTTGTAACTATTAATCGGTGCAGAGCCGATCATTATAGTCTTAATGCGTCTCTATTTCGTGTAGGAATTATTAGTGACCCGAAATGCGACTGCGGACACAGTAGTCAGGATATCAATCATATCGTTTGGCAATGTAGCCTCTTCGATTTACAGCGATCTAAGCTAATTCATCAACTGCGTAAAATTAAACTTCAATTATCCTTAAGCTTAGAAATATTAATTGCCCGACCCAATATTAAAGCATGTTCTCTCATTTTTAATTTCTTAAAAAACTTTAATTTAATTTGATTTAATGTAAACTATGTATGTATGAATATGTACAGTGGGTGTACAAAGTATTCGTACACCTTCTAAAAACTAATAACTTTTTAGTTTACAAACTGATATGCAAAAAAGATTTTCCAAAAATTACAATTTACAAGGTTGCAGGTAAAAATAAAAAAGGCATTTTTTAAAACTTTTCTATTTGGGCCCTTAATGAAAATTTAAAACATATGTTTTCTAGATCCATGTTCTTTATGCACATGGAAATTTCATCGAAATCGATTGACGCAGGAAAAAACAACAGGCGTCGAAAGTGGTACGATTCTGTGGATTTTAAACAGAAACTGATCAAAAGTCGTGGAAAACTACGATTTTCACCATTTTTAACCGCTTGTAGTTGAAATTTTCAACATGTGTATGACTAACATAGACCTACAAAACATATATTTTAAATTTTCATTAAGGACCCAAATAAAAAAGTTTTAAAAAATGCCTTTTTTATTTTTGCATTTAACCTTGTAAATTGTAATTTTTGGAAAATCTTTTTTGTATATCATTTCGTAAACCAATGCTTTTAATTGATTATAAAAAATCAGGTTGTTCGGTACAATTATAAAAATGTTATTAGTTTTTAAAAAGTGTACGAATACTTAGTACACCCACTGTATATACTGTAATTTACTTCAGTGCAGCAGAAATAGATCTCAGTTGAGATCTGAAATGCTTAAAATAAACAATAAATTAATTTTGCAATGAAAAAATATTTTTGTTGAACGGAGAAACTGTCGATTCCAATAAAAAAAGAATCAAGTCTGCACGATGTATAATTTCTGAGATAAAAATTCATAAGTATAAGGGTAGATTTCTACTCCACAACAGTGCTTACAAACAAATATATAAAATCACTGTCGATAACACCAATAGATGAAATATTAATATTAATACTTAATCGTTCAATATCTACTATTAAGCAAAAGCATTGTTAATAACGTAAATTTCTGGTTTCTCTGTTCCAGGTACGTTATTTGCCCCAGCTGGCAATTTCCCGGCATGCTCAAACGAAAATCACGTGTATCGAGGTAAGATCGACGGAAAGCCAAAATTGCCAGGCAAAACTACCCTATTCCGGCCGAGGGAATATCTCGGGACGATTGGCAAATCCCCGGTGAAGACACGTGTTTATGCGTTCCGTTTGTCGATATCGCTCCCCCGAGGAGAGAAACGAGGTCTCGGTTTTCTAGCAGGCCGAAGGTCAGGCGGAAGTCCTTTGAAACGGAGAGGGTGCGTGGGTCAAGGACGACCCTTCTTTTAGGGCTTCTTTCGAGGCTGGTTAAAGAAGCATCGGCCAGCAGAGAAATTGTAGGTAAACGTTACTCGACACTAGACTCTCCGGTTCTGGGACACGAGGGAACACGTGTTCCTCGTCTGGAAGCTGTTGTAATTGTAGAACAGGCTGGTCTTGTATTCGGACACGTTTCTTCCAGGCCGTAAATTCTTTCCTGTTTCGTTTATCCTGTGAAACCAAGTTTGGGTCGCTGGCGATCTTATTGGACAAATATTGTGTTAGCGAGATGCGGAAAATTGTAGAGAGAGGATGTTTAATTCTGTCATTCTAATACAACAACTTAGAAAAACACTCGTCGAAGAGCGCGCAAACAGTGACTGGATTTTTCGACGAAATATTTTTCATATTTTCCTCGGAGCTAGTTTCATCTTCCAAAGTCAAATCATCACGAAATCACTTCTGATCTTCGCAAATTATTGGCGACACGTCCTTTCCGAAATGCATTCGCTACGCGACATAAATCATCCTCCACTTTTGCAGCGTTACTCGTTGAAATTCCTGTAACATGCAATGCCGCAGATGCACCTTGTCAGCTGACATCTTCGCCGTGTTACTTCTGTTAACAGTCTACCTATCTTGACAGTCAAATTCTGTCTGTGAAGCCTGAACTGCTGAGAAACTGAAATATGTAGCAATAAACATTCATTGCGAATATGTAAATATATGTTCAAGAGGGGTTGCAAAAACGAGGATAACAAATCTTGTTCCACTTTTAGTATGATATAGAATTCTAGAAATGTTTTACTTTTTAAAATCTGTTAACACAGAAAAATTTTTAATTTAAAATTATAGAAACTGTACATTGAAATTCTCGTTTACGTCTAACAGTTTATTCCGCTAAAACATCCTCTAACCTTTTAAGGGTTGTTTTCACCTTCCCAGCAGAAAAGCATAATCAGGAAGCAAAAGGAACAGCTCTGTACTCGATAATTACGAGACACTTATTAAAAATCGTGGCGTAGGGTGGATCGAAAGATCGCATTACGCGCTGTAGTATCTCCTTAGCCTCCGCGGAAGGAAAAGAGGGAGGAAACAGGCAAATCAGCCAGGAGTAGCGGGAGGAAGAGGCGGCGACCTTCGGTAACGATGCAATAACATTACCATTGAAGTTCAAAGCCAAATGAATGGATGTATTCCGCGTGTGTAGGAGTTTCTGGAAGGTAGTCGAGCAAGGGTAGCTTGTGCGTCGGCAGGACCGTGGAAAATAAAAGGGCGCCGGTAGAAAGAGCCGCGTAATAGCCTCTGTTACCTGCCCCCGCTGTCTGCGTCCTCTCTCCGCCCACACTCTGCGTTTCATGTTTTCCCTTTCACCCCTCCCCCCTCTCACACAGGAACCCCTCACGGCACTCATCTTCTCTCTGCCTCCGCTTCGATAGTCTTTGACCGCCATTTTCTCCTACCACTTTCGCGTTTCTATTGCGTATCGTTCGGTTACCTTTTCCGGTGACCTTCGACCCGCACCATGTCACACCCCTAACTGTTCATTCTACCCTCTGTCTTTTCCACGGTTCGCGATTTAGGACGTGGCAACCGAATGGAATTGTTTTTTTACCGTAAATGAAAAATCTTATTTACGTAATGAAGGCCTTTTGAATTAAAATTTCTGATTTTTTCTCTAACAAAGGTTACCAAAGAATTGAAAAATTCAAATCTTACAGCAATATTGTTGAGAATAATTCGGAACGTAGTCCCTGTTTGCGTGAAGCTTTAAGGCCGCCGCCCGTAAATTCGCTCCCTGGTCCCTCGAGCCCATAATTTCTCATTAACGAAGATCGCCGGCTCAGTCTTGTGCCTAACAGCTCGAATCACGCGATCGAATTTCCACGAGGAAGTCGACTGCGTTTGACGTTCACCGAGCGCAGCTTGAATGAGCGGGTTGCAGCCCTTCGATCACGCGTTCCTCGATTTACTCTGCTCGAAATCATTAATACCTGCGGCGAGAAGGGACAAAAGCGAGGATCGAACCTCGTCGGTTGCTCCCCCTACTACCCCCTGCATCGTCTCAAAGACTTTTCACTTCGTTCTTAGCCTTGACTAACTTCCCCTTCTTCTTCTCTTTTCTTCTTCCTCTTTATTTGTTAGTCTCATTCATACCTGTGTTTTAGGTCTTCATTATTCTTCTGTTTCACTTTTAAACCCGAACCCTTTGTCTTCTCTTTGTTGCACTCCCTTTCTTCGAGTCTTCTTTATGGGTATCGCACAATTACCAATTATTTCACCCTTTTTTATGCAAACTTTCACGGATCTTCTTACCTCATTGTGCAAGATCGAAAAATTGAAGGAGTTCAGTCGAATGAAGTTTGCGTTGTTGTACCTTCCACCGCGAGGGGTTAATGAAAATAATGATTTGCTGTAAATGTAGAAGTCTGGAGCTTAAAAATGAGACCAGATTTATTATTGTAAAGGGTTATCCAGAAGTACCTTTAGGATGTGAATGAAAATATCTGTCAAACGCCATCCTTGTTTCTTGTCACTTTCTTGTCTTTCTAACCTACAATGATAGACAATTTTAACAATGGAGTCGTATACGACTGAAGAGCGTGTAAAAGTTATTAAAATGTATTTTGCAAATCGGTGTTCAATAAAAAATACCCATCGTAAATTACGTGAATTTTTCGGCATACATAATCGTCCATCAGAGCAAACAATTCGGAAGGTTAAAACATTTGATGAAACTGGATCTGTTCATGATAAACCAATGTCTGGCAGACCAAAAACAGCTCGTCCGAATGAAAACATTGCTGCTGTTCGTGAAAGTGTTGTTAATGACCTATGTGTTGATTAGTGATCAACATCAATTCCACGTCGTTCTCAAAAATTGAGCATTTCTTCGAATTGATGTCTGTAAACGTGGTTATGGTGGTCATTTGACAGATATCGTCTTTCACACATGGTTCTCATAGATGTTACCTGAAAATTAAATAAAAAAACCAATAAAATAAAAAATAGTATGTTTATAAAAAATGTATGTTTTTTATTTTAAAAAAACTTACTATAGTCTATTTTGGATAACTCTATACTATTCATTTTCCAAAAATCGTCAATTTCTGGGAAATTTAGCGTTTTTTCGATCGACTCTATACGGTATCTCTTATTATCGACCGTGTTATTTCACAGTCGTGTAAAGAAAGAGTTGGGTGTGACCAGACCGGAACAAGGGTCAATTCCGATCCTAACACAGTGCTCGAAATGATCTGAACTCGGCGATATTTCCGCGATATTTACATCGCACGGTGTTCCGTCGTTTTCGTTGGGCAAAACGCGCGGCCGAAACGAGCGGCCTCGGCTGCTAGGAGTAATTTGCTCGTAGCATGTGCGATACCGGTGTGCCCTCATTATTCCGGCCGTTGTATCCAATATTCACGGCGGCTCGAATCGTTGTGTTTCCCATTTCGTTATCTCTTTCGATCCCCACCTCCAGAACCCGCGCCTCCGTGTTTCTCCTTTCGTTCTCTCTGCAAAACGGTATCCGATTCCGGGCGCGCGATAATTGGCACTTTCGATTGAATTTCCGCGCGCCGGCGTCGAAAACGCGGAATATTCGACACGGAACGTCCGTCGACGACGCTGACGCCGGCACCAACGTCGAAGACGACGACGACGACCTCCGGGGAACGATGGACACGCCGTCGCGATTTCCCGCGTTAAATTCGCCGAACGCTGCTTTGCAATTCAATGAAAGAATCCAATCCGTAGGAAGGCCGAGAGACGCGCGGCGTATTCGGGTTCTTCTTTTCTCCTCGGAGGAAAGCGAGAGGAAAGATTCTAGAGAGGAGAAGCAACCTGACGGCTCACACCCCCGACCAGTCTGCTGTTCAACCCCTAGCCACCACCCCCTCGATCTCCAGAGGACCTCGTAGCCAACCCTCGCGCGAATTCCTAAGCTCTGGCCCGTACACGCGAGATGGCGAATTGGAATTTCGTGAGGATCGAACGCGGTCGACGGAGAACGCTCACCCCGAGTCTAGTCGCGATTGTTATTGCGACTGAATGGAGCTTCTGTTCTCCCGGAATTCTATCTTGGAAATTCATTTTTACAAGGCTCTCGACGCGCGCGAGCGAACTCGTGGTTATTGGAAGAAGACCACTATGAAAGTACTTCGTTGTGGGGATTAATTCTTCTTTGAGGGAGGTTTTAATTGCGAATGTGCTTGCAACCTAATCTAATTATTTCGATTGGGAGTATTATGTAAAAGAAGATTTTTAGACTTCATTTTCATACAGAACTCTAATTATCAAAAAACTAAACAAGAATAATTTCTCCCCTCTCGATCAATTTCTTCGCCTACTCTTTCTCTTAATAACCTTCGCCGCTCTTCTCTCGGTTCCCTCTGGCTCCTCGACCGCTTTTTCCTCTATTTTCTTTCTTCGGAGCCCCTTTTCACGGTTTTCATCCCATTTTCAACGAGTCGTCGGAACCAGGAGAAGGGGGAGGATCGATCGCCACGAAGAGAAAAAAAGCCCCGATCGAAGAGTGAAAGTGCAAGAGAGCGGGGGTGCGTGCAAGATAGAAAGGCAGGAGGGTGGCAAGAACCGGGCAGATGTTTTATTGACGGCGGTGGTGTGATGGATCGTTGCGATATTATTGCGTTGCGACGCACCGCGGCCAATCGTATACGTGCGCGCAGGGTGCAGGGTGTAAGGTGCAACGGAGTCGCGCCACCCCCTGCGGGCTGCGTCATGCATTAAGGGCGCCACGACGCGACGAGACGCGACGCGCCGCGCCGGCATCATTCGATCTCTGCTAGCATAATGCGCCACCGCCAGAAAAGGAGGGCAGAAAATGCGGATTCCACTTTCACCAGCCGATTGTCTTTTTCTACTCACTCCCCCACGGGCTTTGTCTACCATGGTTCTTCTCCGCGGCATTGTGAGTCACGACGCATTTCACCGAGCCGCCGTTGCGTGACCGCTCCCTCCGTCTCCTAGGTGAATGCTCCCGTAATTCGCTCCTCTTTGATACTCGGTCTCTCCGGATTATTTTGTTGATGGCCTTCGACTCCAATTAACACGTTCCAATTATATCACCGTCACTCATATGGCACATATGATGCCGTACTTCAAGATGACCAAACTAATTTCTGTAGGAGCGAGATACTGAAATGAATGCGTGCATTCAATTGTGTGTGAGTGCCGCGGTATTGCGACCGCGACACATAAAAAATAAACGCGAGTGGCGCACAAAAATGGTCTCAAACGCGAAATTTAGTGACATTTTGCCCAAAAACCAACTGTATAATATAGATATCTGTTGAGTGTTTATTGCTCTCTGAATATCCATCAACCTCGAAAATGAAAATATTAATAAAATTTAATAAAAACCATTACTGTAACAAACAGTTAAAGTTGAAAGTTTTGAAGATAGCCTTTCTCATGGAAAAAATTGCTTTTCTTCTTTAAGATGCCCTGACGATCCTTTTTAATATTTTCCTTCCAATTTCTTTTTAAATGAAAGGTGTATCTTTAAGGTGTAACTTACCATTTGTCAATTGAAAATTAGTATTTGTAATGCATTAAGAATGTTACGCTAGATGTAATGAAGAAAATTTGCAAAATTATCAAGACTTCGCAAGGAATATCTTTTGAGTCATAAGAGGTCATAGAATTTGACAAAATGGAATATTTTCAGCATACTTTCCTCTATGCAATCATGCAAGAATCATTTCCTAGCTCGTCTTATATCAAAAGTTATTAATGTTTAAAGCTCAGTATACTTTATGCATTAGTTCAGTATTACCATCGTTTAATTAAGTTTATATTAATATACAAGGAGAATTAATTATAATTCTCTAAACGGAGGCGTTCCGTACAAATCTGAATTTATTATATTTATTATTGTTTACATTTCACTTTGTGTTTTATACAGGTACCATAGATTGTGAATTTATAAGGATCAGATAAATTTTCTCCGGAGGCTTTGGAAAATCAGAAAATAAATTTTATTCAAATAGCGATTTCTCAAAAATTTAGAAGAATAATATATTGACTAAGCTGAATGTATTCCGTTTCAAAAATATTTGCTAAAAGTTGTTAAATTTGTAAATATGTTTAAAAAATAGTAAAAAAAGCTATTAAATAAATGAAAAGTATACCGCATTATACATTATTAAAAAAGATTACATGTTAATATCCTACACCCGAAATTTCACGTCGATATCTTTCATAGCTTAAAAGTTATACAACAGAATAAACAGCAGACGTGAGGCCGTCTCTCCAGAAGATTCGGAAAAAAGCGATCGAAACAGATGATAAAAACATTCGAATTGGGAATTGATAAAAGGACGCGTTCGCGTAGCGACGGGACGCTTTTCAAAAACGAACTCACGTCGAGGTACAAACGCAAATTACGGTTTAAGAGTTTAATGTTTATTCGGCGTGCGAATGTATTGTATATTGATATCTACAGTTGTGTGCTTTATTTCAATAAATAATTTAAAACATCTTTAGTCTTACATTTCATACACTTTGCTATTTAAAGTCGTCGTACACACTAAATATTCTAGCTCTCTGAATCATTGTTTCACGCGTTCCAGTTTTCACCGTCACTCACACGGGACGTTCCAATTTACTTAAACATCGCGAACCCATTTCACAGATCTTGGCTAGCGTTCTCTAATTGGTAAGAAGTGAACCACCGCAAATAAAATATGGGGAGTCGCTTTCTTCTGATAGAAAATTGAACAGGTCATCGTAGAATTTCACGACGAGCAGTATGTATGTACAATCGAAGTTCCGCGTCACCTGTAGAAGTCGATCGTGGAGAACGAAGTTTCGGGGAGCCGGTATTTTTGACGCCGGTCACGACAGTCCGCCGGAATAACCAGCTTGGTAACTTCCGGGGATTGGTAACTCCGGATTCGAATACGGGACGATCGGAAGACCTCTGGAGCTTCTTCATTTCGATGTCTACTTTTCCCCCCTGAAGATTTCCTTCGATTCTCAAAGGTGCTCCCGCGAAAGGAGACTTCTCCCGAACTGTTCTACGGGTGCTTTCCACGAGAAACGGGAACTACTCGGGAAGTTTACCGAATGTTCTTCAAAATATAGAGATGGCTTTAAAAAGAATTCTGAAGACCCGCGCACAAAAGAGTATGTGACGTTCGCGAGTTTGCGAAAACTGAGTCGCGGGTCTTATCGAATCGAAAACCGAAATAACGAACGAACGCTTCTGAGAAATCCAAGTATTCCTCTCACTCTCGTTGTTGGGATACTGTTCCTCTTTCAATGTAGAACCTGCATTGTAGATCACTCTTTCCGAATTGCATACACTTCTCAATGTGTACAATTCTTTACTAATTTTTATAAATGTATTCATAAATGATTTCAGTATAATACTTCACACAGTATTGCTTTATATTCTAACTAAACCTCTTACAACACAAATAGAAGAATCAAACGTTTCGCAGTAACTGAAAATAAAAACTTTTTTCCTCAGGAAGTTGGAGGAATATTCTTCAAAATATAGAGACAGATGTAAAAAGGATTTTGAAATGCCGTAAGACCGCCTCGAAGGAATGCAAGACTTTCTCTTTTCGTCGCAAGGATATTCTTCTTTCGACACAGATCAAGTTTTCTGAATTTTATCAATTTGTTAAGCTGGTTCGATCTTTTTAGGAGAAACGTGCTTGGAAAGTTCGGCGAATGTTCTTCGAAATATAGAGACGGGTATAAAAAGAATTCTGAAGATCCGCGTATGGGGGAATATGTGACGTTCTCAAGTTTGAGAAAACTGAGTCGTCGATTTTATCGAGCAGATATGACGAAAGACTCCGACGGAAGAATGCAACTACGTATTTCTTCTTTTTCGAGATATTGTGCTTCTTTTCCGTACCAATTTTCGAACACAACTATTACGAATAAAAGTACGATTTGATCGGCAAAGGTATACTTTATGGCACAGGACAGGATATAATCTTCTATGATATTGATAATAACATAATTAGTTTTTCAAATTTAATTTCAATATATAAATACTAAGCAGTTAGATAAAAAATTTGAAAATAAAATTGTGGTACTCATCAGGTTAAACTATTACCAGGGTTTCTTTTGCGCCAGTATTTTTTTGTAATAAAGTTATTATTATTTAAAACGTGTCTATGTACTATATATTATTAAGAGATAGGGAGGCGCGGAAAAAAAATTTTTTGTAGGGAGGCGTAGTAGCATAAAGGTTGGAAACCGCTGGGTTAAGGGAATATTAAGTAACCACAATTCCCGAGACTCCAACAAACTAGCACCCACGCTTTCCAAAAATCGTGATCCCTCCCTCACGCAAGGTACTGCAGCCTTGAAATTTTAGCTGCACACACTGAAATCGAGCCTTCATCCACCGTATCGTTCAAATTGCCACAGCACAGCGAGCGTAAGAGAGAAATAAATATTCCAGGAGGTTTTTGCGCGCAGGTTGGGGGGTAAGCGTACATCGGTCGACGAACCCAATCTATTTTTTCCCTTTAGCGAGAGAGCTCGGATCGCATTCAGGAGAACGTTGCTCGCGTTAGGTCTGGCATCGATGACAGCTTTGAAAACAGTTTCGAAATGGAGGCGAGAGCGCCAGGGAAGAGCCGTAGACTGCAGAATTTCTACATCGGCGCGTCAAACCGCGTCGCGTGCCGCTGACAGTTCTCGTCTGTCGTTGGAATAAGTGCGGAACAAGAGGGGCTACGATTACCCTCTTTGTTCTGTCGTCGATGGGACGTAATGTACACGTCAAAAATAGCGATCCGGGGTCTACGACGATGAACGATTCAGTGGAATCGATCGCGAACGCGACGTGAGACGTGTGTTGTTACGCGTCGCCGCCCTCGAGACGGTCATCGGGACTCGCGCTTCGACGCCGTTGTTATTGCATGTCCTCGGACGTTCTCCTCGGCCTGTCATCAGGCTCCTCCATCGGGACTGTTGGCCCGAGAACGTCGTTAGACCTACCGGATGATAGCCAGGTACCTTCGAGTGCCACTTATAGGGTATAAGGCACTTCGACGTACAAGAAAAGTTGAGTGGAAAATGACTGGGTCCGCGCTTCCTCCAAAGACCCTGGCTAACTTCCGAGTAGAAAGTTTTTTCTCATCCAAATTCAACCGGCCACTTCGCCCACTGAAATTGATTTAATGCCGGGATTTTGCGGACTTGATCGCTGCCAAATGGATCGTCGACTGAGATCGCTCTTTGCTGCTCTTTGATCATTAGAAAATGTTGAGACAGATGATTCTTTAATTTCGATTATTATTAGTGTACATTGTGTGCGTACAATTAATGTTGTTCACCTGTTACCTAATTAATTGAGGCATTTCATGAATGATGAAAGATTTATTTATTCATCTATAATAATATCGACAGCAGCGATGTACGTTCTTGTAATGGATCCGTATATTAAAGTAATCGACGATCCCCGAAAACATTCAACTACACCGTCGGGCCATTGACAGGCGAAATAAAAAGGTCTCGTGACGCTGTTGTCATGACATGAACGACGACGCATCTGTCAACGACCTGGGAATATTAAAAGCAATGACGAATGCGACACGAGCTGACGAATTACAGACGTGTCGGTGAAATGCGTTTTACATGATTCGTCACGCGAAGCCGATCATATCCGAAATTATTTCTGAAATAAAAGCAAATTGCGAAAACAATGTATTCTTTATTTACAGGCTACTGTGACATACAGCAAGCATCCTTGAATATTATTTCAGATACGTATTTTCCAAAGTAAATCGAAAAATGGATATTTAAACACTTACAGCTTGTTTGGTTCTCTAAATTAATCACAAAACAAGTAAACCCAACAAAATATAGTAAAAAATTCTTCAAAATTGACATAGAGCAGTGTTACTTTTAGTGTTCTTCGGCCGGCCATTCGTCGAACGTTAATGGGTGGGAAACCGATCCCGGAAAAAGATCGAATGAACAGGACCAGGGTGAAACGAGTCGCTCCCAACGAAGCCCCAATTTCCGGAGGCGCGTTATTCCAGCGTTCCGCGTAAACACGTTTGGAAGGAGGCTTGCGCAAAGGCGTGGGTGCACGTGCAACTCCTGAAACACGATACGGCCGCGCGCGCGGCGCGAGGGAAGCAAGGGAAGGAAGTTCCGCAAACTCGGCTCGTTCCAGCGCGTTAGGCGGGACGTGCCTAATCCCGGCGGTTGCAGATTCGTCCCAGGACCCCTCTAGGGTCGCGAGTTATCGCCGCTGGGCCAAACTTCGGAACCTGGCGGAGCACTGATTTACCACGCCGAGAATAATTTCTTTCGGACCCTCCTAAGGACTCCTCTCGTCCGTCTACCGCGCTCGCAGTCATTGTAAACGACGCCCTGACTGCCCTCAATCGTCAATCGTCCCTCTCTACCGTCCGCCTTTGAATATTCATCGGGACACGCTAATTAGAGACTCTTGGTTTCAGCGAAAACGTTGCCGACCTCTTCAACGATGTCTTTTTCGTGTTTTTGTGGACGGGGTTGCTACCCTTGTCGAGAGAGGTCTTCAACAGTTTTAGTTCTGATGCAATTAGGTGCATCAAATATATAATCAATCCTATAAAAAATAAAATGTTTATAAATAGAATTAAAAAACATTTTTCTTCCACTTGATCGAAGACCTAAATTCATTGAAATTGTACAGGAATTACGTATTTCTCAGATCATCATAGTTGTAGAATACGATTAGATAGTCTGTAACATGTAGAATGTTTTGCATCGTTTCCGTACTTTTGTCTCAAGAAAATGGAGAGCTCCGCCGATGCATAATGACTCGATATACTTGTTGCTCGAGTCCAGGAGCAAACAGAGCGCAGATAGCAGTGTTTCGCGCGAGAGAAGCGAGTCTGTGAGTTCAATGGCTTCCCCTGCTCAGTAAATAAAAGAACCAGCCGAGAATCATTACCAGAACAAACACTCGGAGAGAATTGGAGGAAAATTGCTTAGAAAGTCCCCTTATTCTCGCCGAGCGCACAAAGAAGCGATAAACTATTATTATCGACAAACCCCGCAGTCACACCTTCGGATACTTTGCGACTTCTTATAACAAACAATCGATTGTTCCAGCTGAACAAACTGCGAGACCTGTGATAGATTGCACTTATTTTCATTTTGAATGGCTCGGTGCTACGGCTTCTACTTTCTGAGGGGTGACCTATGCAAATGAACCTAGAGCTTTGGGGTACAATGATATTAATAAAAGGTACAATGAGTGTTCGTTAACTCTAGATGTATGTTGTCAAATTCACAAGTTCGACGCATTCGTTTTTAATAAACGAACAAAAAGACCTCTAACCAGGTCTGCCAATGGAGTAGTCAGTGTCACATCATGAGGTCCGTTAACGTCACCGCATTACAACGCAGCAACATGAAGGCAGTCCGGAACAGGAGCCAGTAAATAAATTTCTCGTTCCCCTTCGACGTCGCGAACTTATCACGCAGCTGGGGGTCCTCCCGTGTGATTTCCGCGCTCGTCAGAGGGTGGTGGGGGTGGTGGAAAGGGGTGTGGGTGGTTGGAAAAAAAGGAACGTCTCGTTTTTCCGTGCTTTTCCCCGTCGTCCGCACCCTATTCCCGATGGCGCGACGGCCGGACCCCCCGTCCAGAAGAATACACACAAGGCACAGAAGGTATATGGAGAAACGGCTGCGCGAGACGTAAACGAGCGTAGCCGGCTCCACGCGAAACAGAGGGCAAACGCCCGCATTCATGGCTGGTACGTACAACGAGTGACATGTGCATGCAAAGGGAGAGAGAGAACACCGTAATCCCGCGCGGCCGTTTGATGTTCCCTGAGAACTTTGACCCCGCGCAACACCCCCGCAGCCGCAGCAGGGCCACTCGCTGCTGTCGCGTTTTCATAGTGTCCTGCATAGCAGAGGCTCTCCAGCCCTTCCAATGCCGTTTCCGAACGCGCACTTCGCGACACCCAGCCGTTTTAAAGAACCAGATTTATACCGAGCGTAACAGCGCAACGCTATTTGCACACTTAACTGTCCGCTTCTATACCCACGCCCTAAATTTTAAAAAATGGATCACTGGACTGACTGCACACTCAAGAGTGCAATGGTTAGGTTATTATTGGTCGAGTGTTTGAAAATTTTGCATACAGTGTTGCAATTTTTTAAGTGAAACTTCTTTGCTGAGGGGGCTACAATTTTTTAGCGTTACGGAAGTGATGCGGTCGAGCGTTACGGAAGTGACTTCGCGAATAACCTCGAATAGTTTGACAAGTAACATTTTCATAATTGATTTACTAACTTTAAAGACTTCATTGGTGAACTTTTAAGATTGTAGAATGTAAAATAAAGCCTTCGCTACATTCCCATTTCAGTTTCATGCAGGTTTGATGCTTAAATTGTTAGTTATTAACAAATTTTGGAGAAGTGGTATGTTATGTATGTCTGTCCTTGTTGCACAGTTCGACCCTCCTTGTCTTACGCATTATGGGAACTTCCGAAAGAATAAGCCCGCGCAACAATTGTTAATAACTAATTATAGAGAGTTAATTTGTGAAAATTTGCAATTGGATAAGATAGAATCAACCTCCAGCTACTTACATCATCGGATTTTATTTCGACTGAAAGATTTATAAACAATTATCCAAACACTTGTTCTAAACTAACCTGAAAAATTTTCACAGGTGTCAGGTAAGTAAAAAAACATACGTGTGAGAAACCACGCGCAGCAGGAGTGAAACTTTTTGCAGTATAGTAATGTTTAGAAGTAAATTAGGTTTGGAAATGATAAATAACCCTAATGAAGCGACAACAAGATCAGGAACAACTCTCGATGCAGTATTTGTAAGACATTTAGACAAAATTGAATCAAGAATATTTATATCATATTTTAGCTATCACAAGCCAATTGTTTCAATGATAGAATTATAGAAAATCATAGAACATAGAAAAAAATAATGAACGATCAAAATTTGCGATGGAAAAAAGGAGAGCGTATGGGAAATGCTATGAACTATGTCTCTTTCACTCCCATATGCTCTCCTTCTTTGCATCGCAAAGTTTGATCGTTCATTACTTTTTTCTATGTTCTATGATTTTCTATGATTCTATCATTGAAACGATTGGCTTGTGATAGCTAAAATATGATATAAATATTCTTAATTCAATTTTGTCTAAACGTCTTGCAAATACTGCATCGAGAGTTGTTCCTGATCTTGTTGTCGCTTTATTAGGATTATTTACCATTTCCAATCTTAATTTACTTCTAAATATTACTAGACTGCAAAAAGTTTCACTTCTGCCGCGCGTGGTTTTCCACGCGTATGTTTTTTTTAAATATTGTACCATACAGCTTTGATTTTTCTAAGAAGTCTGCCGAGCCAGGAGAATTCGATAAAATAATTTGTACAACTTTCTAGTTGGGTCTATATTGAAAATTAATAAAATATATAAAAGAAACTTTTTAAAAACCACGCTTATATTAAAATGCACTAAAAAGGAGAAAATAATATTTTTCCTGGTTCTCCATAAAATACCAAATCCAGTTAAATGATTAGTAATATTTTTACCCAAAATTTTAAGCAATTAGTTCAAAATTTCTTCTGTTATAAAATTAGTGTCGGAATACGTAGAAAAATTTAATATTTTAAATAAAATCATGTATTAGTGACTCAATATAAATAGTTTAGCGCTCCATCTTTTATTTTCATAATCACTAATGTCATGATTTTATTTAAAATATTAAATTTTTCTACCTATGCCGACACTAATTTTATAACAGATTCGGTATTTTATGAAGAATCAGGAAAAAAATTATTTTCTCCTTTTTAGTGCATTTTAATATAAGCGTGGTTTTTAAAAAGTTTTTTTTTATATATTTTATATTCTACCTTTATATTGGCATTGGAAGCGTGTATACAAAATTTCAGCAAGATTGGACTACGTTTAAAATTCGATTACAAGATTTGTATACAACAACAACACGGCGAGTTAATATAAGCGTGGTAAAAAATACGTTTCGCAAATCTGTGTGAATTATACACATTATGAAGATGTTTGGAGTAGGATATCCAAATAAGATGTTTATGCACACCTCGTTCATTAATAATTTCTCCGAGCAGATTTCGTTCCCGACGTTCACCGACAATTGCAGAAACGATCGATACGCACGAGCCTGCTGCGCGATGTTTTATGTCCTTCCAGGAACAGGGTAAATTCATTGAGGGGAATATTCCATTAGCAACACTATAAATATGGTAATTCCTCGAAATGATAGTGCAGTAATATTGCTGCAATACATAGAACTCGTTCCCGGGTTTGACGTTAATGACAGTAATGGTACCCCATCCATCAATCTGCACCTGTACTTTGTCTACACTCTGTGTACTTACATTTCTTGTTACCATTGTAAGAAAGCAACAGATCGGGTATCTCGCTGAATTGTTCATGCAAAAAAGATGCTACAAGCTCTTTAGCCGTACTATAGAGCGTCGAAATTGACTTGGACGATGGTGTGACTCGATCAAACATATGGTGTCTTCCCAACTTTGGACAAAGTCGATCGTCGCAAATCGACCGTGACATTTACGCCCCCATTGGGACGTGATTCCATTCATTATTGTCACCGTGAAAGGAGGCAATTTATTCATGTTGATCAGAGAACTTGGAGTCACTTCGTTATGTCCTATGAATAAATAGAGGCTCAGAAAAATGGACAATATACGGGACAAATCACATTATTGTGCTTCGCCATCGAATAAATGTGCTGAAGTTAATTCTCCGTCAAAATGGCGCGTTCTAATATATTCAATTTTCGATTACTCGCAAAATGGAATAATTTCTCGAAAATTCTTCTCTCAGCGGATATGGCTTATGGAAAGAGGAGACAGTTAGGATAAAAAGGGCGCTCACGAGCCGATTTACAACTTTCTCTTTTTTCCTTATCGCGGCAGCGAATTAGAGGGTCCCGGAGACTCGGGCGGACCATTCGGAAGTCGCAACGTAATAAATAGAACGCGTTTAAAGTGGTTCCTGCTTTGAGAATGGCCCCTTAATTCTCAAAAACGGTTATGAGTCCCGCTATTTAGACAGCCAGTGTCTAGCTCGTTGTTTTTATGGTTAACACCCATTACGCAACAAGGTGAGCCTGCACACTAAAGAGCCTCGCGAACTCAACCGTGCCCTAAACATGTACTTGAATGGCAGAGGGTTAAGAAGAGGGTAATTCTCCCTGCGCGGGAATGGAGTCGAGGGACAAGAGGGCTGAGAACCAGCCCACGATGGGTCGAAGCTAGATTATCATGTACCGTGGCGCCCCGCAGACTGGTTTATTAACGGGCTGGTTGATGTCGCGTTGACAACCGATCGAGACTTTGCCTCGGAAGTATACGTCTCTCGCGTGTACGAAAAGTATCAGCGAAGGCTGAGTCTGACAGAAATTGTAGACCGTTTGTTAACTGTAACGCGATACAACCCCTGAGCAAATTACAGAATTCCCAAACGTTGGGAATGCCAATGCTGAATTATTTATGAAATAACTACATTATAATTACTAGGGGTGGGCGTGTACCCAAAAAATTGTACAGTACATTTTCCCCTCAATTTTCTGCGAGGAGTCACCCTTCGAACATCGATCGTGGCTAAATCTTGTACATCAATCAGCGACAGCAACGACTGTTCAAGATCGCAATACTTCGGAGCCAGTCGCCGAGCGCGTTCGTAAGAGAATTGCTCGGAAATGATGTTCTTGCACGAAATTCATGGGACTGGCGGCGACGGCGGCGTTTCCAATTCCTGTCCCTTTCCCCCGATATTCACGCGGGAAAGTTGCGTCGGTGTTCGATGGGCAGAGGTCAGTGAACAGAGAAGGCAGGAGGGAAACGGCTGCCGACCGGATCGATCGCTGGTCGAGGCAAACAGTCGATCGCGGCGAATTGATGGTACGTTCTCGCGAGACACGGGTACGCGTAAAGCAACCTATCGACCCTGTCGGTGCTGGTAGTTTACGGACCCACCGGTGGCCGACTCGTTAATAAGCGATATTCGATGATAGGGGTTGCGTTTGTAATTGCATCGCGGTAGAAACTCCGGGCGGACTGTTCTGGGACGAGAGAGCCGGCCCCCCGGAATTGATGGAAATGTAACTGTAAATCGAAAATTCAATATTAAAAAATCTCCCCGTCCACGCTATTGACACCCGGTTTTTTGCTATCCGGTTTCCGCCTCGATTCCTCTGACAGCCTATCGACAGGATTTTTCGAAAATCGACACCCTGTGGAAATAAATGCTCAGCCCCATCGCGAACATAATCCTTTGCATATTGGAAAAACTTCAACGTACCCTTATATAATATTATCTTTAATGTATTAAACGTATCTAGAAAGAAAATAAATTTAACACACTTCCAGCTGAAATACCAGTAGGTAGCGGCCACGTTTCTCCTAGCTCGGTCCCCATAATTAATTCACGAGCACTGCGCAGGTTAGCTTGCGGGCACCGCTCGTCTAATCGAAGACAGTGTTCATACGCGATTCATAACGCGAGAGGACAGCGTCGTGGCGCGATAAAGCATGACGAAACAAGGGGTTGGGGCGTGGGTGGTTAGGGGTGCGGCTAAGAGAGAAGGCGACGGCGACGGTAGGGTAGGATGCAGATAAAGTTAATGGGATTTTATCGGAACGCGTTGCAATCTTAGGTTGCTGACCAGGCTGGACGTGGCCGGTGGCTGCGGCAGTGTGGAGAATCCCGTTAGAGGCTGAAGTAGATTCGCCCGGGTACTCTTCTCGTTTCCAGCCGGACTCAATTAATAAAAGGGCTTTCTCCCGTTCCTCTGCCTCCCTTTCCCTCGCGCCCTTACGCAGGAGAGTTGGGTCCACGTACGATGGTGAGCAATGAACAACGGACACAGACGCGAGCCCCTCTGCGAAAGAGCCACCGCCAGACTATGGTGAAACGGACCTCCTCAGACGTTCCGGGACGCTACCAACATCATGACAGCGCTACGATCCGACGATCGACAACGACACCGCCTGTTATCGCCGGCAACGACCGACGGATCAGCCTCGGGCAGCTCCGAGGGTTAAAAGGGTTGGGGTAATTGATAGACGCGCAAGGAGACGCGGATTGTTTACCCGAGGAAGGATTGACCATCGCGCGGAGGCACTCAGCTCCCCAGCAACCCTCGGACCAGCTTGTTTCAGCCGGGACCATTCGTTTCCCTGATGCTCAGTAGTCGATTATTCAGAAAATCGGACTCAAATCAGTATTAACACATTACCAAAATCATTTCATCATTTGCTGATCTCTGCCGGAGCTAAAGACACTCTAATGGTTCCTTCATGCAAAATAATAGTCCTGATCATTACTAGTAGTCTATTGGTGAAATTATTTAGTCAAACGTTATACAGGGTGGTCCACCTAAATGTAGCCACCTAAATATCTCCTTTAGTTTTTATTTACAGGGTGGAGCACCCTGTATTTTAGCGTTACTGTTAAAAGTCGGATGTTCCATGAACAACAATATTTGTGCTCCATTCTTGAAAAAAAACCGACCACCGTGCAACGCCCAGCTTTGACCAGCCAACGAGAGGATTGGCCAGCGAACGACGCGAACCACCCCTTCTCGCGAGGGTTCCGTAATTAATGCTGCTAATATACTTCGGATCTCTCACCCGCTTCGACACTTGTCCCCCCTCCGTCATTCCCGACGGTCCGTCTACTCCCAGATCCCCAGGATGCTACGACCCCCTAAAGTGCCGGCACTGCCCGCGCAATTTCCATGGGGGTGGATGTTAATTGCATCGGCGTCCCCAGTTTCCTTGATTTTGATCGACTGCCGTTGGAGAGACGCCTTCCTTCCGATAAGTCCGAAGAATAACGCCTACCAGGACCTAGCCGTGACGGGACTTGTTGCTCGCCGAGGATTTATGAGCCACATGCCTGCGAAACCCACCCCCATGCAGCTTGCGCTCTGTCTTCTCCGAATCCACTGCATAGTTTGCGTTTTGAATTTTCTCGGATTTCTCGTAGGTACTTATTCTGCTCGTTGACACCGGCTTGTGGAATGTTTTAGCACATATCCAAAAGAAGTAATTGTGGTAGACGATGAAGAATTGTATAAATGTGGAGATAGTAGTAATTCCTCTTCATTGTACGTACAAATAATGAGCGAACATATTCATACACATTTTTCTACGCGAAATCGAATAAGTAAAATAGATTTTAACATTTCACAGTATTTAAAAAACACGATAATGTTCTTTTAAATAGTCATTTCAAAAGAAATTGTTACATTATTCATTTGAAATATTTCCTGAATTATAAATGAAATGACTGTCTCTGTTGATAAATTTTAAAAAGATTGATATAAAATTGCTGGCAGGTAGAGCATTAAAATACTGACTTATGTAAATGTTAATATATCAATTACTGTTTCAAATACTTTTTATTCGAAACGTACCCAGCTCCGACATTTACAGTTGATTTATTTCACAGTGGATTTGATAAACTTTTCTGTAACAATCTAACAGAAGGTATCCAAGATTGCAGGCACAGTGTAATCAGCGATCTACTAGTGGAGGAAGTTGAAATTCTTAGGGAACAATGAATCCCCGTGGCATGAACTCCGTTAACTCGATCACGGAAAAATAAATTCTCGAACTCCCTTCTAATTATGAATCACTAGTCGACGCGTCTTAATCGTCCCAGTTTCACCGGGTCCGTGCACCGAAGGGGCACTCGTTAATCGGTCCGCTCGATCGCGAAAATTCGCCGGCGTTCAATGCCAGTTGAATAATTACGCCAATTAACGGGACGTCGATCGTTTCGCCCGGCGTCGAAACAACGCTCTGCCGAGACATCGACCTTCCATTTTATCGATTCGCGAGCCCGTTTCTAATTTCTACCGAACGACCGGCCCCCCGACTTCTGTAAAAATATAAAACGAGCTGACGGTGCGATCATCTTATTGAAACTAATAGGAATCGACCATCGACTCGAATTTTTATACTGGGTGACCCACTAACAACCCCACTTCATTTAATAAACTAGGTCTCTGCCGAAATTCCTGCTGCAAAAATTTTGAACACTTGTCCCTGTCGTAGTTCTAAATTTACCAAAAATTAAGTTTAGAAATGCTGATTTTCTAGTATAATCTACTATGATAAACGATGAATCAGTCACGGTGTAGAAATTCTGTATCAATCCTGTCAAGTTAAATATATTTGATGAAAATAATATATTGCAGTCTGTGAGAACGCTTTCATCAATTTCTACCAACAAATACCTCAAATAAATTATAATACCGGATAAATACGTCAAAGTATACAAACTGTTTCATCACTTTTATGGAACACAATATTTTTACTAAAGCCGATAGATTATGGTTTATAATTTTCTTCACCAAATTTTACCACCCCTAAGAGATAAAATAAATTGTATATAAATTGATAAACAAAAGCGCGACCAAATACGATATTTCCATGAAAGAAATCAGCATTTTCACCAATCCTGACAACGGCAATAAATAATAACAGCCAATAAAGTGCAGAGCGATTGAAAATGACAAACGACTAACGCCAGGGGTTGCGAATTTTTTCAATAATATCTAATCCTAGCGAATTCGATATTTTCGCGACGAACACAAAATGACAAATTATAATAAGTGTTAACATTTCAAGCCGACAATTTATCGAGAAGAATTCGAAGAAAAATGACGGGGGTGAGTGGCGGGGTTTGCGTTATTTTATTTATCGGGCGAGAGGGAAAATGTTGAAGAGGTACAACATTATAAATTATACATGGCGGCGATTGCATTATCATAATCGCGGAACACACTGCCGTGGCATTTTAAATCGTATATTATATATGATCGCGCGCGGCGAATGCGAAAAACAAGTCACGCCCTTATGCGCGCCGTCCGTAACGCGCGGAATTCTTAACGAACGTGACGGGAACAATCGAGCGATCTGAAACGGAGAAAGGGGGTGGAAGAGGGGGTGCGGGGGCGGCTGGACATCCTTTCTCCGAAAATGGATGCTTTCGACACACGTGCCGCCGAATCTCCGATCGTCGGCCGCGCCGTGAACGTGGCAGGACTTTGCTCCTAGCGTCAGTTCCTCCTATTCGAATGGGAAAACCATTGTTGTTGACTACACTGGGTCAAAAAGTATTTACACACTTTGTCTTCCTAGAATTTATCTCCAAAATATTGCAGGTGACCACGGGAACTTTAAAAATTAAGTGAAATAAAAAAACATAATCCACTCTTCCATATCATTTTATGGATTGTGGAAAAACAAGGGAAAAATGTTTAAAACACTTTCTTTTATAATATCGTTCACCAATATTCTGAATAATTAAATCTGGTGTATTTAACATTCACATTCTAATAACGGAACGCTTTTAACGCTATGACAAGCCAATCCTCTGAATAATTAAATGTACTATGTATAATATTTAGCTTCGGTTACGAAGTTCTCTGTAAAATATTACACCCCGAGCTATCAAAGAATTAAATATATTACATTTAAATATACCGAGGATTTGAGCAGTACGTATAACACATTTAAAACGAGCAGCACGGTTAATAATGCAAAATAATTTGCAGTATTATAAAAGAACAGGTGTACCAAGCATCTTGTTACCCATTTATTTTTGATATTTCAATACAAAATCCTTAATCACTTCAAACATCGATTCACAGTAATAAAAAAGGAATCTGCAATTAAAAGTTCATATATTGCGAGTTCTCTCTTCCTTTCTCGATTTTCGTTGGCTTCATTGAAAATGAGCTGTAACAAAACAGTTGAATGACCTTGTAAACTTTAAATTTCCAAAGGTTGAAAATGCAATGGTCGAGAAGGTGGAGTTCAACGTCATTCGATGCAAGGGAGCAGTGACCTTGGACTGCCAGAATCACTTGGCCAGACAGTAGCAAATTCGTCAGTAACGTTACCTAGGGGACTCGTGTTTCTCAGACGCGGGGACGTCGGCTGCAGGAATGGCGATCGATTTGAAGGGATTGGTGGTTAGAGATGAAACTTTCATAGAACAGAGATTTCTCGATTGGCAGGGGAATCCTCTGACGGCGAATATGGGAGAAGCCAGACATTAATATTTGATATTTCTTCTTACCGTGATACACAAACCGTAACGATGCCAGCATAAAATAAAATATGCAAAATATCCCGTCGTGAATGTAGCAGAATAATTCTTGAGGAACGCGGCAGATCAAAGGGGAAACGTACATGTTCTACTATGAAATCACGTATTCAAATTAAGAGTAAGATGATCGAGCTAATACGTTCACTAAAGAGATCCGACAATGAAAATCATACTGTTTTGTATTAGATATTAATTACTAGACTGCAGATTTTATGCATTCATGGCAAAAATGGACACGTGCAATTTAAAACTGTGGACACGTTAAAAATATTTAACGACATCAAGGTATTAGATTCAGCTTAGTAGGAAAATTAAAAGAAGAATACAACTTTTATTTGACTCCTGTGTCCTGCAATCAATGCGAACATTTTTTATTTTGTATAAAGATCCGCAGAGAAAATTCTATGCTGTCAAAGTTCATAATATGAGGATTGACTGCGGATATTATGCATTTACAACAAAAACTGGGTGGATGTAATTTAAAATAGTAGTTAGGAGGCTATTTCCCGGCGATTTTCTCCGAGATGTGTGTGGAAAATGAGAAGACAGCGAGCACGGCAGCGAATAGACTGTTTCAAGCGTGCACGCAGAAGAGTCGCGGAAATTTTTGCGTGCATCCCGAGGGAATCGAGTCTCCCCATCGTGCGCACGCTAACCGCCTATAAATCCACGCATCGACCTTTCACCTCGAAATTACGCGCGCGGTGATTTAAGCGATAAGCGGTAAGCGGTTCGGCCTAATATGGTTTCCTAAGTAGAAGAGTGTCATCGAGCGTGTGATTCCCCGTAATGGTCTTTCGCTTTCCGGGCCGTTAACCAGCGACGCGCTCGGAGGCCAGCGCCGGATCGAGGATCGCTCTTCAAGCAGTTAAGATGTCGTGCCGTGCCGGGGCTAACCCGTTTCCTCTTTTTCAGGCTACCTCGAAATGAGCCCGGCGTTTCGAGAACCGCCAGCGACGCAGAACCACGATTCCAGCTGATTCCGGACTTTAAAGACTACTACTCGCGGGTAGAATCATCGTTCCACGGCCAATTTCGCCGAGCCTCGATGGCTGCGAATATTCCACCGCGGAAGCGGAAAATTCATTTTTCTATCGGCCCTCCAGTCCATACTAGACACATTTTTAAGCGAGGTTCATCTTGAAATGAAAACACCAGAGGATGTGTGTTGAATGTGGATTTTTAAAATTAAAATGTTCTTGACCGTTTGCAACGGATAGAAACCAAATGGAAAGTTCTGTCTTCAATCAATCACTTTAATAGTTTAAATAGCTCTAACCTAATCAATGAAATAATGTTTGAATTAGTAATTTTCTATTCGGACAGTTATCATGATTGTCAAGTTACGCGAAAATCAAACTAAAAACATTGTAATTCATCTAACAACTTGTAAGTGTCTGTACACTTGCGCACTTGACTCCAAATGAGTCTAGCTTCTCCACACGTTGTCGCTCGTCGATAACTCAATGGAAATACGTCCACGTATCAGAGTTGACGACGGACAATCGACTGTAATCGCGAGAGGTATAAGATAATAGCAGAAAATGATCGCGGTATAGTACCTGGAAGAATTAGCTGTCAGAATTGCAGGGAGTTTCAAGCGAGTTTCACAAGTCCATGGAAAACTCTCTCACACCTGACTAATCGGCGAAGTTTATCGTCCGTGTTTACAAGCTAGAAAACGATTTTTCACTTGCTTCTATAAATATTACGTTCGTAAAAAGGGGTGGAGCCCGTGGACCCACGAAAGGTTATCGGGGATGATCGAGGAAAAGTTTATCAGCCGAGTTGTAAACATTTCAAGGTCCTCTGGGCTTGTTGTTTAGCGGACTCTTGAAGTTATTGCACAGTCGATTGATTTTGTCCTACCTAGCAAGGTCAAGATAATATTTTTAGAGGTCGGCTCTTTGTTTTGGAGGGCAGTTGTCGTATAAACATAAAAATGATGTAGGATAAAATAAACGAAAGCAGATTGTGGATCCTATTCATAGCGAGAGAACCTCAAATCATTCACATATCTTTTTTGAACATAGAGATACGATCTTTTTCTCAAAAATTTCGTTTCTCGGAAAATTATACAAACAAAGAAACAACTTTCAAACTTGTTGCTGGCGCTCAAAAGCGGGGAGCACGATTTCACGGTTTTCTAGTCGGTATAGTGTTTATCACTCATGAGTTTGAGCAAACCGCTACAACACGGTGACTCGACTCAAGCCGTCGCCGTTAAGCGATCTTGACGCAGGCAATCCACCAGTCATTTTCGACAACGTAAACGCTATTCGTTATTTACCGGCGTACGCTTCCAGCTACTTGCCAGCCTCCGTTATAATTCATGGCTCCGCGGCGAGATGCAATCGATCTCCGTGCCGAGGGAAACGCGCGCGCGGTGCAACGTGGTGCAGCGCGGTTGCATTTCGAGGAACGAAATTAACCCCCCGATGTTCGGCTGACACTCTGCCGAACCGTAACAGACACCCGGATACATCGATCCTAGCGAGTGTCCTCTCCGTGTCTCTCGTCCTCTTCCTTCTCGAGGGCCGAAAGTAATCATTGTTCGATCGTAATACCGCCCCCGCGCGACACAATTTCCACCCCTTCGCGGAGCCCATGAATCACAATTAAAACCCCTAGTTAGGGCGCGACGCAATAACTGGAGCAATCCATGGTAATAAATTAATAGAAGGCTATAAGCTAATAGAAAAAATCGATCACACCCCTCCCGAAAAGACGGAGAAGTGCGGATAGCAACCCCCGAACCGTTCGCCTCGGCTAACGCAATAAACTTTTATACATGGGGGGTCATGCCATTAGGAATGGACCGTCTGAGCGAGATGTGACGGTGTCTGGGGAACTATGGGGTGTCTGCGATTTTGCTACCTGCGAGAGGATGATCCCGGGAAAATGAACTTTCCCGTCAGACACGCGTGGAACAGGAGGTGCACGGAACGTGTTGTAATTATTAATATTACGAAGTGATCGAGTTATTGTCTCGGTTCTGACCTTATACGACCTTGTGTGACCTTGCGCGACCTTCAGGACCATTATATAGTAAACTGATACACGATTGTATTTACCTTGCTGAAATTAAGGGCACCTTGACAATTTCGCTATAATTGTATTATAAAATGAAATACATGTCCTAATAATACAAAGGCTAATATGTTGGTATGAAATGGACCGTTTATTTTGAAAGTGGTGTAAGTCCATTCTTGAAAAAATGAGATATCACGTAATTCATGCTTAATTTAATATAAATAAAATTTAAAAAAAACAAGAGAAAATGGACTTACACCACTTTCAAAATAAACGGTCCAAATATTCATTTTAGTTATCTCACCTCGGGTCTCGATTTATCCGGGCTGTGTGTCTCCCGATTAAGCCGGTTAATCGAAGTCCTACTGTATAAAGATTTAAGGAAAATAGAAAATGTTGAAATACTTTTTGGGCTATTGTGGCCAGCGCAGACCCTAACTAAGGCAACGAGGAGCTGGCTCGTCCATCGTTGAGAGCACACGCCGCGTGCGGAACAATAACGTTTTTATAACTCGGCGTCTGGAATGTCACACTCTTCTAAAGGGAGGGTCCTCGCAGAGTAGGATGGATGAGCCTGTAACGCGCGCCCACGGTCGCCCCCTAGTCGCAATATCGCGCTACGGGAAATACGAGGGGGTGGAAACCGGACTGTCTGATTCCTCTGGCATCGCACATAGCGCCGGGGATACTTCGGAATTGTGGGATTGTTCCAGGTAGTGATGGGAGTTCGATCCTTTCTCGCGTGGGCGGCCGAGGGTCCTCGATTATTCACCTATCGTCGAAACTTTTCCCAACAAGACGCATCAAATAAGCTGAATGGAATTGGGTTCGGCACTGAGACGCGATAAATTGTTATTAGATCCGTTTTCAAACTGCGTTGGTAGGATTGCCTCCTACATTGATGCATGCTACTTGTGACATCACCAATTTGTTCACTTGCGATTCACTGCGACTCGAACCCATCGCTACCCTCAAAATTTATATTAGAATCGAGGATCTTCTTTAAAAACGAGACTGAAACTATGAATCTGGTAAATTCACCAGCGATTCGCTGCGACTTAAACCCATCGCTACTCGAGGACTGCGAGCGTCCGATGCGCAACATCGCGGACCTTTTCGCCCTTTTTTTCGCTCGGCATTTCTCGCCCGTGCCACCCTCGCCGAACAGAGAAGGACAAAGGGGGGGGTAGAGGGACGGAGAACGAGAGAAAGAGTCAGCCAGTGGAATCTGACAGCCGTAGGCCGTAACGCGGTGCGACCGCTTATTAAAAGGAACGAGCACGGTTTATTTCGCGGAGGGAAACAAGCGGCAGAGTAAATATGTCGAGTTGATGCGGGCGCTTGTGTACATCCACGTTGTTGCGGAAACGTGTGTGGCGCCCTTCGAGTGGCCCTTGCAGAGCCGATAGGCGTTGATGCCTCGTTTGCTCTGTGATTGAACGGTCCTCTCTCGGCCCGTCTTCGTAATTTCCGTCGATGTGTGTGGCTCTCTACTGCGCGTGTCTCTGTTTATTAATTCGTGACGCACTCGAGGATACTTCGTTACGTTACCACGTATATCGAGCAACACGAGCCGAGAACAGGCGTCATTCTCGCCTGGAGCAGACGCGATATAGGTCCGAGGAGGGATTCCAGCGATAAAGAGGATCCATATGTCTATTCGCGAGGATAGAAGGCTCGAGACGCCCATTACTTTCCCCTTCGTACATTCTGCTGCCTTCCTCTCCTTCCCTTTCTTTCCTTCGCTCTTTCTTTCTGTTTGAACGCCGACTCTGTTTGAGTTACCCGCTGTTTATTCTGTATTTCGGAGAGTAGCGTACACACCGCGGTCTACCGAAGAATACGCGGAGAAGTTGCGCCGGAATTTGTTGCTTTTACTTTTACTCGTTTTTCGGCAGGTTTGAACGTTGCTCGCGATTCTTGGGTCATTAGGAGGCTGCGGATTTTTATGGAAAATATAAACCGCCTGCTGTTGCGGAATAGAGAGCAAGTAGAAGCTCCATTAATCTTTAATAACAACTAGTAATTGGTTTAAAATAGTTTTTTCTTCATGTTATAAGGTAGTGCACACTTTTCAAGAAGGTCCACCATCCGAGTCTCAATTTAACTTAAACATCTTTTAATTAGCCACAATAAAAACATCAACGAATCTACGCCAAGTACTTACAAAAATCGTCGAACAGCTTAAATGGAAGTGAGCACGTCAAAAGCGTCCGACTTGCGAGGTCTCCCACGCTATTAACCGCTCGGAACTACCGCAATCAGAAATCAAAGAAAATCATTAAAAAGGGGGCGAAGTAATATATAAAAATTCAAAGAGATTTCACGAGAAACGTTCTTCCCGCGCCGAAATACCAGGTAAGGTACCGGGCGGCGCATAAAGGGGTCTCCTCAGGGTCTTCCTTTCAGCAAAAATCCTTCCCCAGAAAACACTCGTCGAGCATAGTGTGCAAGAGAGGAATGAAATTCGCCATTGGCACGAACAGCCACGAACGCCGGTGATTTAAAGAAGAGGAGGACGTTAAGGAGGTTCGGCGGTGGATTCATTCGGTTCGCGGCCATTGTCTGCTGCTCGATTGCCCATTAACCGTGCAACCGGCATTCGTCGAATAACGGATCGACCTTTCAATTGTCGTAGACCTTTCGGACGGTTAATGTCATATCCTGGCGGATATTATGACGTCTGCGCCCGAGAGTGGCCACCTTCCGCTTATGTCGCGCACTGCGGCCAGCTATCGACCAAAGGAAAAACCGAAAGTCTCCAACTCGGAGCTTATTGTATGTAGGATGTCGACGAGAGAGCTGAATGAACGCTTCTTGCGCGAGAAATACCTAAAATGTTTAATTTCTTTCCGGCTGTTTTCTGAATTGATGGATTTCAACGAAATACGAGATTATGAGTACCTGTTGTTTCATTGTTTTTAATCGAACAATTTATTATAATCATTTTTAAAGGTTCTGCATCGACGAAATTGCACAAGGAACGTTCTGTCACTTTTGTTTTTTAAATTCAACAATTACTTTGTAAAAATTGTGGAAGTCAGAAGTAAGTGACAGAAGAAATGCATTTCTTCTGGTTTTCTTCGAAATAATTTGTGCAGTGTCGTAATATGTAGTCCGCCCAGGGGTCTGCTCCTAATAGTCCGTAACCGGAATTTCATTACAATTTCGTCGTACACGGTTGGTAGCCTGATCAGCTGCCGAGCAGTTTATTAAAATGTCACCGTTGAATACGTTCGGTCGTAACGGCATTAAAGGTTTTTTGATTTGTCGTATTTGCGACAGGTGACAACTACGTCATGAAATTCTTGGCGGATTTTAATTTCTCGTGACGGTTTAATATTGTGACAGTATTTATAATGGACAGGTGCGATATTTTTGAAGCGTTCTGCAAAGGTATTTAAACGGTAGTGGGTCGTTTATTAAAAGAGCGAATTATTTTTCGATCCGATGCGTTTTATAGATTCTCTGCACATTCGCGCAATATCTCAATCAATATTTAACGAGAGCTTGATTTCTTTCTTCGGCATTCAAACAAATATCTCCTTTCAATGTTGCTTCTGTTCAAATTGTGTACAAATCTACCATCGTCCGACTAATTCCACCATTCAAATTTCTCCGAGCTCGCAAGAATAATTCAATATGAACGACGCAGGGGAAATTTGGCACCGGTAGCGCTGATTACCAAAAGAACTGAATAAATTCGACGGGAAAGTCCAAAGGGAACTCTTTTCCGATGTCCAAAGGGAAACGAAAACAATAAAATAAGGTCCGAAAAACCTCGAAATCACGGCGCAACGGCACGCGATCCGTTTCCAAAGTCAAATTGCCAAGAGACAAATGCAAAGGAAGAAAGAGGCGGGCAGAGCCAAGAGAGAAATGGCCGAGGCTGGTCGAAAGAATCCTCGGTTGAAGACGAATACGGGATTGGCCGCGGTCCAGGGTTTGTGTTATCGCGGACAGCCGCGAGATAGGAACGGAACGAACGCGCGAACTCGTCTCGAATTGTGCAAGCGACATAGCGTGTGACGAGTAGTACATCAGTTTCCAATATAATTAGGAATTAATCAAAAGTTATTCAGTATCTAGACGAATAAACGTCCACTGTCTTGTTTAGTCCCTGTAAAACAACTCCTCAATTTCACATTACAAACCTAGACCAATAAGTGTCCATTATCTCTTTTGAAAAATGGCCAACATGTAAAAATGATTATTGCAAATTGTTGAATGAAATAGTTTAGTCAGTATTCTACGTATCAGAGTGATTATTATAAATCGTTATTTAGAAAACAATGGGCCAGAAGTCTGAACAAAATTTCCAGCAGAATTCATCGCAGCAATTGTCCCGTAATTCCCCAATTTCAATTGTTCGTACAAAAGGGACCAGCGAATATTTACGCGAATGTGAAAGGGAGGTCGTGGTCGCCATTTTGTCGGTTTACCGTCGGAAGGGCACGTGATAGCCACGCGAGAACAATTAAGGACCGTCGACGGTTTCGCGCATTACCCGGCGAACCGGGTTTGCGCCTTTTAAATCTCCCCCGCGCCTCTTAATTCAATTTTAAACTAATTTCCTTAAACCGTTCTATATGCATGGATATTGTCCAGCTTCCAATCTTCCCGGTAAGTTTTTTAATTTAATTTCAAACTAATTTCCTTAAAGGCGGCGACCCCTCGTTTCGCTCACTCTCGCTGCCGCGCCGGCGAGTTACATGCGAGCCGCAGGCTCGCTTAGTGGCGTCATTAGCGTAGCATAAAAGGAAAACGGACCAAGTGGGAAGTAAAGTTATTTTTATCGACACTTACTGCACCGATGCCGAGTATTACCTGCTCACGGTGACCGCCGGCGACACGCTATTATCTGAAAATAACACCGTAGATCCGCCGCGCTCCCTCGTTAACGCCCGGAACACGGCGAATTCGCAAAGTCGAGGAAAAAGACTCTTTCCGGGATGCTGCCTGAAATTGCGGCGTGAATCGTTGCAAATTCTCTGTTGAAAATGCTCAGAAAATTGTTCAACGTAATACCTGAACAGATAAGAAATTGGTAACAAAAATTCCAAAACAAACAACTTCGCAAAGTTTCATAAAATTGTGTCATTTACTTTCCCGGTAAAAAATTCCCATAGCGTACCGCCTAGCTGGTAGACTTTAACAATATCAAGGTCGCTACAGTGAGTTCTGTTATAGTGAGTGGAGGGGATACAAAGCGCGCTAGTGGCCCAACCCCAACACCTTATACTGTTTCCGAACTGTAGAATCGTTGCAAATTCTCTCTCTGTTGAAAACGCTCAGAAAACTGTTCAACGTAATACCTGAACAGATAAGAAATTGGTAACAGAAATTCCAGAACAAACGACTCCGCAAAGTTTCATAAAATTGTGTCATTTACTTTCTCGGTAAAAAATTCCCACAGCGCACCGCCCAGCTGGTAGACTCTAACAATATCAAGGTCGCTACAGTGAGCTCTGTTGTAGTGAGTGGAGGGGATACAAAGCGCGCTAGTGGCCCAACCCACCACCCTATACTGTCTCCGAACTGTAGAATTGTTGCAAATTCTGTTGAAAACGCTCAGAAAACTGTTCAACGTAATACCTGAACAGATAAGAAATTGGTAACAAAAATTCCAGAACGAACAACTCCGCAAAATTTCATAAAAATGTGTCAGTTACTTTCTCGGTAAAAAATTCCCACAGCGCACCGCCCAGCTGGTAGACTCTAACAATATCAAGGTCGCTACAGTGAGCTCTGTTGTAGTGAGTGGAGGGGATACAAAGCGCGCTAGTGGCCCAACCCCACCACCCTATACTGTCTCCGAATTGTAGAGTATAGTTACAGCGATAGTGTACGGTTTCTACTGGCGGGACACAATGCTGGCACGGATTCGAGCCGCTATTAACGTTTCGCGATCGGGCACTCGTTATGTTTTTTCGTGTTTGTCGCGGGTGTTCGGGCAAACACGCGGCGTCAAGTATCCGTGTTTCCCATCGGTAGCTAGTTCGCCAACGAGAGTCTGGTGTACAATAAAAAAAAAATACACACAGCCACACGTACACGTGGACACATGTACACGAGGTGAAACAAAACAAAGCGTCGCCGTGAAAACGGTGCTCGCCCGTTTCGAGTGTACGCGCGCGACGGCCTGTATGGGTCGCGTCAGCACTTCAGAAATGCAAACGTCATTGTCATGGGAGATTTGACACGCTATAGCGAACGGCAACCGGCGGGCGAATTAAGGAAGAAAGGAAAATTGCGATATCCGGGCATCGTTGTTCCGCCGGGAACTGTTCCGCGTTTACCTTTGGCTTCAGCTTGCTATGCTCATTTAACTTGATCGATAGAGATGCTGCTTCTTCCGTGTGGATCATGCTTGCCAGAAACACGCCGTTTGCAGACTCTAGGCAATTCTATCGAAATTCCTCCACTAGGAATTCGAAGTCTTTTCCTCATCTGGCGAGGAGACGTTTCCAAACATTGACTTTGATTCTTCACATCTTATTTTGTATGATTTGTTTTACATTTTCGTACGTTTTCCAATTGGTTCTGGATTGCCAATTTCATTCCGAAAAGCACACGTGATAGGTCTCAGATTTTTCATGGATTTTAGGTAGATTTATGTAAATTGCAATTTTGTACACCTTCGAATCGACATTGATTTTGTTCGAATTTATAGGCCACGAATTTTTCGCGGAAGTTAGGCACTGTGCCTAACGCGTCTATTGCATAAAGCGACCCAAGCAGCAATTTATCTTTGAAGTATTCTGGCTAGCAAGGTACACAAAAGGAGAACAAAGATAGGAGCAGATAGTAGATATCACAGTGCTGTTGAATGTGCAGTCCATTTTGTGCCAACTATAGTAGAAAAGAAAGATAATAGTCTGTTGGACATAAATCCCGAAGATCGTCCCGAATGTTCACTAACTCCTGAACTTGCCGCAGAAAATCTCTTCGTTAACGTTATACGGAGATTTCGTACCCGTAACAATCACGTGGAATGGTCATTTTCAACCGTTTTCGCAGAATGTATAGCGGTTTAAACGATCCACCCCTCGAAATTCGAAGAAAATGGCTTCGATTCACTGGTACGAATATAATGACCGCGCGCATAATTCTGCCATAATAACAAACGCAATTTGATTCTCCGGGGAATTCGAAATTCCGTTAATCAGCTGAAACGAGATCAATCTATCGATATCTTTGCCCGAAAGAGAGGGGGAGCGAGGTATCTGTTAGCCAGATTTTCTCACCGCATTCAATCAATCAGCTGGAATACAAAGGCCATTATACATTTCCATTGTAAGTACTACAAAACGAGAAGAAAAAGTTTGTACATCCAATTTGATGGGAAAAATTTGTCGAGTTTCGTAGAAATATTTTCTTCCCGATTCGGATCAATAATAATAATACTCCAAATTATGTCGTGTTTGGACTCATTTTAATCGGAAAAATGTCACAAAGATGCCCGTAAAATTTTCATTTCAAAAATCATTGAAAAGAAAAAAATGTTACTAGGCTCCTCAAGGACTGCACTCTTTAGCGATGAGGACAAATTCTTCGCAAATATCATGCAGATCTCTATCCCATGTATCGAGACAGAATTGTACCAAGTGTGCTCATTGTTTCTCGGCAAAAGCGTGTAGCCGCATTTTTCGAATCACCCTGTATACCCGCGGTACGAAGGGCCGCAATGTATTCACCCAATTATCTCCGCATCGGCGTGCCGAACGTCTGCCCCCACCCCTTTAGCTAGCACGGTTCAGCCGACTGGTTCCCCGTGTGCCCCGCCCCCCGTGCCACAGCCCCGTTCCATAACCCCTCGACGGTCCTGCTCCCCTCTCCTCCTGCCACCCCCGGAGCATTTGCATGGAATGCATTCATATGAAATCGACCATTCTTCCAGCGACTTCTCCGTCGGCCTCGTGTATCCCTTCCATCGCATCGGCGCTCTTTCTCGTCTTTGCCCGCCCGCGCGCACCCTATGCCAGCTACGGTAAATCCCGACGAGGACACTCGAGATGTAGTATTCCGTCGTAGAAAATTGGTTCCGGTAATGACGACCTATCTTCCCGAGGCTCGTCGTTCCTCGCTCGACATGCCCCGGTATTACGAGTCGACGATCTCTCTCTCTCTCCTTCTCCGGCTCGTAGCCCTTTCTCCGCGGAGGGCCACGGCGAATTTAAGGTCCGCGAGGACGGAATGTAATACAGACGTCGGAATCCGTGTAAGTGGAACGTGTACACGCCGAAAAGTATACAAACTGTATGTACAAAGTACACGAAGTTTCCGGGCTAACGCTGGAATAAAGCGGTTCTCGTGTGGAATTGCCACTTTATTGTTCAGGGGTGAAGCGCACCTGCCTGGATACGGATCTTGTGTAATTTGATTGATTTTTACCAAGTACACACGGTTTTAAATACGCATCTCAGAGATTAGGGGCGCTCAAGTACACTCTGGAAATTTTAGAATTAATAGGGGTAGGTTATTTGAAATAGGGGTTGAATAAAGATTACCTTTGAACAGGGGTTGCGTGGCAAAGTTTAGAAACCATGCTTCTGAATTAATTGTGCTCTGTCTTCATTGTGAATACTCTCCATCGTCAAGTCAGATGCTCTTCAGGCCACTTTTTATGAGGGTGGACGTAGTCTAAGAAGAGTGTGACATGATTAAAAATGTTTCGATAGCAGTTTTGCAACGTGTACAATAAAACTTGTGAGCATTATAAAAATTGCTGTGTTTAGAATTGTCTGCATCTATTGCATTCGACAAGTATTAAATATAAAAACAATTTCTGCATCTAGTTTTATTGCATCGAGACTAATGCAGCAATATTCTTAAAAGCTGTAAAAAGAGATACAATGTAGTACGAACCTAGTAAACACTCCGTGAAAGAGAATGGAGTACCCACATCAACTAAAACAATTAAGATCCGCTGACCGAGTAAGTTTCTTCGCAAATTAGACTCGAGAATGACACCGAGCACGTTTGCTCAGCTAAGGGAAGCCAATCTTCCTCTCTTTCTCTTGAGTCCTCTTTTGTGTCGCTGCAAAAGTTCCTATCTGACTGGAGATCCTCTGTACATTCAATTCTTCTTGCACTTCGATTCTTTCTTTTCATTCGCCAAGAGAGCCAAGTATAAAAGTAAATGTAACTACTCTGTAAAAATTGAACGACGAAGGAAGACGGTATACGTATATCGAGTAGTCCTCCATGAATTAAAGTTGAATAAGCAGAGGCGACGCTTTTTTCGATGGGACGCTGACACTTCACCGTGAGAGGTCAAGAGTTAAAATTTAACATAATCGCATTTTTCAGAGTGGACCTATACATCTTTCACAGAATTCCCGTAGAAAAATTGTCCACCCGTGGAACACGAGTCGCTCAAACGGCCGCCATTTTGAATGTCATCTACATAACCGGGAATCTGAAAGACTAACTTATAAACTACTTCCATTATTGATTAGTGTGCATTAGCTTCGATGCTGCTTTCACCGAAAAATGGGAATTCGGAAAAATAATTTTCCATAATTAAATTGAACGAATCTTCTTCACTCTAAAAATTTTTGTAAGCTATATACATACATACTAACTTTTCCAAAATATAATGATCTTGATAAATCTATATAAATAAAAATGTAAATGTTTGTTTGTTGATAATCTAGGATCTCCGAAACGGCTGAACGTAGAAAGCTGGGGTTTGAGCCATTAGACGCAGCGTTTCTTCGGGAAGTTTTCAGGACAATCCGCATTCGAAAAAGTCCATTCGTTCAAAAGTTGTGACGTCATTAGTGACCAGAGACGACTTTTTCACCCTGTTTTGGGCACGTTTCTGCTTATAACTTTTGACTGGTAGCACCAATATTCAATTTGAGGTACTTATTGAATTCAGCTCGCCGAGTTCTTTCAAATGGTCACTGATCCGATTCTGTAGGTTGCATAGTTTAGGAGTTATAACACAAAAAGTGTGCGTTTTCTTAAACTTTTTGGTTTACCGACTTTTTAAACAGCTGTAGCGTTCCAACGATAGGTTTTAGGAAAAATTTGAAACCACCTTGGCGATTGGAAATTTAATTCTGAGCCACAGTAACGCGTGGCCAAGTACAGCTAGTATCAAATAAAATACAGTAAAATAGGGAATTGTTATCGATCGTTATTTTTTGAAAACTTTGGAATAATGTTCTCGGCGCCACGGTTCGATCAAATACTACACTAAATAGCTATTTTGTAATAATCGTGCGTTTAAATCTGTTACGTCACGGATTACGTTTTGCTTGTGTTTTTCTATTGGAGGAACTGAAAGTGGTGTGTTTCGTCCTAGACCACCTAGAGGACTCATCAGTAAGGCTATCTAGCGGGCCCTGCCTTAGACACACAAGTGCCGGTAGACTTTTTGAGGAAAGTTATTAATATACTGATTGGTGACATTTCAGTAACTTGCGAGAAAGTGTTCGACAATTTGTCCATCTTGCGGACGGAGTCGTAACCAAGTCTTCTCGAACTCTGTAAATTTTTACGCCATCTAAGTTAAACAAGGAATTGTTATCGATCGTTAAAATACAGTAAAGTTAGGTTTCCAAATTTTGAATCGTTTCTACAAATCTGGGACAACAAGATTTAAGTTAACATTACCCATTGCTACTCGTCTTCATGCAGTAGCACTCGTTGTCACAAAGGGTAAAATTTAAGCTTCGAGTCGACTGTTCTTCAAAGCTAACTGTTCTCGGCTAACATTTCACTCTCAATTGACAGTCTCATTTAAACATCAGTTTCTGCCGTCACAAAGGGCAGAATCTGAGCTTGAAATTGACACCCCTTCGAGAACCCCGCTAACATTTGATTCCCAATTGTCACTATTCTCCAAACAAGTGTGTAGCAGCTTTGTTACCAAAGATTTGAGCTTGGCGTTAGCTGTTCCTTTAAAACCTTGGATAACTTTGATTTCGAATGGTCACTCCGTGCAAATAACACGGTTAACAGTCGGCCAATTTCGCGGCAGCCAGCACGCGCAACCTAATCGGGGACGATACGACAGCCCGAATGGCAGTAACAGCATCAAACGGTGTTTCCGTAGCGTGTAACACAAGCATCGATCTCACGGGTCGTAATTCATCATAGGGTAATTGAACGGTTATAGTTCATCCAACTCCGCGGTATTACAGGACGACGTCTCGTATACATCTGAGGATCAGTTTACCCAAATCCAGGAATCAACGACCCAGGGACAGTGAGGAAGGGAAACGCGTTTATCGATTTCCCAGGTCCGAATAGAGGGTCTCTGTGCATGGAACCAGAAAGAACCATCTCTCGCACCTTAGGTCCACCTGTAACAATTGTATCCGTCTGTATCATCTCTGCCTGTGTTCATTAACTGGCCCACTTACCCCAACTCCAAGATCAAAAGCAACAAACAAGAACTTTCCCGACTTTCCCGGCATTAGAAATTCATTTCAGGATGGAAATAATCACGTAGCGCGTCGAAGTTAGAAAATTCAGAAACGGAGCCATCGTCGACTACAGCAGGGTGGCCCGGACAACTGTACAAATTTCGTTCAACAAACGTCTGCTCACAAAGGGCGAGTTAACTTGCGCTTACGAGGGGGGGGGCGGTTCGGGTCGGTTAAAATCACAAACGCCACGGGCAGTCGGGGTCGTTTCTCATAAAACGAGCAGAAATTTCGCACAATGCCCGCAGCGTGGGCGTCTGCAGCAAGAAACGCGTCCCAGTCAAAGCGGCCGCTTATCGTCTGGAGAACGGCTATCGTACGCCGATCTATCTCGAAAAGAAGTCGGCGCACGCCGGTTCCAGCTTGTTCCACCTTTCCTCCAGCTCACTTCGGGGTCTGGGCTCGCGAATGCAAACCTCGGGAGCGTGCGATGCAAATTCCGTGAGCAAGGCCAGAAAGAAAGAACGATAAAGAGAAAGAGAGAGAGAACCTTACCTTCCGTTGCTCCACGTCCGCCTCGTTCCCAAAGGCAGAGAAGTGCCTATCGAGGCAGATAAGGGGAACAAATGAGTGCTTATGGCAGGGACAGAAGGGGGCCGCTGGCTGGCCGGCTTCGAGATGAGGACGATATCTTCATCGTCGCGAAGGCTGACGGTAGTCGCGGCCTCTTCAAAGCGGCCAGGACTAAAGGACTAAGGAGATGCGCGCGGGCCGATAACAGTGCGGCGGGTCTTGGATGAGGGTGGAAAGAGAGAAGATTCAAAGACGTACGACGTGCTGTGAAGGCAGACGAGCGTAAGAAGCTAGCTGCCAGAAAGAAAAGGAGCTGAGGAAGGAAGGAAGGAAGGAAGGAAGGAAAGACGGAAGGAAGGAAGAATCTAAGCCCGGGTTCTTGCTTGGAACAGCAGGGGCCGACGTTTTCTGTTTAAGCGACATCAAAGGCCCTGTCGCGAATTTTCCTTTCGACCCACCTGCGATCATCTCTCCCCTTGGCCCCATCCCCTCCACCGAACCTCGCGGGTCATGGCTACAAAGTGCTTTGCGTACTTGCTTACAAGTGTGTATAGCGCGGTTCACGGTTAGAGGAAGAGTATTGCTCGGCAGGCTCCGAGAGATCGCAGGGGCTCGTCGGCAATTTGACTCGTGGTAGAAACCATTCTTCAGCGCTAGACCTGCTCAATCCTTTAGAAGCACCATATTATTAAACAAACAATCCAGCAGGAACCTTTAGGAACCGTCATTTATTTGAATAACATATTAAAAACAAGCACCGTTCCACTAATTTCTCTAATTAAACGTGGATCCATTTACCGTCGTCGATGTTCTCCATTCCCGAGCAGAAGGAGTGTACCCGAGTAAAAAAGTCAGGACAAATTGGACTTCTACTTTCGCATGGTTACTCTGCTAGCTCCCACGGAGCCGAAGGACCTAGAATTTACGCAGCGAATCGCGATGCTCCATGAAGCCCTGGAAAACATCAAGTGCAGGAACGGTAACCGCAACATTCCAGACATCTTAACAGATTCGGTAGGAGAAGCGGCAGCAGCGGTAGCATCGACAACTGTCGTCGACGATGCTGTAGCCTCGTCGTTTCGACAACTGCGACGTCAAAGAGCGTGATCCTCGGTCGGTCGTCGATTAAATCGCGCCGAAAGCATCCACTTCAGCCGATTAGCGCACGCACGAATGAGAAACCCCGGGCGAATATCTGGCCCCGAGACCGGCTCTCGAATTTATAATTAAATATTCGTAGGTAATTTCCCTGGATCGTAGATCGACGGCCCCCGGTTTCCGTCCCCCATGATCCTCGGCTCCACCCTTTTCCCTATCTAGGCATCTTTACAGACGCGTCGAGGGTTATAGAGATACTATTGACTCTCGAAGCTATTCCCAGCGAGAGAGCGCCGCTCGTGAACGCGTTCTCCGGGAAGTTTAATTATCCCCTTCGGTACATCCTGCTGGTCGTTGATACTGACGAACAATCGCGAGCCCCGGGACCTGCTCTCCACGTATCCGACGAACACCCCCGCACGCGTATCCAACGGATCGTGCGTCGATCAGCCAGACACCGAAGAAGGGACAACGCAAGATGGATGGAGAAGTTGTTTTATCCGAAATCTGCCCACCGCGCTGCTCTGCCTCAACAACGTTTACCCTTTTAACGGACCGCACCCCTTGCAGCCCCCTTACAACACTCGCGACCCTCGCTATTCTTCCGTGCAACCATATGGCGCTGGGGCGACTTGCTGCGCAGGAATTTTGCGATACGAAGACATTCGGGAGCAATAACTATGGAACTTCGAAGTTGCAATAAAAGTTTAAATTTCACCCCCTTTAGATTTTCATAAAAATTCGTAATTTTTTCATTCCGAAAAGTTGAAGCAAATTAAATTCGCTGAAGGGTCCGTCGTGAATGAAAAATGGTCGGTTTCGCATGTGCGCGACCTAACGCAAACAACGCGGATATTCAAGGCGTACAAAGTTATTGGCGCCGGCCTGTATTTGCATCGGAGCATAGTGGTTGTTCTAATGAAAGTCAACCGACTCTCTGCCTTTGTTTCAATCGACAGTAAACGATGTAACGGTATTGATTCGACAGCCGGCCCCGTTCACCGTGAAACAATTGTAACGCGATATTACTAATTATACAATACAGTGCTCGCAATTAGCACGCGTCAGGTAACGCGTTAATGTTTGCGATCGGGACCGTAATAGGACCTCTGCTGCCCGTTCCCGTTGCCTAACCGAACAAGATGCATTTTCCGCGATAATTAAATAAAACCGGGTTCACAGAAACGTACTTGCAGATTCTAAACGCTCGCGAAAACGAGGGGACGATTTCGCGAATTAGAAGCGTGCTTGTTGTCGCGGTGAGATCTTCTGCTGGAGCTGTTTACGCGGGTGCTCAGCCTTTCTTGCATTACACCCGCGTTTTCGCTCCGCGATGTTCGAATAGTTCGCAGTCTACGCGGTGCCCGCAGTCTAAAGACTGATCTCCAAGAATATCTCCGGGCCTGTTAGACCCGAGACTTATTCTTGCGGGTAAGCGAAACTGAAGCCGACCAGATACTCCAATTAGGTGTGCGCGTTTAACCCAGAACTGACTGGGAAGCTCGGAGACTATGATTTTCTTGATACGAAAATTATTCTGTTGTCAGTAGCGCGATCAATAACACTCTTATGCCACGCAATATCCTTCAAAAGAAGTTTTTAAAAGACGATCAGACCACGCTTTTCATAAATTCTTTCTTCCTTCCAACTTTTCAAGGACACTATCCATCTTGTAGACATCACTCTAAACTTTTTTATGAGAAAAACTCCTACGTTTGTATACCGCCCAGAATCTATTCAGTACTCTCGAAAAACGAACGCAAGAAAATCATTGATTTATCCACAAGAAAATATAAAATCACGTTAAACGCCTCGATACTTTTTTCACGATACTTCCATAATTTTACATGTTTTATTTCTTTTATATGTGCTCCATTTTCCATTCTGTCAGGTGCACTCAATGCACAATAAACGAAAAATAACGACAGTGATAACAATAACGGTAATATAAAGATTTTACAAATAACTAGTAAAAGTGATGAACTACCGACCTCATCAAGTCACAATGTATGCGTGTTAATAAAACATCGGAACATGAAAAAACTAAAATAAAACACGTGCAACATAGATTTTATTTCTACCATTGTTCAACGAAGGTAAATGTTGACAGAAAATAAATATTTACACTGAATTCGTGCTGTTGTAAATCAGTCTGACGTGGACGTTATATTGCATGCAGTTCAAGAACAAACTTAACTTTACAAATTCAAATATAACATATTAAAAGGATTTAAGGACATTGATGTATCAATTTCAGCTTGATAAAAACTTTTTATTTGACTCATGTGTCTTGCAATTAATCCGAACACTTTTTAACGTAGAGCAAGACTGCCTGTTGAATAATCTTTTAAGAAACTACGCTGGTGAGTAATGTGCAAACACATTAAACGATAAAAACTGAAATGAAACACACACAATATTTTGCCACCCTCGCGCAAGGAAAGTATTAACCGTGAAGCTGTATTTACATCGGACGGCTGTGTTTATAAATCTGCTGGTAAGGCCGGGGATTTGCATACAGTTCAGAAACGAAAGTTCGAAAACTCTCGCGGCTCGGTGCAGCTCGAGCGTGCATCGTTTCGGAGATCTTTCTCTAGCCAGTTCCCGCGGCAGAATGGAAAGCGGCGGAAACCGAAAGTACGCTATTCTGGTGACTCGATTTCCAGCGATATCGAACCGGTTCGAATCTCGCTTCGATCTTCGACCCTAAATCGTAAATACGGTTCCATCCACAATTCACCGGGGCACGTCTTCGGGTCTCGTGGCGCGTGCGCGTTTACACAACCCCTGCTCTGCCGGGGGGTGGCTTTTACACGTGCGATGTATATATCCGTGCGTGTGTGTATGTGTCCATCGTCTACGGAGGCTGTTCCGAAAACTTCTCTCGCCGCGATTCCACTCGCCGGTGAATTAATTCGTTCGCGTAAAGCGTTGCCGGCGCGGCGCGGCGCGTTTAACGCGCACCCGCTCCTACGTTTCTCGCCGCGGAAAACGCGTGAATGATTAAGGTACTCCGCCGAAGTTTCCACAGAGAGCGTTGCGAAATTTCGAATTAGCCTCCTTAGTTCTACGAGTGCCCTTTATCGCTCAAGTCTGGCCACGAGGATCCCTTGTGTTTGCTTGGAGACTGGTGGATTGGTCAGGGCGACCTGTTCTGAATTTCTTGGTATGTTTGATACTGAAGTTCTACTATATAATTTCTGAATTCATCTGATTATTTTAATGCGTCAATTTTCAATGAATTTGTGTATTCACTTCTATGCTGCAGCGTGGGTTCTTCGAAATTTTAACAAATACTTTCTTGTCATTTTTATGACACATCGAAGATGAAATTTTAAGTGCTTCGCACCTCTAATGTCGAAGATAATTGATCTAGAGAAATCATAGGAAAGCGATATCTTGTTTTGGAAAGTCTGCTTTGAAATCTGAATTTTTATATAATTACCACGCTTATGAACGTAATTCCTAAAATAATTCCACAGCCTCGAGACGGTACTGTTGGAGATGTTCTACATTTTCTCGTGCTTTTACGTGCTTGAAACCGCGGCAGTTTAAGTATTCTATACTGACATTAATGTTACAGCGATCACAAACTTTCAGTTCCTGTTTCGTTACTCCGATGTGAACTTTTCTCCAAGAAAGTTCGTATCGCTTCTACAATTTCCTCGCTATTACACTATACATGTCCGCACTGTATCAATTACGAATGAGGTTCGGTATGCTTGAACGGAAACTTATTTAAGTACTGTCTTCGTTGAATAAACAATCATTCAGGAAATCGACAAGACGTTGAGCTCTAGTTAAAACACTTTGATAGCAGAAACTAAGATTTTAAGAAAATGGAATAGAAAAATTAAATGATCGTAAAAATTGAAGAAGACTATGTTTCTAAATAAGGCATCCTATGTATCATTTATCTTTATCGATTAAAACCGCACAAACTATCTTTCTTACCAGACAATCATCGACCCTAGAATGAACAAACGAACAAAAAGAGACTCGGTCTACCACCGTGTAATTTAGATCGTTGCGGATAAGTAATGCATAGAACCCGAAGACAACTCTATTTCTAAACAAGCAACCTTTCTATCCACTTCAAAGCGCATACTAAAATCGTGTAAACTTTCCCAGTTCCGTAGCAATCGTCGACCTCGCAAGATACAAACGCAAAAACAGAGTGTAGCACCGTGCAACTTGGATCGTTGCAAAACTATAATAGAACCGGAAGACCATTCCGTTCCAAAATAAGCTGCAGTTCGATCCACTTCAACAGACCTACTAAAATCATCTGAACGATCTCAGTTTCCTCGCAATCATTGACAACGATAAAGACAAATGCAAAAACAGGGTATAGAAGACCAATTTTTAAATGTACTTCAATCCACTCCACTTTACCACGTATACCAAAATCATCTAAAAATGGCAGTATCACCGTGCAACTTAGACCGTGAGGAACCTGTATTACATCCCGAAGACCACTGTTTCAAAATAAGCTACAACTGAATCGAATTTACCACGCATAATCATCTAGAAATCCAAACCAGCACGGTCCCCGTCAACTCCACACAAAACAAATGCAAAAACAGCTCGTATCACGGTGCAATTTCAAGGTTAATATTAATCCATCGCTCGTCCGGGGTCTCAGCGATCGCACTGAGAGGGTCGTCGGCTCCGCTCGGGGTTAGTGTACGCACCCCCCGCGTGGCGGCGTTCCATTCCAAGGGTTCGTCTCGCGCCGACTGGGCTCCGTCGGGGGCAGGGAGGGTTCTCGGGGTAGCGATAGACGTAATGCGCATGCGCAGAACTTGCCCCGTGGAGGGGACTTCAGTGTCATTCGGTGCCGGGCGTTGCGGCGCCGTGGCCCTTCAGTCTTTGATCCGCAGCTGGCGCGGTTGTGTGCGTTGCCCTCGAGCGTACTCGAGCCTCGAGACACCGAGAGATCGTTTTCACTGTTCCGTGCGCGAAAGAGGGGAGCAAAACCCGAGAGCGCGACCCGGTGGTGCAGTAACCTTTCAACCCTCGCGAAACACGGTAGATCCGCGTGACCGGAAGCCGGCGGAGGCGGCGATCGCAGGATCATTGGCAACCCGTTCGAACACGACGATCATCTTCGCCACTGGAGTAGCTACCTTGCTACTAGCTGGGCTAGCTTGATGGTCACCTGGAGAATCGCGTTCGATTGGATCCTATCTCATCGCAGTTGATCCTAGGAGGTGGTTCATTGCAAGATCTTCGATCTTTGCTATCTTGCTACTCGGATACCTTGATGGTCACCTCGAAGATTGCATTCGGCTGGGTCCTGTATCATCGTAGTTGATCCTGGGAGATAGTTTAGGGGTTGTTCCGTCAGGTTTACGACTCCGGTGTCCCTTCACCCCCTGGGATCTCGGGGGCACGCAGCTCACGCTCGAACAGCACGGATTTGCGTGCGGTTCCCGGCCCCCTGACCCAATTAGTTCTCGTGTCGAGAGTGTCTGCGCGGCGTACGGGGACGTCCAACAGCTAGTTACTCGCCGGAGAAACGAATTGCCTCTGTCAACGGGACCGTCCACGCAGCCGTGCACGTGAAACATTGTGTTAACGAGCCTCGTTAACCCGCGAAAAGAGAGAGAGAGAGAGAGAGAGAGAAAGGAAGAGATACATACCAGTCCTCTACATTCGGTGAGCGACACAGTGGCAAACCCGGTGTGAAAGTATTCTTCCGTCGTCGTCCAGTGTTTACAGTGTTCACAGTGAAGCTAGGGATCCAGGATCGAGGATCCACCGGAACAGGATAACGCAACGAGCACCGTGTTCGCGCGACAGTGAAACCCCCCTCGAAGAGCATCGCTCGCGGGCCGGGAGGGTTGAACTTTCTCGCTGGCGTTGACAGATCGATAACAAAGTTTGCGTACGCGAGTTTCCCCCTTCGTTGCCGCCGGCTCCCGATATACGCTACCTTTTTTCCGTGGACTACGTTTGCACCGACTACCCAAGTGTCCTTAAGCGAGCTCGTATCATCCGAGATCCTAGCGTCGATCGTTCCTGATCGTCTTAGGAGTCGAGGATCTTGGCTACCAGGAGTCAGAGAGATACAGTCTTCGAGAAATCTAGAATCTTTGGAGTACATTCTCTAGGACTCCGAAGTTCCTTAGACGAGACATCGAATTTCTAAAAACAGCCAGACACATCGAATCTATCCTTAAGTCACAGAGGACCAATTAGCCGATTCAATTCCTTAAGGATGTTCGCTGGTACCAAGGACCAACTATACTCTCAACAGCAGTCTCTAGTCTGAGTATCGACAGACTGACTCAGTCTCGATATTGAAGAGAACGATACAAGCTACCTTGACGTAGTTACTTTCATCAAAACCGAGAGACACTTGCCATAATCCTTTCTTCAACTGCCAGATCCTGCCAGGCTTCTAGAACCCGCGGGTGATCATTGGAGCATCAGGATTCTAAAACTGATCATCAATCTTCGCCACCCAGGAGTTCAAAAGACAGATCTACTTTAGGATCGACTTCAGAAAGTCTAGACGACAGCAGGCAGGGATCTCTAAACAGGCCGACAACCGAAGCGATCTATTCAGCCTTGAAGAGCCGAAATTAGCAAGTGCTTCCGGGTAGGGTTTTTCCAGGGAGATTCGTGGGATCTTGGCGAGCTGAGGTGCTGAGAGTCTCGCGGAGGTGTTGATAAGAGTTTCGTTGATCGTTCTATGCGGGTCTCGACCCCTCAGCAAATCTGACGCCCCGTCGCTCCAGCGAGCGAGGCAGCCTGTCGTTGTCGTTGCCGAGCAAGAGGCAGTACCTGGTGAAATACAAGCGTAAGGAGGGCAGACAGGGTGAGGAACGGGGCTCCGCGTGGCCCAGTCTCTCAGACGATCGTCGTAAAAAGTGTGCAACGGTGAAGGGTAACGGTGGATTCGGCGACTACTCGGCCGCGGGCGAGTTCGAGGTCTGGGGCGAAGACCAGCACACGACGGATGGTGTAGATCGGCAGGTGAGGCCGCCTTCGCGGCAGCAACGATGCGAAGGCGGTTCATCGCTGAGGCCGTTGCTACACGTAGCCCATTGTGAGCTACACTCGCCAAGGGATCCCGAGCTGCTCCGGCTGGACCATCTCGAGGCCCTGGAGCACAAGTCCGCCGACCACGACTCCTACAACATGATGGAGAACTTTCGCAGCCCCGTGCCACCCCCGCTACCGCGACGCCATGTTCGGTAAGAGATTGTTTCCTTTCGTCTATTACGGGACACGGAGCTAACAGCAGCTTATCATCGTGATGATCGGTTGGAACTGTGGGTTTTTTCGAGTATAGGCGTTCTGGGAGGGTCAGGGGATGATAACGCAATTGGTGAAGTGAAAATATTTTCAGAAATTTTTAGATAACATGTGGTTTATAAGTGACTTCTTAGGGAATGATCGTTGGGAACAGATTTTTTCGAGTTCCAACGTTTTGCAAGGTTTAGGGGGCCGTCATAGAAGTGACAATGGCTTGAGATCGTTTTAGATGAGATTTTGTTGAGTGCTGTTGTAAGGGATGGTCAGGAGTACTCGAAGAAAGTGGAAATGTGTTTCTTTAATTATTTCTTGTTCGCCTGACAATTCTTCTGTTTGCAAGTAACATGTGTTCGATGAGTTAAATCTTTAGGGAATGGTTAGGAACAGATTTTTGGGGGGTTCTACGGTTTTGGAAGGTTTAGGGGTTGATTACAGAGTAAGTTTTAACAGCATTTTTCTAATTGTATTTGGTCCGCAATTTTCGTGTTCGTGAATGATCTCATTCATACGGGTAATTATGAAGTTGACAGAGAATCGCTGTGAAAATGGCAATGGCCGTGAAATATTTTATCAACATCAAAGATTCGTCGACAGGTGTCATCTCACAGAGGATGATTATAGAGCAGTTGACGAAGTGAGAACGTTTAACTTTCTTCATCTGCATTTTCTTCTCTCCGACACTTCTCTTGTCGTGAATAAAACGTGTTCATTCGTCAGATGTCGTTTTGGGGGATGATAATGGACTTCGCGGTGATTCTCTGCTAGAATAGTGATGATCGCGCTACTTCTTTCTAAACCCGGGAGATTTGTACTGGGAACGGTGATAAATTTTTATAGAGTATCAAGTGTTCTTCAAGTGTCATATTAAGAAAAGGGAAGGTTTAATTCCTCTTTCGCTCGGTTTGCTCTGAAATTTTTCTATTCGCGACTAAAACCTGAAGGATGGTGGATATTTCTTTCAAAATCGCGATGATTATTTCCACTGGGAAAAGTGACGAATTTAGAAAATGACCATCAATCTGTGAAGTAGACAGTGTTCAATCTCCTTCAACTGAATCCTTTTTATTTTTAAAATTTAATTTAAGGGAGGATTATGGAATTGGTGATCGACCTCTCTCAAAATCGCGATGATTAAACTTTGCAGAACTCTGTAAATTTATACGTAGAAAAAATATGAAAGTTTCAAAAAGCTGATAAAACAGAAAATCCGATGAAATTAAACCGCGTTTCGTTTTATTTGGAATTCATTGAAACCACACACGAAAAAAGTCAAATATAATAATCTCCAGCGAAATGAATGTAAAATTTTCTAGAACGCCGAAAGTTCAACAAGTCTAGATAAAAATTGCAACGATCTACTATCCCGGAAAGTGTCAGATTTTTCCGAATGTTCGTCAGGTGTCCTTTCACAGAATGATTAGTAATTGCTGATGCGGAAAACGTGGAGACCCCTCCTGGATTTCCTTCGCGCCGGAATTCTTCCGGCGAACAAAACGCGTTCGTCAGATGTCGTTTAGGGGATGATTACGGGAGCGGTCGGTGAAGTGGAAATGTTTAACCCCCTCTGTTTCCCCCGTGGAATTTCTCTGTTCTACGAACGAGGCGTGTTTCTCCGTGGTTTCTTTAATATAACAAGCGGTGGTAAAGTTGTATTAGTCACCGGGCGAAAAAGTTTTATAACATAAAAGTTGTTGGTGTAGCGGCCGGCGATTCTGTCCAAGGCGAGAACGTGATGGTTGCTCGGCGCACGTGGAATGCACTCGTTATTGAATCAAAGTTTCGAGTCGTCCGATGCGTTCGGAACGTTCGCTGCTTGAATCGAAATAGTTTCCGTAACGTTTCTTAAGAGATTAGGCCAATTTCGAGGTATAATTCATCCCCTGTATGCAACGCTCGTGAACCCACCATTCCTTCAACGGGATTCCTTTAACCTTCAATTACTCGCACTCCACTTTCTGCATAACTGGTTACGTTAAATCAATTTTTATTGAATGAAACAACGACTTTAATGCAAAACAAATATTTGCTAGTATGGTCGGAACCTTTTTTTATTCTTGAAAGTGAGTAATTAAAAGTTAACATCAAGTTTTCTCAGTCCTTTCATATAGATCTCAAGCAATTTTAGCATATCTGGTATCGCAGGAATTCATTGTTGAGTCCGGAGAAAATAAACCTGTTAACCAAATACGAGTTTTTCGCGATTTGTTTTAACATACACACAGTTTTCAGTGGATTCTCGAATTTCTTCGATACTGTTCGAAAATAATCAGCACGAGAGTTAAAGGGGCGCGTTTCCACCACACTCAGCTTCTCGCACACAGGTGTCGGTGACCCGCAGGAATTGCGGTGAATTTTCTATTTATTGGAAACTTGATTTCTCCGAAGACTTTCGTCGCTTCGAGCCCCGGGTTTGTTCGATAATAAAACCGGCCGACTTTTCATCGCGGAATTGAATCGTCCGGCGCATTCGGGGCCAACTTCGGGCCGCTTGATTGAAAACGACGACGGGCTAAACTTTCGATCGATCGGTGACCGTATAAACAATCGTGAAAAATGCATTAACCTGTTAATAATACTGCTCGACTGTGAAGCCGTGCAGCAGTTTCATTTTTATAGCCTTACTTTATTTTCCTGTCACAATTACTCTGCCGAAGTTCCTATAACATGAAATTCATTTCACGTTGTACGCTTTTTCCATCAATTCGCATTTTTATGCATTAATGCAAAATATGAATTCGAGAAATAGCTAGAATATTTTATTTCATTTCATTATTATATTGTTGCTCGACTGTTTGTTTGCTAAAGTCATATTGTTAGCGAAAATTAAACACGAAGTCACCAGCGCACTGCTATTCGACACAATAATTTTAACTTCATACGTTTGTATCCTTCAAGGGAAATTTTTTGAAGGTTCCATCGCGACAATTACTAGTTCACCTTCCGTTAGCGTTGTTTTACGGTCGTTTGTTCACCGAAATTACCCGCGGGGTTTGTCAAAGAAACGGTTGTTCGGTGAAAGTACACAAGAATGTGTATTGTCACGGGCAACGTGGGTATTCGCAAAAGTTCACCGTCGAGTCAGCAAACGGAATAATGAACGACGATATCCAGAAAAAGACCCGTGTCCCTATGGGCGGGGTGGCCGGTGAGGGACAGACTGGAGTAGCAGCAGCGGCGTCAACAAATAACCCTTGAATATTAATCGACAATTATCTTTGGAACGTAGCTCGTTATTTAACAGAGTTTATCGATTCATTCGCGAGCGGCGTCAACCAATTCCGGCGAAACTGACTGATAGGGCGTAAATAAATAGAACTGTCGCAATTAGCCCGTGACATTTTCCCCTCGAAATGTTGATCCACGATAGCGTCGATATCTTGGGAGCCGGATCAATGTACGGGCGACAAGCTTTTTCTGGCGCGCTGTTCATGTAATTGGACGTCGTTGCTCTGGGACTGTGACGAATTTCAATTTCTGGATATTCCGGTGTATCGTGTTAGGTTGCCTTAAAAAAAAAGTTTCTTTCGCAATTTGCACGTGTCACGCATGTTACACCGTGTACAAAAATGCGATTGGTACACGTTTCGTAAAAATTAAAAGATTGAATTCATTTCTCGGAACTTTTATGGAGTGAATAACTATTGTGTGAGGAAAAATTGTGGAACAGGTAATTGATCTAAAACTATTTTAAAAATTCATTTATTACAAACGGAACCGATGTTCAATCCTCTAATCTAACGCAATCACAGATCGTAAAATAAACAAGAAAAACATTCGTTTCCTCTGTCATCGATCGAGAATTATTTGAAAAATTCTCTCCGGCAAACAGAAGCGATTTCCACCCTCTTTCCACGGTCTCGAATATTCTTTCGTTGCTTCTTATTTCCTCGAACGACGATTTTAATCGGATCGATGTCGGCCGATAGAACCGGAATCGTATTTACGGGCGTCGGGAGAGCAAGAGAGAGAGACAGAGAGGAAGGAAGAGAGAGAGAGAGAGAGCTCTCTCTTGCAGTGTTCCATCAACGTTCCCCGAAGTTCTCGCTCGCGGCAAACAGGTTGCACGGGGATTTCCGTGTTTGCGCCGATGCAAATGCGCCTCTTCGTTTCGTACTTCGGAACAGGCTTCGAGAGGGTTTTGCCACCAGCGTATCACTTTGTTTGTCTTAGCCCGGTGTTCCTCTATATACACCCTCTTTCGTCGTACCTTCAGACTCGATACACCTCTCTTTCTCTCAGGTGTGGCGAGAACGCGAGTGCATTTCGCGAGCGAATTCGCGGGGCTCTCGTGGCATCGAGAGCTTCTTATCTTGAACGCCCCGGATAAGCGTCTTGTTGTTCTCACACGTTATCGGAGACGGTTAGGTGCACGCCGGGTTATCGGGTTCCTACTGCAGAAAGATTTAAATTCTCCGGCGGCGTTAACTCTTCGCCACGGCCCACTTTTCCTGACACGATCCTACCTTTTGCAGAAGTTCGCCGAACTACCCGGATCCTTCATACCGGGTAGACAATTTTGTTTCTTTCGTTTGACGCTATCTTACAGAATTTATAATTCACGAGGAGTCCTTTCGAGTGAGGACATTCTTATTTTCCAGTCCGTTTTTGCGCAAATTAGGTGCTTCTTTCAGAGAGACTATTGAATGTTTCGCATTAGGATTTTGTTCAAGTAAAATGTGTGATTTTTTTCAAGTAAAAATATGAAGAATTGCATGAGTTATATATTTTTCTATAGAGCACGTTTACAACCCTTATACGGCGAGCTAAGGAAGAGTAAGATCAGCAGCATTGTATTTCGAACATATTGAAATTATAAATACATGCAATTTCATACAACTTCTATTTCTCGCAATCGATACACTCCATTTTTATTTCGCACAAAGATTTACATTTAAGACCCCGTTCAGACACGGCGGAATCCGCGCGTTTTCAACCGCGCGATTTGAACCGCGCGGACCTTATTTACATTAGCGTATATGGATTCGTTCACACGCATCCGCGCGGTCGAACAATCAAAAACAAGAATCGCACGGTCGAAAACGCGCGGTTTCCGCCGTGTCTGAACGGGCTCTTAATGATTACCGAGGAATAAACAACTTCACGACGCGACGACTTCAATGCAGTAATAAAACAGTAGAACACGAGAAGAGCTGCATGGCGAGAAGAAGAAGTAATCGTGTCAGTGGCTCTCACTTTCACCCCAGCAGAAGAGGCACTTGCGAATAAAATCATTTGTCCAAATCAGCAAGCTACGACGCGAGTAGGACAGAATCGTCGAACGAGAACGAGCCACTTCATTCGCGCGGTAAATGTTCGAGCGATCAAGATTTCGTTCCGCGGTGAACGAAGGAAAGAGAGGGAGAGAGAGAGAGTGAGAGAGTGAGGAGGATAGTAAGGGGAAAGATAGGGGTGAAACGAGGAAGGGTGAGAGTGGAAACGGGAGTGTGGAGAGGGTCGCGAGCTGGAAGGCCAATATAGGTGGCTCGCACGCTGGAATTGTAGCTCGTTTCGGAGGTTCACGCCCGAAGAACGGGGTTAATGACAAGCCTGCTCTCAAGAGCGTTTCGGAATCGATTCGTGTTCGATGAGAACGCGCTGATTCGAAACGGAAAACTTGGAACTAACGGGGGATATGCCCCTTTGAACGAAGGGCTTGGCAGCGCGGCGTTATTGTGTCCCGTGCCTCGAGCCGAGCCGAACCGAGCGACTCCGCGGAAAACTTATCGGTATCGAGGCAATCGGCTCGACTTGATTCGCTTGTCCAATTACCGTTCATTTATCCCGACCTCCTCTATACAGTGGTACTGAAATTTCGTCAACTTTTTGCTTCGGATAACTTCCAAACTGTACAGTATTCAACCCTTTGATGTCCTTTGTAAAAGCTGAGAAAAATGACGTCTACTTGTGATCACAAACATCGGGATATTGTCGTCACTTGATTCGCTTATTCGATATTTAACCTATAAACTATTTATCCTGGCTTTCTCTGTAAAGTGTTCGATAAATCCCGACAACTTTCTGTTTGAAGTGACTTTACCCTGTGGATAAAAAGGACATTATGAAAAGCTACGAAAAATTACGTTTTCACAGACATCGAGAAATGGTGACTGGTTTCATTTGTCCAATCACCATTTATCCTGATCTTCAGAGTGGTCAATAAGTTCCCTAGAACTTTTAAAGTAAGTTTCCAACTGCTTGGCATTCAACCCTTTGCTGTGAAAGGGACATTATAAAAAGCTGAGAAAAATGGCATTCGCCTTGTACCATTATGTTGATCTACAAGGTGATCAATATTTTCGATACAACCGAAAAGGGGGCGATTCTCCATTAAAAAAACAAGTTGAAAGAGGTATACCTACTCGCCATCTCCCTTCCCAAGCAAATGCCCGGCCCCGTCTACCCTCCGCAGATCCCCAAAAAGCGTGCTATCAAGAAAACTCCACAAAGAATGTCAGAACTATCCTAACGAACTATCAGCCTCGCGCGTCCGAGGGAATTACGTTTCAGGAATCGGGAAAGGGTGTCTAGACTGGCGCGTAGAATCGCCTAGGAGCGACAGTGCCAAGCCAGACCCATAGAGACCGTTGGAAAAAGTGCGGAGGATAGAGTATGGAGAATAGAAGAAGAGAGGGAGAAGGATGAGAGAGGAGAGAGAGGGGAGGATCGTCTAACCGCGTCAGAAAAGGCGGTTTCACGCGTATCCCGGTTCCGCGGGTTCTCGCAGGCCGATCGATATGCACGGCGCGGAACGAAAGGTAACGCGGCGTACGAATGGCAAACAAAGTGATACGAGGAGAGAAAGGGAGAGAGACGAGAGAAGGAAGAGAGAGGAGTGGAAGATATAGAGGGAGAGGATAGAGAACATAGAGGTGGGCAGCACCGCGTCGAGTATGTAAAAGGCAAGCAAGCAACGCGGGGCGGCTGCTCGGCGCCGACATTTCGCGGTGAAGCGACCGACCCCATAGCCATGAATCACTCTGTCCTACCACCGACTATACCTACTATACCTACCTAGCGAACCTACCCCTCTAACTTCGTCCGCACTTCGCGTCTCTCTTTCCTCTTTTCTGTCCCGAATCTTCCCTCCGCCACTCTCACCCTTCATCCTCGCCTCTGGTCCTCTGTTTCCGCTTTCGCCCCCTTCAACAACCCCCTCGAACCTCCTGCAACCCCCTTCAACAACCTACAACCTCCTCCCCCCTTCATCCATTTTGTTTCCAACTGCCCGCAGCCTCGTCCATTTTTCCGTGTCTTCTTCGCGATTTTTACCCCCGTCGTCAACGGTGAACCCCTCCAGCCGCGTTTACAATACGCGTCATAAAGGACCCGTTGTGTTTCTTCGAGCAATTTGAACGTTTGTCATCCACTCGCTGCCCTAAACGAGTTCCCACCTCCCACCCCTCGTCCCACGCCGGTTTTTCCGCGTCATTTTGCCGGCGCGCCCTCCTACCCCATTCTTATCGGGCACCAGTTAGGCGAAGATGATTTTGCACGCTTTTGTTTTTGGCGCGCGAAAACTGTCGTCGCGGACCCCATGCTGTTGCCCTCGGGATAGGGGGTGGTTTCGAGGATGACGGACGGGGTGGTTTTATGATCGCGTGACGAGAGGTGTGTGGGGAACACGCGGTAACTGATTTGTCTGGTAATGTTTTTGTTCGAGTGTTTGTTTTGGTGGTGTTTTGTGTCGGCGGAATTGTTTGTTGACGTGACCTCGTTCGCCTTTGAAAGTCATTTCTTTCAAAATTATAGGAATTGTAGGTATCATAAATATTTGTATAAATGATTGCAACCGGATATCTACCTCTGGTCACAAATAAGCAAATTAGCAATAATGACGTAATAACAAACATGCTAATAACATTAAACATTAATAACATCCACGAATGCTGCTCGATAATGACGTGATGTTCGTGGAATTATCGTGTCAGCTGATAAAAGTAATTAGGGAGAATGTTTCACGCATCGAGGTATAGACTTTTCAAGACTTCTTTGAGAATTATTCGAATCATAAAAAATTCTATTACACGAAACTGTAACTCTTCAAATGTCGAGAATTTAATATTCAAATATGAATCTACAGCATTACCATGACGTCAGCGAAATGTAAATGTCTACACACTTTCCGTCGGATCAGTGGAGGGAAAGGGCGCTTCATATTTCACAGGAATGGTCCCCGAATAATTCGACGGGATGATAATTCCGTTGGTTGGGCATTAGCACGTTACCATTCTCTGTCACTCTATCGAACGGTTCGCGGTTTGATAGATAGACCCTGTGAAAGATCGAAGGGACAAGAGCACCAGAGAAGGGTGAAGGGTGAGGGAGGGAGTGTTCTCACGGCTGAGATAAGGGCTTTACATTCTATGTTATGCCAGCGGCGGATGAGCGATGGTACGACTTTTCTTTCCGCCGGAATACTCCACTCGCTGGGATATTGGTACAACGATGGTATTTTTCTACGAGCAGGGAACGATCACGTTTGAAACGTATATTCGACAAATCGCGGCCCTGGGGTGGGAACGTTCGTTCCTCACCGAGCATGGAAACGCGCCTGAAGGGCTTTCTATGGTGAACCGTTCGGTCTGGTGCTCGGCCGTTAATCGATTCCGTTTTGCATGGCGGCGGTGTTCTTCTTAAACAAATTCAACGAATCATTTGCCTCTATGGAACCTTGCGGGAGATCAACCCCTCGCTTGGCGAATAAATTTTAGGAAATTGATCCAAGAAGAACGGTACTTTTTCTGTACGTCTTCTGGAGTGGAGGAAATACTTCAAAGATTCTGAGAGGCGATAAAAATATTCTGTTGAATTTTGTGTCCTCGGGACACAAATTTGAGAATTACAAATATCTATATTTGTGGAGTAACTCACACGAGCTATTAAAAAATATTAGAAGAACAATAATATCGTACCAAAGTATAAAGAGGAAACGTTCTTTGCAATGTTCGACAAGAAAGCGATCGCGTTCCTCCGCAACTTCAGACAATTCCTCAAGATCGTGCAATCTCATCCTCCATCAGTCTGCAACATCGGATAATTCTTCAAGATCCTGCGATTTTATCCTCGCGAAGGAAATTATTTCATCAGTTTGCAACTTCGGATAATTCCTCAAGACCAGCGATCCTGCGAGAGTGAAATCATTTCATCTTCCACTATTGCTTGTATACCTATTTGCTGTAGCACCGATGAGAGTCGAACGCGGTTTCATAATTCCGAGTCGAGGCATCTCTCCCTGAACGCTTGGAAAAATTGTTCTCCGGCTCGATTGCGTTCGACAAAGGATCCGCACCTCCAGCTGACTGATTATTCAGGTCCCATCAGCACGAATTTACCCCGAGCCAGTCGCCTCGTGTTCCCCTGGTCTCCGAGGCCATCCGCAAATCACTGTCTAGGAATGTTTTCACGGTACGAGCACTTAAGAGAGCCGGGCGTCGTCGTCGTCCCGGTTCTCGAGCGGAAGCGAACTCGCGTCCGCCCTGTTTACACGCTTCCATCGGCGCACCGGCTGAAAACAGTCCCGGCTGACGTTTCTTTCCAGTTTCTCGGTTCCGATAACATATCTGAGATCTCGGCGGGCGCGGTTTGTTTGCGAGAGCCTCCGCTCTGCTCTATTCCGCTCCGCTCCGCTTCATTCCGTTCGCGAGAGATGCCGACGCGGCTGACAGCAGGCTTCTTTCACGCGACACACGCTCCGTGAACAAACTATCACGCCATTTTGATCTCACTAATTAATCGTGACCACCAGGGTGGAAAACACGGGTTTCGTATCCTCTATTCGCCACGTGCCTTAAGGAGGTATTCTAATATTGCTATGAACAATTATCGGAACCGCGTAAATAAAAACATTATGTGACCATTTTAATAGTCACGGACCGGAAGTGATGCTGCAAGGTGGAACCCTTTCTCTTCGCATATAAAGTGCTTGGAGAACTACTCCGAATTTTTCGAAGAATTTTTGCAGTCGATATTTTGAAGACCACGGAGATGTAGAATGTTTTCTTACGTCAATGCTTCTATTTTTCCACCAAATGGTCGTCGTCCGGGTGTTGTGACTATGTGCTCGATCGCTCGGCAAGCTCGCGAAGTAAAAATACGAGATCTTTGAAGGGGCTCGGGTTCGGAGAAACCGAGTTCATCAATTCGATTGAACTGGAGCATGATATTAACCACCTTATGACAGTGTTCTTGGTCGCTAGATGGTCCACGCTTGCTTTAGGATTTTTTTACGATGGAACCATGAAACCTTTATCATCGAACTTCTGCGAGTACTTTTATTCGTGCTTTAACAATGTTTACAAATTTCTAGACGAGGGGAAAGTCGAAATTCAGCTTGTTATACACAATGAGATGAACCCCTTATGTTCGTATATGGATCTAGATGTTTTTGGCGTACTTTAGGATTTTTTTACGAGGGAATCGTAAAACTTTTTATTATTGAATTTTTGAGGCGTTTTTATTCGTGCATCAGCAATGAGCACAAATTTTTAGACGCGTTGAAAGGCGAAGTTAAGCTTGTTAGTAGTGACGACGTGAGACCTTTATGTCGATATTCGAGTTTAAATATTTTGGCCCCAATTTGGGATTTCTTACGACGATACTGTACAATGTTTTATTGTCACAATTTTCATGACATACTTTTTGTTATCAACCATCGCCTACATTCAAAAATCCTCGAATCAGCCATCATTCTCGTTTTCCATCCGACCCACCCCCCGCGTCTCTTCATTCCAGCCTATCTCCTCCGAATTTCACGGGGATGCAGGAGGGGGTAGGGGGTAGGAAACAAGCGTCCCAATAAAAAGCCCAGAAAACGTGTCTCGCGGCCGGTCACGTACACACGGGATGACGCTATCTCGGCGTATTTACGGAAAATCGACGTCGGGGTAGTGTCTGTGGAATATCGAAACGCGAAGGCTACGGGGGATGAGGGATGGAGGATGGAAAGGGAGAAGATGGAGAAGAGAGAGAGAGTATATCCAGCATCGCGTCACTTAGGCGGGCTAGACGCAGTCTCGGCAATTGATAGGTAGTCACGCTAGGCTGACCTCAAGGGACATCGGTTCGTATAGCCTGCCGCCAGCCCCCTCTTCAGCCTTGTCGGTCCCCACCCTGGTCTATCCGAGGCTTCACCTTGGTAAAATCTACTCCCGAGCCTTCCCGTAGCTTCCGCCTCGTATCTTTCGCCTCTAACCACCCTTTCCTCATCCCCTTGGCGGCCTGCAGCACTTCACGTCGGCCTTTCCTAGCCCCCTCTCTCTCTCTTTCTCTCCGCTGGAGTTTTGCTGCTCTTCCTTCTTTTTCGTCTTCTTCCTCCGCGTCTTCGCCGGCTGCAGCCCCCTCTTCCGACTCGTTCCTCCGGCTCTTTATCCTTTGTGCAAAGCTCGGCCCCCGGTTCTAGACGTGTCGGGGAACTACCGGTCGGATATCTCGCTGCACTTTTACCATCGCGGTTAAACCACTCCGTATCCTTTCTTTATCGAGGCCTCGCCCCTCTCCGGACGGCCTCTCCACCCCCTTGTTTCGAAACCCCGGCCCCGGAATTTCGCGATCTTTACGCATTTCGCAACGATCCGTTGCTAGCTAACCTCCCCCCATCCACCTTGAGGGGGTTACCTTAAGGAGTCGCGAATGTGTGCGCGTGTCGGCGAACGGGAAGAACGGCTGAACGATTCGAACGAGTTTTCGGTGTCCTTTGATCCCATTCTTTCGTGGATCCATCAGAGCAACCCCTCCTCCGCCTCCAGGTGAGGCGGTTCGATTCGCGGCTCCTTTGGGCGTTTTGTTTGAGATGGAATGCGGGGAGGATGGGCTTGCTGCTCTGCGGGCCACGCTCGGGCTTCCAGCGTGTGGGGGGTGCGTTGTCAGACGTGATACTGCTCGGGGAGGGGTAATTAGGTGGATGATTATTGGGTCTTTGGAGGTTTCAGTGGCAGGTGGAGAGTTGCGGTTTCGGTGGTTAGTTCAGGATTTTGTTCGTTGTTTGGATGTTCGAGAGAGATGAATCTGTGACATGAGTAGACTGCGGATCTTTATGCAAAATAAAAATTGTCTGCATCGATTACAAGCCACAGGAACGAAATAAAAAGTTCTTTCTTCTTTTAATTATCTTACTAAGCTGAAACTAATGCACCGGTGTCCTTAACGCGTTTTAATATGTCCACTGCTTTAAATCGTACGTGTCTATTTTTCTCATAAATGCATAAAATCCGCAGTCTAGACATGAGTAACAATAGCAAATGTTTTCACTTGATTTTTTGGTTGGTTCCGCAGCATGGATTTGTTTAGTCGATTTCGAGTGATCTTCTCTGGATGACGGGAAAAGTTAGGAAAGGAAAAAACCCAAAAGCCAGTGATGCGCAAGCTCGCTCCGCGAAGTGTCAAGTCTTATTTTTATGCAAGAGACGTTTCGCAGACAACTTTCGAAGATCCCCGAATTTTAAGAAGCTGTCCGCGGCGTTACAGTCGGTGTGAAATTAACATATTGAGTTTCATGAGTCGGTCGTCGAGTTGGGAGGAGTGGGGGTTGGAATTCATCCTGTAAGTTCCCGGGGCTGCGCCATTTCCGCTTTCATTAATCCAAATATTCAGATTCGTCTGTCTCTCTCGCTTCCTCTCTCTCTCTCTCCGGCAGCTAACGTTCTGTCAAATATTTGAGCGAGGCTCGGGGAGATTTGGAATTTTAATAATTCACAAAACGTCTTAGACTGCTCCCCGGGTAGGTGGAACCTGCTACACGTAGAGAGGAGAGAGAGAGAGAGAAGACGTGGGTATTACGTCTCCGGGGCCGAGGATTAGAAGGCAGCGTGGCCCAGTTCCGAGGAGGAACGAAATTTATTTCATTAGAAGCGTCTCTGTGTGCCAGACGTAAACGGATCCTTGAGCTGTTTTCGAGTTAACCTGGCGAGCAGTTCCGAAGGGATGAAATTTTTCGGTCCGCTTCAATGGACCGCGATTAATTTAAACGGAACGTGAATCCTCCGGGATCCAACGGAGCTCGATCATTCTTTCGGAGCGGAAGAGATCTTTGCGCCACCGTTTCGAAACGTCCGCGGATATTTCCCGGGTTCTGGTCCACGTATTTTTCGGAACACTCCTGATGATTCTCGAACTGGGTCACTCGACGAACGAGAGCGAGGGAGGGAGACAGCCAGAGAGAACAGAATTTTTCGTTCCAGTTCGAAAACCGGAATTTTTTAGCCGCACCCGGGGTCCTTTGTGTGCTTGAAAAGGCGAACCTTTATTCGCGGACGCGCCACCGGCCGAATACTCGTGCAAATCTAATTGTAACCATTTCTCGGACAAGTAGTTTCTGTTTGTGAGATCCGAAACCCCCGCCGACAGTTATTCACGCCTGAACAAACTTTTCTTTGTCGATTAGGCGGCCGAGCCATCCTCGCGCAGCCGAATCGCTCGAGCTTATGATGTTTTGCTTAAGTACCTTCGGGTGACGTTGGCCACGATCATTTGAATGGGATCTTTCGAGAGCACTGTTCGCAAATTTACTTTGACCCTGCGAAACCGTGTACGGTATCCGATTCGGCGAATTTTTTATCCGGCGCATGCGGAGATATCTTTATTGTGCTGTGTTTAATTATGAAAAATTCTGTAACGAGGCGAAGCTCGCATATTTTTTTGGCAACATCGAGGCTGATACAGTTACACGCGAGCTTGAAATTTTTACGAAAATGTTTGGAACATACCGAAGGAGGATTTTTCGTTTGGGTCGCTGTTTTTGAAGCATGGTTCGGATTTTTTCTGCGAGGATGAACAGAGATTTTTAAAGTCTGCCAGGTTTTAATATACTCGGGCTTTGGATAGCATTTTTTGATGTGAAAAATTGTTCGGATGTTTTTCCATTCGAAATTCAAAGGCTTCTGCGATGGACGGCATTGAAGTAGACTTCAAATCTGAAATACGTATGAATCATGTCTTTTTTATTAGACTCCAATGGTTCGAAAATGAAAAATTCATTTATAGAAAAAATCTCGATTTTTCTATTGGCGAAATTGAAAGAGTTCCGCCATGACGACGGCATGGTACCGGAAACCACATTCCTCATTCATGAGCCTAATATTCATAGCGGCCCTTTCTGAACTCTAGCCACAATAAGACAACTTGGTCTCTTCGCTCGAAAATGGCGTGGCCGCTTAAACTGCGGGTATTCCCGTTCGAAATCGCCTTAAACCGTGCAGGCGCGCTTACAAAAGGACCGTTCCATTGGCAAGAAAAGTTTCAAGGGCCGCGGCTCGGCGGCGACCGTGTTTATAATTACAAGAATACAAAGAATACAGGGCTGGAAATTGGAGGCGCCGCGAGGGGAAATTCGCCCGCGCTCTCACAAAGAGGAAAGAACCCCGTTCACCCCCTTGGCCCCCTGTTCCTGGACACAAAGAACCGTTTAGTCGAGAGGGCCAGGGCTCGCCCGCATGCCGGGGCCGAAAAAATTTTAATAAATCTCGTCGACCGTTAAATTACTCGTCGCCTGGTTCGTCCGTCGCACGGCCTCTCGGGATCGATTCTCGTTTGTTTACGCGACGGTGTGTCCGGGATCCGCGATTACAGTAGTGCATGGTTAAATTTACATAATATCCGCACGGTCAAATTGACACAAATTACTCTTCTCCCAACACTCATTGTTGGGCTCGGTGTACAAAGAGTGATTTTCATATTAAAATAACAATTCGAATTTCAATAACTGTCGTCTTACCTTCATAATTTTGGCACCGATGGATGGAAGAGATTTTTCCGATTAAAATGAGTCCAAACACGAAATAAGTCAGACTATTTTCATCAATTTTCGAACCGCTACCCCCACTATCGTTCGTCCGGAGCGCGGTAGTGGGGGTAGCGGCTCGAGCGTCGGCAGCTCGGTAACAAGCAGTTGCGAAATTGTCCGATTTACATCGTGTTTGGACTCCTTTTAACCGGAAGAATCTCGCCTATCGATTGGTGCTAAACTTATGAAGGTAAGACGGCAATGATTGAAAATTATTTTGTGTTTATTTTTATCAGTCTCTTCGTTTGAAATGCCGTGTCTCATATCGATCCTATACTTGGCGAAAAAGATGTCTGGTCGCGAGAACAGAACTGATGTAAATTTAGGCGTACCCCATTGTATCTTTCTTTTAATCTCGCAATTAGCGCGGCGGGCTGTAGACTGCGCCGCGCGACAATTAATACAGAATCGCAGTAGGCGGTCGTCGTAAGAGGAAGAGCAGTCGGACCACCTGCCGACCGTAAAACCGATTTGGCGACGCTTCTGCGCCTGAGAGCCATTCAACCAGCCGTCTGCAACGGACTTTGTAATTTAGAGTCAATCTCCTTTATTATCCGTAATGCTCCCGCCGCTCCTGCCCCGAGATTCTTGCGTAAAATCTATCTCCTGGTTTGCCTTAGCGAGGCAAAGTCCACGAGGAAAATTCCCTTGACCCGGGGACACGACGAGACAAGACGACGTCGTCGGCGACGGGTTGCGTCGACGAACCCCAGGGAGAGATGCTCGATAAGAGAAGCTTCGGGTTACTTAATACCGTCTTGTCTCCCAGGAGCTGCCCTCTCTCGCTGATCGAACTCTCCTCGCCTCTTCCAACGGTTCGGATCGGGTGTTGGCCTCTTTCTCTTTTCAGCCTCCTCTCACTTTTACGTTCTTCTCGTTTCTACGTTGAAGTCTGCACTCTCCTCGGCTCTACCACCGTCGCGAAATTGCATCTCGATAATCAGCGAGCCGGCCGTTCGATGAACGACTGCGTCTGATTTGACATCTGATCTCTGATTACCGCGAGACCTCTTTGTCGCCGGAGCAACCTGGACAAGGCCTTTGTACGATTGATCTGGAACTTGCTGCAGCAGGCGATCAGCGAGGATGGGTTAAGGGCGGAAGGATTGTTCTCTTTTGGAGGGAGGTTTTGAATCAGGGTGGAGGACAGCCCAGGATTTATCGGTGATTTTTTCGTGATTAGTGTCCCGGATTGATGAACGGTGCTGTGGAGTTTGGGTGGGGGCTGATAGGAAGGATTGATAGAAAGCTAACTTGTTGATGAAGCTCGAGGGAGAATCTGTATATTTTCACCTTTCACCTTATTTTTACTGACACTTGACAGTGATGTTTTTTTTTAGATTTTGTAGTCTTGAAAAGAGGGGTGGCCTCCCTGGTGATTCCTAAAAGATATCCGTGCTCGGGGTCCCGGCGTCGATGCATAATGAACGAGGTACAGCCGTTGTCGAAAACAGAGGGGCCGGAAACACGCGGAGTGGAGCATCGGCTCTCTCGTAAATGTTGCATCGACATTAATACGCGGTGGGTCGGCTATGATTCGTGCCCGAGCGTCGCCACCAAGTGCAAACGCCTGAATAAATAAACGGGATCGACTGCGTGGGGGCCTCTGAATTTCGCGAATCCCTAGCTTGCGAATATCCAGCCATGACGGACTAACGCGCGGGTCGAGCGAGCTCGCGTATCGGCAAGTTTATAAATACCTGAAGACAGTAAAACGGATACGGGACCGCCGGGCGAAACAAAAAGCCAAGAAACGAAGTGGAACGACGAAGAGAGAGGACGAGAGAGAAAGCGTGGGGGTGGGTTGAGACACGCGTACAAAGATTCCGCGATGGATGGCAGCAGATCCAGAAGGTTATAAGTAATTCATCGCCTCGTAGCTGCGCCGAGCGGCCCGTGTAAATAGCGACGACGCGAAAACTCGCTGGAACTCCACTGACATCCGCGAACTGTATCTTTGGCTCGGTGTCTTACCCGCTCCTCTCGGATTGTCTCTCTTTCTAGACTACCTTCTTGCTTGCATTCTTTCTTTATTGCTCGCTTTCTCTTTCCCTCTTCTCACTTGTTTCTCTTCTTGCTTTCTGTTTGTCTGCTTTCGCTTGAAGAAGGAGTCCTCTAACAAGAGGTTGCAGGCTTTCTGTTTTAATCCTTGAGTGGACGGAGACCTGCAAGTTTCTTGACCCTCGGGCAGTGGACGAACTTGATGGTTTCTTGATGATGAATTATTCGAATTTTTATGTATCGATGTATTACTACGAACCTGCTTGTTTAACGTGTCCACGTTAACCAGTTCACGTTGTTTGAAATATTGTTTACATTATTGTTATTAGATTTGTTCGTATTACTAGACATTTAAGGATGTTCTGGAGGTATATAAAAACGCAACAAAATTTTTGAAAATTTGACAAGATATAATTCTTACTGAATTAATGCAATTACTAAAGTTTGGGTTCTTTTCACTGCACCGTTTAAGAATTATAGCAACTTAAAGTTTGCACATTTTAACACGTCTTTTTATGGAGAATTCATAAAATTCCACTTCAAACCCTATTTAAACCTTGAAAAAACGCAACTAGGAACTCCAAAAAGAGAAATACACTCAAAAACAAAAATATACTTATGAATGGCTTTCATTGTAAATGTATTGATGGACGTCGAATTTCTTGAACATTTGTCTCCCATTGTACCTCCAGAACATCCATAAGTATCATATCAATTTCACATGAAAAATTTACAAAAATCATGTACAATGGAAATACTCTAGGAAGAAATATTTTTAAAGTGAAACCAAGGTTAAATATGTTCTCTATTCACTTCTGAAGGGAGTCTTACACATTATGAAACACCCTGTACAAATTCATGATATTAGACTGAGATAGGGGTTTATGACTAAGGGTGCACCGCTTGATGTTCATCTGTTTTGACACTATCTGACGTATGACTAACACAATGAAGCCTACTTAGAGCACAGCCACCTGAGTCACTAATTACAAGACGATCTTCAAAGCCAGCCATCACAATACCACCGGCAACATGTCAAAACTTACCAAAAACAATCTTGCTCGTTCGAAAACGTCATTTTCGGAGTCGACCATCGCAGTCTCGAATCATTCCGCACACACCTTGTCATCGTACACATGTCCTAACGTAAATAAATGCTTGGCAGTCTGGGGCCGCTAGCCGTTAATGACGGAGGGGCAAAGAGAGAGAGAGAGAGAAAGAGCTGAAGAGCGAACAAGAGAGTGAGAGAGAGAGAAGAAGAAAACGGACCGCAGCAATGAGGAGAAAACGCTTACGCGCGCAGCGTGCGCGACAAGAAAGCCGTAGAGTCGAGAGAGCGGTTCGGTTAGGGTGGAGAGGGCGTAAGAGATGAAAAAGAAACGGGATAAATTGTGACCGACCGGGTGCTCTTCCGATTCAAAAGATAGAGAAAGAACAGTAGAGAAGAGACTGGAGAGGGTGAGGGTTGGAGAGGGTGGCACATCGACACACGCAGACGCAGTTATCTGTTCCAATTAACCTCTTACATTTCGTTCCCTTCCACCGGGGAGTCCCCTTCCTCTGTTCCTCTGGTCGGCCTCACCTTCGCCACCCTCTCTCCTACCCCCTCTCGCACTCTCTGTCCCTCGATCTTCCCCGGTCTGTCACCCTCTCTTCCAACCCCCCTGTCCACGGTCTGGAACGGTGAAATTGAATCGACGCTCCGCGTCCCGAGTCGAAGACGCGGCCAAGTATCGTTTCTGCGGGATTTGAAAAAAAGAGGAGAGATGCAGAAAAAGAAATAAATAGTCTAGAAAGAGAGAGAGAGAGAAAATACACTCCGATATTTTCCACTGCGAAGATAATACAGCGTGGCTCGCGATCGACGCTGTGTTGGTGGGATCGATGAACGGGGAACCGTGAAACTGACGCAAATTAATTGGTTATGGAAATACGGTATAAGCTACCGGGATGCGGAATATTAATAAGGATGCTGCCTCGTTCCCGTGTGCTCTTCGTTTCTTTTTATCTTTTTTTTTTGTTTTACTATTTTGCTTTGCGAATCGATCCGAACGGTCTCGCACGCCGACCGGTTTCGTTTGTGTCCTCGCTCGCGTGTCTTTGATTCCGGATGGATTTCTATATTTTTAGAAACGTGATTCTGGAAATATTTTACATTTATGCTCGAGCGCAATTCGCAGCCGGCGATGCCTAGTTGAGCAGATATTGCGAGGGGTAATTGAATTTCGAGGCCCGTGACCCTATCGATGCGCGAGGACGAAGCGACCGAGCACCGAACGATCACGGGCACGTGAAAATTTGTGTAACAGGCTTGGTTTTGCTGCTATGTACCGGTTTTCCCGTGTTATTTCGAACTCCGTCGGCGAGCGACGTTTATGCAGATTCGACGGTTTGTTTATGAATTTGGTACAGAGGGTTGTTAATCCTCGGATGATGCGATGTGTGCGCTTGTAACGCGTGTTTTAATATGTTGGAAGCGTGGGAATTTTTTAAAAATTGCTGCGTAGAATATTAGGTCAAGTTGTAAATAATTTTGTTTTAGTATGCAGGATTTATATAAAAAATGAATTTACATTTTTATGAATTATTTAAATTTGAACACGAAGCATAGTTATATGCTATGCTTTTGAATTTAAAACTCGCATTGATACTTCTTTAATCTTATAATTATACCTGTTTTATTAAAATTTTGATTAAAATTTTGATTCACCTATCTAGGGGTACATGAAGGTACATAAATCCTTATATTCCACTTCCGTAATTAATTTTAACTAGACCACTTACTAATGAATTACTATATGCTAATATAATGAATCCCCTAATGCAGGAAATAAAATCGTGCACACTTTCCTTTTCCATCAATTATTACCCAAGATTATGAATTTGCATAGAGATTCGCAATCTGGTGATTAAAAAAATGTTGTCAGCTATCTAGAACGCATAAATTTTCACATTCACTTCCCTAATTAATTCTAACTAGTCCACTCGGTAATTAATTCCTATGGGATGCTAATATAACAAATTTCTTAATGCAGGACAGAAAAATTCAAGCTACTTCTCTCTTTTGCCAATTTTCATCTAAAATAATGCATTCACATACAAATTCGCGATCTTGTGATTAAAAATTTTTGTTATGTATTTAGGCCACATAAATTTCTTAGCACACTTTCATAATTAATTTCAAACAGTCCACTTGCAAATTAGAAAACGTGGTCCACAAGGGACTAAGATAATACGAAAGAAAAATACTAAATTTTCGGTATGTTATCTTTTATGTAATTGGATTCACGATAAAAATTGCGCAATTAAAGAAAGGTTCTCTTTTCTGCAGCCCTCTGTTTTCGAAAAATTCTAGAAAACATACTATTCAATTTTAAGTGGTGCCAAATATTTTTCCAAAAATTATTTCTCACATGAATTGTATAAAAATCGTCTGTGTTTGATGCGTTCTCTTACTACTAGACTGCGGATTTTGTGCATTTACGACAAAAATAAGTCGGTGCAATTTAGAATGCTTGATGAATTAAAAGACTGTAAGAACGTCGATGTATTATTTTCAATTTATTAATTAAAGAAAGGTCACTAAAGAAAGAGATGTTAATGACTATTCTGTTTCTTACAATTGATGCAGACAATTTTTATTTCATCTACTTATTACTAATTAATTCCTTATAAAAACGAGAGGGTACAATAAATAACACAATAAATGCTTGAAATAATACTAACAGCTCCCTGTTTTCAATTATCACCTAAAATAAATTCAAGCGCAAATATTCGCAGTCCAGTGATTAAAAAATCTTGTCAGCTATCTGGAACGCATAAATTGCATTTGAATCGCGATGCAGCTCGACCGCACGATTTCATCGAGCCTGAACGGAGCCGTGATTTAAATTTCCACCGATCGACATAACTTTGTTGTTTATCGCGACACGAAAGCCTCGTAATTCGCGTCAGACATCAAGCCTCGACCGCACGTTTTTTTTCCGCGTACGACCTCTACACCGTGTCTCGTTTTTCGCGAGCGAGCGCGCGCGCACACGGGTTTTTCGCGAAAAACGTTGGCTGGCGTGTCCTTATGCAGTCGGCAACGGTTCCTCGGAGGGTTAACATATTCAGCGGCGTGAGTTGCAAATATGCGTCACATTAAGTAAGCCGATACAGTTTTACCATTGCATGCATGTAACGCACGTACCAACCCCCCCGTTGTAACGCGGCGGCCTATTCCGTGTGCAATTCTTATGCAAGATTGTCGTGCACGTCTCCGGGGAAAAAATTAGCGGGGTGGTCGCCCTGGGACGAAATTAGGGGAGCACCGGTGCAGGCCGGGGGACGAAATTAGATTCACTGGAGACGGAATTAGGAATGCATACGGGAACCGAAATTAGACTTCCAGTTCGATTACCTACTTTACTGGCTGCTCCAGGGTGCATTACTCAACAGTTTCTTAAAATTTATTATCCTACAATTTTTAAAATTTTTGTATTGAATACAGAATCAATTTTTTAGGAAATAGTGGACATTTTTGAATTGAGGAATGCTGCCCCCTTGTTTTTGAATTATTAAAATTATTCAGATTGAATCACTGCTTCTCATAATTGATGAAGACATAAAAGTCGATCTAGTGATAAGCTTTAACTCTGCAATTTTGATTGCAATCGCTAAATTACTTTGATTTTGCAAGGTGTTTTGAGGGTTGGTTGCAGCCAGGGTTGGGCAGTATTTAAATACTTCTCGCCTCGGCTCTACAACGCCATCTTTGTACTATGATATAGAGTAACGAATAAACCATTAACCAACCATTAAAATTATTTAAATACCGATTGGAATAAAAGATACATAACTTTTATTCGTTATTCGACTTTTATTTAAATAATTTTATATTCGCCGAGAATGTATTCGATGAATAATAGTTACAAATTGTATTCGAAGCTTCGAATACATCCACTTCGAATACTATTTGTAACTATTATTCATCGAATACATTCTCGGCGAATACAAGATTATTTAAATAAAAGTCTAATAAAAGATACTTTTGTATTCGAACCTTCGAATAACGAATACAAATTTTGTATCTTTTATTCGTTATTCGAAATTTGTATTTAAATACAATTTCAAGACAATGTATTTAAATACAATTTTTGCCCAACACTGGTTGCAGCCATAAATAGCATAATTATTAATTATATCGATTTCGGCCATTTTTCTCCGCCTAGATTGGCCATTTTGTATGCACATAGCTATGAGAAATTGGTCGGTGCAAACTTCATCGCCAGGTCGACAAAGTTCGACGTCGGTCAAGGGGTCCGCTTTGGCGGGTCGCAAGCCGAAAACTCGACGAGCCAGTCGCGTCGCTCGCGCTTCCTTGTCCGTCGAAGGCCTACGTCGACGTCACATTTCGCTCTCTCCGTCGTCGTCCCGTCTCTCTGTTTTCTATTCCACGGGCCGATATTGATCCGACGACGTGACGCCCGGTTATTACTTTGTGCCCGTGCGCTGCCGCCTTCGCGCCTTGCACGTGGCAGGCAAAATATTATGCAGAACTTATTTGCATGCGTCATGACTTTTGTTAGAGAGCTAAGGAACGATGCGTCGCGACGCGAGGCGCCGTGATTTGTCGGCCGGCCTCGCGATCCACGACGCGTTTCCAGGATAATTAATTTTTTCCCCTCGCCTCGCAGATGAACCACGCTGATTGGGTTATTTAACGCTTGGAATTTCGGGACGAGATTTGCGGTCGAGCGTTGGGGGCGTTCCTGCAAGTCATTGGCTACAAAATTATCCTTGGCTCTGGTTGTTGCATTAGCATTCACGAAGATACTTGAAAACCGGTAATTTGTTCCTAACGATGCACAATTTTTTTCGTGCATGAATTTCGACGAACCCTTAAACAAAAATAATCATATATCAAGTTGTAAAATTGTAGCACAGCAAAATAGTGAGGGAATCTATTTTGTCCAGGTTTGTCTCAGTTTTAAAGGGTCAGGTCGGTTTGAGGAGGTTGGTTTGACCCGGCCGCGACGCTCCGAAAATATCTAGGGAATTCGAAATTTTCGTCTCAATACCGACGTTCCTGCAACTTACTCGCAACTTTAGTTTGATCGAATTCTTCGCTGAAAAGCGGAGAACTTCTCGAGCGCTCCAGCAGGGACGACGTCGCGAGAAATGCGGCGACGGACGCTTTATTGAAACTCTCGTTTGGGGATTTTATTGTTGCACACGTGTCTGGTTTGCGGGTTCGCGAGATTCGTTGTAAGAGATTTATTTGCGGTGAACGATCTCTGCGGCCGTAATCGGCTTTGATTGACTGCGATTATTTGAAGAATGGAAATTTCGTAAATGCATAATAGCACGAGAAATAAAAATGATTTATTTATGTGATCCGAAATAAATCATGGAAAATTTTATACTGTATTCGCAGATCAGCAATTGATATTCGCATACGTGTTCACGATTCGAACCTTACTTCCTTGTTTATGAGGGACTTATAGATTTAGAGGAAATGACATTTGCATTTTAGGGGCCAGACCCAAATAAGGGTCTGCGGAATATTTATTCCCGAGAAATGTCTATATCTTCAGAAAATGATCTTTATATGCGAAGGGTGCAATATGACCAAAAAGGGTGGAAATATATTGGCGAAGGGTGTACCCAAGAAACCCTCATAAAAATTGTGAATTTGCGATACAATTTGTTTCTGACCCTTAATTAATAATTTAAAGCAAGAAAAAAGCATATCTCTATCTTTGTTGCAAAAATTATTAACCCCCTGATTTTCTTCTGCAAGCCTGCTTATTGGGGTAACATCATCATTAATAATTTGTTAGATTTGAAACAAAATTGCAAATGTTTAATAAATACATTTGCTCTCCTCGCATGAATATTGTTAAAAGACAACTTGCAGTAATTATAATATTGTATTATTTGTTACATTAAGCCGAGTTCGAAATTATCGAACCTCTTGTTTCATTTGATATTATAAAACAAAGATGTAACGGTTTACAGAGTCAAATCAAATACAGTACATGGTTGAGTAAACAGTAGTATTGATTTTATTGGGACATGTAAATAGATTAGGAACACCTGACCCGGAAATTCGACGTTTACAAGAGTTTGATGTAGCGTCGCCAGGCATTGGCTGATTTCACGCTATGACAGTTTAAAAGCTCCATGATCAACGACTCGTTCAAACAGATCGCTATCCTAACATCAAATGTCCCCACACACAGATCCATTAGATAATCCCACCGACGAGTCCATTAAACGCGCGTTTCCTTTTGATTCTATCATTTCCTTTAACCTTCGCCATCCCACGGACTTTTAGGGATCAAACGGTTCCACCACAGTTTATACACGGTAATTCTAGAAACTAGGACGGGCCGATATAGTTCCCGTCTAACCGAAAACAGAGAAAATTACCGGGGAAAAAGTTCAATTGTTTGCCGAACGGACCAACTTCTCTAATGGAGATTTTTCCGCGTTTTACCAGAATTCCCCTTTGACGACGACAACACCTGCCTGATCGAATCCGATATATTACACGAATCCACCAGGAAATTATTGCAATTAGCTTAAACGTTCAGAGACGCGTTATTCTACACTTATACTAAATTTGTATAAATATTTTTTCTTTCGTTTAAAATCCTGGAACTAGTTCAAATTTTTCGAAATAAAAACAGTGTGAATTGTCAATAGAAATTGTAGAAGTGAATAAAGAACTTTCATCAAAATTTTCCCAAAAAAGACAGTGTACTTTGTGGACTCTGTTTACGGCCGCGATGGCAGCAAATGCCTGTCATATCTCACGATTCCGAAGAGTCCGTGTGTAAATAAAGAAGCTAGACAGAGGCGCGCATCAAAGAAGTTCTGGACTGTTATCATTCCAGCGTTCCCGAAAAATGACCCGGTAACTTTGTATCAAAGGCAGGCACGCGAAAAGCGGGCCAGCCTGGGGCCAGGCCGAGAAGATTCGCGTGGCCACGTGGTTCCATCAAGAATCTGCTCAAAGGCAGCTCGTAGGAGGCCTCTGCTAACTCGCGGAGTGACAAACGACTGCGAGTTGCTCCGCGGAGCAGCTTGGAGCAGGCTCCTAACATCAAATCATGCGAAATATAGGACATTTTTATCAATTTATTGCTGGGGAACCAAACGACGCAGATCCAAAGAAATTTTCGCAATGTAGTCCATGTGAGCCAATTTATAGATGAATTTTTCATAGCAATTCGTGAATATGTTGATCACCTACAAACAACCAAAAGATACTCTTTTACTATTATAAAAAGACAATCTGTATTGATTTTTTAATAGAGTCTAGAATTTAATAAATAAATTAACATGAATTAATATATCATAGTGTGTTAATATAACAAAATATATTAACATTGTGCAAATGGCACAATGGTACAAAATGTCCCCAATTTGCATATTTATACTTGAAAACATAGGTTAATTTACATGCCAATTGTTATGAACGTTCAAAAGGCCAATTAAAATGATTCAAACAACCAACAATTAAATCAAAATCAGAAAAGGGCAGCTACGCTTATTAACGTCTACTGAATATTGCATAGTGTGTCCTTATTGTTGCGAAAATGTCTACATTGATTGATGAAATAATATTCTGAAAAGAATTTTAGAATATTTCCACCGCAAGAAACGTCAACTCATGAAAGAAAACGTGTCAAAATGGCAGGAGGGTTCCGCGCGAGGGTAAAATCCGTGTGTTTCGGCTCGCGGATTCGTCCGGCATGATTAATGCAGGCCTTTCGTCGGCGCGACGTGTCCCAATGACAGGAGACACGACTCTAAAATTTCGCGGGACACCCTCGGGCCGTGGGCTGGTCTCTCGGGGGGGACGCGTTGGGTAACGTAAGGGCTTGTGCGTGGGAGGGACGAAGACGAACAAGTGAACGAGAGGAACGAGGGAAGAGAGAGAAAGGAAGGAGGAGAACAGAGGAAGGCGAGTAGACTGTCGTGCGACGGTATAAATAGATAATGCGGTGGATAAACGTCGGTGACTAGAATTCGGGATGAAAAGGGGGCGGCTGGGACGTTAATGACGTCCACCGCTCGTAAATTGAAGGATCCCGGGTCGATACGCTGATCCAGCCTTTGCGGGGAATCCCGTGTTCATGCTGCGGTCCCAGATTAAACAAATATGACATGGATTCCGGTTAAGCTTGGTTCACGCGTCGCATTGTGCATCGATGCGCCGCATGCGCCCGCGCCCGGTGCACCAGGCGAGAGCCATATTTCCACGTATTTGCGTTAATACTTAGATAGTCGACGCGAGCGCTGTTTAATGATCCCCCTCTGCTCGAAGGATATCGGGGGAAAATCGGTTCGTTTACCGTTGTTTGGAGTTCCATCGGAGCAATTATCGCCGCTGAATTTATGCAGATACCTTTCCACCCTTCCACCTCGTCCCCTCCCGCCCCTTGTTGCTTCGAAGATAGATTCATTGTTGTTTAATGCTTTATGAATAGTCGGTCCGGTCGAACAGCTCTTAAATAAAATTGCGCGCCATCGTGATTTATATGTACATTTATAATTAGCTTGTGGCTGCTTGCGCAGCTGCCTGTTTTCCAGGATGTATTTATGATGGTTGATGGACGGCGAACAACGATTTCTTGGTCCAAAATCTTTTGTACCGATTTAGCTTGATGTTTGCGCAGCTTCCTGTTTTCGAGGATGAATTTACGATGAACTATGTGCAACGTGAATTCGATTTCTTCATTTAGAATTAGTACAGTTTATTTTAAGACTTGTTCTGTGGATTTATAAGTATTCGATTTTGTGTACGGTTCGTTGTTGTGCGGCGCGACACGCATATCAAAATGGTGGCAAGATTTCTGCAGCAATGCTAGTTAGCTGGAACGACGTTTCTGAATTAACTCATTACAACTTTTGACTTACTGCGGGCAAACTTCGTAAACAGTGGCTTGGATCTAATTTGTTGGGCTGCGCGTGTTTATGCAATTTGCAGCTCTTGGGAACGAATTTGCAAAGATCGACACGAAGCAGAAAATTATTTCATCGTCTGTAGAATCTTTTTAACGTCGCGTACTAATTTTACGAAATTCGTGCGAAGTAAAAGTTATTTTATCGTGACAGCTTCCAAAAATTAAGATAATTGCTAATTACTGCACAGTGGATTTTTATGTAATTCACTGAATTAAATTTAGCAAAATTGAAACATTAATATCCTTTTTCATCTAGTACGAACATTTCTTAAAAACGTTCGCATCCTATATGTATTATCATTAATTATTCCGTAAATGTGCGAATTTGCATTTCACAGTCTAGTCGTTACATATTATTACAGTTTTTACTTTTTTTCGCTCATTCGTCCTACTTTTCTCGCTGCCATTTTATTCCAGAAAAAAGAACGGAGCGATAGCTGCAGTAACTGCATCCATTACTCAACATTTTGCAAGCTGAATTATCGCACAATTCGATATTCGATGTGGAGAATGTGATTGTACATTGTTGTCGATTATCTAGGAACTGTTTATCGAATTGTCCCGGGGGAAACGTCAATAATGTTGCAGAATACGATTAATCGACTATGGCAGCCATTATGGATCTAGATTTTGACACGAGCATCGTGTACGTCAATTAAACTTACAGAAAAACAATTTAATTAAAAAAGCAGTCTCTATCTAACTTCTACCATTTCTCGTCATCCAGTATGATGGACTTCATGCGTCCCTGACCACCAAGGATGCATGGAAATGTGAAGGTCACGATATACATTTGTATACAAGTTCGTAGATCTAATTCGTCTTGACCTCGACCTTGTAACAAAAATATACCATCTCATTCATGAAAACATCGATGTACAATATTGTACCAGCACAATTCGAACCTAATCGTGTTGCAGCAAACAAATACACAATGAAAAGAACTATAGAGCTTAAGACCATTAACCGAGCAACGTCCTCCTCCAAACATCTCACTCGCGCGCCATCAGTCTCGCAAACAATCTCGAACGAGGAACAATCTGCGAGTCTAAACTTGGCGAGGGGTGCCATAGAGCAATCCAGAATTTCTCCCATCAAATAAACCTCTATTTATAGCCTGGCGAAGGTTGAATAAAATTTCGCGCATCTCCAGATTGAACGGAGCAACGTGTGGAACGTTGTGTGCGGGCGTGTGCGCACTTATTACGAACTTCATTCCGGGATTGCCGGTTGATAGAGCCTGGAATAGACGCTATCAAGAAGTTCCTTCTATTTATACGGGCTAATGGGAAGATATTAAACTCGGGAGAAACAGGAATCCTCGGTGGTATAACGTCACGAAAGAGAGGGAGGGAGAGAGAGATAGAGAGAGAGAGGATAGTGAACGTGGTAGCACAGTGGCAACGAGGTTAACGATGGAAAACGCGCGGTGGAAAGAAGGTGGCCGCATCTCTGAATAAATCAGAGCGGAACGCAGGGTCGCTTACATGACACGGCTAACGAACCCACTTCGCGGAAAAACAAGGGGTTGAAAGAATAATCGATCATACTTATGTGCAGGCTATACAAGCTATACAAGCGTCTGACCCCCGGACGATCGAGCGCCGCGCGATATATTTCTAGATCCAACGGCGACGGAACGTGCTAGACAGAACGTGGTAAATCGCTTTTAATAAACTATGAGTCCCGTTGATTTTTCCAATGAATCTCTCTCCCTCTCTCCACAGTCGTTGACAGCTGCTGCTGCTGCAGCTATAGCTAGCACAGACGGTCGCTGAACGTGACCCGACATAATTAAATGCATTTTTCGCAGTGTCAATAGTTCCGCGGATGATTGAACGTCTCGCTGTAATACGCGTCCTGAATTCAATCGAAGCGATGCCCCATATTTTACGGGCTCCTATAACGGATCTATGAATAATCATTCCCTGCTCGCACGTTATTCCATTTCACAGGACTCGCTGGTACGATGGTTCCTCGCGAAGGATGTTGCAAATCAGTTCTTTCCGATTAATTCTGTTCGCGTCGTTAGAATATTCTTCTGTTCTTTTACGAGTGCGAAACATCATCGCGTAATTCGACTGTCTATCTTGAAAACATCATTTCACTGATCCAGAAGTAATTCCTGTGATAAATGAACATTTTCTGTGTCGATTCTCCCCCGAAAAATTTGAATACGTCCGTGTCGCTTCTCGCAATGCGTTTTCGGCTCGGCAAAAAGTCATCGTTCGGCCACGCAACTCTCATTTGTCCGTCGGTGTTTTTGGTAGCCGGCGGGGAGAGTTAATTTCACGGGGCAGGAACTCCGTCGAATTGTACTTGTCCATCGTTAAACGCGATTTCGCCTAACCGGGCGAGTGTGCTTTAGCCGAGAATCGAAGCGGGTTCGATCCGGTGAACGAATGTCCCAATTCGGGAGCAGCCAGCGAGCCATTTCGACGACATTATCCGGCCCGGGAATGTCTTGCCTCGTGCACCGGCACTTTTTAAAGGAGATATGGCCCGCGCCGTGGGAACCGATGACTCTCCCGGCTTTATGGCTGCCATTATAGACGGGCGAATTCGGCGCGGGACAATCGAAGACCTTGGAACACCCGGAATTGCTTCCTGCCTCGTAAGCTCCGATATCTCAACGGTTGTTAGGCGCTATCTCTTTAGCATCCACTGACCGGAGATTAGGCATATTGTCCTGATAGACACTCGCGGGGTATGCAACAATTATTGATGTCCTCTAATTTTCGATCGAGCGCAACTTTTGGAAAAGACAATTTTATTGAAATCCTAAATTTGCACAATGTAGGCTACTAAATCTGTGTGATTTATAGGAAGCAAACTCGTGTGTTCTTTGCAACGTTCCATTTATAAAACATTAACGCTTATGAATGGCATTTATGAATGACTTTTACGAATGACTTTCACGAATGACTTTTACGAATAACGTTTATATTTACGCAAGATAATATTAGCCTCTTCGTGAATCCTACGGAAAATTTCACTGGTTACCGTGACTTCGATATCAACAAACTTGTTACAACAATACATTATACACTTGATATAATAATGCTTCCGTTTGTTCGCTCATCGTGGCAGCAATTGAGAAAATGGTTAAGCAGACTGGAACGTGGTGCAGATCGAGTGTAAGACTCGTGCAGATAAGAGCTAACTATACTACACAGTTGTACAACGCGAATTTAACTGGTTAATATTTGACTGACCCTCGCATTTAGCTGCAACTGCGAATTCATTCTGTTTTATCAATACGGTCGCCGGGAACGGCGGAGAGAACGTTGTAAATTAAATTCTATTGCCAGTTTGACCGTAGGTGCAGCTACGTGCGCTACCATCAGTGTTCTACGGTTCACTATAATCCTCTTAGCAGAGATACTACTCCCCATTCTACAACGAGATCACCAGTTAACTCGTGTCTCGAGTTTCGAGCGATGTTCCGCGTTGCTATAGTCATTGGCCACCCAAGTCGATCTCTATCGCTGCTTTCTTTCTTGGAACATTATCCGGGAGAACTGTTGGATCGCTTCGATTTTGATGGGAGCGTGTTTGCTCGATAGTGGACGCTAGTTTCTGATTGTTTCACTGAGGATTTTATGCATTCCAGGCGGAAACGAGTAATTTGGAAAAGTAGAAATGTTAATTCAAAGATGAGAAAATATTCTACACGACCAACGATATTTATTGGAAAACTAAAAGCGAGTTTCCTCTTCATTCATATTTTATCACATTGTGACGCGACGCTCTTCTGTGTTCAATATTTAACAAGTAATTATTTGAGAATTGTACCGATTCTTACCGTAGCTCATGATGTTTGTAAAATATTAGAGAAGCCAAATATGGAACAGCGCTGAAATTGATTCACAATTCGTAACCAAGCAGAGCTAATAATGACTCGGTATATTTTTCATCTCTAAACTGCGCGGCTATATCGGACCCGACGAATAATTCACAATCAATTCACTCTGCGTCTGCAACCCCACTTTTACTGACGTCGTCTGCATACTTGATCGTCTAAATCCATGGAACGTATTTTTAGATTTTCGTGATTCAAAGCAATCTAGCATTTTTGAATATTCCATGTTTCCAGACTATAATATTGGACATATTTCAGACAAGATTTTCAGGAAACAATTAGTTCACATTAAAGTCTTCATCACGAGTCTCCTGCTAACTTGTTATCCTATACCAAGAGATTAATCCCGAAAGATAAGGATACGCCAAGAGATAAATTCCAATTGGCCTGAACGGTAGTATAGCATAATTGTAAGCTATGCATTTAATAACATCACAGGTAATATTGTTAGTAGGATCAGTGTCGAAATATTTTAATAAATGCAGTGTTCCTCCATCATAAAATATCGAAGCAGTTTAATCTTTCAATACAAAAGTACAGCCTGAACAAGGCACGAGTAACAAGCCGAAAATAAACTGGCAAAGGATTACCCAATTAAAAAACCTTGACTCATTAAACCCCAAGAAATCGTCTTCAATCCACCAAGATCCCAATCAAAGCGAGTTCTAAGGGACCAAGCCTGTCGGTATCACGAAGACCACCCACTAACGAATCCCATAACACTCGATTTCTCTGAAAGCCAGTAACACCCGAGGGCATTATAAACGTCGAAATTTAAATCACTCCTAAAATGTCGGCGCTCGTGCCGGACAGGTTCCCATATATCATAGCAACCATGACACGTGGCCCCGTAACGCAGCGCCACGGCAAACATTCATCGGTTCTGCGGTTTGCCATCGGACGCCGCCACCGCTTGCGCCCCGGAATTCTTCGGCCTCGGAAAACGGCCCGGCAAATGGTCACGCGAAATGGTTTCCAAAATGCGTGTGCTCCGCGCGCTAGTCAATTCATCCTGCTAATCAGGGGAACGAGTCGGGCCGAATAGAGCCGATGAACGTTAACGGCACGGTGGCTCCGCGAGTATTATAAAGCGTGTGCCCGGCAATCGATAGCCCCCCACTGAAACCCCCGCCGTCATATTTACGTTACGCTGCCGCGCATTTCGACGGCCGCGGGTGTATCGTCACGTTCGTTTGATGATATTAACGGTTCGCCAGTCCCGCAGATACATATTGCTACCTTGTCACAGAATGTCACGTGGCTTCACAAATACCAGGAACAAAGGAGCGCGCTGTGAGCCATTTCACTACCAAATCCTCGGTAAAAATTCGCCTTCCCTAAGCACGGTAATGTCTCCATACATGTGGAACAGATGTGCGAGATGTTTGTCACAAATTGATCTTCGATACTGCTAGGTGTACCCCTTAAAGGGATTTCCCGGTCTAGAATGATATCTCTCTTTGAAGAACTATAACTCTGTTGTATTATATACAGGGTCTCCCAGATCACCCGTACCGCCCATTTATAATCTAGAGAATAGGTTATTTTCAAAAATTCAAAGTGTTTCTTTTATAAATCAGATGCGCTCTATCAAATGGTGATATTTTTAACTTCCGGTTCCGGCCGGAAATAGGTGATTGAGACCGGAAGTTACATTTTTTAAATGGAACATGGTATTTTTTATTACGGATTCGGATTCTATGCGAAAAAACAAGAAACTTTTGTCTGAAACATTTTTTCAAGAAATGTCATTTATGTAACCTTCAAAATAAGTCTTGGCGAAGTAACGTTTTCACTATCTGTATAATATAGCCTAATTTTTTTTATTCAAGCAATGAACTTTAATCAGTAAAATATTTTCCACTTTGTTCGATGATCTTTTGCCATCTTTCTGGCATCTTTCTGGTTTATGCCAAGAGCAGATAATAAAAACATTATACATTTCTTGAAAAAATGTTTCAGACAAAAGTTTCTTGTTTTTTCGCATAGAATCCGAATCCGTAATAAAAAATACCATGTTCCATTTGAAAAATGTAACTTCCGGTCTCAATCACCTATTTCCGGCCGTAACCGGAAGTTAAAAATATCACCATTTGATAGAGCGCATCTGATTTATAAAAGAAACACTTTGAATTTTTGAAAATAACCTATTCTCTAGATTATAAATAGGTGGTACGGGTGGTCTGGGACACCCTGTATATATACCAACGTCATTTCATTCTACGTAGATACCCGGCTTCCTGTTTTTCACCCAAAATACTATATGTACAAACTCATGATGTCATTCAACAGGGGAGATTCTCTATTCTGCAAAGTAGTACACATATTTCGCTAACTTACAATATATTGTCAACGTGTCTTCGGTATCTTATAAATAAAACAATAATTAACGAGATACAACAGCTCCTAGAATTTTAAGTATTTTGAAAAAATACGAATAGCATAAAATACGAAAGTTTTCCGCGGAGGTCTAACAAATTCGCGACAGTTATCTAATGGCCTAGAATCGTAATCGGTGTGGATTCGCGAGCATCCGTCTCTTTCGGAAGCAGAAATCAACCGGCGGCGCGCGGTTACAGCTTGTTAAAGCGAAATTCCCATTCCGTGAAACGACGGCGAAGTATCTGGTCGCCATAACGACAAGGATCGCGAACAACGGGCGCAGTTTTAAGTGCCATACAGAAATCCCATCGTACGCAGCATCGCGGGAGCAGTTCCCGACAAGTTCCGCCGTAGTCCTCGTTACCATAATCGCGTTTTTCCTCCGAACAACGAATCGTTCCTTCCTTAACGACAAGATTGGCCCGGTGGTATCGCGCTCGAGGAACCCCTTATCCGCTCCAAATAATTATTGTAATCAGCCCAGGGCTCGTCGAATATTAGAGTATTATGCATAATATTGAATAATTGAATCCTCGAGACGGAGATGAGCCTGCGGCCAAGATAGCGAAAGCGGCTCCATTTTCCAGTATCCCAAGACACGAGCCCTTCTGATTCGAGAGCTCTCAGGAAATTGTATCGTTTTAGGCCGCTTCGGGGTTACAGAAACTCACCCCGACTATACTGAGTGTCGAATAAAACTCGTTTCAGGTTACATAGATTATAGGTGGCTCATCTACACATTAAAGTTTACTGCTTAGTACAAGTTAACACCATAAAAACTCATCCCGAAAATATCACAGCTCATTTCCAACTGAAACGTCAGTGACAACTTCGTTCTTCCATAATTAACTCTTACTATTATTATCGATATAACCTTGAAACTAATGTTCATTAATTCTTTAAAAAGTTTGCATATATCCATTAAATGCCAGTTAACAATCGTACCAAGTTTGGATTTCCAATACCCAATACCTTTCTCATAAAGAATTCCTGAAGTCTCGTATTAAGACCATCAAACCGAGTAATGGTTTCGGAGACTGTACCGCGAGTTATGATACTAAAGAGACGTCCGGACGACTTGGATCAGTTCCAGAGATGAAATTGCTTGACTGATAATCTCTCTTTAGCGCACGCTAATCCATAAAGCGGAGCGGAACAGTTCTTCGGCGGGGGCTAGTTTTCAGTAAGCAGGGATAAACTCGGTGCCTCAGCGTTCCCGAACATCGGATCCAGAAGGATCCTAACGTGGCCCCGTTGTCGCAGCAATCCGATCCAGCTTTGAATCCCAATCACCAAAGGGAAGGAGGAATGTGTCCAGATCCCGCAAGTGGCGAACCACTTAACCTTGCATCATCCTAAAGATCCACTTTCGAAGCCTGGCTCCGTATCTTCCTGGACCACTTGAAATGCCTTATGCCCCCGGACTCACGGCTGTCTGTCGCCTCTCCGGCTAGGGAAAAGTAATCTCCCGATAGCCTGGGAAAGTCAATTAGCTCGGGTTCGACTTGGTTTATCAAATCCTCAAGATGGTGGATCTTCGGCTCTTAGAGCTGTTCGTTTTTTTAACGCGCGTTCGGTCAGCGTTTCTTTCGGCGCTGTAAAATGTTGGGAGGATTACGTTTCACTTATCGCGTTGTCTGCTAGAAATATCTAATGGACTTTTAAACTTGTGGCTGGGTATTGGGTGCATACATTAATGGTGTGTTTTCAATGGTGGGAGATCTTTGTAGTGCTGAATGAAGGGAAGGGATGAAACGAATTGAGTGTGCACAGTTTATTCACTTACTTTGTATATTAATATTTATTCACACTGAACTATCCTTTAATCGCGTGAAGACCAGCTTTACATGGAGACCTAACCGAGACACCATTTTGAAGTTTTCCTTCGGTTTGCGAGGAAAGTAACGAGAGCAAGAACAGACAGAATTCAAGTCAAACGTATCCGAGTATTTTTGTCATCCAGCGAGCTCAGGGTGCATCACGGTGCATCAGGGTCCAGCCCCAAGAGGTCACTCGGCCGTCGCGCAATCGCCGGGCGTTCCATCCCCAGTCTCGGTTTCATCAAACATTACGTCATAGCTTGGCGGGGAGAAAAAACAGTTTCATCGGGATAGAAGCGACTTTTCGTACAGATTTCTCGAGGGACGGTTCCCGGAACCTCCTGCGGTAGGGGTAGGAAGAAAGTGGATGGAAAAGGAAGGCTAGAGAAGAGGAAAAGAGAAAGAGGAAGGAAGAGAGCGTGACGTCCGCTAGCTCGAAGGCTGGAAATAAATTAATCGCGTGCGGGCAGACGAAACGGCGTCGGCCGTGTAATTTTCTAACAGGTAGAGAATTCTGTCGAGTAACGGAAGGTAACGCAGGGGGATGGTTGAGAGAATGGGTGTTGGTAGTTGAGTTGAGGGTGGAGAGGCGAAAGGAATGTGCAGAAGGGGTGCAAAATACGAGCTCAAACACGTGAGCATTATTTAACCCATGAAGAATAACCTTTTGAAAATGACGTTTGGAGTGTGTCTAAATGTGCTGAGCTGCTCAAAAATAAATATGCGAAGAGAATGAATAAACCCTATACTGTTTTATTCGAGTGAAACAGAGTCTAAGATATTAAACAGTGTTTGAAATATTCATTTCTCCAAATACTACCCAGGTTACCGAAGGTTCGGGGGTGTTGGCCGAGAGAATGGATCCGAATTGGGGGTGGTAAAACGGGGGCGCGATCACGTGAGCGCCAGGAACGAGCATAATACCATCATTAGGAGGGCGTCGCCGGATTCTTCCGGCATACAAAACTCGACACGGGGGCAGAGCCGCTCTACCTCGTATAAATAAGGTCTAAGGGGTAGGAAGAACGAGGCGAGGAGGAAGAAGACGAAGAAGAAGAACGGAAATCCCCCACTCGACCCTCGATTTTACCGGGAGGCAGCGCAGCTCGCGAGAATAATATCTCGCGGGGAGAGAACAGAGAGAGAGAGAGAGAGAGAGGGAGGGAGAAGACTATAGGGAGCAGGATAGAGAGAAGCGCAGCTCGATAATTAATTGGCTTCGCATAAGCTTCGCTCCATTTTTCTTCTCTCTTCTTCTACACGCCCTCCTCGGCGCGCGTGTTCCCTCTTTGCCTTCCTCTTTTCTTATCCCGCGGAGAATTCTTCAAACCACCGGGCTCTGCCGATGGCGGTGTGCCCTCTCCCTCTTTTTCTCTCTTTCTGCTCTCTCTTCCCAGAGAGCCCAGACCGACGAGGAGTGTCTGAAGCGGGGCGAACCGATTCATAATTTAAACGAAAATCTCGGGAACGTCCGCGCTTCATAGCTGCCGGTGTCGTTAGGGGCCGAACAATGAGGCGGGCTTTGCTACCGCGTACTGGGTGACCGAGAAGTCACGAATCTTCTTGCTCACTGCAGAAAAACGCATTGGTTCTAGTGCATTTTTTAAGTTTCCTTTGGTACTGCCGTCTTGTTCTTCTGACCTCCCTGTGTTTAGCTCTTTGATAATGATCCTAAATGATGATACTTGATTCGTTTTTTGTTCTTTTTTGCTTTTATGGTTTGTGAAGGACACACACTCACCTTATTTGTTTACCTCTTGAAGGACATCTGTTCTTTTATTGTGTTTGTTTTGTTTTGATGGTTTCTGGAGGACACGTTCACCTTGATTATTTATTTATATCTTCAGGATTCTATTATATGTAGACTGTGAATTTTCGACACCGAATGTACACAGGGAGTACAGTTCTAGGTTTGTAAATAGATAACAGTTCTCAGTGATCTATTCCCTAGATTGAGAGACAATTGTGAGTGACGATGAATGCGGGTCTCTTTTATTGCACTCGAATGACGCAGTAACTCAATACGTACCCGTATTTTGGTGACACTGTTTAAACTTCCAATTGATTGTTCTCAAATACATAGGTGAACTTTTTTCATTCGCATTCGATCCAAGTTAGAACTCTAAATTCTAAATTCTTCTAACCAGTTTTTTAGTCCCGCCAAAACAAAACCAATATTATTAGCATGGACAGAAGTGTGTTCCTTTCTGCGAAGTCCCATAGTTTACTAATTAGACTGCGAATCTTCAGGCATTTATAGTATGATCTCGGATTCAGGGGTGGCAGCCACTTTCGAAGACTTTTAATCGTAGCTTCAGGGGGGAATATTGTTGGCATCACAATGAAAATTTGAGGTATAACACGGATTGGACGCATTCTATGCGAAAAGTCCTCGCGATGGACCGGCGGCGGATTTAAAGCGGTTCAAAAGCCCTTTGATAGGATGCAAATAAAGACGGAGTTTTCCGTCGCGGTTAATATGGAATCTTAAATCCTAGCAGGCGAGGAAAGGGTCGACGAAACGAGCCGGGTGTTTATACCGGGCAGGGGGGAATTTCTGGTGCCTCTTTTTCGTACAATAAAAACCGTAGTTTCTTGTTAGTGCGGATTTTATGCATTTATCAGAGAAAACGGTTGAATCAACTTTAAAATTAATATTAGTATGTTATTTTCAACTGAGAAAGACGTCTTGCGATTAAAACAGCCGATTTTTCTGTTGCATCAAGATCTACTTGTTAGTTTAGAAACGCGATCGCGGAGCAAATGCCGACCCATCGGCTAGGATCAGTTCGCTAATTATCTCGGAACACAATCAGCGAATTTCCCATCGCCTCTCGGCAATCGCAGCGAACGAACGCACGTAGCAGTCTCTCGCAGTTTCGACAGCGAATCCCATCGTCGATCGCTCGATTTCCCATCCCATATCTTCCGCCCTCCGATATCGAAACAGCGTGATTACACGCGATCGTATCCTCGCGCTTCTTCTTCCGCGGTCAGATTTCCAATTTCTGGCCCCGGGGAAAGTTCGCTGGCAAAGACGACCGCTGCCAATCCGTCTGCTGGATTTTGGCGTCTGACTGCCGATGCCGAAGCCCAAGCCGCCAGGGGTAACTTCACTGCGTGCACTGTCACATCGATGCACACACCTCCGCCGAGGCAGTTTCTATGGGATCTAATCGACGAAGTTGTAATTACTTCGTCGACTCCGGGAGATGAAGACAGACCGCGAGCTCGGTGATGAACAGAAAGAGAGGGTGGCGAAGAGAGAGTGAGAGACGGAGATAGATCGGAGGTAGTATATAGAAACAAGAAGAAAAGTGGTCGAACTAGAGAGAGGGAGAGTGTCAAGGTGAGAGAAGGGAAGAAACGAAGAGAAGAGGGTCCGTCGTAGTTTTATTTTATCGCAAAGTGATGGAGATATCGACAGATGTAATGCCACTTCTCAGACTGTCCCTCCAGCTCCTATCCGCCACTTTTCCCTCCCCCTGTCTGCCTTCCACTTCTTCCTCTATTTCCTCTTCTTCTTTTTCGTCTTAGAGACCGGTTCACGCCCACCGTCGCGAAACCAACCCCCTACAACCCCATACCATGCGAGTGTGATTACGAACACCTTGGAAATCCATTACTTTATATCAGTTTTTGCTAAAGGGCTCCCGCCGGCGACGCCATACTCGCTACTCTGGGACCTTCAGTCAACCACTCGGCCCTTCCAGAGTCCATTTCACCGACCAGCCGCGTTATCTCTTCGAATTCCTCTCTCTGGACCCGATTTTTCGAAGCCCTGCCACAGATAAGCCTCGGTAGATAGAGGACACTGCTGTTCTTCAGTTTTGACGTTTACTTTGGACGCGGTGAACATTGGTTGCACATTTTTCGGAGCGTGTCGGGTGCTGGATGTTAGATATTCAATTGGTAGAATTTTATTATGTTCTGGCAACATCTTATGCCTTGGAATTTAACGTGAGTCGTTTCCACAGTTGTCTAGACCATTTAGACATTTTTAACCATTTTATATAATTTTCATAATTTCCCAATTTCAACAAAGCGCCCAAACGATCATATAACCGAATCTCGCCGAAGTCGCATGGACAACGAGTTCAACGAGGACATACGAGCAGCACTCGTAGCGTGGAATCGATCTCCACAAATGGTCACAATGAACGTCGAACTCGATTTTTGGCAGGGGTTCAAGACCCGTTCGCCCATTAATCCCTCGTCTCGACGTGCAGCGAGATTAAGAGAAAGAAACATGTCCTCGGAACTGGCGCGCCGTCTTAATTCGACTGTTTATCGAGTATTCTGATGCACAGCGAGGCACTCGGCGAATGATCCTCGGCATCCGAGCCGTTCCCATCTAAACGAAATAAGACGGGGACGACTTTCCAACTTGTTCAATCGCAGCCGAGACGTCCGCCATCGCCCGAGGCTCGCCCCGAAATGGTTCATTCTAGGGTCTACGGGGTCCTAGGGGGTGGGTCGCGATTTTCTCGCGCGATGAAATCGCGATAACTCGATTCCCGGATAAGCGGTATTCCCAGCCAGAAGACGCAAAGATTTATTCCACGGTTTCCACCGGCGGAATCCTTCTAGATTCACGGACTTTCGACGATTGCTCTCGAACCACTGGCCCCGCCAATCGATTCCGACAAGATGGTGTCGGCGAAACACCATAGAACCTGCTTTTGTCGATGGAGAAACGTCGATCTGCTGCAGAATGTTTTCAAATTCGTTATGGGCTGCGTTCAATTCTTTTAATCCTTCCACCCTTTGAAATTGCTCCAGTTCACTTTTGTTATAAATGGATAAAATTGCAACAAATAGGAATGAAGTAACAATATCATTCTTCCTATAACAGCATCAATAAGCTGAAAATAATTTATTGATTTTCATTAATTCTTTTAACCCTTCCACCCTTTGAAATTACACCTCTTCATTTCTATAATAAATGGATAAAACTGTACAAACAAGAATAACGTAAAAATATCATTTTTCCTTTAACAGCATCAATAAGCTGAATATGATGTATTGATTTTCATAAATTCTTTTAATCCTTCCACCCTTTGAAATTACACTATTTTATTCCTGTCATACATGGCTAAAATTACACGTAAAAATATCGTTCTACCTCTAACAACATCAATAAGCTTAAAATAATATATCGATGTTCTTAAATTCTTTTAATCCACACATCGAAAATGCACCTGCTCGTTTCTGAATGGATGAAATCTGGAGTTTAACGATAGGATAACTTTCATCCTAATGACTCTGGAAGCAGCCCACGATCCCAAAAATTTCCACGGAATACCCGGCAGCCCCCAATGCCCATAATTCTTCGAGTTGCAAGCCGGAATAGTTGCAATCCTGTGAGTTGCGATCGAGCAGTTGAGACGTCCCGAACTACGGTCGCGCGAGTTGCGAGCGTGCCTAATATTACTGCCAAGGATAATTACGATTCTGCGACTCGTGCCCTTCCAATCCCGCGAATTGTGGTCTCGATAGTCGAATTTCGGTAAGTTGAAATCAGATGAGTTGCGACACTTAAATCACGACGTTTAAGCGATCTCTATTCCAATCCTCGGTTCCACGAACTCCGACCTCGCCGTAAATGAAACGTGAACTTTCCGAAATTTTTTAGCAGACAAATCGTATAAGTTTATTACCCCCGGAAGACATGCTGAACTCTTTTACGGAAATTTTGAGAGAATAATTTATTTCGGAAATAGGCGGAACGAATTGAATATCGACAGTGTATAAATTATTCTTTCCGACCGGTGTGATCGCCCCATAGAAGTTCATTTTCGCATCTCGAACAACGAATCCAGTTTTTCAACCTATAGACAAAGAATAAATATTCCATTAGCGTCAGAGCATCGTTCCATTCGAAAGCGAACGGTATTTTATTTTTCACCCGGGCAAATTGCATTTAATATCACATTTGCCGTTCAATTCGTCAATCTTTCTCTGTCTCTATCTAAACGACGCGGCCGAAACGCGAAAGTTCCGCGAATATTAAAGAACCGTCGCGCAGGCGGTAATCGTGTCCATTTTTCAGCGTGGCGAACTGAATTTTTCCGGAACGAACTTGCAGTTGCATATACATACAGGGTGGCGTAGTTTAAAACTTCACCAACACATTCGACCCGGAAAATGTTGTACTCAGTGTACATGAAATATTACAAATTATTTAATTAACCCTTTGCACTACAGTTCATGTTACCGTTATTCTTTGTAATTTATAATAAATAGGGTAGATACGGTAATTATAGATTAAGAATAGAATGTAAGAATAGAGTGCCAAGTCCGATTCCTGGGCTGAATAAATAAAAATGATTACTAACTTTGCCGAGTAAAGTTAATCGGCGGAGAAACGGGGACACCCCGTATACACATCGAGTGAAACGAGAACGGTACAGGACCGAGTTAAATGGGCCAGAGAGATGTTCTGGTGGCGACCGCCGATATAACGGAGCCACTTAAAGCCACGTATAACAAACAATCAGCGAGCAAACAGATCAGCAGACGCTTATTGCCTCGCGGAAACGCGGTTACGGCGATAAGTGGCAATAAAAAGTTTGGCCGGATCTAGCCCCGGCGAAGACATCAGAAATTAAGAAGGGGGCAGCTTTCCTTATCTGGCTTCCGAAGAGTGCACAGAGGGGCCGGGAGGGGGAGACGGTGCAGGGGGGTTGGAGAACGGCGTCGCAGAAATGAGAAAACTCTCTCGCATTATCTGCGAGCATTACTTGGCCCCCACCGCGAACTGGGTCAATCCATTCGACGTTTCAACGAGGTCGGCCATCGACCGTCGACCGTACCTGGAACAGTCCAAAACAAGTTGGAAAAATGGTATCCAGCCCGGAAAAGAGATTGTCGGAAGCCGCGGCGAGGGATTGAAATAAAAATCCTCTCTCTTTCGCCTCTTCCTTTCTCTTTCTCCCTCTTTCTCTCTCTCTCTCTCTCTCTCTCTCTCTCTCTCTCTCTCTCTCTCTCTCTCTCTGTGTGTGTTTCAGGCCGTTTTCTTCCATCCCCTTCTTAAGCTTTCCACCCCCTCGATGTGGATAAACATTATCCGTTCAACCGGCTCTTCTCTATTCCGGCTTACGCGTCCGACGGTGCCTCGAAAATTTCGTTTCTACTTAGGAGACTTAATTATCGATCCTGTCAACCTATCCGGCAAGCAATTCCGCGTTGCGACCCCGGCTCCGAATGGAGACAGACGCGAAAACTTTTTCGCAGAGCACTAAGAAGAAATGGGAATCCCGCGAACTTCGATGGAAATATTTCTGCGATTTGTAGAAATAAGATTCGGTTTAAGTATCTGCGAATCCGCCTGACTTCGAAGTCGCCGGCTCGACATTTACATTGGCAATAATCCTTATCAGATGTTGTCGATGCTATTGAACTCTCAAGACGGATTTTCTGACTCGAGTCGATCTATAAAAATTAGAAACTTTTTACGGTGATTCTTGATCAAACAATTTGTCTTTTCTGCTAGAAAACGATCCTAGTTAATAAAAATTTGCTGTATCATGTGAATGTACTGAGATAAAACATCGCCTCAGAAAAATCGCTGAATTTGAATAAAAATTATTTTTGACCCGACCCAACGCGAAGGGTAGTTTCGCAAAGCGTTAAAACTCGGAAAGTAGGGAAGAAGAAAATATCCAGGAAATTTGGTTTTTGTATAAAAATCCCCTAATCGTGAATCCGGCGCATTTGAATGCAGTGCTGGCCCGGTTCGGGTGACATTTTCGCGGAAAGTCTCGAGGATAGGGCGACAGGCAAGATTTCGGGTCGGCCCGAACATTTCCGAATCAGGCTATCGTGGGAGGTCGGATTGTAACGCATTTAAAGCCAAAGAGGTTGTCACGGTACCTATTCACGGCGATATTTCTCGCGCCGAAATCTCGTTCGCCTGGTACGCGGCGCATTTCCTTCTGATTTTTTCGCGGGAACGAGGAGCCGAGGATAAACCGGCGAAGCCCGAGGAACCGGAGTCTGCTCTTTCTGGGGCGCTTTTAAATTCGGATTTCCCGGTGTTCCCGTATCCCGGTCTGCCCTAGTTCCCGCTGATACCGTTCTGCGTGTAACGGGATGGAATACCGTCGGCCAAAGAGAGAAATTCGCAGAGAAAGAGATCGGGAGAGGGATAGATAAAGAGAGAAAACCAACCGAACTGTTTCAGGACTTCAAAGCGGCACCGTCCCGGGGAATAATGAAATGTATACAATACGAATGATGGCGCATCAAGGGATATTTCAGGTTTTCCTAGGTATCAAGAGCTTCGAGCTCTCTCGTTCTCTTTCTCTCTCTCTAGCTCCCTTTTTCTTTCTCGAGTTCTTTCGAATTTGGCATTCTCTCGGGGCCGGGGACACTGTTAGGTGATAAATCGAGCCGCGATATTAACCCCGTTCTCGAGGACGACGCCACTGTGGCCAATTTGCTCCAGAACCTGGACGAAATTGGAAAAAAAAGTTCCGGCTCGGGGAACGTTAATTAATGGGATCTGTGGCTGGTTGTTTTTGTGCGTTCATAGCAGAACTTGGTCCATGGAACATGATATAAAAATTGTTGAGACAGTTAATGAACTTTTGCTTCGATCCTGTTTTAATCCAAATGCTGAAGGAGGTTGTTTGATTTTGTGTAACGTTTTGCAGGCTGGTTGCTAGTATGCGTGAAAATCGAATCATTATGTGTTTTCCGTTTAATTATTTTTAGCCAAATTGATTGCCACGCCCACCCGCAAAATTGCACCAGGAACAAATGGAGGACGACTTTTATCTTGATATAATTGCACGATCCAGACTAAGCTTCGTCGTTTAGGGACGTTAGATGTCCAAACATTTTTGGGGGAAGGTCTAAGTTATAGCAGCGTGGAAATGATGTTAATGGTCTGTTTCGGAAGGGTTGCCTTCTGGATGCATAGATAGAGAGGAGCTCTAACTTTGGGCGGACAGTTATGAAGAAAAATTGAAACGACTGTTTTGTGGAGCTGAGTTTCGTGAGTGTCCCCAGAATCTGGATTATAAGATTACCAACTTAAATTGCTTTGCACTTGAACCATTATTTAGCAAATTGGGTACGACTGTAGAAGCTCGAACTTTGGATAAAATGTTTGTACTGTTTGCGTCGAAATTTAGACGGATTCTATTACGTTTCCATTAAATGAAGTTTTTTCTCGTTGATCGAAGATGGATTTAGATGAAAATTGAAAGAATGAAGAAAATGAACTCACAGTTGTGAAAGTACAGACCTAATTCTGTAAAATAGACCCAGTGCAATCTCTTTTTATAAAATTACAACAATTCACATTACACACCTTATCACTCCACCGCCTTTATTATCAAATGAAATTCAAGATTCTTTGCTCGCCTCTTTAACTTTAATCGGCAGTGTATTTTGACATAATCCGCCGAATCCCCTTCGCTCCCTGAGCGGCGTCCAAATGACTCCGCAGCCATGGTCCCTCCGCGCAAAAATTCATGAGGCCGGGTCCTTTTTTAAAATTTACCCCTAAAGTCAACATCCCGAAATGCCTGAGCCGGGCCATCATCGGTCGCAGCGAAGCGAATTAATCATCGAGAAGGCAACGTTCGCGTCTGCAGCTCCACCCTTCGGCTCTTGCTCGTTAAGAATGAAAGGAGCCATTCGAGTCCCCGCGTCAAACCGGTGTCTGGCCGGGTCAAATATTTATTTTCTCCGGAAATAAAGAAGTTTCTTTTGAAAGCTGCACCCTCAGTCTCCGCTAGAGGAAGAGAGAAAGAGTACGAAGCAGGAGATCGAGAGAGAAACAGAGAGAGAGAGAGAGAGCCTCGACCCCCTTTTACTCGAGGAAAAGCAAGCTAACTTTTCGGCAAGTTGAATCAGCCTGGAACAGGTTGCATACGTAACTCGGCGACTCTCGCTCATTTCGGATTCTTCTTGGGCCGAAGTTAAAACGTGGCCGCAGGAATTATTAGCCTGGACAGGGGTTTCCGGCATTGTTCGCCGGTTTTTACCGGGCCGGTCTAAATCACCGGGGCGACAGGATTGATCCCGGAGCAACCAAATAAATTTACATCCGCTCCAGAAGCTTCCCCGGGGCATATAGATGAAGTTCTTGTCGTTCTTTTACCCGCCGGGCAATCCTCTTACGCGGTTGCCCCGGTTCCTCGAACCAGGTTCCAGCGTTGTAACCCAGATCCGAAGGGGTTAGGTGGTCGTTGATCATACCCTCGCGCCAGTCAATGAAATCCCCGAAAAATTCTTGCCGAGGCCGAGGCAAATCGACTGACAACAGTGTACCCTTTCGCGAGGTACTGGGACCGAGAGACAAACGGACGGACGGACGGACAGACAGACAAGCAGACAGAGGGACAAAAAAAGGCTAGTAGAAAGGGAATCGAGGCAGAGGACAATGAAGGAAACCTATCGGCGCCGTGTTCTAGGCTGCATCTGGTCGCATTGTGATTTCGATGGGGCGGCTCGAATAACCGTGAAGACCGTGGCTAACGATAACAATACGATGATGAATGCTCACTAACTAACGACCGTGCAGTTGCCCCGAAAAGCCTCCGTATTGCTGCTTTGTGCTCGCAACCGTGTGTACACGCTCGCCTCTTCTATCTTCTGTTTCTGTCTGTCTGTCTTTCTCTCTATTTCTCTCACTCCTGGATGCTAGCGTGTGCCGGCACGCGTGTGTGTCTCTCGTTTAGTATCATATTCTCTCTGTCTATTCGTGCGGTGTATACTATACTTGGCCTCGGGAGGGTGTGTCACCGTAACGACTAAAAAGGATACTGATATATTGCCGCAGTGACAGCTTTACGAATGATCGGACCGCCGCCTTGTTATCTTCGCTGATACAGTCGACGCCCCCGATGGACCACCCTCGTAATATTTTTTCCAGATGTCGCGGAATAAGCGAGACGGTTCTGCTCGTGCAGCGAGAGGAACGATTGGGAGATTAGGCGAGCGATGGAGTTATCTGTCAGGATGGCGCGGAAGGTGGATCTGAGGCGTTTTTGGGGGATGGAAGTAAAATATTTCTGACTATTGGAACGGTTTTCTATTTGGAATTGTTATGATTTCTACTACGGACCGAACAGAATCTCCGGACACGAGCGATAAACAAAATAAACCCTCGACCTGTCACGCCTCGGGGCATTTTTCTACAGCAAATCCGATACTTATTTTCCGTCCCATTTCGAACGCAACAATAACATCGGGAACAAAGTCCGGAGTTACCCTCAAAAGCGGAAAGTTACCGTTCCGCGCGAAAATAACCCCGTTCCGTTTCGCTGGACGGAGTCGCCGTTGCGCGCTGTCCCGAGAATCGGAAGGGGTTGGAGAACGCGCGGGGGTGAAACGGAGGGTTTTGCACGGGCACGCGGTAGAGGGGTTTGCGACGATGCAGAATGGTCACGTAATTCTCGCGGAATTATTCCGCTCAGCCTGACGACTCGCGGGGACCGCTCCTCTCGAAACATTATATTTCCACTCGAAGTTCCGAACTCTCCGGGCTCTCTGGCTGTTTGCGAGAGCGCGTCGGTAAATTATCGCCAGCCGTCGCGAGAGGGTTGCGCGAGGGGGCGTTTGGACGAACACAAAACGACGCCGCTCGCCTTTTCCCGGTCGAAAGTTCCCCGTCGAACCGGCACGGACAAACGTCTTCATCAGCGATCTTAACGAGACATCTCCCCGGACTTAATTACCTTCCTCGACGTTCCCGAGCTTTTTTCCGGCCCCCGCTACTGCTCTCGTTCTTCACGCTTCGTTTCGCCCCTCCCTCCATCGCGACAAAACGAACAGGAAACCACCCCCCGGTCGCGCTATTGATCCGCCGATTGATCTCTGGAAATTGTCCGTGGCCCGCGTCTTCGCCCCGGAGGCTAATGGGTCGAAGCTACTGTTCCGCAGCCCTTTATCTCGGCGCTCCGGTGTGCGGAACACTGTGTTGCGTGTGTTTGCGCCTTGGTCTTTGTACTGTTTGTCGCAGACTGTAATAGCCTCTCCAGGGGATGACGAATCTCGTTGTGCGTGATCACCGACGCTGGCCCACAATGCGACTAATGCTGTTTGAGATCGAGAGTCTTTGTGCCGCTGTGACCCTTCGCTGCGGACTGTTTCTGCGGAAAGAGTCGCAGGAAGGTGTGGAAGTCGAGGAAACGAGAAAGCAGGTGTATATGTACTTCTAGGCTAACTTCTTGCAAAGAATTACCAAGTTTTATTGTTACAACCAATCTCCGAAATGACGTCTTTGCCGCAAAACCTTTTCCTATATCTAGATCCAGGGAGACCTAATTCTCAGGCCTATTGGCACGAGGTCAGCGAGACATGGAAACGTCAGCGGAAGACACTTTAGCGTGGTCGGTGTCGGTAACAATGCGAATCGATCGAGGACCGATATCGACGAATTGGCGTCCGCGGACGGATACATCCGGCAGAGTTTGTTAGTCCCTCGCGCCCAATCTGTCACGCGGCGCCGCGACGTTGCCATGTGTACGCCATAACTCTTCGGCCCTTATGTACACACCTATGTACACACCTTCGCCACATGACTTCCATCTCCGGGCGGCCTTGCTCGTCTCAGAACCCCTTGTCGCTCTCTTTGCCCTGTGTATCTCCTTCACGAGTCCGCGAGGGTTGTTGCCACCCTCTGCAGGTCAGCGTGTTTATTTCGAGACCGGTTCGACGGGGTTAAGAGGGAACAACGCTGTCGCCGCTTGAGGAATCGATCCTTTTTTCCTGGGTAATTTTAGAGAATCGACTTTCGAGTAAACACCCCCAAAATAGTACAAGGAAATTCGCTTGTTGTCCGTAGAATTCAGTTTTGCGGGTTTTCTTGCTCTTTTAGAGTTCAATCAATTTTAAATGAACAAATTATGTTCCATAAATATTCTACAGGAAGCGTAATAATTAATAATTTTCTTCTTTAAGTTCCGAAGGGCCATCAGAGGGCTATTATAAGCGAATGTGCAATAATAAATATAATTGTGCTTTGAAATCTGCAATCACATTAAGGTAGAATAAGTAAATACCTCTCACCGCGTGTTACGCAGTCGCAAACATGGATCGCGGGTTAAGAAAGCTGAGAGAAAAACAGGAAGGGATAGTCGGCGAGCCAGAGGTTCGGTGGTTCCTTTTCCCGATGAATAAGGGTGTTTCGCCCCGGAAACGGGGAATGAAACGTAGGTGTGAAATCGAAGGATGAGAGTCGGAGGCGGTAAGTGCGGCTCGAGAAATAGAAGTCGAAGATGGACGCGGTTTATCTCGCACCTGGGCTCCTTCCAATTAAGAGGGAGTAGCCTGAGGGTGTATGAGCGGCTTTTAACCGTGGAAAATGGAGGAGGTGGTTCTCTTCTCCGATTAGAAGATTGGAGAATTCACGTGGTTCCGTCCGCGATCCGATCCCGAACCTGTTCCGATCCCTGTGCGGAGCAGCTTCTCTCTTTTGATTAAATCTTTTTCCGCCGCAGCCCCTCGGGGAAGATGCACCCGCCGGGAAAACGATATTTTATCGAATGCTAATTTTGTGGTTAATCGCCAGTCAGATTAGAGGGAGCTGCACAGATTGCGCGCTGAGGAAATATTAGTGGTTACACACAGGCTCTCGATCTTTTATGTACAAAAAATTATAATGCACTGTGATTGCTCCGGAACACGCTAGAAAAATTATCGGCGTTTTGCGTTGAACGCGAACGGCGCGAAAGAAGGCTTTATAACTACCAGTCACGCTCATTTTTTCTCGCGGACGTTGTTATCGGGCCTTCCGACCGAGCGTTTGGATGTAGCGAGTTTGGAGATTTATGGGAATTTGCTGTTCTTAGATTGATCGATAAGAAAACGTTTTGTCGCTTTGTGTGGGAGCAAGCTTTACGTGTATTCTTTAAAGATTATTTGAGATGAAGCTGAATGAGAATGTATTTCATCTTTCAATAATATTAGTATGTACAGTCTGTCCAATAAGTATTCGTACACGTTTTAAAACAGAATGACTTTTTTATAATTATACCAAATGACCTAATGTTTTGTAAGCAATTAGAAGCATTGGTTTACTGAATGATGTACAAAAAATATTTTCTAAAAATTACAATTTACAAGATTATATGCAAAAATAAACAAGGCACTTTTTAAAACTTTTTTATTTGGGCCCTTAATCAAAAATTTTAAATATATGTTTTTCAGCATGTGTATAACTAACATAGATCTACAAAACATATATTTTAAACTTTCACTAGGGACCTAATTAAAAAAGTTTTAAAAAATGCTTTTTTTATTTTTGCATGTAACCTGATCAATTAGTAAATCAATCATCTAGTAAACCAATGCTTTTAATTGCTTACTAATAATCAGATCGTTTGGTACAATTATAGAAAAGTTATTCTGTTTTAAAGGGTGCACGAATACTTATTGGACTGACTGTATGTCGAATTCAATGTGGCACTGTACTTAAATTTTTCTATACTTTCCACAATCTTCTTTTTACCACGTTTTTTTTTAAACAGAAACCAAGTCCACAATCGCCAGATTAAGACTTGTCTCCCCACTCTACCTACCCCTTCGACCCGTTACGTGACGTATTTCGCCTCTGTCGTGCATATGTCACAATATAACTTTTTCTCCTCGATTCGAGCCAATTCCCCTGATTTGGCGACTCTGGCTCGAAACACAGTGTCGGCGGACCGGAAGTGGGTAAATACCCGGTCACTCGTCGTTTTGCGTAGGGTCTCTTGCTCGGGTATGCAGCATCGCGTCCCAGCCGTGGTTAATTTCGTCTGGCTAGGTGTCTAGCAGTAGAAGAGGGAGAAAGACGTAACCGGTTGACAATATCGTGTGCGTGCATTTGTACGGTGGCCGATGCCAAGACGGAATCTCCGTCGTCGTCGTTGTGGCATGCGAGCCGCTCGGACGAGAGGGAACGATGAAACGACAATTACGTTGAAATAGTGCTTCCGCCAGGAGGAGCGCCAATGCCCTCCGCCCCCACATCGGCGTCCAGTTGCGGACGGTATGCGTGTCTCTCGTCTCTCGTCTCTCGTATCTCGACCAGGACGAAACGAACCTCTTTCCACGTTTCTCCGGTTCTCCCCGCGGAAGAGATATCCTTGCCGCCGCTAATGAGAGGGCTCACGGTTCGAATTGATTTACGCGACGCCCCGGCCGGAATTAGCGTCGAGACGACGCGTTTCCGCTCGGGAAAACGGTTTCCGGGGACACCACGCTTTCAACGGGTTCTTGTTATCAATTTCGGGACATGACGACGATTGAAAGATTCATTGGTTCGCTCCCTAACGAGAGAATTGACGTTCAGCTGCTGCTTCACTTCGGCTTCCGGCATTTCAAAGTGTAGTTACAGTGGACAAAAGATTTTTTAAAATAATTAATAGATTTTATGCATTCTTAGAGAAGTTTTAGTGAAAATAAATTTAACGAGTCTAACCCTCCGTGGGCGCACTCGGCCGTTTATGTCTAGGCGAAAATTTCGCTTTTGAATTTGAATTTTTCCGAATCTAATTTTCGAGAACAGTAAAATAACCCTGGTCATAAACGAGCCAGTGTGAACTTTTTGAACTTTTTGACATTTTGAGCGCAGCGTCTCCCAGAAATGGGAGAATTGTGAATTATTGCTGAAATTCGACTATGAATTTTTATGTTAATATATTTTTTTATACGAAATTTGATTGTGATCTGCAAAATGTAAGAAGGTTGAAAGAGTACTTAGTATCATACTACTCAACTTCGCAGTTTTTATTTCATTAAATAAGTTATTTTGGTTTTATGGAATTTCAGAGGTTGCTGGGTTGGCAGTCCGAGTGTTAATGGGTATGTAGTTTTCTTTGACAATGTAGTCATGATTAACATTAGCGTTGTACAAGCTTAGCCATCCCTTTATTATGAGATTCTCAAGTTTTGCTAATAGATAATGAATTAATTATTGTTTTGATTTCGGCATCTTTCGAGCCAGTTAGACGAGAATCCTTTAAAGTATCACGCTAATTTCACAGCGTCGAATCGGCCACTATTTTCGAGCTGCAGTCTCTCTGACAGAATAAAATGTTTCCAGAGCAGTGCGAAAGAATTCCCTCCGTTCGATATGCATTTTTATTATCGACGGAGAGAAATGTCCTCCTTCGTAACGGAGACAGTGTTTATTGTTTCCGAGTTTGTCGCTGACGGTGCGCCGCGCCGGAGAAAAAATGGCACCGATCCGTTCGGAAGCTTATTTCGAGATATCCAGGATAAGTTCTCGGGGAAAAAAACTGTAAAGTACATGTTCGGGTAAAATATTGCCCGCGGATAGATTTGCAACGGATCGAGCGGGTTTCCAGGTGTCATAAATCTTGCTCGGGCCGCTCGCGCGCAGTTTGAGGGCAATAAATAGGAAGGATCCGCGCGATCCGCCGGAGTTTAAAGGATTTCTTTTGTGCTTGTCAATACGAGGCTTTGAAAAAGGGTGATTTAACAAGGGCTGGGATCGTTGCATCCCGCATTTAGCGCCCGAGCAAAATGGAAATGAAATATACATCGCGCGGAACCATAGATACGCGGAAATCCCAAATTTGCTGAAAAACCAGATAATCATTCCTCAGTGAATTCTACATTTTTTTGCAAATTTTGTCTTGTCTCTTCAATATACAAGAAAATCGATGCAATTAATTCCGTATGTAGTTAACGATGTAGTCAGTTTGTAGTTCATCGAGAATATATTTCGATCGCAAAACTTCTGCTATTGGTATTGATTCTGCCAAAATATTAATTTATATGGTACACAGTTTCCGTGTACAACTGTATACGTATGTTTACTAAAATCGAAAATTACTACATTTCGTACTGGTTTTTTAAATAAAAGCTCTGAAATGTTCACGGGAATAAATAAATTCGTTTTTCATCAATCTCCAATTTAGCAAAAATGTGTTTTGGCCATAATCCGCCGTTTCTTTTATTAGTTGCGTTGTTGGCTTATTGTTAAATTGCATGTCTATTAAAATGGCACACTGGTTCAGCCTACAGATGAAAATAATTGTTTTACGTCGTTCAACGGAAATGAAAATTCGTGAAAATAAATAACGTTTATTCCGAGGGTAAAGAAAACATTTTACATCGTACAACTGTATACGAAAGAGTAATTCTAAATGCTAGACTAATTACACAATGTCGAAATTTCTAACGAAGGTATTTCGCAATCCACGGAGACAAACAGAATTTATTTTTGGGGTAAAATATTAGCCTGCGTTTTATTTCATCAGAGATGTATTTCAATCTGTCGCATCTTTGAAGGGTGCTCATGCATCTTTTCGAAAAGGGAATTCCTCAGTTCTCAAAGCTCGCTGAAATAGCAATTTAAACGATTCACCTTCGCAGCCATGTGTTTCGCTCGATCATGCCTGGCGTAAACTAATTTTACCAGGCACCATAAGTGTCACGATCACGCCTCCCCCATAGCTCGCGACCAACTCGAAAATCACTTGATCCAGCGAGCTTTTACTGTAACTTCCGACCACGGATTCCAACCCCATCCTGTTCTGAACTGGTACCCAGCAGCGTGTTTATCTATTTATAGTCGAGAGTAGCTTTCTTCTGTGTCACGAGCCATTCATTCCGACCGGTGATCGCTGGGGAGAGAGAGAGAGGGGCTCGATGATAATTTAGTGGGTAAAACGCCAGTCGTTATTCAACTTGTTAAGGCTGTCGTGATCTGTTGACAATACTGCGGCTGGACCCCTTTTCCGAACCCGTCACGCCTACGGTGAGTTCCTCATTCTCTATAATGACAACAAAACATTCGCCGCTGGTACCATAAAATCACTTCGAGTAATTAAGCTGAGGAGTACACATTGCGAACTTAATCCTTTGTTTCGGAATTTTTTTATGAACTATTTCTAAGGAATGTTTGAGGATTAAAAAATATATAGACTAAAGTCAAAACGATTCTGTAACACACGATTGTCGAAGGTCAAAGTATCAAGGTCATCGGGTTCGCCATAACCTTACCTACCATGTGACAATAACAAAAACAAAAAAAAAATATTAATGATCTCAAAGTCTCGACTGTGACTTTGTGAACAATTTTTTCTTGCCACGATATTTCTCCCTTGAAATCTAGCCATGTTTCGCGTAGATATTCTCTTGTATTATTGATGATAAGAGGGATATTTGAGGTGTTCCAGTCGGATGGGACACCCAGTATGTTTGAGGGGGTGGGCCGTGGAATTTTCGCTCGGGAACGATGCTCGATCAACCGTGGTATTATTGGAGACAGCCAGGGGATGGAGGTCGACAAAATTGGGACATATGTAAACGCGATAAATTTATGGATTCGGGGATATCGGTATCCGCCGCTGCCGGATTTAGGGGATGATTTTTGGGGATCAGCCCGGCATATTTGAACCCGCTGCGATGTCTTCCGAGTGTTAAGCGTTTCGATATTAAGCAATTAAATAGTTTAATCTATCTATCTATATACATAAAAATGTAAATGTCCGTTTGTTTGTAATCGAACATCTCCGTAACGGCTGAACGTAGAAAGCTGGGGTTTGAGCCATTAGACGCAGCGTTTCTTCGGGGAGGTTTATGAGAAATCAGCATGCGAAAAAGTCCATTCGTTCAAGAGTTTTGACGACTTTTTCCACCGGCTACAACGCTAACTGCTTACTTCAAGTAATGCGAATGTGGCGCGTTTGCGATAACATTGATGTATAATAATCGATATGGTTTCGTGTTGATTCGCATTATCACCAATGCGTCACGACGAGAATCATCTCAGTGGTATTCTGCTTCAAATTATATCGTGAAATATATATAAATAGAAAGATTGACCTATTCGGAGTGATTTGTTCTGTAAGTTTCTCATTGCATTGGAATTCAGCTAAGTAGATTAATCTGCGTTTGAATTGAAATGTTTGGTTAGTATTTTTAAATTATTAAGTTTTTTCTTTGTTCTTTAGTTTGTGTTTTTTCCTTATTTAAAGTTTAGCAATTTTAGACGTTATCGATATAACTTTCTTCCTACTTTAGTACATAAAAAGAATGACTCGCAGAACAGCAAACTTAGGTCGTCGTACTCGCGGAACGGAAGCAGTGTGACTATTAAGATCAAATCAAATTGAGGAAGAACGGGCATCACAGCGAATGGTTCAAATACGTGCCAGACTTGAGGATGCACGGTTGCGAGCACGGCGATCGGGTTCTGCATCAAACTCAACGGAATGAACGCGACAGGCTGAAAGACGACAACGAGAAACAGCAGATCAGCGTCAAACACGACTGCGTGATCAGCAATCACGTGATTAAAATGTCATATTTGTGACACGTAAAAACATGCTTTTAAAAAATACTGAGCCACAGCAACGCGTGGCGGGGGAAATTTAGTTTATAAAAATGTATAACATGAACAAAAATAAAAATTGTTGCTGTAATCTGTGACATACAACAAAACTTGTACATATGATGCTACAATAAACAAGATCCAAATTTCAATCATGCGAGTTCGTGAAGAAATATCCTTGACAGTGGTTCGCTATGTAATAATCGAATAGTAAGCTCACTAAATAAAGAAAATGAAAAGACGAAGGGAGAATGAAATAAAGGAATGAGAAAATCTGAAGAAGATGAAATAAAGGCGAAGAGAAAACGAATCCACGGACATAAAAAGGGGACGGAACAAGTAAACGAACAAGAGACTCTGCCACACAAATGCAACGTTGACCAAGTGTCTCCGTGACAGATGAAGATTAAAGTTCCTCCAGGTTCGAATCAAAACAGTTCTTGTTTCGTCACGGGCACGCTAATCCATTATTAGAGTAGACTAGGCAAGACGAAATTCAGTTAACCGAAGTAATAACTGTAATTGTGTGCGCTCCATCGTGTTAACCTCCATCTTGCAGCCAACGTGGTTGAGTGCCCGGGGAAATCAGACCCACTTTCTTATCGTTTCGTATCGCGTTATTACTAACAGTCACCGCGATAATCTCTAAAAGAAACTCGTATAATCTGGTTGCTTGATTTTGGTCGAAGCTTTGCGAAACGTTCACGAACGCTTCGACCATGTTATTATAAAAATTGTTGGGATCACCCTTTTCAAGGAAATAAAATATTTTTGGGACATCCTTCAAATTAAAGGGGTGGCTCCCACAACAAAACAATTTAAAAATTACCAATAAACAATATTGCAATGTCCATATCGTCTGCAACTGAATACGAGGAAAAAACCGGGCTGTTGAACCTCAAATTTGCACACGGCAGTCTGTTCCAAATGGATGGAGCACCGAATGAATATTAATTACAATTACATTGACTTCGTTACCACGGTGTAAATCAATATACTGCGGAATTAATCGCGTCCATTTCTAAATAGGCGAATAAATAAATAGACTCGCAGCGCTCGATTTTCCAATAGCGACGAGAGCGAGAGAGAGTGAGGGGGTGGGGGTGCAGGCTGAATTCGAAGTTCCTTATCGATCCGGTTGTACACGTCTAAACGATTGGTCCTCTCTCTTTCTCTCTCGTTCTCCTCCGTCTCGTTTCCACGATGGTTTCGACGAGCTGGTGTTAAATTAACTTGAAAGCTCTGGTCGCGAATATTGTGTACTTGGCCGATCGCGCGCGTGTACCACGGACGAGGACGTAGTAAACCTTTGAGTTTCAGGAGGGAAACGTTCATTGGATCGATCCGCGTTCCCGGAATGTTTGTACTCCGTGTAATTGACGATTTAGCAATCGCCGCGAATTATCGTAATTGTGGGGACACTGTGTTCCGGTCGTCGTACCCGTCCAACGACATTTGCTTTATGCTGGAGCATGATTCCGTAAAAATTTCACTCAACAAAAGCATACTTGAAATTTGTTTATTTTCTTAATAATTTTTATGAGTAGACTGCGGATTTTTCTGCAAACTAACAATTTTTTTTATCGACGACTTTACCAAATCTAAAATACCGTGAGAATATTCTCAAATTGTTCTAATACATTTACAATGTTGTTTCTCCATCTTAAGACGTGAACGAATATTTTGAAGAAACTCGGAGAGAAAAATGCAGAAAATCCAGGATTGTGGACGTTAAAAATTTTCTTGATGCTTCCAATAAAATTGATATTCAAGGCAAACGTCGCGATCGTAAACGTTTCGGAAGAATTATTAAACAGCCGGAGGCAGAATTACAAAAGGGCGCGCCTCGCAGCCCCGATAAAACGCCGGGCCGCGTAATCTCTATTACGCGTAATCACCGAACATAATTATTAAAAGACGTCGAGGTGTCGTCTATCCCACGACGCGTCGGGTGACAACTCGCCTCGTCCCGAGCCGAATTCGAATTTATTAGACTCGCGAAGGAATCCCCGCGAACAACGTAATTAATGAACGCCACGCAGTCAGCCGGCAAGTGAAATTAATCGATTCGTGCCCGGGCTGGCCGTGTTACTCGGCTTTTTATCTACGGACACTTTAAATGCTCGACAGCGGCCGCAGCTGTTTTCTTCGTTGGTATTGTTACTGCCTTCTTGCCCCACTTTCGTTTTATTTGCACGTTTTTACGATTAATCACCCGGCCCTCGCGCTCATAATTATGGAAAGAGTGTTATCGGTCGGGTGGCGGAGGTTGCGCGAATTTACACTTTCGAAGACAAATGTCAGTTGTATCTGTGAAATAATCAAACACAAACAACGCGTTCCGTTCTATTTGTTAACACTGCGAAGGACAAAAACTTTCTGAAACAATGAAGAACAAAAACTCTATGTAATCGTACCAGCTAAGATGTGAAACATAAAGTAGACTGAAATGGGGGAATAACCGATGCATAATTTCTTCAAAAACTGTGTGCGCAGAAAATAATTTGGTTAATTTCCGCGTTGCTTCCAAGATAAACGCAGTTACTAAAACATTTTTAATTAATTCACAATGTTCCGGGTGAGGAATAAAAAAGAGCAAACACGAAATAATTTTATAAAGAGATCTAATTGCGAGGCTTTTAAAAAAATTTATGTATGGAATATAATGTTGGTTAATTCGTTTGGTACGTCCGAGGCGGAAGAATATTGTAGAATCTTTTAATGACTTCAGGATGGCCCAGTTTACACTGGAAAAGAGTAAACAAGGTTTATAGTGGTGGGAAAGGGACGAAGGGGGGGAGTAGAATTACAGGGCCCTCGAATGTTCGTGAAAGCTGATGAAAGATAAATTAACGTTACTATAGGACCGAACAGGCGGTTGATTGACAAGAGATGCTTCGTGTCAGACAATGGACTGTCGGCATGACTAAGTGCCTACTTGAAGAGCTACCGTACTCACTCCTGCCGGCACTCGTATGGAGAGCAAATATTATTTATCTCGTAACGACGTTCGCCGTAATTACGGCGATACGAATGTTTCCACGTAGCCGGACGCCACTCATTTTCTACCCTAATTCACCCTAGTTTTTCACTCTCGCGGGCGACCGCGTTGTATTTTTCGTGGCAGACAGATAGATCGGCGCTGGCCGCGCCGCGAATTGGGTCGAAAATTACTTAAATAAAAACTCGTCGACCTCTCGCACACTCGAGACTCGGCCAGCATTCTACCTCCCTTTCGCCAGGGCTCTCCTCTCCTCATCGTTGTTTTCGGTGCTGCATCGTTCGCCCACCCGGTTTTTGTTTGGACGGCGACGACACTATTTTTAAACAATGGAGAAAATCGATTCTTCGTTCTTTGCTGTGCTTTCGACAATGATGAAGATCGAAGGACATATTTACTTCTAGTTGCTAAGCCAATGAAAATATACCCAACTCGTATTTACTTAAGATACTGAACTACCGACCTCTACCCCCAAACCACCCCCAATAGCCAGAACTAAAAATTCGCTTTTACGAATCACCGATTAAATCTGAAGAGCCAAAGTACTTGCTGAATCTCTCCTCACCTCATTTTCGCTCGCGGCACGATCCAAAGATGCAACCCCGCATCTCTGCGATCTCACGCGACACACTCTGCCTCTTTCTCGAAAGAGAGAGAGAGAGTGGCGCCGCTAACAAGTATACACACGGTGCGGGCGGTGGCCGACGAAAAGATAAAAAGGAAAAAGTCGTGACGCCGAGGAGGGGCGTGTAACACGAGGCCGAAAAAAAAGCGAGCGACGGTGGCGGCGCGGCGTCGTCGACGAAGACGCAAGACGAAGTGGCTTGCAAACAATTAGACGTCGACGTCGGTGGAAACGGTGCCTGCACACTGCACACCGCACACGCTGTCTTTTGCGCTGCGGCGCATCGTGTGAACCGGCCCTTGTCCGTGGTCCTCGTCGAGCGCCGCTTCACGGGTCATTGAAGCCAGCTGCCGGGGCGAATCGCACGCGTTAATGTCGCGTGCCTTGTAACGATCCGGCCGCATTTGTTATTCCACGGAAATGGGACGAGCAGAGACAGTGCCGAGCCCGGGCCGTGCAAACACGGCATTATCATCGTCGTTAGAGAAAACACCGGCCGCCCTTTTCGAACGTTTCCCGGCTCGTCGGCTCGGCGCCGCTCCGGACGACGCACTCAAAATAATGACGGCTCCGATCCCAACCCATCGACCATTTTCCTTCCCCCACCCGCCATCCCGTCTCTCTCTTTCACTTTCTTTCTCTGGTCTTGGTCTCCCCCGTTCTCTAAAGCCACCCCTCGCGTCGTTAGATCCACGTCGAGATCCTCCCGCGACAACTTCCTAAGATTTTTCTTCATTACGTCACCCGGTGACTGGCCACGCGAAAATTGAGTTTCATGGAGCTAGAACCAACCCTGCCGATTGTGCACAACGGATTACCCCCGTGGACATTCAATTGTCCAACAGGCCGCAAGTTTGCGAGCAATTTGGTTGCGTAAAGATGAACGGCCTTCGCCCCCTACGACAGGGATGTAGGGATTCCAGCTTTCTTCACTGCGTACATCTTCCTCTGGATGTCCACTTCGCATTTTAATCCGCAGAGTGTTGTACAACCATTGTTTCTCAATCCTTGTCAGAATACAGAAAAACTACAGAAGAATTTTTATGCAAATTGTCTTATTGCTTCTCTCAGTCGTTTTAACAAGTTGAAAATAATACAAGATTTTTGTCTAATTTGCAATGCATTCGCAAAGAGTAACGATCTGCTCGGCAATATAGAGCGAGAAAGAAGAGAGAGGGTACGATAGATTTTAATTTGCCAATGCATACAATTTTTCGTTTCTCCCCGGGCTTTGTAATTTCCGGGAATAAGGATCGGTTAATATTATTTACGTTTTCCGCTGTTCCCATTCTCGTTTATTCCGCGATAAATTTCACTTCAACGGGTTCCCCGGGCTTGAATTTCATGCCTCGGAGGCAGCTCTCGCGGGCGCTCGCGCGCCATATTTTGTCGGTAATCACGTTTCCGGTGAAAGGCAGCCGAAGAAGGCTGCGCCTTATTCACGATTTCCTCGAACGAGAACCTTTTCCAAAACCTCCAAGTGTCCCATTAGCCTGGAAATCCGGGAAGCCGCCGGTCAAGTACGGTTCACCGGAAAGCCAGAAACAAAACGAGCCCCGGAGCTTTGACGTTCCCAGCCGGTCTTCTCTCTTTCGGCTTTCCGTCGTCATCGACCGACTCCAGCGACGGCGCGCCGAACGCTCTTTCGAACTCTTCCGAGTACGTTCACAAAGGTCCCGGGCACGATCTTCAATTATTATTGTTCCTACCTTGGATCTCAAACGATCAAGATGCCTACTGATCAAACAATCTTATTCACCCAGAGAAAATTGAGTTTTGCAAGGGTTGGAGATACTTTAAGGGCTGTTTAATTGATCGAATAAGTATAATAATATTAGTAGAAAATTAGTAGAAACAGTACATTGTTCAGTAAAATTACTTGTTGCTTCCAATTATTTATCTGTTCGATAATCAAACCGTCGAAACCACTCATCGCGCTGCTTCGAAATCTCGGCGTCTTTAAGCTGTTCTTCCGCGATCACAACGAGCGTCTGGCAGTTTCGAACGCAAACAGTTCAAAGTCCGGGCGCGTCCCGCCCCCCAAAAACTCCCCTTAATTGCAAGTTACGGAACACAGGCCCCCTATAATTCCGCAACACCCTCTCGCAGAGGCACTCGAGCAGCTACAAAGCAGTCGGTATCAAGCTTAATCAGACCGCGGAACTGTCCCGTACCGAAATTCCCGGCAACAAGGCCCTCCTGTTTCCCACCCCTGACTGCGGGGGTGGTGCACGGTAATCATCGCGGAACTAAATTTAAGTTTTCCCCGATGCGGTGGACGGCGAGACGGGCTAAGCTCGTAATCGCTGGGCAAAAATGAGACGCGACGAGGCGAATCCAACGGCGACGGGGGTGGGAAAAGGGGTAAGGGGGTGGAAGAGGGGGTGTCGAGATAACGAGGAAACGAAGGAAAGCGAAGGAGACGGGGGAACAAAAACGGCGAGGAAGGCGCGGAACGGGTATTTTTGCATTATCGTCACGCGCGCAGTCTTATTACTGCCACACGTGGTGTAATATTCCCCACCCCCTCGAGCGAACCCCCTTTTCTCCAACCCCCCCTTTCCCTGCAGGCCCCCGTGTTCGCGTCGCGAGCTTCTTTCCAGAGACTCGCATTGTTAGAATGCGACAGGCGGCGCTCGTCCACGAGCCGAGGGGGATGATCGAATACTGGCAAACTTTCCCAACGATGATACATCCCCCCGTCGATTCTTCGACGCGTACAACTTTCAAGACGCGTCCGGAGACACCGGCACGTCAGACTTCGCCCTTGTCGGTCTCCTTTTAGTCCTTGGTCTTGTCTGCTTGGTCTCTCTTCCAAGAATCGTAACCGAGACCTCACTCGCAACCTTGGTCTTTATTGGTTTGGGATGTTCGCCTCCCCCACGTCCTTCCAGGCTGTGATGTTGCGTCTTCCATTGGGCGAGGCTCTTGTTCTTTCGTTCTTTTTGGTTGGTGCGCCCTACTGAGGTCTCGTTTGTCCCCACCGATGCCAACAGGAGTCGCGGACGTGAGCGGAGTTGACAAGGTGTATCGGGATTGTTGATCGGATCGAGGGATACTAGGGTTTAAAATTGGGTTGGAGGGGAGTCGTCGTTTGCCAAGGGTCGATGAAGGTGCGTAGTTGGATTTCGTTTAGTTGTGCTTTGGAGGGGTTTAATGATTTCTTGGAAGAAGTAGCTAAATTCGAATCTTGTAAACTGTACTTGCAATTAGAACATCGAGAGTATTGATTGGAAGAACTGTTTGCTTCAAGTACTTACTGTATCATTATACCAGAATTACGTATTTTAAATACGTATTTAAATATAAGGGAGGGAATTATTTTCGGAGAACTCTAAAAACTTATCAAGATTCCAGCTTCAGAATAATATGGGAAAGAGTGTGCGACTTCCATCAGGTGTTCAGCGTGATTCAAAGGGGTTTTAGCCGCCGCGTGTGGCCACGGAACGGTGGCGCTTTTCAGTCAGACTGCAAAGAACAAACCCTTTCGCGCGGATGTTCAGTGCGGCAACAGAGGTATGCATTTTTAAGGGAGACGCATGTGTCTAAGAAAGAACGGCGCACCGTTGTCATACATGGAAACCATCACGCCCGAGTAATTTCGCAGCAGCGGCTTTGCGTTCCATGGTCCCCGTGGCGGGAGGGTTGGGGATGAAAAATGTCAGACTCGTTGATCAAGTTTCCATCCGTGCACTTACGAGAGTCACTCCATTGATGCTTTCCGGACATCAAAAACATTTTCACGATTAAGATGTCAATCAAATTAAAAAATCGTTCGCTGTACAAATTAATTCGTGGCCCTCTTTACAAGAAAGTCATTTCCTCGGTGTACTATGTTCAACTCATTTTATGAGTGACTGATGAGCTCCTCTGGGAAATACGATAAGTGGACTGCGGACTCTATGCATTTGTGACAGAAATTCAAACGTCGAATACAAAATTGGAAATATATTCTTCTAAACTGGTCAAAAGAGAAAATGTAACTTTATTTAACTTTAAATTTGTATTTCACTTACAAATCCAGTCTTATTAAAATCTTCAACAAGATACATTTACAAACATAATAAAATCCTAATGTTTATTCTATACTTGTGGAAAAAGATACTGCAACACAGTACAATTAGTAGTCTCAAAGCCCAGGGTGCTGAATAAAAGATTCAAATACAAACTAATCTGACTTTGATCGTGATTAATCGCGAGCTCCCTGAATTAATTCGTACACCCAGTAGAACAAAAACTGCACCGCGAAGCCCGTGGCATTACAGTGTTTGAAGTTGCCCGAACGACTAAGAGCACGTGTAATCCACGAAAACGCTATGAAACATTTATCGACGGAAAAGGGGGTAGGTTTGCCGTTCACCTGATGCAGGTAAAAAGCTTAAAGGAAACCGCAGGTGGAACGGTCCACTAACCGTTCCTCGTTAACACGTCCTCCAGGTCGACGTCGTCGTCGTCGTCGTCGTCGGGGAAACCGTTTGAAACCGTTTTCCCCGGGATTATTCCCACCGGAGGGGCGTACGGTTTTTGTCCGACGTTCGCCCGAGCACACTTTGAAACGTCGCCCGATTTTGAAGTCGACAATGGCCTAGTAACGAATCGAAACGGATATTACGATGGGCCAAACGTGGAGGACCAGGGGCTGAAGGTGTAAGACACGGCTGCCAGCGCTTTGATTTCGCATTCGAGTGCTGTACACGGAAGGGGCAGCCTTTAACGTGTCACACGTGAATACCGGGTTAACGACAGAAACACGTCGACAAGTCTTTGTCGCGATTCCGAGCCACGACGATTTTAAATCGACCCGCAGTCGCGGAAGTGCACCAAACCCTCGACAAAATAAACATCTCCAACTTTACAGCAGGCTATCAAATCATTGAATATATGTAAAAATGTTGTTTAAATAAGACTGGTTGAAGGATACGAATTGTTAGAAAAATTATTTTCAGAATACAAAGCGAAAGAGTCCAGCTCTTAGTCTTGTATCAAACTAACAAATGGAAACTGTGCTTCTTCTATTGGGTTGGCAAATAAGTTCGTTCGGTTTTTGTGATTTATTCCAATGTAAAAAACCGAACGAACTTATTTGCCAACCCAATATATTATTGAAACAAATAAATAAGAGGTACTCCCTAGACCCTAGAGTACATACTGCCCGAAATTACCATAAAGCCATTTTTTTGCCATGATTTTTTGGTGAAATCTTATAATTATGTCATAGTAATGAGAAGCTGATACACGATAGAATTTTAGGATTAATAAAAGAAACCACCATTTGCATGATTACATTCATAGATATATTATTTATTTACAGAGAAACGTAAAGTTATATACTTTAACAAAAAACGAACTGCGAAATTTCCACGAAGCCACACGTTTTTTAAGTAAATAACATCAAGATTATCGAAAATTTTGTCTATATTTACAAATTAATGCTTCGTATAATTGCCATTTCTTCGAATAATGTCGAAAATTCGATTAGGCATTGATGAAATTAAAGTACGGAGAGTATGTGCTTCGATGGATGTCCACGCTTCGTTCACCGCAAGCCATATACTTTTCTTGCAAGTATTCCCCAAAGATCTCAATTGGGTTTAAATCTGGCGAACAAGTTGGTTATGTCAGAATCCTCATATTTTTGTTGTCCAACCAGTCTGTTTGTCATGATGCATGAATTGAGGCGTTATCATGCTGAGAAATGAAATTGTCTGTCTCAATTTCTTCTATAAATGGTATTACGTATTGTCACGGGTCTCAAGGAGGAAATAATGCTAATCAGACATACTACACTCGCATAGGTGTTCCTCCAGTTACAACGATCCAATAAAACTGCTGTAAGGTAATAAGTGGCCCGTGTGAGAGATCACATTCTTCGAAATTCAATGGGTGTTGCAATACATCCGGGCAACATTGTGCACATGAATGGGCATCTTGGTGACAATAGATCGCGAGCCATGCTCCTGAAAGACCTTACGGGAGGGGTGAAAAATATTTCGATTATGGAGTGCGTTTCGAGATCCACTTCTCGGTGAATCGAAGTAGCTATTCATATTTTCACGAGTTTCGTATTTCCAAAAGAAAATAAAGTTCATTGTGTTGTTCATGAGGAACGTTTCACAGACGCCATCTTGACGCTCGGTGCTAGAATGTTGTCGAGCCGGAGGAATTTCGCAGGGAAATCACGATGCATTACAATTCGTTTTATTAATTCCCGGTAAACCGCGTTCCTGATCACACGGTGCAGCCGGCAGAAGCGATGAGATTTCGCGGACGAATCGACGAGTCGATTTGGCAGGCTTGTCGGTAGATTGCACCGCGCCGCGCCGCGACAAAACGAAGAGCTCGGCTCGATCGCTCGTTCGTTTCGACGCCTCAAAACGAGGAGCCGTGATTGTCAGCGCGCCCGGCGCCCCATCTGAAATGCCAATTCTATTCCGACGCGAGCAAAATAAAAAGAGTAGACTACGGCCGAGCGCGGACGTTAATTTTTCGCGTTAATCCCTTTTTCGACCACAACGCTATACACCGTCAATAAAAATACCAGCGACTTCGTTCTAAACTTGTTCCTCAATTACTGCGAAGCTAATCGAGAGTTTCATCGCCAAAGCGTATTTCTTAAATTACATTTTCGCTGGGAATTTTTCTTGGTTAAACTTCACTTTGGGGGGCCAAACATTTTCAACTGTTTTAAATATGATCTTATAGATTTTAGCGAGAAAATGCCAAAAGTGCAAGGTTTAATGATCGGAGTTCAGCGGTTCAGAACTCATACGCGTGTAAAGTTGGCCGTTTGCAAACGTTTTTGGGAAACTCCGAAAAACAAAGTCGGCAGTGCTCGCAGATGAAGCCCGAGGCCCATCAACAATTACGAGGGACATTCATTTACAAATTATAATCGCGTTCGGCGCTCCCCCGGATCTTTTTCGCGCGGGTGAGCCACCCCCGATGCAAATTCATGCAAATCCGAGGGTCGACCTTCATCCAGACAGATCCGGGGGTAATGTATCGCGGCAAGGTTCGCAATTCCATGATAGCTGATAACGAGTCCGTTTGTTGTACACGGTGAACCTTTCTTCCTCTCTGTTTGTAGAACTTGACGAAACCTCAACATAGAGATGCATTAGCCGGCCATCGCACCCCCGTTCAGCGGAATCGAACGATCCACAGGAGGATCTCGTGGAGGATCTAGCCACGGGGCGAGATAAAATCGCGCGGCACGTGAGAGGAATCGCTCTCCCTTTTACGGGCCGTGTTTCGAATGAAAATCCAATCTTTCCTCGTCACGCCGGATTTAATGCATGAACGGCGTACGCGTAATCTCCCTTCCTATTGATATTTCATATTGTGCTCACGCGCCGAGCCCCCTCCAGACGAGACACACGCGTTCCTTTTCACCGTAACATGTTGTAAAGGGACACGGTGTTACTTTGATCAAGGAATTTTCTGGCTATTTTCTGCATGAAAATGAGCCTGGACCACCCGTGGTCCTTTTGTTCTTCGTGCCTTCACTCGAGCAGAACCGTGGGCGGAATTTGTTATTCGATATGGTGGCTTTTAAACCTCGCATTTCTTCACGTAAATTTGTTTATTTTTCACGATTTTTAATCATTGGTGGTAGATTTGATTGTTTTAATATTTTTATGTATCGAAGGAGTTCGGCTGAGGAATGGACCCCGAATTTGTACAAACGTTGTACAGCGTTGTCTAATTTTTACTTAGAAATACTCTCGATAGCAATGTGCAACTGTTCAAGAAAATTCCCATCACTGAAACGCGACTCGCAGTCATCACATCAGTAGACCGCTTCCTGTAATCGATCGAGTGTAAAGACCGAGCAGCAATAACCATCTGCTATCGTTTCAACAGACTCTAAACAAGTCTCCGGAGTTTGAAGTTTGAAGTCTCGATCGTCTGTTCGCACAGAGCCAGTAATAGCTTCGAAACCGTGCACGAGGCTTCCGAAAAGTGTCGTCTGACGATTCCCTTTCGAGGAATCGACATAACTCGACAGGACCGTTCACGGTCAGTGGTCTGCTGTTTAGCAGAGGGTGCGTCGGATGAATCTTTAAATGGGCTCGCCACAGTCTCGCGTCTCGAGTATAGTTGAACACACGCGAACCGGACCCCGGGAGCTAATGTCACCGGGAACGTTATAAAATGTGACACCAGCCAGCTGCGGCGCGGCTCGGTAATACAACCCCGCGTAAATCCTGTCGCCTCTTCTTCTATTCTCTGTGTACCAGTTTCCGTGGTTTATTGCTAGCCGTACCACACCGTTAAACGGATACCAGCTGCGACACGCGTTACGCAGAAATCGGCGTCGACGACTCCGTGATAACCGGTGGATGTTCACTGTTGTCGTTTGCCGAGGGTGACGTTTACAAACTGCTACTGACTTGATTTTCTCTGGTCCCGGCCTGTTTTCATATCCTGCCCACGACTAAGATGCTGGCACGTGACTAGTGTGGTGTCTGGACTGCGGATCGTTACGCAAAAGGAAATTTTTTAACCAAAATCCATAAATCGACGATTTTTAAAAGTTATGGAACAATTTCCAGTAGATAAGGTATTAAGATAAGATAGAACAATAAATTTTCAACCACATACAGACCACCAGAAATAATAATTTTAGTACCACAAACTTCATACAAAATAATTACCCAAGCTCAACTCATCATTGTCTTACAACGTCCAATTCCACAATTTCATCCGCACCGAAAACACAATTCCCTTCCGCCAGCAGTGGAGCAACATCAGAAATTCGATACTGAACCTAGGGGACGTCCACCTAATGACGCTGTTTGCCCGTCAGTAAGGCCAGGTGTCATCATGATCGCGTTTGCAGGCTAATCATGGCCGGTGCGATGATACCCACGATGGTACCCACGTTCCACATATCCTTGCGGCGCGTTCCCTCGTTACCTCTCGAGATTAATATTCAAAGAGGAGCATAGGGGTACGGGGACACAGTGTATGGGGGAGCCTAACGGCATGTGAAGTGCACAGGTCACTAAGCAGAGCCAGTGTATTCTGGCTGTCATTGATGATATACATTCTTCATCTTCAAGTGTTATACTTTTATGAAATCAAACAATTTTTTATCCCCACGAGAATACCCCTTTAAATTCGCATTAGAGTCGCTGTTTCCTTCGGAGCCGTCACCTAGAGTATTAACTGGCATCGCGTCTATTATTAGCGGGCTCGCCCTTAAGGGCGGCTCCTTCTTTCAGAAGGGGGTGGTTAAAGGTGGTAAAGGGGGGTTGAAAGCCTTGTAGAACGTGTTCCGCGGGTTACGCCGGCGGCACGGTAATCGGCCGATTAAAATTATAATCTCGACGTAATCACGGCGTTGTAGCGAGGCTCGGGGGCAGCTAGGGTCGCTTCTAATTAATATTAAAAGAGCGAAATTAATAATTAGCGAGACGGAGCGTTAAAGGTGCTGCTCGGCGCCGGATAACGTCAGCTACCTCGCTCTTTTACGGTCAAGACGCGAACCGGCCGCTCTTTGCTTCCGACGCGATAATTACGCTCCTCTGATACGTTCGACCAGTGCTGTGGTTAATTGCGATTCTTCGCCCGTTTCGACGCTAATAGGCCTGTCGCCGCTCCTGGCTGTTCGGGCTCGCGATTCGAACTGCAATTGCTGATCCGTGATGCCTTTCTGGTTAACCGATGTCGATGAAATGAACACTGTATATTACACATATATTTTACTAATAGAAATATTGGCTGTGTTTCCGTTTACGAATGTTGTCAGAATTGGATGAAATTTTGGGAATAGGTTCTTTTTTGACTAAAATGATGATTGTCAGAAGGATTTTTGACAACTCGATAAAAATTTTTTATCATTTCAATGTCAGTCCCTACCTTACCGACAAAACTTTTTCACTATTTTAATGTCACTCTAGAGCAGTGATGAGCAACCCCATGGCCCGCGGGCCGCATTTGGCCCGCTAGCAAACTGCCTGCGGCCCGCCTGAATGTAGCGCTGCGCGACGCCGCGCGGCGTTCTTCGTCCACGATTTTCAAACGATTTTACGTATTGAATATTGCGTTCGTTGCTGGTTGCGGCCCGCGCGTAGTCCTATGTTTCCACTTTTGGCACGCAATACGCCGCGGGTTGCTCACCACTGCTCTAGAGTCTAAGTAGAGGTGGCATTAAGAATGATTCAATTATAGATCACATGTGTGAATTTTTATGGCGCTATGAGAGCAACAAAGCTGGTGATGATTCATTTTTGCAATTAATTAAAGATATTAAATATGTATATTTTGGAAATTAATATAAAATGTTTTCAAAATTCCAATTGTTAAACCAATTAATTAAATATCTACAATTGGATGATTATGCGATCAGAATTAGTTAGGATTAGGTGGTAGGGGGCGGAGAGGGCTGACCGCCCGTTCACGCATTCGAAAATACAGGTGCGGTGTCGGTAGGGTAGGGAGTGACACTGAAATCGTAAAAAATTTTTTTCGAATCGCCAAAAATCCTTCTGACAATCATCATTTTAGTCAAAAAAGAACCTACTCCCAAAATTTCATCCAATTCTGAGAACGGATGTAAACGGAAACTTCGCCGAAATATTTTATAAACGTCCTTTTTGATATTCTTAAAGCACACTGAGAGTTGACTTTAGGGTTGCCAGAAATGTTTTATCCAAATATAGAAGAAGTAGTGAAAACTGCAATTATGTATACATATATGAGATAGGCTCGAAATATAGGAGTTCATCAAAATTCCTATAGTTACGTAAAGATCAAGTTTAAATATAGAAGACTCATATCAAATATAGAAAATCTGGCAACCCTAGTTGACTTACCTAATGCTGATAGGCGTATCGGTGATCGTTTCGATATTTTCGCGGCAGATCGGTATTCTCTGAGAATCGTTTCCGGGATCGATCGAGGCCGTTTTATCCAGCATTAGACTCTCGATAAATTTCATTAAAACGGCACGGTGGTGTTCGCTTGCGATCGTCTTCTCACCCTCCCCCCGGACTTTCGTTATTCCCGGCGCGACGGTCATAATTTCTTTCTTTTTTTCCTCGCCTCGCAACTACGATTCAATTTCAACCGGGCGATCCCTGGCGCGGGGAGCGTCGGGTTACGGATCTTTGTGTCGCTTTATCTTTCTTTCGAGAACGCTTTGCACGCCGGTGTCAGATTTTTATTAGAATTCTTTGTACGTATCTCGCCTTTCTACCTGCAGCGTCCTCTCTCTCCTATATCCGTCCTGCTCTTTCCCTGAGATCAGATAAACCGAGTCTGTACTACACCCCCTGTTCCGTTTTTTTTTCAAACCATCCACCCCCTGGTACACACCCTGTGAAATTTTTCAACAAAGATTCTGGAAGCGGTGTAGGAAATTAAAAAATATATGAACCCCTGCCGCGTGCGTGTGTTTTCATCATTCCGAGTCTGTCGGAAAAATTTTGATATATGCGGATTACAGACGTGTTCGCGTGTGTGGGAATTTTTGTTCTTTAAACAATGCTAGCAATGGTTGATTCCACGCACCCAAGATAATAGAGTATTTGATTCTGCTGCATATTTTAGAGCTGCCGGAATGCTTGCGCGCGCGGCTAACCTTTATGGTGACGATTAAAGTATACTTTGTGCGGGAATTTATGGAAACTGGAATTGAAATGGTTGTCCCGTATTAGATCTTGTCAAAGTTTGTTCTTTTGTGCTGCGTTTTCAGATTGAAAATGTCACGAATGAATCGAATTAATTGTCTTTTGTAAATTTAGTGTACATTTCAGTATGCTTCTATATCAAAGAGATGTTGAAATTGGTGCAGAACATTTTTTTTCGCATATAGACTGTAGACTCGCTGTCAAGTAATCATTTATGTCAAACTTTGTTCTTTTGTGCTGCGCGTTCAGATTGAAAATGTCACGAATGAATCGAATTAATTGTCTTTTGTCAAATTCAGTGTGCATTTCAGTATGCATCCGTGTCAAAGAGATGTTGGAATTGATGCAGATCATTTTTATTTCGCATATAGACTCGCAGTCGAGTAATCATTTATGACAAAAATTTCTACGTGAAATATGAAACAGAGAAATATTGAAAAAATTTGATGGATACGAGAATTTAAAGAATTTCTGAAATAGCAGAGCTTCAAGAATTTAAAGAATGTAAAAATACCGATATACATACTGTGCACAACTCATTAAAATGATTAAAAGATAAAATGGATTCTAATTTGCATAAAGATCCTCTATTAATCACTCCTTTAGCTCCGAAACGATAAAAATCTCCAGCACCCGTAGCACATTTCTCATGCACTTAACATTGCACCCGCCAGGTCCGAATCCATCTGACATCCATAAAGGTGAAAGTTCCTCGGAAGTGACCCGTCGAACGAGCATGGCGACCTTGGGAGATGACGTGTCGGTAGGAACATATCCCCGGTCGCCATGGTGCACACGTTTATCGGGTACGTGACAAGAAGGAGAGGAAAGCATTCGAAGGAAAAGAGTATCGGCTTCAGCCGGCCGTAATTCGGGGAACATAAAGCGATCTCGGGGGTCGGAATCCTTTGGCCCCGGTTCTGATACTAAATTTCAGGGGTTCTCGTGTCTTGTCCACGTTCCCTGGTCCGCGTCCATAACGCGGAAAGCGGATCGAATCGCGTCCGTTCTTCTCTACGACCGGTTTCCTCTTCCGCTCGCCCTGTTTCGTGATCCTCTCTCTCTGTCTCTCTCTCTCGAGAGAGAGCAGGGAAGCGGACCGTATCGCCGGTGAATGAAGAGAGGAAGAGAGGATGAGGATGGAGGAGGAAGAAGAAGAAGAAGAGCCCGGACGAAAAACAGACGAGTCTCTTAACGAAGTGGGCCGGTGTAGCTACCCGACAGAAAAGAACGTTTGATGTCCGACCCATGGTCCACGGAGGCTTGGTATATACGCTTGTTATCGAGCGTTTCGAGTAACGACGCGTTCGTTACATCATAATTGGATCACACGCTCTCCGGCCCTACATACCCAACCGGCCGGCAACTCTGCCCGGTCCAATCTTCCACTCAGACAACACTCGACTCAATATGTAACAGCAACGCCACCCGCAATTACCTTTTTAACTTCCAATATATCAGACAGCCGGTCAATTCACGCTTAATCGGTGTAGGTGTTGCACGCGCGAGCACCGCGCGCGATCTGCATTCGTTTGCCGAGACTATGCAACACCTGGAACACTTATCGCCATTCAGACGAGTCAACTGTAAAATGTGTCTGATTTTAATAGGATTTGTAACACACGAATCATTGCGAATCGTTCATTAACATTTCACTTCGTGTGAAGATAAAACATGATTTGCAGTGTTGGCGATACTGCTACAGAAAATCTGTTCTTGATTATACTGTTTGCGGACTTGCACGAGAGACTCTCTGAAATTTACTGTGTCAGTGCATCCCTGCGTTTAGAATCGGATAACTTCGACGCTGACATGCGTTTTAGTAGTAGATTTGAATTTCAGTTGTAAATTCTATTGAAATTTCAAGTGAGATATCATATTCCGTGCTACTGCAATAGCGGCGCAAATTTGATTCTATTTTCTTCCATCTGATTAACATTAATAATGTATTATTCGAAGAGAGTATTGCCAAATGACTCTTGAGCGGAGTGATCGATTGTTAGCGGTATAAATTGGAAGAGGGGTGGTAAATGAGCGTTTACAATATTGAATGGGAATGTTTTTCTCGCTCGCTTGATTGAAGTGTGATTCGGTCGACAGCGTTCTAAATTAGAATGGAGGTTGTCCTGTGGTTAAACGAGCACTTATAACCACGATCGAAAATATTCCAACACAAAATTAAACGATCAAACGAACTTACCTGTTCGTGAATTTCGATCGTAATTATATGAATAGCCTCGTTCGAAGACATTATGGATGTAATAATAACATGTAATATTATACATATTATAGATGTAATAATAAGAACCCTAACAACATCCATAATCTCGAGAACGAGGCGAATTAAATATAATTCAATATTGTATTCGGTGTAGGTGAAACTTTGTCAGAACTAGACAAAAGAATAGAAAATGTAGAAGGATCGCAACCAAACATTTTTAATCGTACATTAACAAGATCGGACAGCTGGTCAAATCGATTAATCGGCGTAGGTGTCGCCGTCAGTATGACGTTTCCAGCCGTCGCAACGTTCCCAGGGACGATGGAAACGCGGATGCGAGCCACCTGAAACGTCGAACGTGCCTTGAATTTGAATGTCGTGCGAAGAGAGAAGCTGAAGGAGAGAAGCGAGCGCGAGAGAGAGAACGGGGTGTACAGGTCTCTTCGGGAACCGTGTTGGAAGGAGGAATGTTGTAGCGAAAGCAGAAATTTTATCGACGCCCCGAGGGATTTCTTGACTCCGGGAATTGTTTGAACGTACTGTTTCATTCGGGACTTCCGTGCGCGACACTTGTGCACTTTGCTCTGCGAATTCTGTTATTGTCGCGGGCGGAACGGGGCGGATTTTATAATGGCGTTCCCGGCGAATCTCGTCCTTTGCGTCACGCGCTGCGTCGCCTCGCGTCTCGTCCCGTTGCTTGTTTTTCTTTTTATTTCGAAGCTGCTTCGCCGTTTTAAACGGAGGATGGGGGTGGGGGACGGGCGGAGAGGGGACACGCTGTCGGCATTATTAGCTTTTACACTGGAGAAATAATGTTAATGGAATTTAGCCCGGGCGAACGTGCCCGTCACGGCTCGTATAGAATTTTTTTTCCGCGGAACGTTTCGTCCTGGAATCTGGTTTGTATTCTACCGAAATGCTCTCGATTCTGTCGACGCAATTTCGAGCCAAAAACCGGCTTCGATTTTAATAGTACATCTACGCTGTGAACCACTATTTCACGGTATTTTATGAAAATTACGAGAATACGATCGATTCGATTTTCAGCAATTTTTGTTGTTATAAAACGTTGGGTTGAACATAAAAGATACGTGACTAAAAATTAAAATTTTAAGAATCTGCTGAAACCTCCAAAGTATTTTGAAAAGAAATTTTTGATCATTGAATGGAACTCAGCAGCGTCACAGGATTAGAATTGCGAGGCAGCCGTCAACGCGGTCGGCTCTGTCGTTTAATTGTCATCGGAAACGTGCAGTTCCGTAACGCGCAGCACTAATCAAGCAGCGGCGTCGTCGTCGTCGGTGCGAATAAAGCTTTAATGAGATTGCGAGTTGGCGAACAGAGACGGGGGTGGTTCGCGACGAATTTTCCGACGGAGACAAATAAATACAGCTTAGGTTAAGAACCTTCAGACACGGCTCTACCGGCGTGTTTCACTCCGGACAACCGGATTCCTGATTGCGCGTAACGGACAAATGAACCGAGGGGAGTAGCTGAAAACAAGATGAACGACGAAGGCACCGAACCTACGAGAAGAAGGGGGTGGAAAAGGATGCAAAAGGGGGATGGAACGGGAGAGGGTGGAAAACGCGGAGAAGAGCGCCGGAAGAACGGAGTAAGCAGCAATTCGGCGTGTTAACGCCGCGGCCCCCCTTCAAGCCGGGTTAATCCGTTTGCGCGAGTAAATCAGTTAGCCGAAATTGGGTTATATTTCCTAATCGATACGATGGATTAGGTTATCCCGCTGGCGCGGCCGATAGATCCTCCGGTTACGGTGCATGCACCCTCTTTCCGAGCGACGTCGCGCAACCCGCCATTATTTTCAGTCGACGATGCCATTAAACCGCCCAAATGACCCATTTTCGACGCTGATGCCTCTCCCCACGCTTTGCTTTGTCTTCCGTTTCACAAACAACGTGTATTCCATTTTTTCAATTTAGCGAATACGTTGCCAGAAATACCTACCAACGATTTTTGCAAAATCGTTTGGGCGTGGACCATCGTCATGAATGCGTTTGCCATTGGTTCCTCAAACGTGTTCCATTTTTTCAATTCAGTGAATATTTATTCCCGTAGAAAAAACGTCGGAAATATTGTTTTTTATTTTTTTTTAACAACCACGCACCCTAGCTAAGAATGGAATAAAAATTGGAGATGGCGTCGATAACAACACCTTACTGTTGAGTTAATTTCCATGATTAAGCTCCAGTATGAAATTTGTAGTTTTCCGAATTTTTTCTGGTTTTTCATTTTTTACAACCAGAGCTTGCAACTGAAAAATCGGAAAAAATTCTGGAATAAATGGTTCGATATGTCGAATGTGTCAGAGTTTTAAAATTCCTTTGCTCCCCGTAACTACCCTCACAGATAAAGTAAAGGGCTGAAACTTGGTAAAATACTTACAATTAGTTATTGTACCACTCATGCAAAGATGCATGTATGGAGAGTGAACTATTCAAGTATTGCTTACAATATGTCTAATAATTTCAGTCAAGTCAACAGACTAAACATACATTGTCGAAAAACACTTTCGTCTTCGCAGACCCGTTTTAATAATTTGTCTCCGAATCGGAGATACGACTTTCCTCCAGGTTTTCGGCGATTTTCGCCACGGTGCGTTGACAGGCAATTTACCAAACTATCCGAGGAGCCGTAGTATTCTTTGATCCTCCCGCGTCGAGGCAGCCGTGTATTTATGAATCGCTCTCGGAGGAATTCGACGGGATTGCGAAGTCTCGGCGGTGCTGTCGCCTCCGGTCGTTTCATATTTCTTTTTAATAATTTTCGTGCGCGTCGCGGGCCGGAAAGGTTCTCCGTGTTTGTCCAGGCTCGGATCATTAAGACGTCTCTCACCTTGCTCTCCCGCGTAACGTATAAGTTATTTAACAACCCTCGACAAATACCATAAATAATCGCGCACTCGGCTCTCGCCGCTTCGCGATCCTATAAACGTCTGCTCATATTTCCTCGAGCAGGAAGCAATCAGATACGACGCAAAGAGAGACGAAGAAGAAGAAGAAGAAGACGATGAAGAAGAGGCGGAGTACGAGGGAAAAAATGAAACGAGGAAGAGACAGAGAGAGCAGGGAGAGAGCAGAAGAGAGACGTAGAAAAGAAAAAAGAAAATATCGCTGGCAGAAGTCCCGGGCGTCGTTGCTTAGCCGAGAAAGAGTGAGAGAGAGGCAGAGAGGGAGAGAGAGGGAGGAGAAACGCGGAGAGGAATACCCTCGCGCAATAAATATTGCTTTTTCTTTAGGGATCATTAAGTTGAGAACAGACGGTGGCAGAAAATTAATTTACTAAAAGTATCGGCGTAACCCCCACCCTTCCCTACCGCGCCCTACCTTTTCGCTCCCGGTAAAAAAACCGGCCAACAGAAAGAACTTTAATGGCGAAATAATGGGGGTCTTAAAAGTTGGACGATGGCCAGTGACATCTTATTCGATGTTTGAATCGTCTCGCAAACCTCCCCGCCCGAAGATCCCCGTTGCCCGTCCATCGTGAGCAATTTACCGGAAAAAAATAAACTTCCAGAGGAGAACGTCTCTCGTAATGCTTCCCCGATCCACCTGCAATTTCACTGCAACAGTAAAAACTGCACGCGCAAATACTAACGTTCGCGGGTATAAATGCCTCGCCGTTCGTTCGTTTGTTCGTACGGAGGCAAAAAGATTTTTACATCTCGACGTCACCGGCGGATACTGAAAACCGGCACCTAAAAAGTATACTGCGCGCGATTCGATGGGTGAACTGTGTGCTGCCGGCGCTCGCGAAGGGTGAACTTTCTCTACTGGGTGTCATTATTTTTCTCTCTGTCAGAGATTATCTATTCTGTATGCTAAAGATAAGACGGAGGATCCTCGAGAATGATTTTATTGCGAGCTTCCTGGGATTTCTGACTGCCAGGAAGACAACCATAAATTGTACGCTGTAGCGACTTCGCGTAACAGTTCTGCGGAATTTTTTCGAACGGAAAAAGTAATGTGGAAACTGGAAAATATCAGTTTGAATGCGAGAAGTTGAGATCAAGCGTGGAGTGTCATGTTTGCGAGCGCTGATTCGTATGTATGCTCGTTTCCCGAAAAATAATCGACGAAAAATTGCATAAATTTAGAATTGAAGTAATACAAGAGTGTCTGTGGATTTTATTTATGAGAATAGCAAAATAAAAGAAGAAAATAATTTTTACTTGGTTCCTGTTTCTTGAAATAAGTGCGGGCCAGTTTTGTCTTGTTTTTTATTAAGTATTTTAACACTGTGCTCGAATCATGGTGTCTGCGGACCCATAGCTGCAAATCCCAGTTCGACCGCGCAGCCCCCCATTCATCCCCCTCTCGATACAGGGGACGAAGATAAATATCGCTCGTGATGAAAATAAAATCCTTGACGTAGGTCCGACGGGGCGAGGCTTTAACCTGTCACCCCCTGGCGAGTGAACCAGGTCTCTCTCTCTCTCTCCATCCGAAAGCGCGTCGACTCGTTCGATATACACACAACCCCGACCAACCACCGCGGGGGTTAATGGGAGCGATTTTTACGCGCTGTCTCGTTGTCACCGGCCGCTGAACGTGCTTACGCCTCTTTTTCCGCGTTTTCTCCAACGTTCTTCCTCTCTCTTCCTTTTTTCGATGCGACGCCGGATACAAGGTTCGCTTTTGTTCAGGGGGGTTCGTGAATGCGCCGACGGTTCAATGGAGTTGTCATTCGGGGGTTCGGCTAACAAGAATGGACGTGGAAAGTGTGTAACGCTGAAATTAGGATTGCCTACGACTTTTGGCCTCGATCGAGCTGTATAGAAATTTTTCGGAGAATGTTCGGATTAAGTGGGCAGGCTCCTTTATCCACGAATTGCTTTAGTTCTGCTTTAGGAGCTGCTTGTTAGGGATTATTGATACTTTCCTGGGACTGGGATCTAAAGCCGACTTTAATACCTTGAGTGATGCGACAAGCGTCCGGATGCAGACTAAGGACTCCTTTTGTGCATTTATGACGTGTGTGAATTCGGAAAACGCATGGGAACGTTTATATCGACCGAAAAATACTGCATTTTTATTTTTTTTTATTTGTAAGAATTTTGAACTCTCCTGGAATTATTTCGCTTTACAGGAATAATATATGTGAATACAATAATATAGAACTGCATTTTTATTTAACGCAAAGTTTAATTTAATTCGAAAAGTTCATTTTAATTTTTTTCAGGAATATTGTGATTGGATAAAATCGTCTGTACAAGTAAAAATTTTTATAAATTTATTTAGTCTAAGTACAAGAAATTGGTCGTATAAAAATTGATTTTCATAAAAAGGTGATCACAAATTCATTGAATGCACAAAACCCACAATTTGCTTGCATTGCATTGTGTTTTCGTCAGAAGGGGAAGAGGATGATTAGAATTGAATGTTACCGGAATAGAAATATGATCATTATCTTGCATGACAGTGGAGAACGAGGTGGCCCGGTTCTAAAGCATCGACAGACGGGGACAGTTTGTTCGGGGAGTAATGATTATTTGATTTTCTGTTACAGACTTCCGCCACCCCAACAGCAGGTGACAGTCGGCTCCCTAGGTGGTGGCCTAGGGGTGGCTGCTGGTAATGGTGGCACAGGCACTGTCGGCGCTCAAGGTCAAGCCATGGCAATGCCAGGATTTCCACTTCGTGCTGCAACGGTGCCACATTATTCACCGTATTCGCCGTCACGTTTCAACATCGACAAACGCTGCCAGCACAGATGCTCCTGGAAATGTTTCTCGATCGCGCTGATCCTCCTAGCTGTTGCGCTGACAGCGATGCTGGCTTACTTCGCTAGTAAGTACATCGCTATATTGAATATTGAACCAGGCTGTCTGGGATTACACTAATTTCCTCGGGGGAATTTCGAGAGTAAACTTCGTAAACTCGTTCATGAAAATTACAAAACTGCATTTATTTAGACATTTTTGTTTTAGACTGAAATAATTAAGAAAAACGTATATCACGATTGAAAAAGAATTTGATTATAGTTGAATATTAATGAACGAGTATATATACTGAAAATCATATTGAAATTTGTTAGGTTACATTATCGCTCTATCAATTTACTTCGTCACATTATTAAGTAGAACGGGTAGATAATTATGTAGCAGCGTTCATAGTGAACCGATTGCATCAAATTACAAATAATTTACCAACTATTTAACGCTCAATGTATACAGAAATTTCATTTTACACGATCGGAGGTGCAGACACTGGTTTCCAGGAAATCATATATTGAAATTAGTACGAATATAATGTTGCTGTAAAGGTGTTTCTTGCTATTATTGGGTAGAATGGTTGGATGATTATGTAGCAGAGTCTATAGCGAGCCCCATCTGCTCCGATTTACGATCACAGGTCCCAGCAAACAAATTAATGCGATCTATGCGCGCGGGGTTTCTATTTGTGGATAGACTGTATGTGTATCGCCGAGTTAGGCAAATCAAAGTTCCGGGCCGAATTTCGACGACGAGGATCGCTGCCGCCTAACCGAATCTGCAAGTTAATAATGAGTTATTGTACCGTAAATTGCAGATTAACGGGTAGAAGGATTTTCCGGGGGTCGAGGACCGATAAATTACAGCGCGCAACGCGAGGATAAATAAGAGCCATTCACCGAGAACCGGGAATCGACGAAACTACTCATACATAATAGATGAATGGCCTGTGCTTTGCCTTCCGGGCGATCGACCCATTGATTCTATCCACCTTCGTGTTATTGTTATTCGCGGAATTGGGGCAAACCTTCTCAAGTTGCAACAGTTACTTCATTCGCAAGTGGGAATCTAGATCCTAAAGAGTCTAAAGGAAGCACTGGGCCCTATGTAGAATTTCGGAGATTGCCATACAATAATTGAGAACTTGTCTTAGATTTTATGAACTTAAAAAATCATTGATAATCTTGGAGAAACCCTACGCGTCCATAAAAATCATTGATACTTTTGGAAAACTCATATGTGTCCAAAAAAACATCAGTGATATTCTCGAAGAACTATTATGAGCCTAAAAAAATGATTGACTTTCTTAAAGCTCCTGTATGTACCTCAAAAAAATTTTAACAACCTTGGAATGCTCCTTGGAGAGTCTAAAACAAATTGTTTTAAAAAAAGTATTGACATCTTTGTATGATCACTACGTATCTAAAAACACAGGCTAGCTATTATTATAAAGATCCCATTACTTCAATTACGAGTTCATTAATAAATATCAAGTCATTCAATTTTGATTAAACGCCTAATTAAGAGCGGAAAGAACACGGAACGCGTGCAGTTAATCGGCGCGGGTAAAAATAACTTTCAAGTAGACCATCCGCTGTGAATCACATTATCCCATTCAATAAATTTATTGTCGCCGTTCCGATAAGTTTCGGCGCGGTCGGCCGGTTTTTGAAATTTGTATTTCCCTCGGGCAGCATCGGGGTATTTTATGAATGAACTGTAATGGATTTGCGATTAAATTTCGCTTATCATTTGTCCCGTATCGCGTGCACTTAACGCCATTAGTACATTATACAGTGCGCAGACATTTTCGATGGCGCCTCCGATCGGGCCCCGGCTATGTGTGTTCCGTTCTGTTTCCCCCGATCAAATGGAATTTTTATCGACGCCAGATTGCACCGACGTTCCCCCTTGTTACACAAATATCCGACGAAAATATCGACGGTCCGTTGCATATTTAATAACACGGCTATTTTGCGTTTTTCGACGCGAAAAACAATAATGATCGATTTCCCGTTCGCAAAATTAATCCAACTCTTCGACTACGATTATTTCGCGAAAATTAAAATGAAATCGAAATTTTTCATTTCTCTCACTCGAGAGGATAACGCGAACTCAAAAAACGTAATTTTACCTGCACGTCCCGACCCGGCAGACGCCCCTTCCGCCCCTATTCGGAGTTAATGCCTGTAGCAGAATGAAGGGATTTTCCTCGAATCGACTTTATAAGCCCCGAAGATCCGAAATTTATGGCAGTTAAAACCTCTCCGCCGAATCGTGTGTTTCAACCTCGCAGCTATTCTGCCAGACATCTTATTAGCGGACGAGGCTCGAGGTATCGATTCGCGTGAGCTTCTCTCTCACCCTTTCTATGGAGTCTCTCACCCTTGCCCGTGAACGACGCGTCCCGTCCCTGGCTCGATCATTATTGGCCGAAAAGACCTGTGCCAGACGCTCGGATCGCTCGGGAAATATTTATTCAGGGTTGCTTGAAAACCTGTCTCACAAGAGGAATTTAGCGGAAGCATTACAATCAACTGAACGTGTAAATCTGCTAACAGAGCCGAATCCATGGTCGACTTCGCTCTTGGATCTACTCTTGGATCGCTTTTGGCGTTCGTAGACCCCTTTACGCTAGTAGTGCCGTCTACTCTATTTATCTTTCTCAAAATACATGGTGGTTGAACATCGACGATGGTCCAAATTAGGCTACTGAAGGAGCTAATGTGAACGAAATGACTAAATAAATTGTCAGAAGTTAATTAACTTAAGCAACCTATTCTCTCTGACCTACTTTCTAAACCTAACAAATTTTAGTTAAATATACAGTGGTCGAATATGTGTACTCGGTCAGACTCTACTGTTTTCGCTCTAGAAATAACGTTTCAAAGAATTTTTAATAATATTTGGCGAAGGAAAATAGTGGGAAAAGTAGGAATCTCTAAAATATCACTTCCGGAATATAAAGTGAAAATTTACGTGAAATTTGTATGCGCTGCTGTTACTTTAGAAAATATTAGTATCATTTTAACTTCGTACCGGATGTTTACCGAAATTCCCAGTTTCGTGGGAAGATATACAGAAAATAGAATGAAGCGGAACGTAATTTCTCGCTGATCTGTCTCAGCTTCGTCAGAATCGACCGGCAATATTTTCACCTCTCCCCTAAGCCGGATGGAGGCAACCGCGGCTAAATGAACCATTGCGCCAGTAACGTTGCGTCGTGGCCGCACTTCCTATCAAAGATCCGGACTTCCGTCGTTAAACGGTATTTAATTTGGCGGTGCACGGCCCGCGGGAGCATCTGTGTCAACCGTGTGCAACTCTCTATCCCCTTCCTGGTTGTGTTTACCCTCGCGTGTTCCAGAGCTCAGAAGCGCATCCTCCTCGTATATTTCGCGGGCCGATGACTTTCACTGAAATTGCCGCAACGCGTCGCACCCCGGCAAAACAGAAAAAACGGGAAGAAACGACGAAACCCAGACACCAAAACCGTCCACAGTATTTCGTGGCTCGACGGTTTTGATGAAAATTTGATGTTGATGGAGAAAAGTTACAGGATGAGACCGCGCGCCCGGTTTTCATTAGAGCCCAGCCTTTTTTTCGGGCCTCGGAACGGTATTCGCTTATAAAGAACGGACGTAAGGGGTAATGGAAGTCGGAGGAACTCTTTCACGGCTACATTTTCCTAGACTACAAACGCATGCACGCCCGCAGTCGACCTTTAAAACCCCTTGGGTGAAAATCCTGCCGAGGAAATGCTGCTGCTGCGCTCCTTCCGAATCGCTCGAGTCCTGGAAAAATGAATTTCGCCGGCGACCCTCGTATTCCAAAATCGAAATATGAATTATAGCCTAAGGAAGGTGTTCAATTACATTATCAGCCATTTCTCAATTTTTTCAAGCTGCAATACATCGTTTTTATGTACATCGTTAAACAACTGAGAATTTTATAGATTCTAGCCAGTTAGAAAAATGAGGGGCACTCTAGTCATAATATGTTTCCTGTCCTTTCGATTTTCACGAATACAAATGCGTTGTAAGTATTTATTTCCGATTGTCCAGCTCTAAACGTGAAACGAATTCGTTGAAACCTGGCATTGGACGCCAGCAATTTTTTCCAACCCCTGTGGACCATTCTATTGTGCCACCGGTGGTGTAGATTAAGGGTTGAAACAGTAGAAATGGAGTAGAAGCTACGAAGTGGCTTGGTCCGCCCCATAACACGATAATTGCATCCCCGGCGAAGGAGGTGTCGCAAAAACGAGTCTGAGACTGATCAGAGAAATTAACACCCTTGACTTTATGCTTCTTCAGCTCCTATAAATCTTGCAAATTCTCTCATTCATTTTACTTAACATTTACTCTTCATTTTATTCTTTCACACAATGGTTTAGAAAAACCATTTGAAGCAATTTTCTAAAACGATAACGAATGTGTAAATAAAGGAATGGATCAGTTGAAATTTATTTTAATCACTAGACTGCGGATTTTATGCATTTATGACAGAAATGGAAACGTACAATTTAAAGCAGTGTACATGTTAAACATATTTATGGACATCAACGTATTTGTTTCAGGTTAAGAGGATAATTAAAAGAAGAATCCCATTTTTACTTGTCTCCTGAGTCCTGCCATCAATGCAGACATTTTTTATTTTGCACAAAGATCCGCAGTCTATTAATCACCCATAATTTCAATGTTCCAACTCCAAAAATGTCTACAATATTTTCAACGTACACGGAGAGTTAGAACAGTAGAAATTTATTTTCCAGAACACCTATTTCCGATATTCTCATTCGAGACACGGAAAGAGAGCGTCAGAGCCCATTTTTGGGCGCCGGCAATTTGTTGCGTCCCCAACGGACCGTTCTACCGTGTCGCCAGGGGTGTAGACGGCGAAGGGTTGAAGCTGTAGAAATGGAGTAGAAGCTGCGGAGTGGCTTAGCCCGCCCCGTAACACGAAAATTGCATCCCCGGCGAAGAAGGTGTGGCAAAACCGAGCCGGGGACCGATCAGAGAAATTAACGCCCCCTCGTTATCAGCGAGAAACAGAGGATCCCGCCCGGCAGAAGAGAGAAACTGTGCGCGGGGGTGGATCCCGTAGACGGGCTTGAAATTGTGTTTTTGCATTCAGCCCGAGTCGACAAATCCCCGAATCCAAACGCGGCCGGTCAAGGTCTCCGACGGAGTAGCATTACGGTTTATCTTTCGAAGGCGGAAGGGAATGAAGGGGATTTGAAGGGGAAGAAAGGGTGGCCGACGAGCGGGGATGGGCTCGCATTGTCCTACGAATACGGGGTGGGTTCTCATAAACTACCCGGCCACGGCACCAAAACGATAGACTGCGAAATTCATAGTTATTCCCGGCAAGAGATCCCCACGGATGAGATAATTCATTCTTCCATACAAATTCGTTATAAACAAATCCGGATTTTTTTGCTAAATTGTATTTTAGGGAAAATATTTTCAATGGAATCAACGAAGACGTAGAATTCACATTATGACATTAATTTGACGTGTACTTAATTTTACAAAAAATGTTGTCTTGTATAGTATGTCAAGTATGCAATATATTAACGGTTTTTAAAAAATGGCCCATTACTGTCGGCTTTACCCTGCGTGAATAGTCGACGTTTAAAAGAAAATTGTTGAATTTTGCAGGGGTTGGCACCGGTGGGTAGTGGTTTGTGTCACGTGAAACGATTGCTCTGCACGCGCGCGAACTTTCGAGCGTGATATTTTTTTTTTGTTCGTAGAAAAAGAAAGAAATTGCTCCCTTTTATCGCTTTTTTGATCAGCCGTACCTTTTTTCCTCTTCCAGTAAATGAGCGGTGCTTTGAAAATAGTGACAGAGGGTTTCTTTGTAGAACACAATGGGCTCGTGTGCTCGCGAATTTTCAACTCGCCGATGAACGTAGCCGCGCGCGCACTTCGCTCCGCGTTTAATTGAAATTGCTCCACTGGAGCTGGCAATACTGTTTTTACATCGCAGCACTTTTTTAAACGAATTTAGTCGCATTTTTTAGATGTGCGAATTGCCTTTGAGTTTGATGTTTCCAGCCCAGCGTTTAGTAGCTATTTCTTTCCGCATCTCGTGCAGCTGATTAGATTTTTAATGGTTTTCCACGCTCAAATTTTCATATAAAATTTCCTATAAGACTGCTGGGAATTGTAAAAAATCAATGAAATATTTTCCTAAAAATTACAAAAAAGTTTCCAAGCGAAACTTTTAATGAGTACTGAACTTCTTTTCAATTAAGAAAAAAATCGATAAATAGTGTTTCACCTCCAGTTTGATAATTTTTTGAATTTCCGAGTTCGGGATCATTTCTCGTGGACTGGTGATTGCAGTATGGTCGAGTCGAAATGACCGGGCATTTATCGCGCGATGGTTAATAAATTCGAAAATCACAGAGCCTTGGTTCCGGTCACTCTCGAAGACCCACCCCGTATATAACATTCTCCAGCATCCGAGTTGTCCCTCGGATCCAGCGTGTCTGCATTCTTCTTGCTCGGCGTCCGTCTCCTGCGTCCCCGTCCCTGGCGGCGAGTGTCTGAAAAGCGGAAGGAAGAAAAGAGGAGAGGAGATTGTAAAGCCGGATCGGCCTCGGGGAGACCTCGCCAGCTGTTATTTCTACATTCCGGTAAATCGAGTCGGGAATCCAATCTGCCTGTTTGCTACTGCATCCAAACTACCCTCTTCCACGCTCACGCGCCATCCACCCCCACAATCCTCCACGCTCTCTCTCTCTCTCTCTCTCTATCTCTCTCTCTCTCTCTCTCTCTCTCTCTCTCTCTCTCTCTCTCTCTCTCTCTCTCTCTCCCTCTCTCTCTTCGTCGACGATTCAGACTCGTCCAGGACGGTCGACGTCGCCCGGGCTACCTCTGCACCGATTTTCAAGCGGATTTCGCATGCACGCGAGCCGCCGTTGCTTTTCGGTAATTTGATTTATGCGGACGCGCGCGGGTGTTGCGCTCTGAAACCGTCTCCTCGCCCAACCATCCACGCGTCCACCGACTCCGAAATCTTTTCCGGATTCCAGGCTCGTCTCCGGGAACACCCCCGGACCACCCTCGATGTAATTTCCGAGAGCGAGAGTAACAAAAGCGTCCTGCTCCACCCCCGCAGACGATCGATTCGCGAGACGCACGCTTGGAACGATCCAGTGTCGCCGAAATCGCAGGGAAACAAGACTCGCAATGCACAATTGTATTTTTAATCCTCCGGCACACAGAACTACACATTTCTTCGTGCATATTTCTCTTAAAGATACATGAGCTATTAATTTCTAACATAAATTTATTCACAATAGTTAATACAGAGAGAAATACATACGTTCCATTAATAGAAAACTATACTAATTCTTGTTGGTTTAAAAAATGTCCATGGATTTGATAGAATTTGGATTGAACGGTCGAAGTTCCGCGATTTTGTCACCGAAATGGCGAAACGTTTCCCGGTTTAAATATCGCCCTCGTTACGTTCCCCCGGCTATTTGTTGATGGGCCCGGGGCACCGGCCGAATGGTCGCTATTAATAATCGCGAATACATTTTCGCGCCACGCGCCCGTCTTCCCACGACTCCTCCGGGAACATGGTTTCCGGTCTGCAACGTATTGCCGGCGATCTCCGCCATTTTTCCAACGGTGTCCGATATGCGTGTGTTTCGATTTCTCTTCCGGGGGGTGCAACTTATCGTTGCGGTGTTACGTGGACTTTGCTCTCTACCCCCGACACACACCTCATCCCCTCGAGGAAAACTTTGAGCGAACCATGGGAAAACCAGGGGATGCGGGGGTGGTCGAGTTATGTGGGTCAGGTTCGAACATTTTCGAGGCTCTATATTTATCGAAGCATCCCCCGCCCCCCGTTTTTCTAAAGTGCCGCAGTTTGCTCGTACTTCTGTTATTATTTTCGGTCCAGACGATGTATGGACCTACGGTGTGTTGTTTCGATCGTTCCGTTTTTTTGTTGCGGTGGAAATGGGCGAATTTGTCGATCGGACGACGAAAATATTTGTTGCCTTTAACGACGAACTGGTGCGGACGTGGAACGTGCATTTCGGTTCGTATGATAAATAAATAAAATAAATATGAATAAAAAGGATTTCTGGAAGCATAGATACAAATATAAATTTGATAAAATTTCAATGGAAGAAGATACGAGAGATTACCAAGGATACGTATCAGAAAATTGCAAAAGTATCAGTCAGATTTCTAAATGACTGCGATCGGTAAAGTCCGCCAGTCCGATGATCCAATAAGGGAATTTTACGGGTATAAGAAGAAATCCATTTAGTATATTATACCAGCACAAGTTTCCCGGTGGCTCGTATCTGGGAACGAAATCGTATCTCTGGCCCATAACGTAAGGAAATATTTTGTTCGATGTATCCAATAATTTTGATAGAGTAACCCAATAACAGCTTATCCGGACTACATCCTGCACAATAAAACATTCGTTTCTCCAGATGTTCAATAGCGAACAATGCCCCTCGGCTCGCCGGAGGAGGAAACAGAGGAGGGAGCCGCGTATCCGCGGCGATATTTCGACGGATAAGAACGAAACGATGGGCACCGATCGATAGTAAACATTTCATTATAACACGAGGAAAGAAAACGGAAGTATAACCCGAGCGTTCGGGAGGGCGGATAATCCGCCGATAATCCGGGAATCATTCTCGGGAATGAATCGTTCTATCGATCCGAGGGAATATAATTGAAAAAGTTGTTCCTTTGCTCTCGGTGAAACGAGCTCTCTGCCTGTCGTTCCCAGCCGACTTCACCTTTTCCCATCGTACCACGAATCAAACCGGGGAATCAAGGTGGTGAAACATGGGCCTTCGATCGCTTCAATTTTCCACTGACTTTATTATTGCTGCACGGTTTTCATGGTCGATCGTATTACCGAGCTTTTACTTCGTAGAACGCTGCTCCTTACTGTACAACATTGTAGAACCTTTGCTATTTCGGACACCCTTGTCTAAGCTCCTTTTCGCATGACGTTGTCATGGTGAAGTGCAGTAATCGATTTCTAATAAGTAGAATGTTATGGTAGACCGCAAAGTAGACCGAAGCTAAACATATCGCATGTCAGAATCAGGTTTCACTTTAGAAGATTACTATGTCATTAGCCTAAACCCAAAGCAGACACAAGCTGAACATAACCTGCGGCAAATATTAGGTTAGCCGGGAATAAATGGCCGATCGAAAAATGGCTGATTTTACCATATTACTATGGCAACAGCCGTACCACCCCCTTTCCGCTATTCATTATCGTTATTTTATAATTGTATTTGTTTGATAAAGAGTGGAGGATCTGTGCTAAATATAAAATCGCTCGCTGGCAATTTACTTTCTAGTTATTTCAGTTTTAATTTCTGACACTATCCTACCCAGTGCGAATAGAAAAATCATTTTTAGAAGACAAACACAAAATTCGAAGACAAGTCTCTGGGTTATATCTATCGCTGGCGTTCTCGGAGCCACAACATGTCAAATATAAAATCGCTGACCGACAATTTACTTTCCGGCGGCTTGATATTTGACCCGGCACACCGAAATTGCTCCCGTGAACGTAGACCTCATACAAACATATGAGAAGAGAGAGAACAGAGAGAGAGAGATGTTCGCGTCGCGAATCGAGGACAGAAACGCAGCGTTACGTTTGATGCTCGCGTAATAAGGTCATTGCACAGTTCACTGCAACTCAATTTCGATAGTTACGTAACGTGCATCGCCCGGTTCCCGAGGGTGTGTGTCGTGCGTGTGTGTGTGTGCGGGTGGGATGCTCCTTCTTTTCCAGTTATTTCGCAGCGTGTCTGCTGACCGAGTCGATTCCCCAACGACCGTGAGGACGACCCCGCATGCGTCGAGAGACTTTTCCGCGCGACGCGTCGCGTCGCGACGCACGGTAATTTGTCCGTCACGGTTGACACGCGGAATCAAAGGGACACGATGACCGTAATTGCACGCGCTCTCCATTGTTGCTGTCGCTTCCTTTGGAAAAAATGCAGCACCCGGTGACGTGTATGGATGAGCCTACGCTCGGCTGGGGCAAATATTGGTGCCGGAGCTCTATACTATACTATCTCGGCTCTCTGATGAACGCGTATCGGGCACACGGGACGATGGAAATATCTTCCGTTGTCTTCGGGAACGGCAAGATTAAGCCGCGATATTGTACAGAGAAATTCTGCAATCTAGGAATATAAGTGACCGGTAATTTCGAAAGATATTTCATATACCCTCCACTTGTGTACTGTGGCTCGGATTGGAGTTTGCTCGTATTGCTTCTTAAGGTTTTATGGACGTTGATAATGAAGAAATTGATGAAATTGAATTTTTTCTTCGAAATACTTGAATTTGTCACGTCCAGTGGTTCAGCCGTTAATAATAATTGATAAAATCAATCATGTATAATTCATGACATATATTTTCTGAATTGAATAAATATGTTCCTTCTATCGATCGTATTTGCTGTTAATAAATTTGTAAATGTTTTTGGCGCAACGGTTCGATTGTTTATGCTTGTTTTCTGAATTGAATACTTGCTGTAATAATGTTGTACGAGAAATAAAACATCAAATATCATAATTAATATTTAATATTGAATTGTCGTATATTATACTACATTGCGAGCGATAGAATTAAGAAAACTCTATTTTATTAAACATATTATACGAGCGAATAATTAAATGAAACATCCGTTGACATTTGTTCATCACCGAGGAATGTAAAAGATAGTCCAGAAGAAATTAGAATGAACACTGCGTGGAAGAAACGTTTTATTTCTCGTACAACATTATTAGAGCAAGTATTCAATTCAGAAAATATATGTCATGAATTATACATGATTGATTTTATCAATTATAATTAACGGCTGAACCTCTGGTCGTGACAAATTCTATAAACCGTTCGAATTCGCTCGAACTTGCCTGTAAAGTGTATAATCAATAATTGACGAATAAAATAGCGAAAAAAAGCATATTATTCGAATGTTTCACCGTCAAACATACTTTCAAAAATTTCCAACGAAGCATTTAGTCGTCAACAGGTCAATCCCCCCGCGCGGACCTCCTCCATTCAGGACATTCACCTTGCGTTACGTCAGAGTACCTTCTAGGATCCGTTGTAAACCGAAAGAGCCCCGTTTCCACCGCGGAAAACGAGCGCTGCTCGCGTCGAACGTACCGCGTTTCCTGCTCCGATCCATTTCTATTAATGTCTTCCGGGCAATGAGTGGCCGCGGTGCGGTCGAAACGAAAACACGCCGATGAATCCCATCCGAGGAATTCTTCTGCTGGTCGGGGCGACTGGTTATCGCGGCTGAATTAATTATCTGTCCCGGTGGCTGCGTCCGCCGCGAATTAATTACGCGGGGGTTAACGAGACTTTTTAAAAGCGAAAGCTCTCTCTCTCTCTCCGGCGATACACAACGTGCCTAACGACCTCTTGGCTTATCAACACGGTCCGGTGCTTTCGCGCCAGCTAATTGAATTCGCGTATTACTGCTGCCAGAACGATCTGACAAATAGAGGAATCATCTGCTGGTCATCAATATTTCATGTTCATTCCTCTATTATTTTTTTCTCCTTCCACCCTCGTTCCCCCGTGTGTCGTCCTTTTCGCCTCCGCGTACACGTACACGCGCGCACACGTGGCTACACGTTTTCTACCCCAACCCCTTCCCGCCCATCCGCGGCAGCCAGTTTGATTTATTGCGTCCGCTTTATTGCGTTTGTTGTGTTTGTTATCCGCGCGACGCAGTCGAACCGTCCAATCGGGAAGCCCGATATCACCGACGGAAATGGAAATTTGCTATACGAAATCCCTGTATTTTCTTTTCGGGGCCCGGGCGCCGATGGGTTCATAGTTCAGCAAATATTGTACCCGGAAATGGATTTACGAATTTTACAGCTCATGTACCATTCAATGTTTACTCGTTACCAGCCCCTCATTCCACGGCCGACCCGCGATGCCGGCCCGATCCGAAACGAATATTGTTTGGCCCGCACCTGATTAACACGCGAGTAATATTTCATCTCGAAGATTAGTTTTTTTTATTTTCGTTCGATGCCCGCTGGAAATCCCCGGCCGATTTTCTTTCGCCGGTGCACGCTGCATTTTACTGGAACGGTAACTGCGACCGCGCGGAATTTCTTTGTGGCCGTTGCTGTTACAAAATTAGGTTTGCGGAAAAAATTGTAACCGTAGATTACGTGTTCTGGATTATACGAAAAGATCGATTTAATTGAATGTATTGCCTGTAACATGAAAGTGAGAAGGTACAACCGTGTTGCGAAGACGAATGGAAATTACGTTTGTAATAAAATACACGTTTTAAAATAAATAAGGTAAATTGGATTAGGTAAATAGTTTCATAGCGAAAAATTCGAAAGCACAACTTGCAAAATTCAGAAGTTCTTGTTTCAGAAGTACGTTTAAACTCGTGGAAGCGAAGACTTAAACTCCCTCTAATTTCCCGTGTACTACACCTAATCACCAAAATTATAGCTTAAAGTCCACCTAATTTCACTTGCACTACATCGTATTTCATTTTAGTAGGATTACTAGGAGAGTGCTTGAAGGGAAGCTTAACGTCATACTGTACGAATTCTAGCTCGAGTTTCTCTCTAAAACTGTTTTTAGAAGGCCCAATTTTAACATTATACACCTGTTTTAGTGATATGAAAAAATTTCTCATGGAATCGTTGTCATAATTTCGATAATTAGGAAAGAAAAATATCTGAAACCGGTCATTTTGACTTGTCTAGTACTAAAAAGTTCCCTACCATCTTCGCCTATCCATTTATTATTACCACGCTTATATTAGCTTGCCGAGTTGTTGTCGTTGTTGTATGCGTCAAATCTTGTAATCGAATTTTAAATCACATTTTTTTTATAATATCTACTTTGTTGTACGCAGACTTTTATTGAAATACAAATTTTGCCCAACTCTGGTTGTACAAAATATGCGTCGTATTCGAAAGAAAAATAAGGAAACAATGTATCCACCGCAGTGCAAGCAACACCCTCCCTTTAACCAACAAAATGGAGACCGCAAGATCACCATAAGAGCTCCTGACCTACATATCGGCATGTGGTCCAGTATGTCCGACTAAAACGATCCTGACACACTTACACCGCACAAAGCACCGCGCTAAGCACTTTTCCATGCAAACACGCGTAATCTGCGGCCTGTGAAAAAGGCACGTGATAAAAGGACGAGGTAGGAAGCCCATAGAATGAACAATAGCCTCTCGATAAGCTGAAACCATCGCCGTATTTCCTGGATAAAACGGCGCCAGATTTATTTTTAAGGAACACCTTGCCGGTAATTGGTATCCTGGACACATGTCCACACAGGGGTGAACTCCCGCCGGATAAATATTCATGGGTGTTGGTAACCAACTTCCGTTAACTACCCCATTACCTCCTAGCTCTATGTAAATAACATCGGTTTCTAAAACTTCGCGCGGAAAATTGCATTGCAGGAGCGCGCGAGGGCCGGGACGGGTTTGTGTGATGGCTCGTTTTGCAACTCATGCGTTTCCCGTGTAATGAAACTCGCGGCGCGGTCTCCTCGTATATTCGGGCCCGCGGTTTTACAACAAAAATTACACCGCCTGTTGGTTTACGGCGAAGATCACGCGTCACTCGACAGTGATTTATAAACAGAAGTTCGCGCGATAGGAAATTCCGCTTCCGCGCGCTCGCGCTCCTGCTCGCAAGCGCGAAATCTCGTAATAAAAATCATGACGCGTATAAGAAACGTTTTATGCGCGAAATTTCGCGTCACGCGCGTATAAACGCGAAACACGACTGCCGGCCCTGCGCGAATATGTCGACGGGAACGCGAAAGCGTAACATCGGTTTATAGCAAAATGTCAGATCGGTATGGTGGTGGCACGGGAGTCGAAACATCCATTGACGTTTCACCATCGTCCACCGTTTTCACCCTCTTCGCCCCTGGAATCATACTGAACAACGGCCGTCGCTGTTCAACCCGTAATATGTCAAGAAAGAGAGGAAAAAATGAACGCGAAATGTCGATGACCCCTTGTTGCAATAACATACATGTCACGCGACCACTTAAGCTTCTCCGACTGATGACCGTTAAGTGTTGTTATGGTCGTGCCTTATCCACGGGTTGGCCCACGCGGAATTGCTCGTGCCATAATATTGATCGCGATTTCGTATGCAGCGGCTGCAAACGGTATTCGAACGTCAAAATTTCGATTTTTGGAAAATGATCATTTTTCAAAAATATCATATACCTAGGCTTATTTCTGTGGTTACCAGGAATAATAACGCCGCATGTCACAATTTCAAAAAATTTCAGTTTATTAATTGTGATCTATAGTATAGGATTTACGTCTTTATCAGAAAAAAAGTCATGAAAATAAATTCGAAAGGCTTAAAAACATGATGCAATTGAACCGATATCCTATGGCAAAGCATTAGTGACCAAAACTTTAAACGGCAATATCTCGGAAGTAAATTTATGTAAAATGCGGCGTTTTTCCTTGCAACCACAGATTTTAGGGCTTGAAGAATCTATCTCTTCAAGCTGTTTCTATTCCAGAATGTTTCTATACAGGGTGTGACCGGACGGGTGGTGCAACTAGGGTTGCCAGAAATGTTTTATCCAAATATAGAAGAAGTAGTGAAAACTGCAATTATGTATATATGAGATAGGTTCAAAATATAGGAGTTCAAGTAAAAGACGTACACAGCACATTTTAAACTTTTTTATTCAAACAAATATTTTTGAAAATTCCTATACTTACATAAAGATCAAGTTCAAATATAGAAGACTCATATCAAATATAGAAGATCTGGCAACCCTAGATACAACCGAGCAGGGGTGATACTACATGTAAAAATAAGTCGAAAAAAGACATATCACTTTTTTGTTTGACGCTTCGTTTTCAAGAAAACCGAGTTTGAAAATGCAGCGAATACACGTGCTACTGCATAGTAATCGTCTGACGCGTCTGACCATGATCAACCAATTCTACTTTGTACATATACAGTCGGTCACAAAAATATTGGGACACTCGTAAAAAGACGATAACTTTTTAAATACTGGACCATGCGATTTGAACTTTTTTGGAAAGCAAGAGCAATTAGTTTACTACAGGATGTGAAAAGAAATTTTTTAAAAATTGCAGTAGATCGGAATTGTAAAAAAAATACTAAAAGTTGCATTTTCAACTTTTTTATGTGGGCCTATATTGAAAATTTAAAAAGTACATTTTGTAGATCTGTGTCAGTTATGCACTGTGAATGTTTAATTGAAATCGGTTGATGCAGGAAAAAATGACAGGCATTGAAAGATGTAAGAATCATTAGATCTATTGTAGTTACTGGCCGAAAATCATGAAAAATTGCAATTTTCAACATCTTTAAACGTTTGTAGCTAAATTTTCTGAATACATATGTTTAATTGACACAGATCTACAAAACGTATGTTTTAAATTTTCAATATAGGCCCACATAAAAAAATTGTGAAATGTAACTTTTAGTATTTTTTCTACAATTCCGATCTACAGTGGGTGTACACCTTTTAAAAACTAATAACTTTTTTATAATTGTACCAAGCGACCTGATTTTTTATAATCAATTAGAAGCATTAATTTGCAAACTGATATGCAAAAAAGATTTTCCAAAAATTACAATTTACAAGGTTGCAGGCAAAAATAAAAAAGGCATTTTTTAAAACTTTTTTATTTGGGCCCTTAATGAAAATTTAAAACATATGTTTTCTGGATCCATGGTCTTTATACACATGTTGGAAATTTCATCGAAATCGATTGACGCAGGAAAAAACAACAGGCGTCGAAAGATGTACGATTCTGTGGATTTTAAGCAGAAACTGATCAAATGTCGTGGAAAACTACGATTTTCACCATTTTTAACCGCTTGTGGCTCGTGTGTATGTTAATCGATTTCAATGAAATTTTCAAATGTGTATGACTAACATAGATCTACAAAACATACATTTTAAATTTTTATTACGGACCCAAATAAAAAAGTTTTAAAAAATGCCTTTTTTATTTTTGCATTTAACCTTGTGAATTATAATTTTTGGACAATCTTTTTTGTATATTATTTCGTAAACCAATGCTTCTAATTTATTATAAAAAATCAGGTTGTTTGGTATAATTATAAAAATGTTATTAGTTTTTAAAAAGTGTAAGAATACTTTGTACACCCACTGTATATCAATTTTGTCCCAATAATTTTGTGGCTGGCTGTACTAAAGCACGCGAACCTGGCGGAACTTTAAACTCGATTTTCTCGAAAACGAAGCTTCAAACGAAAAAATGTCATTCCTTTTTTTCGACTTATTTTTAGATTTAAAAATCTGTATCAGTACAACTCATAGAATTCCAAGTCTCACAAACAGTGGGATGACATAATCTCGAATTCTGTAGCTTACCGCTTTCTTCAATATCCAGCCAACCCGCAGGGTTTGCACTCTCTTGCAAGCAAATACTGCATCGTAGCGACTGCAAGAGCTATTGCGAGCCGGAGTTACGATTTTCCTTTACAGATGCGCTGACCGTGTCACAAAGCCGGCCGCGATCAACTCGTTATATTCTTAATGTACGTGGCCGAGCACTCGAGACAAAATAGCACCGTTACGAGACTCTTTTATTGCGGCAGGAATCAGGAACGGGGCTTTAGTCGAACGTCCCGTAGCGCACTAATGGGTTCATAAATTCGAACAATCGCTTTCGAATTACGTCGAGACACTAGGCTTGCTCCTCTCTCCGACGCTCGGCCGACCAAGATTTTTCAGAAAGAAATTCGAATGATGTACCTTTCTGTTTCCACGGTTAATATACGACCGTGTCGCACGCCGGGTAATTGTTTCGTTCGCGTGGGTGGATGGCGGAGGGCGCGGTTTCCGTGTGCAGGCAACAGCCGAGGATCGCGAACTGAAAATCTTGAAATGTACGCCGGTACATGCGAATATAATTCACTTCTAGATTAGATGGCTCCTCGGGAAATTAATGTTGATGATTGCGAGCTACAATTTAATCTTTCGTTTGAGCCCTTTAAAAAATATTACGACAACACTTCCGTTTTCAAATTTAATCATTTCCAGTTATATCTTTATTCCCTTTTGAAAATCCAGAAGTATTTTATAAGTACGTATACAAGGTGTCTCAGCTGAAGGAGGCCACCTAAAAATATCTCCTTTATTTTTGATGGCACAACAAATATTTATCACATAATTTAAATAGTATCGAAGGAGAAATATCATAGAAGAACAATTTCTTTTGTCTGGCTATTTTTTCACAGTTTTTTAAGGTCATCGTAATTTTTTTGTCGAGAAAACTCATTTTTTTTATTCCATCTTATAGCGGCTGAAAAAATACATTTGAAGTCATTAACAAGATGGAATTTTTAAAAAATAAGTTTTCCCGATGAAAAATAACGATGACCTTAAAAAATCTATGAAAAAATAACCGGACACAAAAAACTGTTCTTCTATGATATTTCTCCTTCGATATCATTTAAATTATGCCATAAATATTTTTTTGCGCCATTAAAAATAAAGGAGATATTTAGGTGGCCACCTTCAGCTGAGACACCCTGTATATTGTATTAATAGTTGCTTACTTCGACTAGTAGGGCTTCTTGAATTGTTTAAACTATATTTATCAGTAGACTGCGGATTTTATACATTTATACATTTTTATACATTTAAGGACACCAATTTATTTCAGCTCAATAGGATAATTAAAAGAAGAGTACAATTTTTATTTGGTTCCTGTGTCCTGCTATCAATGCGAACATTTTTTATTTCGCATAAAGATCCGCAGTCTATTTATGAGGTTTACTTGAAAATACAATACAATCAAATAACATTGTATTAACTTTTGGAATTGGATTTGTAATTCTGTACTTGTTCAAGAAAGTTGAACAAAACTTGCTAAATGTTAATTTGAATGAAATCCGGTATGAAAAGAGACATTGCCTGCGGGTACCTGTAATAATAGAACCGAATTGGTGGTTCTGGTAAACATAGTTGGTTAGTGGAGTGACATCGGTGGATCTAAAGCAGGAATTCCGTTTTCTTTTCAGCAGTGAGCTCCATGCGTCCGATAGACAGCACGAAATGCGTGGTGGTCCAAGATGTCAAGGCTGTCACTCACGAGAACGCGCACGTTCACGACCCGATATCAACGCAAATACCCACCGAAGGTAAATATCGAGCAGTATCAATTTGCATCCACTCTGCATGATGTAAATACTCCCGTGTACGGCGTCTCACGGTAATTGCTTTTCGGTGGCGTCTGCCACGTTCGAATGGCTTCCTCTGCTCTGATGTCGCGTCTACACCGACACAATAGCTGCTACGAGAATATTATCGATCCGAAATTAGATACTTCTGACTTTAGTCTCACTTGTTCCACGTATTTACGGACCGCCAGGAATAAACTACAATCATCCTACATCACCCAATTACTCTCCAACGTCCGAACATATTTCCATACATATATTTTTACATATTACGTTCATTTATTTTATTGTGTGTTCTGGAGAGTAGACTGTTATTCGTGTTTGTCATTGTTTCTTTGAATGTTATACAGGGTGTCCCAAAATTCGTGAACTTCCCGAAAGGAGGTTGTTCCTGAGATCATTTCAAACGACATTTTTCTTTGCAAAAATGTTATCCGCGGCTTTGTTTAGGAGTTATTAACGAAAAACACGGTCCAATCAGAGCGCGACCTAGACGCGAGTTGGCACAGTCGGTCCAGCGCGCCAACTGTCTATTGGCCGACTGTGGCACCTCGCCTCTAGGTCGCGCTCTGATTGGACCGTGTTTTTCGTTAATAACTCCTAAACAAAGCCGCGGATAACATTTTTGCACAGAAATATGTCTCTTGAAATGGTCTCAGGAACCACCCCCTTTCGGGAAGTTCACGAATGTTGGGACACCCTGTATGCAAAAAGTGAGCCAAAATGCAAAACATAAGTTTTTGTCTGATGCTCCGTTTTTAAGAAGAACGAGGTTAAATGTTTGTAAAGCACGTGTTTTATTAAATGGGTAACTGTCGACGCATTTATTCATGTCTTATTTTCACCTCCTCGTACGAACAAATTTTGCTCTACACTGTTGACTCACTTTTTCAAGTAGAATCGTACTTTTCACGGATTTACGCGCATACTGGGACATTCAGTAGCACATTTAATAAATACATACACGAATGTCCCAGATTAGTAACAATTATTTCAAATACAAAGTTTCATCAAGATGTTAGGCACAATTTCTACGTTACCTTTCTTATTTCTACCTGACCCTCCTCTTAAGTCGAACGAAGCACCTTTGTACAAACTGCGAACAGTTCCCCCGAAAATCCTCTCCGCGGCAAGCTCGGGTAGTATAATTCCGGTGACAAGTAGTTTCGCGTGCGCGTCCCCTAATAACTCAGGGGCGGTCCTTCGTCCGCTGATAAACGCATTTCCACGTTCCGCTGTTCCACAGAGTCGCTGCCCACGAGCACGGCGGAACACTCGAGCGCGTCGGACAGCGCCGGGGACCAGCAGAGCGATCCTCACTATCCTCAGATCCAGCAGTCGGCGCAACAATGGCCGGCGGTGCTCGAGCTGCAGGCGTACAACGTGGCCCACTCGGCCGTCATACCGCCTTACCACTTCTGGAACACGGAGTTCCGTAACAAGCAGCCGGCGTTCATCCGGTTGAACCTGACTTTGCCCTGGGGCGTGAACCTGGCTGTCTACGGACGTCGCAACGTCGCGCCGAGCGTCACGCAGTATGACTTCGTGGAGTTCGTCAAGGGCGGCCGGATCGACCATAGGCTGAAAAGAGACACAACTTCCGAGGCGGTCAGCTTCATGAACACGGTGGGCCAGGATCTGCACAACACCCATCATCGAGGACCCAGCCCCTCCTATCAGCATGTGCTCATCAAAAGAACCATCGTCGAGCCTATGATGGTGAACGTCAGTCTCCTACAGTATCTCGACACGGGACGCTGGTTCCTTTCAGTGTACAACGACGAGCTGCAGCCGTACAAGGTCACCCTGATCGTCACCGAAGCCGAGGGAGTCTCCACCACCTGCCCCAACGACTGCTCCGGACGCGGATCGTGTTATCTCGGCAAGTGCGACTGCATCGACGGGTATCAGGTGCGTTGGGGTTTCCGTGTTAAGACAGCTCCCTGTCCCACGTAGCTTTCAGTCGAACAAGGCGACTTTGATCTTGTCGAGTTAGCTAGCTAGCCCGTGTTGTCCGACAGGCCTGTTTTAAACGGTTAGGCTTATCGGTGTTAACACTCGGCTGAAGGCTCCACGAGCCCAACAGCCGGGTAGTGAGGGCGAAACCGTGTTGGGGTGTCTGCAGATAAGCATCGCGCTGAGTATAATGGCCGGTAAACGGTCGACACCCTTAGGGACACTGCTCTGTGTTGTAGATGCGGAGTCGGGCATCTGATAGCGAACACGGGGGACGGTTTTTTCAAATTTTAAATAGACACCCGCGGTGTCTGCGCACACTTTTTCCGGTCGTTCACCTTCTCCTACTGATCCGGTTTCTTATTGTTTTGAGAAGATTCGAATGATACGAAGAAAGGACCGGGCACTACACCACGTGAAATGGGTCCTCTGCGGAAATGGCTGAATTTGAAATATGTTGTACCATTTGGGTCACTGAACAAATGTATGTCAGGCAAAATGTCAAAATATGGACAGTTTCGTTGTTTCAACCCTTCAAAGGAGTCGAAAATCGCACTGTAACCTCCACGTTGTAGACTTCGGTAACTATAATATAGGCTAATCGCAAGTGTAATAAAAACACTCAATATCATTGTTTCTGTTTAATAGCACTTGTTTTTTCATAATTAAGGGACGGTCTACTGGAATAAGTTTCACCATCAGTTATTTGTTTATTGCTTATTTTAAAACAAATAATGCGTTAGGAAAGCGCTGTCCGTTATGATTTTTCCCACTTCAAATCATCAATCAGTTCTGTCATAAACAATTATTCTTTAACTATTTTGTTCACTAAAAATTCATATTGTTCCCTTATAATGGTAACCGCATTGATCCGATATCTTTGCTGGTCTGACCTCAGGCTCTTGAAGGGTTGAAACAACGAAACTGTCCATTTCTTGACATTTTGCCTGACATACATATGTTGAGTGACATTTTCAGTGACCATTTTCGCCGAGGACCCATTTCACGTGGTTTAGTGCGGGGTCCTTTGTTTAAAAAATTTCTTTTTGGTTGGCTATGGCAAGACAGATTCTAAAGAAAACAGCAAGTCTCTGCACTGGTTATAGAATTTATTCTTACACTTTGAAGTAACGACATTGAATTGTATTATTTTGAAGTAACGAGATTAGGAAGACTGTCGAGCACACGAATGGGAAAAATTCTTTCGCGACTCGGTGGCGTAAGTGACTTCCGGCGTAGCTTTCTGCAACACCACGGTGTTAAAAGGGAAATGCAAGGTTCCCGTTAGGAACGTTATGGTTAAGGACGGCCGTCGATCACCTTTACGGTGGCGGAAACGGGCGGAGATTACGGAGGTGCCGATGAAAATTTCAGGGAGCCGATTGCAGCAAGAGCGTGTGCCCGGTGCTGTGCTCCTCCCACGGGCAATACGGCGGCGGTATGTGTCACTGCGAGGACGGCTGGAAAGGTGCCGAATGCGACATACCATTAGGCGACTGCCAAGTTCCTGATTGCAATCAACACGGACAGTGCGTTAGGGGATCGTGCGTGTGTAATCCTGGCTGGAAGGGCGACTTCTGCGACGAACGTAAGTCAACCACTCTGATTAAATCGGCGAGAACTCGATAGTCCACACTTACCTTACCTACCCTGAGATAATCATCCTTTGCAAAGTAGATTCAGATCACGACAGCTTGTTGTTTCGCTGCAATTAACCCTTAACCACTGTAGACATTCAAACTCGCGTAATTACTGTGGACGGTCTGCCTGGCCGATTATGTTTATTGCGTTGGCGTGTGCGTGAGTAGCTAATTAAGATTCGTTTCAAGTGTCCTCGTTTTAATGAGACGGTGGCTCAAACACAATTCTGGAATAGCACATTAAACATTTTTATCTTTTGAGAATCGAATTGTTAGAAACGTTCGTATGGTTTTTGTTTAGATTTCATTTTTGAAAAATTCTTTGAAATAATTTGGAATCTAGTTGGAAGGTGCATCCACACTAAAAAGTGTATTTCAACCTTAATTGCACAGCAATGGTCCCGAACAACGTGAATCGGATGCGAGATAAAGTAGAATTTTGGGCCATTGTTTTCATCGTTTTTCGATATTCGTTTAAACAAATGGCGTACGAAAGTCGCGCAAATGGTGACAAGTGATCCAGCAGAGCTCCATTAACGGGACCATTAAAGTGATCCAACGGAAACGCGTTGGAACGTTTACCTCCGACGGTCTATTTCTGCGTCGGATGTTGTTTCTTCATATTTGTCACAGCGCCATTAATATCAGCCGTAATTTAACCGTACGTCCTGGACTTCTATCCAGAGTTGAAGATATTAGTAATGCACGCTCCCTGTTGAACACGGGCCCCCTGTTCCCATAATTGAACCATTCATGAGCTAAAGATATTAACCGTCTTTGAAGCTTTTTTACATTTGACTACGGAAGCCGCCTGTGAATGACGCTTCTCTTTCCGTCTCAAGTAAATTTCGTTGATAATCAGGTTTAACACTGGAATTAACTAAATATAAATTTAACTAACGAAAAAATTAACTAAATGCAGTATCAGCTATATATGGTCGTACTAGTGAATGACAAAAATTCATTTTTAACAGTTTTTTTAATTTGGCAGATCTGAGCTATAATTAATGCTCCAATTAATGGCTCCGCGAGATTTTTCGTACGAATCAAAAAGCACTGAATCTTCTTGCCGGATATCTACGCTGATCAAGACGAATTGCCGAAGACGAGACAAACTTGGCGAACAATCGTTCGTACACAAGGAAATAAGTCTCGGATAAAAGTTTCACTGTGTCTGGTCCACGGGCCGCAGAGAAATGACGTTCGGAATGAATGGCGAAATTATTCGCGGAGAACGCGAGACGCTTTGTCCCTGACATCTTCACGGCTCCGCCGTTGCGCGTTCTTCCCTTTCATTTTTCTGAGTACCGGTATTCGTTTCGCATTAGCGACGTGGCGGCTGCTTCTGCGGATGATGGCGAATTTGTTTCACGATCGGACCAATCAATCAATCGCTCGAGGAAAAATCCCCAATATTAAATGAATTCGAATTGACACAATTCAATCATTCGTTACAGTATTTGAAATTGAGTGAACGGTATTTACGATTCTTGGGGGAATCACGTGCACGTAACAGGTACCGCCCATCAACCAGAAACATTTTCCAAGTGCATAACCCAGCTTGACCAGTCAAACATTAGTACAATACGAAGTGAATCACTTTGATCGACAGCTTCGAAATGCTCGACGTCGAGAGGTGCCCTTGATGGGTCCACAAATTATCTGGTGCCCATTGCCCAGGCAGCGCTCCAATGATTCATGCAACGCGGCTCATATATCGTCCTTCACACGACCGGCGAAGATCATTAGCCTATACTGTATCTTCCTCTAGAACAGTTCTATGTAACACAAAATTATAGCCCTTGGCCGTTGAATTAGGATCATGCTATAGTATACAGTGGCGCCGTATTATTAACTGCAAATTGTCGAGCATGGCCTCTCTGCGGACCATAGTTACCTGTGGCTGCTACGATGATCTGAAGTTCTATCAAATTTTTACTATTGCACACTCAAAAATTTTCAAGTGACTCTCAATTCACTTTCAGCACTCTCAACACTCCCAAATCATTCTCAAGTCACTTTCAGAGTGACTTTCGGCACAGATCGCTACAGTCGCACTCGGACAACAGAGTTAGCGCATCTATCATGCTATAGTATACAGTGGAGCCATATTATTAACTGCAAATTGTCGAGCATTGGCCTCTGTGCGGACCATAGTTACCTGTGGCTGCTACGATGATCTGAAGTTCTATCAAATTTTTACTATTGCACACTCAAAAATTTCCAAGTGACTCTCAAGTCACTTTAAGGATGTTCTGGAGGTACAATGGGAGACAAAAGTACAAGAAATTCGAAATCCATCAATATATTGGCAATGAAAGCCATTCATGAGTATATTTTGCATGAAACTTTTGCGAATACTGTACCCTCTGTAACTATATTCAGTGGTCTACACTTGTCGCGTTTCCATGCTAGTAAGAGACAACACGATAAATTTGACGTTTTGTAACAGTTTATAATTTTTTTGCTCTGTAACTGTTTAGTGAATCCTAATAAATTTTGAACATAATTAATTATATAATTTTTACTACATATACAAAAAAACTGAAGTTTCTAGTTGCGTTTTTTCAAGGTTTAAATAGAGTTTGAAGTGGAATTTTATGAATTCTCCATAAGAAGACGTGTTAAAATGTGCAAACTTTAAGTTGCTATAATTCTTAAACGATGCAGTGGATCGAACCCAAACTTTGGTAATTACATTAATTTAGTAAGAATTATATCTTGCCAAATTTTCAAAAATTTTGTTGCGTTTTTATATACCTCCAGAACATCCTTAAGCACTCTCAACACTCCCAAATCATTCTCAAGTCACTTTCAGAGTGACTTTCGGCACAGATCGCTACAGTCGCACTCGGACAACAGAGTTAGCGCATCTATCATGCTATAGTATACAGTGGAGCCGTATTATTAACTGCAAATTGTCGAGCATGGCCTCTGTGCGGACCATAGTTACCTGTGGCTGCTACGATGATCTGAAGTTCTATCAAATTTTTACTATTGCACACTCAAAAATTTTCAAGTGACTCTCAATTCACTTTCAGCACTCTCAACACTCCCAAATCATTCTCAAGTCACTTTCAGAGTGACTTTCGGCACAGATCGCTACAGTCGCACTCGGACAACAGAGTTAGCGCATCTATCATGCTATAGTATACAGTGGAGCCGTATTATTAACTGAAAATTGTCGAGCATGGCCTCTCTGCGGACCATAGTTACCTGTGGCTGCTACGATGATCTGAAGTTCTATCAAATTTTTACTATTGCACACTCAAAAATTTTCAAGTGACTCTCAATTCACTCTCAACACTCCCTAGTCTCTCTCAGCACTCCCAAATCATTCTCAAGTCACTTTCAGAGTGACTTTCGGCACAGATCGCTACAGTCGCACTCGGACAACAGAGTTAGCGCATCTATCAGATCGGGAAGAAATTCTCGGGATCGCGGGGCTTTTTGTCCGAGGCAGGGACTCGAGTCACAGCATCCTTAGGGTTGTTTTCAAGGCGGCTCGGAAGGAGGTCGAGCGAAGCCATTCGCGGGGGCGAGGCGGGTGCCGGTGATTGCGCCCTGGGCGCCGACGAATGGGCCAACTTTTTAAATTATGGCATCGGAACAATTGCATTATTCCCGCGGATCCCAGCTGCCCCGGGGAAATTATGAAACTTAATTCCAAAGCGTCCTGGCGACGCGGCGCGGCGCGGTGCGGAGCGGTTCGCCCGGCTCGGCGCGTCTCGTCGCGTGGTGCCATCGCGGGACCGGTTATATGTATACACGGGCTGCGACGTTCGTTGGCCCGAGATGAGGGAAATTCCTCGTGGATTCTTCGCCCGTTACGTATGCGGCACGTTCGTCGAACGGGGATCGCCCGGTTCGCTGGGTTTTTATTAGAACCACGGGAACGCGGGGGCCCTATCGATCCGCGATCGGAATTTTTGTAATAAATTACTGTGCCTCGCGCACTGTACACCGTGTCGGCTGGGAGATTCCCCTGCGATCGGCTCCGGAAAACCTCGAGCAACAGCCTTTGCACCGTCCCCGGCCGCTGGAGTCTACTGGATTCGCAACAGTTTTCATATTATTTCCAACGCTGAACCCACCACCGTCGACACTGTGGGACGAAACGTCTATTTTCTTGGACAGAAAGATGGTGTTTCGTTAAAATAATTGCGAGATGAGAGAAATTCTCTAACCTCGTTTGATGCACCCCTTGAAATAATGTAACTTGTATGCAGAGTTGGGCAAACGCTATTCACGATTATGATTATTGACTAATAACTTCATCAGCTTTACAAAAGTAACTAACAATTAATGACTAAATAAATACTTGAGTGTGACTATGAGTAATGACTACATAAGAATTTGAGTGTAATGACTAGACTGCGGATCTTCATGCAAAATAAAAAATGTTTGCATTGATTGCAAGACACAGGAGCCAAATAAAAATTTCATTCTTCTTTTGATGATCTTGTTAAGGTGAAACTAATACACTGGTTGCCTTCTATCTTTTTAATACCTTCACTGTTTTAAATTGTACGTACCCATTTTTGCCATAAATGCATAAAATCCGCAGTCTAATAATGACTGATGAATAATGACTAAATTTTTATTAAGGATGAATATTGAATACTGACTATAATGGCATAGCTAATGATTAAATACGCAATCAGAATTTCTCTATGACTAATGACTAAAAATGGTTATAAGTTAAAATAAGACATAATAATAACAAAAAAATATCCTATTAGTTTATAAACATATAAAATACAGATTATTACACGTTTGGTCACTGCAAATTCCGATATAGTTTCAGTAGATTGATAACTGATCATTTAAACTAACTAATGATTAATCATAACTAATAAGCAATAACTAACGATTACTTAGAGTTCTGACTAACTAATCAAAAAGTTTTAACTGACTTTTTTCAAGTCTTGACTAACAATCAATTAGACTATTAGTGATTTTTAATTATTAGTTTATTTTTGCCCAACTCCGCTTGTATGGCTGTAATTGAGAAATTAAATTTTTGTAAACATAGGTCTGACAGTTTGTTCGCTTTAAGAATATTGTGGTCAGTATTCGGGATCGTTGTTCGTTCGATACGGAGATTATTGTTCTCTGTTGCAGTCGATTGTCCCGATCCAAACTGCAGCGGACACGGCGCCTGCGTTTCTGGTAAATGTTACTGCAAAGCGGGCTGGCAGGGCGACAAGTGCAATCAGGTCGACCAGCAGGTGTACCAATGTCTGCCTCGATGCTCCGACCACGGCACGTACGACCTGGAATCGGCGACCTGTGTCTGCGAGGGACATTGGACCGGCGTGGACTGTTCGCAACCCAGTTGCGGACTCGACTGCGGACCTCATGGAACCTGCGAACAGGGTGTCTGCAAGTTAGTACACTATCTACGACAAATGCTCCTCTACTGTCTCCTCATTCAGCCAGCAATTCCCTTAGACCCTCGAATATCGTTTCTCATCACTAGGCTGTGGATTTTTATGCAAAATGGACATTTACTTCTTGTCTGAATAATTTTATAGAATTGAAAACGAGGCTACGGTATTCTTAATAAATGCGTGAAATCCACAGTCTAATTAGAACATGAACAACAACGAAGATTTTAAACCTCCACATTGCTCGATTATCCTTCTTCACTGTAATTGTTCGGAAGCAGTGCCGTGTCCTCGAAGGACATCTTCATCAACCCCTAAAAATGTATTCGCCACAGCCCGCTTATCGCAACAAGTCAGCAGCGATCGGCCAAAATCGTGACTCTGCGAAATCGTCGGTGTAGAGTGGCAGGGTGTTCGAGTACCGAAAGAATGGGCTAGAAATGGGTAAATTGCTGGCGCGATCGTCGTCACGAAAGTTCCGCGACTAAGAAGGTGAAAAATTGCAAGAAAAAGGGCTCTGTCTTCGGGGCGAGGAGCCGACTTATCACGACTCCGGAGGACCGGTCCCGTCCTACCGTCCCTTTGTCAGAATCAAGGACGCGAAAGAGGATCTCCTTTCTCATATTCTAAAGCTGACGCCTCTCGTCTTCCCTCTTGTTCCATCGGCCGCGAGCCCCGCCGTGAAAGAGCCTCCTAAAGCGCAAAAACTTTTCCCCGCGAGTGGGCGACTTCGAAACTGAACTCGAACTCTCGAACTCTCGAACCTCACCCCTCCCCCCGCTTTTAGCCATCCCCTTTAAAAAGATCGAAGAGGCGGAGCGGGGGGAGGGAATCAATTTTACATTCGACAATAAAGCTTCCCGACACCGAGGAACTTGTCCCTTTCTCGGCATCTTTGTCACGTTGTCGAGCCAATTCAAGTTTTACGACCTGAGAGTTGGAGAGGCGAGTTAGGGGATCAAAGTGGGGGAATCTAATTAATCGGACTTTCAGGTGCAACGACGACTGGACCGGTACCAAATGCGATCAGAAACCTTGCGATCCGAGGTGTGCGGAACATGGACAGTGCAAGAATGGCACCTGCGTGTGCAGCCAGGGATGGAACGGAAGGCACTGCACCCTTCGTAAGTGATACTGTGTTCTTAGAAATGATTTCAACACATAAAATTTCGCTAATTTATTCTGATAAGAGTAGATCCTCCATTCAAAATGTCATGAATGTCCGTGGATATTTAAAACGTACAATTAATCCACTTTTTACAGTTAGATTTGATTGAAGAAAATTATTTCTAGAAAAGAGGACATTCTTCGAGTACACATATACACACATTTATTAGATCATTCATAAGTGTATTTCATTGTATAATTGTTTAATCGATAAAGGTCCATTCGTACTTAGTTCACACACGTTCTCACAGTACAAAAATAAAGAGAGAATTTATTTCATAATAAAAAGATTTACCGAGTGGATTCTGGCGGAATTAAACAGTGAACGGCGAGGACTGTGCGCGACAGAGTCCCCTCTGAAATATGCAACAGTTATCGGTAATGTTTAATGAGTTTTAAATGTAGTCTCGTGTGTAGGATGTTCCCCGGAAACCTGTAGATTTGTCTCGCAGTAGGATAACAGTTTTTCGAGGGTAAAGCGCGGGACGAGCCCCGCTTCGTTCGAGTAACTAGAACGAAAGGAACATCGGTTTTCAATTAGCATTAATCGTCCGACGACAGGCGTGGATTAAAGTATTTGCTCTGGTTTCTTGATAGCCGGATGCGAGAACGGGTGCAGCCGCCACGGGCTCTGCACTTTGCAGGACGGCGAGTATAGTTGCGAGTGCTCGACCGGCTGGGCGGGTAGAGACTGCAGCATACTTCTTGAGATGGAGTGCAATGATAACATTGACAATGATCATGGTGAGCATCGATAATACTGTTTACTATCTCCCACCTGTTACAATTATTCATCGCCCTCGACGATTATTCAATACCCTAGACGATTATTCCTCTGCGAAACTTCGGAAAGTTTAGTGTTCTCTACTGCAAATCGAACAATTGATTAACTCTTTACATTCTATAGCTTCATGAAAGGTAGCTACAAATATGGAGAACGGATAATAAATTTAATTTTAGTACCTTTTTCACTTAACTAAAAATTCAATAAAATCTTACAGTGCATTCCTGTGCTCCCAAATTTATTTCTAGACTGCAGATTTCATTTCCACAAAAAGTGAATAGATCAAAGACGAAACTGTAAAACCATTTAATGAATTTCAAAATACTGTTGTATTATTTCCAACTCGGTAAGATTATAGAAAAGATTTTAGTTTTCAAAGATTCCGCAATTTGAAACGCTAGACTTCACTCTATCCTCGAAAGACCAGGATATTTTTCCGAAAAATCCTGCAGTCCTCCGAACGCCCGCGAAACAAAGAAATCCTCGATCATCCCCGAACTGTTATCACGAGAGCCGGGGCACCAAGAACGAACCGCGAACAATGCCTCGACCGTAAACGGGCGAGAGTGGGTGTGTTCTAAGAAGTAATGTTCCTCAGATGGCATGATGGACTGTTCTGACAGCGAGTGTTGCTCGCACGCAGCTTGCGCAGAGCATATCATGTGCCTTACTAGTAATAATCCCGTGGACGTGCTTCTACGCAAACAGCCGCCCAGCGTGATGGCGTCGTTTTACCAGCGCGTGAAATTCCTCGTCGAGGAGAACAGCGTACAAAGCTACGCTCACATGAACGAGTTCACCGAAAGGTAAGATCGATCACTTCTTCTCATTCGGTTTACCATGACTATAATATATATAGAACGCTTAGTTACCTTATTTTTACGACCAGTAAGAGGATAATGTGTAGGCGACTCAGTCTGACCTCGCGCCACAAAAATCAGGAAGAAAACACCAACACATAATCAAATTGATATATTGACGAGTCGTTTTTTGGGAGACTTGGACGAGCCTCTTGGGAGCAGGCTGTTTCATTTTTGGTATCTTCAACGCGTTCGCTACCAGCCATAATCGCCATCAACCGTCACGCAAATCTGTTATAATTTTAAGCAATACCATGAAATTGATTTTATTCACGATCGTCACGCGTGGTAGCGAATGTGTCAATAATTTTAATAGTAGTTGTTACACTTTTTGATTGAGATCCTCCGAGTGGCTCTTCGATGTTTCCACAGCAATTCGATCAGCTGTGACATTTGTTAGAATTCTTTCTAAAAATTTCTCGCTCTTTCCAGAGTTCATGAAACAGGTTAACCAATGATGTTTGCAATGTTGGGGAATTTTTGTGGCAGAGGACCGGCTCGGTCGCATCGACATACAAAATGCGTACCGTTTTGAACGAAAAGGGAAAACGGAGTGTCACAGTTTGGCCTCACGCGACCACGAGAGTCCGTTTCTCGGCTCGGCGCGGTTACTTTTCCACGTTTTTGATTAATTCTACATCATCCACGAGAACTGCCGCGGATCATTGATTTTCATTCCGGGGCCGGAGCGTTTTTATTTCCGTTTAGTCGTCGTGTTACGGCACGGCCGCGTCACAGAACGCTCGCAAAATGTGCAGTATTTGTGTGTACACAACACGCAGAGAAACGGGAGAAGAGACCGTTGTATCAGTTCTGATGCGCCAAACGAGTTTGATCGCACGAACGATGCGCACACGGCCACGATGGTTTCGCCTAACCAGTTTGTTCACGCGTCTTCAATTTTACCGAAGCTTCACGATGGGGCAACACGCGGGAGACAGTCTCAACATCTCACCTATCGATGCTCCGAATCATCGATCGTTGTGCATCGATCCCTCGGGAAAAATCGGGAACCTCCTTCGATCGTTCCATTCAGTCAATATAAGGTACAATGCTCTCGGTGCTGAAGATCAAAGAATTCCTAGAAATTGTTACAGAAGTTTCTTTTTATTTTTCTATTTTTTGGGGGGTTTTCTTCGAAGGAGAAATATATACGTATATATCGTGATCATGTTTACCCCATCGTGAGCGACTGACTTCTCGAATCGCGAGAAAGGATGAGAAAGAAAGGAAAGAAAGAGAAAATGAAAACAGAAAACGGATTTAATCAGATTGCACCGCTATGCCAAACAATCCAGTATATCCGTGACAGCTGAATTATCAAGAGAGCCCCCGGTGGGTGACAACCCCGGCCAAAACCCCCTAACCATCCTATTCCTCGTGTTTCACCCCCTCCCTCCCCCGAATGCCAAACGCGTCAGTGATCATCTCGGAAGCATTGTCGATCAAAAGAGCCTCTCGTAACGCTGGCGCAACGTCCAATATTAATTACTCGCAATTCTCGGTGCCTGATCGATACACGTCTTATATACCGGTAGCAGCTACGAGTTGTCCATTTACCGGCGAAACTTCCAACCGGGCGACTAGTTTCGCAGCTTCGTTGATCGCCGAATCGAAAAGTCACCTCGGAAGGCCGCTTTGCATTGACAATCGATACCTAACGAGATTGTTAATTACGGTTACAGCGTTTAGCGGTATCTCCTTTCGGTTTCTCGTGTTATTCAATTTACCGAGGTTTCAGACGATTAGTGTTAGTCAGAAATCACGATATTAGTTCTTGAATTAGTGCTGTAATTGTGTGCGATTTTTGGTTCCGTCTTCGCGATACATTTTGCAATCTTACTTTGATTTTTGAAGGAACTTAATATGACATAGAGCTTGAGAAAATATTTGATACGTGTTTTATTCAGTTAGCGGGGGTTTATTTGAAGGGCATGAAAATAGGGGATGATGTTAGGCCATGAACAACGGGTTCAATTAAATTCAATATCTCGGTAACTGTTAATCGTGGTAAAAATTTGTATGTGTGTAAAGTACACTGTGTTTATTAAAGCAGTTTTTAAATGTTCGTACAATCAACTTTATCAAGAGCGACTTTGAGAAAATGGTGTATTTCGTCCGCCATTATTCAGCTCAATAAGTGAGATAGCCGCGTAGAATTAGCGTAACTTGTGGCAGATGAATTGTAAATAGTTCGAGGAAAGTTTCGGTAACAGATTAGCGATCAGTATAGTCGAAGTCGTGGCGCGGTCAGCGGCCTTTGTTCAACACTGATGAAGATTTGCTCGGGACGCGTGCGGCAGCGGCTGCGAGCGCATTTCGGGGGATTCGTGTATTTTGTCTAGTGTTTATCCTCTGTGTGTACCCTTGCCACCAACCAGATCACCATTCACCCTACAGCCGAAGACCGAAAGAGGCTCCGTTCTACGTACAGACTGAACGACCGAAAAAGAAAACCAAAAAAACAAAAGAAAGAAAAACAGAAAAGAAAACAATATCCAATACCAAAAGAAAACGAAAATGAAACGGAGAAAACGACAAAACCGAGCAAAGAGCCTGAGAGGAGAAGAGAAAAGAAACGAAAAGTCTGCACACGGAGAAAACGCTCGAGAGACTCGCTTTTTTATCGTATCTCGATCGATCGGTTTAATTAAGTTCTCGGCCCGCGTATAGAAAAGTTTTACACGTTCTTCCAGGCTGACTATTGTTCTTTGCCGCGAACTGAACGCGCAATACTCCAAAATAAAAAAAAAAGAATGAAAAGAAAATCAAAAAAGAAACGAAAAGAAAAACCAAAGAGATACATATACCTTCTATATGTTGTCAAGCAGAGAATTTGAAAAGAAAAAAAACGAGAAAAGAAAAGAAAGAAACACAAAAGAGAAAAGAGTGTCGTTTTATGTAATATCGTTTTTCGTTTCTTCAAAATTCTTTGTGATATTCACCACAGTGTTGTTTCGGCCACTTTGTTTAAGCAGTTTTACCTAACGAAAAAAAAGGGAGATTCATAGATAAAGCGCACGAGGGCGATCGACTTGCGGTCGACGTCGGTCTCCAAGTGTTTTTCGAGTTTGTCGAGTATTTCGGTGTTGTTTAAACAATTCTCTCGATGATTTTAAGGAGTCGACGACGACGAGGTCGCGACTCGATCGTCCGATTAAAGTTATTTCTAGAAATGGTAGACACAAGTTTGAAACTTCTCGTGCTACTGCCGGTTCCGATGCGCGCGATCCCCGCGTGTATACAATATATACAGGTATATATGTGTTTACGACTGGTCCCGTTTCGGCGACGAGAAAGAGACGTTGTGGAGAGCGGGATAAAAGTTTGTTTGTCCCTGTTGTGTGTGTATATCCATTGTTTCGCGGCGTCTCACACGACGGTATTGATCACCGTTTCCGAGCACCCTCGCCGACGCCTTCGAAACGCTCTTCCTCTCCTTCGATCGGCTCCGGCACAATAAACCCTCGTTTCCATGAAACACCGACGCTTTATCGCTACAGAGAGCTTCCCTACTGTGTTGCATCCGAGCCAATTGGCCGCTCAAGGTCGCGCATAGGCTCACACCCCCGCGTATCATACTTTGGTTATCCTAATGTCCCCAATGGGTTGGGACGTAATTTTGGTCTGGAAACAAACTTTTAGTCTGAATGAATTTATATCATTTTGAAGTTCTACTGTTCTTCTTACAGATGCATTAAATGCTTTGTGAATTTTTTTGTTTGGTTGAACATATTTTTGGGATGTTTGTTTCAGTTTAACTGAGGAGTTAAAGTAAGGGAAATAGTTTAAATGTGTCTGTGGTAGGTTGGAAGGGTTCTTTTTGAAATGAGAAAACCATGAATTAACTTTGCACTAATTTCTAAGGGTTTATTTGACTACACTGAAAAAATAGTAGTTCTGTCTTTCAATTTGATACAGCAGGGTTTTTAATTTGAAACAAGAGTTAACTAAATTAAACCATTCCGGATGCATTTGGAAGAGGAAATGTAAAACTGCGAAATGATACGAAACAGGTACATAACAAATGTTTATTTTCGAGATAAAATTGCGTCTACAACATATGTATCAACCCAACAGATTCGATAAAATTTGAGGTAGAGAGATCCGAGCGACAAAATTTTCAAATTGATGTAAAATTTTAATAAAGTTCCCGAAGTATTTTGAATTCAAAGATTTTGTATTAAATTGGTTTCTAAATGAAAGACTGTCGTAAAATACACTGCATATTATAGCAGATAGATGACAGATAGATGAATTTCGTAACTGTCGAAAAATAAAAAGAATTGAAAAATGTCGATATGCTACTCATATTTATAGCTTTCAACCAGAGTTTCAACTCGATTTCTGCTTCTTGCAATTCATGCAGACAATTTGTATTTTCCATGGAGGTCCACAGTCTAACCATAATTTCTACAACGCAAAAAATGTCGACATTAATTCTACTAAAGCTAGTATTACTACAACGAAAAGCTTGAAAAATTTTGGTACTGCAAAGAAACAGAACGACGGCGCATCAAGAAGTATAATTAATCTAGAATCACTGTCATTCACTTTACAGTCAACTTTCCCGAACAGAATTGCAAAAAGAAATTCGAAAAGCTAGAGCCCACTTCAGAAGTCCTCAATAGCCCCACGCAGCGTAAAACGAGAGTACCACAATTTGCACACCCGATAGCAGAAGCAATTTCCCATCTCTCAAGATCCACCGCAATCTGATCACGATCGAGAAACCTTAACAATTTGCATTCACCTTAAAATATTAATTCCTCGATGAAAGAGGACGTCGTTCGCGAGGAAGCCTTGAGAGACCAAAGCGACTCGTTTCAACAAGAGGGTAGCTCCTCGGCTCTCGTAGAAATTAATTCAGCATAAATGGCGTAAAACGAAGAGTCTCTGGTAGGTACGAGAGAAAAAAAATATTCGCTGTCAGCGATGAAGCCGTCACCGATCGAACCTTTCGCGAGGAGAATTCTTATCTCGGAACCAGCCAAGAAACCCCTGTCTCCACCCCCGCTCACCCCCCGATTTCCCAGAGTGGAATCCCGAACCGGACAGACGGAATACAAGTATCCGTGGTCCGTGAATCAGAAATTCAGGCTGGGATCGCTCGGACACCGTAATCAATATTCCGAAGATCGTCCCCCCTCCCAACTCCTCGTGATGGCAGCCAGCTCGATGGAATCTCTCCTCATTGTCAGTCGGAGGCTTCCCTCGAGCTGGGCCAACTGCCGATAAGAGAGATCGAACGCTGTCGTTTCGGGAGCACCGTCGACTTCTCGATAGAGGAGAGAGAGCTCCGTCCGAGACGAGACGGTGAATTCCAAACGAAACGACAAACGCTCGACGTGAAAGGGACGCCGGACGATGAGACGCGACTTTTTAATTACTTGCACCCCCGAGACTTGATCTACCGAGGACACGACCCTTTGTTTCCTCAATCGGCGGTGGTTGGAACGTTTTCATGGGTTTCTGATGGGGTATGGTCACCTGGCTAGTTTCCGTCAGAAATGTTTGCTTTCGGGTTGCAGTTTGTTTGAAGGGGTTGTTTAGAGTCACTTGCTTGATTAATAGTCGTGATTGAGGTTAAGGTTTGTTAGTGAGGCATAACAGGGTGTTTTTAAGGATGTAGTCGGGTTGAGTTGAGTTTGTGGATGTTTGGAGATACTTTTGGGCAATGTTATTACAGTGATTGTTTCTAGTTACAGTAGTATTTTGTGTATTTAATGACCTAACTAGGAGACAAAGTTTATGGACATTTTATGGACATTTGTTCAGTTGTTGGTTAACATTTATGTTTGTATATGAAAATATCAATAGAGTGTACCAAAATACAAATTTTCATTTTTCTCTGGATTTTTGTCAGTTCATTATTACATGAATTTTAATATTTTCTGTTATTTGATTCTGACTTGTTTTAAAATTGCATTTAAATGTTCATTTTAATTGCTGTAAATTCCGCATTTTTCAAATTTATTTCGGGTAAATGAATGTAAAAGTAATCGCTATTAATGCAGGAGATGTCGAATTTCAATCAACGAGTGCACCAATGTCCATGAAATGTGCAAAATCTTTACCTGATTGCATTATTTGAAATTTATCTGATATCTCTGCCTATTTCACTATTTTAAAAGTACGGAACATGAAGTATATCGAGAAGACAAAATTCATCATACAACAATAAAAATAGTAAAAATCTGTAGATATTCATTTTGGAAAAATCCGCCATAAGCCAGTACTACTTCACCAAAATCAATAACCCACTATCAATTCCGGCACAGAAACCCGGTCTCCGAACCTCATTATTTCATTGATCAATTCAGCCGGGGTCCAGACGGGTTGTGCCTCGATCCGCTCATTAAAAAAAAGTCATTAAAAATCCGCGTCTCGACTTCCGGTCCCCGGAAAATCGGGGTCAATCATGGCCGTGCAACACCTCAATAACTCTCCCACTCTTTCTCGCTATCACTCTATCTCTACACATATATTATATACATATATACATCGTTCCACAAAAATGTATATATGTATATATATAATACCGTATACATGATGTGTGTGACGTAGTTTCCAACTTGTGTCTGTCACGTGTATACCACTCTATGTTGGATGAGTCTGCGGGTGACTGCGTTCATGTTGGCGTGACTGTCGAATACCGCGTGTGTGATGGGTACGCTTGATTTAGTGTGTGTCTACGTCTATTGTTTCTATAACGGCGTGCGGAACATTGCGAAGGAGCACTCGATTTCGCGATGGTAGGGACAGTTTTTTTGTCGCGGATAGGATCGAGAGCTTTAGGGCCCCCTCCCGACCGAAACGAACGGGAACATCCGTGGACGTCCTGGACGTCCAGGAGGTGCCAGAGGTCTCCCGAAAACAGGATCCAGAGGTCTAGAAGGTCTAGGGTTCCGCGATGTCTCGGGAGGGAGGAGCGCGTCTCGATCCCAACAGAAAAAATTCTCGATGAAAAATCACATCGAACTAAAGACAAATGAAATGTCGAAAATTCAATCGTAGGAATATCTCGATAGCTAGCGAAACAGAAACCGGAAACGACTGCTCGCGCAATGCTGCGTACGCGCGTCCGTTTTTGCCCGCTACACGCGGGTTCTGTGACCGTGGTAACGCCCTTTCTTCTCGTTGGTTTTTCCCACACGTAGTACGTTCTGGAATTCCTTTACACCGTGGTAAGTTGCAGCTCAAGCTCTCGCTAATCGTTCATTATCCAAACAACCTTTCTTTGCCAAAAAACCTAATAAAAAAAAGATATGCAAAAAGAATAAGCAAAAACATGAATGACAAATGCAAAAAGATATTTAAAAGAGAAAAGCAATGAAAAAAAGTACCATCTATTGCTCGTTTCGCTCGTAAAACATTCATCTTACATGTTTTTTCGTATGTCCCGTATTTGTATCTATCTATTCTATCTATTCTATCTATATATGTATACGTATGTTACCACCTTTAGCCTGCGTTTTCTCGAACTGTATGTTCCGTTTATTTCTCTCGTTTACTATTTTTCGATCACTGCCCCCCCCACCGACCGCCCTAAAACCTTCGCCTCATGTATACCTGCCTGTATTCTCGATTCAGTTTGTCGTTCCTCGGTTTTGTTCGCCAGTGTTTGATCATACCTCGCTTGTTCGACTGGTCGCCTCCTCCGATATGATTTCTCTTTTTAAATGCTCTCACTCTATCTCTCTATCTCTCTCTTCTACCCCTTTGTCTTTGTTTGACTCTGTCGCTCTCTCTCTCTCTCTCTTTCTTCCTGTACGTACCTGTCTATCTGTGTATCTGTTTCTATGGTTCGCGGACCCTCTGGCTCCGACCAGTTCCAGCAAACCGAAACTAACGACGTCAAACGATCCTCCTTTACAGTTTCCGTGCCGATTGTCACAAAAGATGTACCGAATCTCTACATTTTTATGTCCGCTCGACAAACCACTCTGTTCATAACTTCTGCGTGTTCAAACACTACGGAACAATATTTTCATGGCAAGAGTTTGCAATTTCTGTAAATAAATTCTCTTTGAGAAGTTGAGGTAGTTTCGCGTTCGAAAGGATTGTAGTGTCGAGTTTGGATCGGTTTGGCAAGGTTCGAAACTGGAGTTTGTCGGCGAGCGAAAGGGTCCGTTCACACCAACACTCAAAGAAACTACAATCGTACGAATTGTCTCTGTGTTATCTGTGATATGTCGTCGGTATGTTGTCATCCCCGCCGTCTCCCACCATTCTGTTTCTGTTTGTGTTATGTACTGTCTTCGTGTCCCTGTTAGCGCCACGTTTAGCTACCAACCACAAAACTGTGTCCCGTTAAACGGCAATAGTATGTTTGAGAATCGTGTACTTTATACAATTCGACCTCTATATATATATATATCTTTATATATATACTATCTCTCTATATATATACATTACCTGGTCTTGTGTTGTTTTGTGTTGCCAGGCTTGCACTTTTATGTACGTTTACCAGAACCCTTTGTCTCGAGTTTGTCTCTAGCGAATACGTTTTTGACACCCCTACCACATTAACCCTAGCATTCACACAGAAAACGCTGACTTATTAATTGCGCGCGCCTTGCGTCCAAGACTATATTATTGCGTGTTCCATGCCACTATATGATATGATATATATACATACATATACTTTTCTTTTTCTTCGATTGTTCCTTTCCGTCGTTTACGAGAGATCGATCTCATTACTCGTACACGCGTTCACACACACACATACACATCCACACACGCACGAACACGATCGTCGATCGACGATAGAACGAACACTGTCTACGAGAAAGTTACCAAAAGAGAGTGTACTCGTAAAAAAAAAACCAAAAAGAGACACACACGGCCACGTGGAAACGACAAAACCATAGAAAACCAAAAGTAAAAAAAAAAACTGTGTAAACGGAACGAGATCGAGCCACACGTCGATTGCTTTTTGTGTTCGGAAAACCGACGGCGACGACGACGACGGATCGGCGAGTGTTGCGATTTCAATCGGGGGATAGAAACGAGAGAAAAAAAGAAAACGAAAACCAAAAAAAAACGAAAAAAAGGACCCGATCGACCATTCCCTCCTTGTCCCTTGTCTACGTCTGTTTATCACCTGTCTTACAATGTGCCAACAACCCCGTACACCAAAGCCCTGTGTCTGTCTTGAACCGATCCGTGCTAACATCTCTAACCCACCGAGAATAATAATTATCTTAACGAACAAAAAATAACAAACGAAAAAGATCAAAAACAAAAAAAAAGTCGAAACAAGAATGAAAAGAGAAATGAAGAGAAAAGAAACGAAACGGAGAAAGAAAGTAAAAGAGAATCCTCTTCGCGCGTATAAGAAAACAACCAAAACGAAAAAAAAAAGATACAAACGACCGCGTTCGATCGCGCGCGCTCGCGCGACAAAAACCGGAAGCCATCATGCTCGCGCTGCGTTCCCGCCCGAACTATGCTATAGATATCCCGGATCAGAGTAATCTCCGCGCATAATCCAAACGGGAGTAGTAGTCGAACGGTAAATAAGAGGAGAAGGAAACGGAACGGACCAGAGAAATTGAAAGCAAAGAAGATAACACGGAGGGCGGAGAGAAGGGGGAGAGAGAGAGAGACGGAAAAGACGAGGTCGAAGAGAAAAACGTGAGAGACGGTGTTCGCGCGCGGTTTCTCTCTCTTTGCCGGGACACCGTGTCCGTTCTCTTTTTAGTTTCTTCAATTTCCATCGTTCGACAAGAAACTCTCGAGTCCGAGTTTTCCAACAGAACAAAGCTTCCCGCCGATTCTCCGTGGCTTGAGAAAAAAAAGAATTTGTTTTCTGCTCGCGCGATCACACGGTTAATTAAAACGACAATGAGGAAAGCTTCGTTCGTACCGAAAACAGAGCTCGACATTTTCGCGGACGGTTGCACTGGTGTTTCTCGATGAGAAGATACTGCGATTATTTGCTCGGGACGGGAAAACAGCGGGGAGACTGTTCGCGGGAACGCGTGTGTTTTTGATCTTCTTAGTTATATCGCGGATAATTGAAAGAAGCCAATTAGATCCTTCGGAAAAACGTTGCTCGAACTTTCTTCTTTGCTGGCAGTTCCGCGCCCGGAATCCGTAATTGCAGTACTTTCTCAAAGCCCGATTCAGACGAGCGAGTTCCAACGTTTCGCCGGAATATGGAACCTGTATCCAGAAATGTATCCGGACGCGAATAGAAGAAGCGACCATGGACAAACCGTGTGCATAAAAGTTTTTTATGCGTGCGCTCATTCGGAAATATGTAAAAAACGGTCTTTCAGTCGGTCCGCGTACTGTGGATCTGCCGGGGATAGACGAGAATGCTTTTCAAAAGTCAGACTCCACACAAACGAACCCTGTTCTCTTTTTTTGTTTGCACATTTTTTGATTATCCCCGAGGCGAATCATCGATCATTGAGCGTTTATCTATCAACTCCGAGATTAATTCGAAGCCGCTCGTCTGAAACGGAGTTTAAGGGATACACACCGTTCAAGGTTTCTCGGTGTCCATCGTGCCAACATAAAAATGATCTCGCCTGTGTCCGGGACCGTTCGATCGATAAACGCATCCGTTCAACTATTTTTCCGTTCTTCATTCTTTCGATTGGTTCACTTCTTGCGTTACCTTCTTTCGTTTTTTGGAAACCATTCAGATACTTATGGTTTTGGACTTATACCAGTAGTGACGACTGTGCCTGCCACCTTGCTGTGCTCGTACTTGGAGGATCAGCACCCCGCCATGTTGTTTGATCCCCAAGTCACCAAATCGTCAGATCGGTGGCACGAGCACCAGGAAGTCCCTTCTTACAGGGACTTACAGAGCACCGTATTATATGGCTGTCTTACGTTTTGCATGGGGGAAGCGTGCGATCCTCCAAGAACGAATCATGACACCCCATACGCATCCCTTAGGGACCGATTAATATATATATATTTACATAACGAACGCATCTATGCAGCCTGTTAGACCGTCCTGAATTTTTATTATCTTCGTTATGGGGGTTGTTAGCGGAATCTGGCGAAATTTATGGGCCAATTACGTGATAAAGTAACAGGAATGGTAGGAACACTTTTATTGGCGAACTATGAGGTCATGGGAACAGAAAGAGGAATTTAAGAAAGCAACATAAGGTAGAAATATAGGATTAAACAGTAGAGAGAATATTACTATTCTTTAATAGCAAATTATAGTGTAAGTGGGTTTAGAAAAGCAACATGATTAACATATCGCAGTATCATTAATAATATCAGTCAGAAACAATACCTCGGTAACCTAAATTTAAAGTAACATAAATATTTAGAATGTTCCAAATTGTATTTTTTTGGATTGTTGGAAAAGTTTTAAACATTTCGTGTCCATTTTAATAAAACTTCACGAACATTCTACGGCAAAAAATAATTGTACTTCCCACAAGATGGATGAAGATCGTCTACCATCAATATTTAGATAGAATATATTGATTTACAACAATTCGATTAACCCAATTCGTCGATTTTCTTTGATAAATGTTCGTCCAATGTGTAAAGATTTGAAATTTCGCGCCACCACCCTCCGCACTGCTCTGAAGTATGCCACAGGTCAGGTCAGAGAGGTCATTCACCTTCCGCGCGGGCTATTTAAACTACCAAATCGACCCTGCAAGTAAATATTCCTTTTCTCGATACTTGTTTTATATTTTAATCAGTAGATACCATCTCTAATCGATTGAAATGAGAAATGACCTTGTAAATTTATTCTTGCTTGCATTTAGCACAGTGGTCAAGGGCACCGTAACAAGCTGCGTACGCATGCGCGCGACACACCGCATATTTTATATATTATTCTTATTATTCTTATGATTATTATTATCTACCTACCTATATCGATCTCATTATATTCAGCACAAAACACAGATCGCTTAAATAATATTCAGCTTAAACATACTCCAACTTTATACATATATCGCAGATAATCCAGCCCTCAGATTTATTATTACTTAACCACATATATTTTTCATTACGCCTATTACGTATCTTACTACATGATATATATGCATGCGTTCTACTTCTCACCGAAAGTAACCAATGAACAAACATGAAAGAAAAAAGAATTTCACCCTTGCCCGCAGCCCCCCTTTCGCCCGCCCGCCCCCCTATTTGATTTACCTGCCTAACGAGACGATCGTTCTACTTCTTTTTTTTTCTTTGTTTGTTTGCCGAATGATCTATTTCTACTGTTTTTTGATTACCCCCGCCCCAAAGTGCCCGCCCGAACTTTTTTGAGAAAAAACACAGTGCTCGAACACGAAGTACGTTTTGTGAATAATTCTACTACCCCGCAGACATGAGACCCGAAGCACAAGCATATATAAAAGCACAAAGACAACCGAAAAAAAATAGATAAAACAAGAAAATGCAAAGACAAAAAAAAACAGAGAAAGATGAAAGAAAAGAATAAAGAGCAGAATAAAAAAAGAAAAAAAAAGAAAAGAAAAAGAACGAGACAAAAGTGAATGACTAGAAAAAAAGCAAACAGACAAAAAAAGAAAAGCAAAAGAAAAACGCACGCACATGTTCCCGCTTCGTTGCCGATACGCGAGCATCCCTGCCTCCCCCGCGTAAATATACTGGGTGGATAACATCACTTGATTCTTGAATATCTGGTTTTGATGATGCGAAAAAATATTTAAATAAAAGAAAATTGTTAGAATCAGCAGCAAGTTTTTCTGAAGTGGTAACAAGATCATTGGTGTTTCGAAATGGTAATTACGGTCTTGTGAAGGTCGCGTGCTTTGAAATCGTGTGACGTTCTTCTAAAATTGTTCCTATCATCAAAATCAAGTGTTACGATAGTAAATGAGATATTCAAGGTGATCGGGGGATGTTGTTCACCCCGTCGAAGTATAGTAGAACAGAAAACCGGCGAGATAACGCTGAATGGCGGAGACTCGCGTGTGTTTCCCATTGTTCCGTTTGTAAAATCAATTTGTATCGCTTCCCGATTCGAGCGGAGGCATTAGCTCTCGCGAGCCGACGGGGAACGCCGGCTTCGAATGGAGTTGCGGATCGTATTGGCAGCGAAGTGAGAATATTGGATCGCATTGAACCGTTGACCGCGGAAGCTGATTTGACAGACAGAATCGATTGTTCGCGCTCTCGCCGTCTGCCCTTAGGATACAACCGCGCCGCGAGAGATAGAGAGCTGGGACGAGAGAGAGATACAGTCAGATAGAGAGAGAGAGAGAAAAGACCGCTCGTTAAATTGATTCGATCTGTACCCGGTAGCCTCCACCAAGATGCAGCTCGACGCGTTGACCGCTGTAACAATATTTAGAACGAACCGTTCTGACACTGGTCCTCGACCAGGGTTCCCATTCCGGTGATAATTTTGATTTTGATTAGTTTGGGGGTTGTTTTTCAAGTATTAATCTGCGCACTGTGGTTCGTTGAAGCGTTTTTGTAAAGGGCTTTTTAAAGGTACATCTTTTGGGTGGATTATGAAGAAGATGTAAAAGTTGTTAATAGTTGCATTAAAAGTAAGACGCATAAATAGAAATTAAATTTAACGCACCTGGGTTGGGTCTTATTGTTAGTTATAGAACTCTGTTGTAAAGAGTGTTGTGCCTGCTGTTTTCCATGTGACTCGGCTTTCAACCCTTAACTACCAGGTTGTCTTTATCATTCTTTTCACGAGAACTGCGGCGGTCGATGCGTTTCTGGCAGCGTTAATTGGACAGTTTCAGCTAGCCCGTGAATTTTTATGAAAAATTGTTGTTCGAATCAGCTTTCCGCGGCGCAACGGATCAACGATACGATCCGACTTCCGGAGGCATGGATATATTTTTGATTTGTAACAGTCGAGTGGCGGTGATGCGAGGACAAGTTGTAACCGAACAAGGAATCGGAATAGTAGGCATCCGGGTGTCCGTGGACAGGGACGCCCGCTTCGGATTCACGTTGACCAGAGCTGATGGATGGTAAGTGCCATTTTTACTATATTTTTATACAAATAATTTAACACGTTCCCCGCCGAAGCACCATCCTTAACAATTTCACACAGTTAGCGTAATTTAATTAGCGAGACCCAGACTGCAATGTTCAAATTGATGACAAAAATTAATTTTTAAAAGTAGATGAAGAATATGGACGGCTTTGGCAGTCAATGTGTTAAAACCTAGAGTATTTCTAAAATGATTCAATCGATCTAAGTCGATAAAAATTATATATATAGAAATCATACGTTTCATTAAGAACTAGATATTCAGACTTCATCCTGTATTTAAATATTTCTGCCAAAAGCGCAAACTGAATCACTGTAAAATCAAAGGTGGAAACAGTCTATTTAAATACATCCGGTCCTATATTAATCTAGCCATCAACGTGTTTTAGAACACGAAAGCGTTGCCAGGTACAAAACATCGGAGAAAGTGAAGCATATTTAGGATTCAGCCGGCAATTCAGAATACCGGAGTGTCTAATATGCTATTAACATTATCTAATTTGCGACATCCCAAATAGTACGGGCGAATGGCCTGTTAACCAGTGATATCTGTAGACGGACCGTAATTTTGACATTTCCTATTTAATCTGCAGATAGAGGAAACGTAAAATAAAAGTTCCTCGATTAGTATTCAATCGTCGCAGTTTGGGTTAAAATATGTCGAACATTTATATAATAATTTATCAGCCTCACTATGATATTATACGGGGTTTCACTTGATCCAACTCTCTGACGTAATTTTCTATTCATCTCGAGCGACCTGGTATTCCAAACATGCCGCGTATTCTCTAATTGCTGGACTAAATTGATCGAATTAGAATGTTTGTCGCCTCTTGCCACGTGAATACAGTGTTCTTAAATTATCGGTGCTAAGGCGAGCATAGTATCTACCTCTAAAAGAAAGATGCTTGAAGCTCGATGACGCGTCTTTCGTTCATTTAAGCGCTCAACTAGATGAGCCCCTTCATTGAGCCCGGTTCATCCTCAAAGGTACCATTTCCGTAGTCTCAATTCATCGCGAACCTGAGGTGATGTAGCTTATATTGTGCTCTAATCAAGAGATAAGTGACAAGATGCCTGTTAGGAGTGGCGTAGACAGCAAGGCACGCATTCAATACTCGTACACGCTATTAATTCAAGAACGCCGACAAAGACACGATGTTTCCATCAAAGGAATAGTCAATCTCGAACAATATTGTTTTCTGATTATTCTAATGCACCATGCATTTACGTTCGTATACCAAAATGGTGGAACTACTCGGTTCTCGGTAAAATTATACAAATTCTCAGCAAAACCAAAGCTAATATTTGTATATCAAACAGATACTGTTAATTTCGGCAGAATTCGTTGGGTCAAATATTTGCCAAATTAATTTGATAAATTATTTACTCGAAGGATTCGAATCCGAGTATTGGAAGTTCGAGTTCATGTTTGTATTATTATAATAAATTCACGCAGCTGTTTTAGAACGTTGGAACCCCAATTTCAAAATTGTCCTATAATTTATACAAAGGATCACTTGCAAATACAAATTGGCAACCCAGTTGGTCAGAAATCGATTCCTCGCAAAATCGGTTTTAATCAAAATTCAACGCGATCAAAAAGAACAGTATAATATACCTCATGAAACTTTTGATTGTGAACAAACAATTCTGAAAAATAATAAAAAAGTCCAGATTTGCAGAAATGAGCAAATTGCACGAGTTATTCACGGTTTCGTGATTATTGCACATGGTCCTTTGAATTGTATAAAAGCATTCTGTATTGTTTAAAGAGTCACATTTTACAAGGTGCTTGAAAACTTTACAATTCATGGTACACATCGCTCCATACTCGCAATAAAGCTCACGAAAGCACCATCAACGATGACCAGATGAATCGTTATCTCCAACGGTCCTCATCCTCCCATCTCACAACGCAGCCAGAACAAATAACCACAGTAAAACGCAATGTATCTCAACTTCGGAACAACGGGTGCATCAAGTGGAGAGGCGAGGCGAATCATTGATTAAAATTTCGCCCCATTGAATAGAGTTTCTATGTTTTATTCGCCGAAATCGGGAAACAACGAGCTCTCGAGCCTATTAAGGCCTTTGCACACGGTAGGCACACGGTGCGATGCATGCATCAACACTTAGATTTCGCGAAACCTGCATCGGTTTCGGTTTACCTCCACGTTACCGATTCTTCCCGGGCCGTCATGCGATACCAACGTGGAAAAGCGTGCCAAAATGTCCATTCTTCTATCTCGGTATACTGCAATCAATAGTAGGACGTGTGTTAATTACAAAAAATAAGAAATCAGGGGCTGGGAAGGCCGGAAAGAAGTCTTTATTGGCTGCTGGTAATTTTTCTAGTAATTTTCTATGAATTCTATTTATTGTATAAATGTGAATTTATACTTAAAGATAGTCAAATTAATTTTACAAACATTGCTATTTAAAGTCGTTGCAGAGAATCCAATCGGTAGGACCGCTTTTAAAGAAGTAGCTCCTTTTTAGAGCAGAGGTCGGCAAGAAGTGTTCATTTCGACCGATTTTCGAGGTCCTTTCCCAGGCCGCGTGTCTCTCTCTCCATGACGGTTCTCGAGGCACCTCAGGCCGCACCATATGAACTTAGGGCGACACCCGTATCAACGCGAACAGCAACGTCCAGCCTTCCACTTGACATTTCGGATTTACCGTCTAAACGCAATCGAAAATGCTTTCACATAATTGAATAAAATTTTGGCGATTAAATTAAGAACTATTTGCCAAATTCATCGTCCGAATTTATTTCTCAAATTAATGTTCTATATTTATTTTCCGAAATTATCATGCGATATTGTGGAATAGGCCTAGAAGCGGGCCTGAGGTGGCTCGAGAACTATGATCGTCACGGGTATCAAAGGAGGACGAGGAGAAAGGGGATGTAGCTCTCGAAAATCGGCACTTCTTGCCGACCTCTGTTTTAGAGGGTGTATCGATGCATCGGATATTTCGACGCGCACAGGAGCGACTGCATTCTGCAGCGAGACGCCGCTTCCGAGGAAAAGCGAGGGATCCTTTCCGGTCGCGGATGATGCTCGCGAATTTCCCGTTGGCGAAACCGTATGCGTGACATTAGTATTTGCGCACGATGATGGACGGGAAGCGTGCACGCCAGCTTGGACGTTCTTCGTAATAGGATCAAGGCTGCATTGTAATGAAGGGAGGAGAGGGGCGGTAGGGTTTGTAGAGGGGGATGGAGACGCCGTAGAACACCTATACATCGAACAGGTATATAGTAATCCCGGCGAGGATAATCCTGAAACACGGAGCCGGAGGAGTTGGCCCGGCAAACCACATCAAAGCCCCAGCTAATGATGTCGAAAGCTTCCTAATTACTCCGTGCAAACCTGCGTGATTAGTCCGACCTCCGTTTCTCCCTCTCTCACTCGAAGCCGACCATACCTACCCCCCTTCCCTTTCCAGTACCATTCACTCTCCCGATAGCTGTCGAAATTTTACCATAATACAGTGAAACTGCGAATGCGAGATTGCATCGCGACGAAATCCCCGGCGAACCTGTCAGAACGACGTAATCCGAAGCCTGGGCCCGGGCTCCGAACCGTTTCCATTCACCTTTAATGAATACCAGGGCCAGGCGCTGATAGATTACCGGTTATTATCGCCGATAAGTATAGTATGTGCGTCAGGTTCCGGGACGCTTGGTTGCGAGTATGGCGAGACTTGGTATACCCTTTTTGGAATTGGCTTGGGGACAAAGTTCTGTCATTCCACTTTCGGTCTCGATGGTTTTAGACTGGCCTTTGGGATGGTAAACTTCTATTGCAACGTTGACGTGTGTAGGTTCAATTTATTTTGTGGTAACGTCTACCCTCCTCTGGTTTTTGAACTTCGAAATTGACTTTGTTCGAATATGTACGAATTTGATTGGAGGCGACGATGTATAGGCGGTGTGTATCTGGAATTGTTAAAGTGACTTTAATGTCTTAAAAAAAATGTACTTCCGCTTTAGATAAACTTGAAAACAAGATAGATTCGAAAAATTAATTTGAGTGAATTGTTCGTCACGAATGCTGCAGAAAAAAGTAAATCTATTATGAAAGTGTCCGGACATTAATGCGACCCATTGTGTATTAAAAACGAGAAATAATCGTAACCGTTCGATAAAATCACAGCTCCAGGAGCGACACGTTTTCCATCAGGGGTGCCCGAAACAATCGAACTCGATAAGCATATTTCGGTTATCGAAAACTGGCCGGTTCGAATTGGTCACGGTCGAGCCGGACCGGCTGGTATCCTTTATCGATCGCCGGTTGGCCCCGCGACGTAATACCGGAAGCGGTGTATAGTTTGAAATGCATTTACCTACTTCGATCAGGTTGACGTGCTGGTCAACGGCGGCGGACGCTCTTCTGTCACAGCCCCTACAAACATGAACTTGACTAGAATAGACACGAAAAGTGTTACACAATCACGAGGGTGATAAAGAAATGAAAATGTAAATGGGCCCAAGAAGATTTCTGTCCTACCGTTCCAAACGTAGTACCAGTGGATGATTAAGACTTTCCTGATTAAAACGAGTCCAAACACGACATAAATCGGACTAGTTTTATAGACTTAACATAAACAACAATATTAAAAACATAAATAAGATTGCTTTGTACGAAGCCTCCAAAAGTAGATCGATTTACGTCATGTTTGGACGAGAACGAGTGCAAACACGACATAAATCGGACTAGTTTTATAGACTTAATATGAACAACAATATTAAAAACATAAATAAGATTGCTATGTACGAAGCCTACAAAAGTATATCGTTTTACGTCATGTTTGGACGGAAACGAGTGCAAACACGACATAAATCGGACTAGTTTTATAGACTTAATATGAACAACAATATTAAAAACATAAATAAAATTGCTTTGTACGAAGCCTACAAAAGTAGATCGATTTACGTCATGTTTGGACGAAAACGAGTGCAGACACGACATAAATCGGACTAGTGTTACAGACTTAATATAAACAACAATATTAAAAATATAAATAACATTGCTTTGTACGAAGCCTACAAAAGTAGATCGATTTACGTCATGTTTGGACGAAAACGAGTGCAAACACGACATAAATCGGACTAGTTTTATAGACTTAATATAAACAACAATATTAAAACCATAAATAAGATTGCTTCGTACGTAGCCTACAAAAGTAGATCGATTTACGTCATGTTTGGACGAAAACGAGTGCAAACACGACATAAATCGGACTAGTTTTATAGACTTAACATAAACAACAATATTAAAAACATAAATAAGATTGCTTTGTACGAAGCCTACAAAAGTAGATCGATTTACGTCATGTTTGGACGGAAACGAGTGCAAACACGACATAAATCAGACTAGTTTTATAGAGTTAACATAAACAACAATATTAAAAACATAAATAAGATTGCTTTGTACGAAGCCTATAAAAGTACATGAATTTACGTCATATTTGGACTCGTCTTAATCGGAAGAATCTCAACAATCCTCCGGTTCCATGTTTAGAAATGTAAGACAAAAATTGCAGTGCACTTTTATTTTCCGCGACATCCTTTTGAATCTTATATCAATTCTTGTACCTTGTCGAACTGTGCTCGAGTCAATTCCTAGAAGAGAAGCGCTACCCTGTAACGCAAGAATTCGACTTCCGGATGCCAATCTTTGTAAATTCAAGCAGGGGCTACTGTATTTGAAATGCATTTACCTACTTCGATCAGGTTTGACGTGCTGGTCAACGGCGGCGGTGCAGTGACGCTTCAGTTCCAGCGCAGCCCCTTCAAACCCCTTACGAGGACCGTGTTCGTGCCGTGGAATCAAATAGTGGTTCTGCCTCCTGTGGTGATGACCCTTAACATGGACGGCCAGTCTCATAAATCGAACCAACCCCCGAGCCCAGCTGTCGGTAAGTATTAACCCCCGTATTATGTTTCCGTTTCCTTTTCTCTTTTCGTATTTCGTTCACGTTATATCGCGGCTCCCCCGTTATCGCCACCCTGTTAACGAGACGAATAAATGGCTCAGAAGCTTTCGATATAGCGAAGATACATGTTTTAAACATGACTCTATATGTTATATGTATTTATATTTTTTTTTGTTCGTTATGGTTTTATTCATTACGTTCCTCGGTTCCGTTGAGTTTGTTCGTTGAGTTCGCTAATGTATGCTCATAATCAGTGGATCATCCGATACAGGACCCATCCGTGACATTGCTGAACGTGTGTGCCGTCTTTGTTCCGTCCTTAAGTGTTTTATGTTTTTAATTTCCTTACCATTTATGGCGTACAATATAATAGGCTTCCCAGGGATCTCCATGGGACTATTTAGCGAGCACGGGCCGTGCCTGGAGCACGACCATGAGCTCCTCAGGCCAATCATCGTCAGCACATGGATGCCGGAGAAGGTGGGAGGACTGCCTGGCAAGAGCTTGGTGTTCGCGGAAAGTCAGGTAAACTGCACTGATCCATATCGTTTGTCATAGACTCATTGATCTTAGGATCTTAATATACAGGCTATTTCAAAACGCTAATTCTATTGTTGTAAAACAATCTTTACAATGACATGGCTGAATGAACTGATTAAGATGATAGGCCAAATAAAAATAAAAATTTCCAAAACACTTAATATCTCTTAAACAGCACCAACAACTTACAAAGAAACCTCACAGCCATTTCCCAAAGATCCCCAAAAGAAGAGGTCCACAAAATCCACCCGCAGCTCCCAAAAGTCCTGCAAATTCGTCTCGCACGAGCATCCGTATTTCACCATCCCAGCCCCACTAGACCCAGCCCATCAAACTGCAATCTGTTATTTGTCCCGGTTGCCAAAGCGCATGCAAGATCATCCGGTGCATAACAGCGGACACTTTGTAGCAGCTTTCCTCGCTCTCAGTCGGCATCTGTGCAGCAGCGGAAGCTGTTCCCGAGCTGATTTAAAATTCAAATTGCGTCCGGCGGTGGCCGTAAACAAGATTTTCGAGTGACCGGGGGTCGGTTCTTGCAGATCGTGCAGGAGAGCATCGCGATCCCAGGCTCGAACCTGCACTTGATGTATCAGAGCAACCAGGCGGCCGGCTACCTGTCCACTGTGAGGATGCAGTTGACCGGCCCGTTCATCCCGAAGTCGCTGACGCACGTGCACGTGCACGTAGAGATCGAGGGATCCTTGCACACCAAGACATACGAAGCAGATCCGAACCTGACGCACACCTTCGCCTGGAACAAGAGGAACGTTTACAAGCAGAAGGTCTACGGAGTTGCGCAGGCCAGGATCTCCATCGGTTACCAGCACTCCACTTGTCTCTCGGTCATCTGGGAGACGCAGACAGCCAGCATGCAAGGATTCGACGTTGACATCTCGGACATAGGCGGATGGGGACTCGACATACATCATCATTACAATTTCCATGAAGGCATCCTGCAGAAAGGTGATGGGACTACGCTGCACTTCAAGCAGTACCCTAGGACTGTGAAGGTCGTCATGGGCACTGGGCTGCAGAGGAACCTAGTTTGCCAAGACTGCAGTGGACTGGCTAAGGACGCCAAGCTGCTGACGCCTGTGGCTCTTACCAGCGGACCCGATGGAAGCATCTACGTTGGGGATTTCAATCTTGTCAGGAGGATCACGCCCGAGGGAAATGTCTACACTGTGCTGATATTGAGGTGAGTCGCGGTTGCAGGTTTGTAAAAGTGGGAGAATGTATTATGGATTTGCTACATTTGATTTTACAGTGCGACACAGGTAGCCTATCAGTACTACCTCTGCGTCTCTCCAGCTGATGGACACCTGTACATCAGCGATCCTGAGAAACATCAAATATTGAAGGCGTTGACATTGGAAGTTGTACAGAATCCTAGTATTAACATCGAGCCAGTCGTTGGCAGCGGTGAAAGATGCATCCCTGGCGATGAGAGTCATTGCGGAGACGAGGGTCCGGCTATTCGTGCAAAGTTGGCTCATCCGAAAGGTAATTGCAGAGAATCTCAAAAATCATCCACACAGAATAAAAGCGTCCAAGAACATATCCAAAGTGATCTAGTGGCACCCACACCATTGCTAACACTACACCCCGTATCAACCCTCAAATCGCCACTCAATAAACGTACCCTATTCCAGGAATCGCGATAGCAGCGGATAAGACGATGTACATCGCGGACGGGAGGAATATACGAGCAGTGGATCCGAAAGGCATCATCCACACCCTGGTGGGTCACCACGGCCACCATAACCACTGGTCCCCAGCGCCGTGCGTGGGTGCAATACCCGCCCACCAGGCTCAGCTTCAATGGCCAACAGGATTGACCCTAAGCCCGCTGGACGGTTCCCTGCACTTTATCGACGACAGGTTAGTCCTGAAGCTTACCAGCGACTTAAAAGTCCGTGTGGTAGCAGGGACGCCTCTGCACTGCGCCAGCAACAGCAATGGGAACGACGGGGATGCGTCCAAGGTGAATGTAACGAGCATCGCCAACCCGAAGAAGACGGATGAAGTCCTGGGCTCGGTTCTGGCAGTTGGTTTCAGTCCAACCGGTGAATTGTACATAGCAGAGAGCGATTCTCACAGAGTGAACACTATCAGAGTGGTGGACAGCTCTGGGAAGATGACGCATTTCGCTGGTCAGCAACAGGAACGGCTGAGAGGACAATGCGAGTGCAATAATACTACTCCTAGCACCAAGGATCTGGAAAGTTGCTCTTGTACTGATGACACTAGCAGCACAGAGACTCTATTATCATCTAATGCCAAGTTCACTGCTATATCTGCTATCGCAATCTCTCCCGATGGTGTTCTTCACGTGGCAGACCAAGGCAGCCTGCACATCCTAGCTCTTCAACCTTATTTGCCTAATCACGATGAGAACGGAGAGTTCCATATACCATTCCCACCAACGAACGAGATCTACGTGTTCAATCGATACGGTCAACACATCTCCACTAAAGATTTAACATCTGGAAAGACGCGATACTCATTTTTGTACAGCAAGAACACCAGCTTGGGGAAACTGTCTACTGTGAATGACAGCGCGCGTAATAAGATCCAGTTCCTCAGGGATTATAACAGTGTCGTTTATTCCATCGAGAATACTCAAGATCATAAGTCTGGGCTGAAGATCTCGGCTGTTGGGTTCCTGGAGAAGCTCACCGAGAGGGAAAGGTCGGAGATCGTTCTGGGATACGATGGGTCTACTGGTTTGCTGACCAGTCGATCAGGAGTAAGTGTTCAGTATATCGAAGTGTTTTGTGGGTTTTGAATGCGTTGTACATTGTTGTTTCAATTGTTACAGGGTGGAGATACGTATATTTACAATTATGATGGTTTGGGACGTGTTACCGATGTGATTTTGCCTACTGGAGAGAAGCTGAAGCTGTCTTCGGACTTGTCTGGCGACGAAGGTCTGGCTGTGAAGGTGTCTGCTCCTCTGCGGGCGCTGTCGAAGGGCGACAAACAGAGAGCTGTGGAGTTTATGATGAAGAATGAGAGGTCCAAGGAGCTGACCATCACTGATGGTAAGATTAACATTATTAATTTGCTGCTTTTCGTTCAATTTCAAAACTTGACATTAATGAATTCTGGTATCCCAGGTGCCAAGGTCAAGAAGGCCATCGCGTTCACCAACAGCAGCCTGGAGGTTCTGCTCCCAGGTGGTGGCAGAGTCCTCAGCGCCCCAACAACCAAGCACCCCCTATTGGAAGCCGCACTGCCAGTAGAAGCCGAGATGCTACCAATGTGGAGCTACCAGTTGATGTCTCTAGGAGAACTAACGAACACCATGACGACGACATACAATTTAGTCGGCGACGTCAGCCACTTCCAACAAACTCTGAACAGAGAGATCTGGGTGAACGACACTAGAGTGATAGGCGTTGAATTCGAGCAAGCTTTCAGTCGCGAGACGTTCTACGACAAGACTAGAAACCCTCTACTGACAGTCACCTTTGACCCAGCTGGACTACCTTTGACATGGCAGCCACATGAACAAGGCTACAACCTGACGATAACTTATGACAGGTTCAATCGTATAGAAAGCTGGAAATGGGGAGCTTCAGACGAATCCTACGGTTATGATCGACATGGCCAGCTAGCCGAGGTGACCAACAGCCAGGACGGCACTAAACACTATGTTTACAACAGCCTGAACATCCTCTCTAACATCACTCTAGCCAGCGACAGACACTTCTCTTTGGAATACGATGATGATGGTGGTCTTCGTCACATCATTCTTCCATCAGGAACAAAACATTCGTTCTCTTGCCAGGCTTCTCTCGGCTTCCTGAGAGTGACGTACACTCCTCCAGGCAGCACCAGAGCCTATCTTCAACATTACAGTCATGACGGCAATCTATTGCAGACTGTGTTTCCTGGAGACGGTGCTAGGATCGTCTACAGGTATCATACTTCAGGTCAGCTTGCTGAAGTGGTGCATGGGGATGGAAAGAGCGAGATGAGGTATACAGAGAGTGGTCTTCCTTCGGAAGTGATCCACTCTGAGAGGGACGTAGAGTACAAATGGGACTACCAATATAGCGCTGGCTTGTTAGTTGAAGAACGTATCGATTTCGGAGCGAAGACTGGTCTCAGCAACGCCAAATTTACCTTCGACTATGATTCTAACTTCAGGCTGATCAATGTCCAAGGCAGAATAGGAGGTCAGACGCTCCCGACTCACACCATGGCCTACAGTCCTAGGACTGGCATGTTGGAACAGATAGGTCAGTTCAAGGTTACCAGGCCGCAGACCAACGAAACCACAGTATCCGATGGAACCGCATTGTTCTCTCGAATCACTGATGAGAGGTACTTGGAAACGCAAGTGACCTTGACTATCCATCAGCTAGAAGTCTTCAGGATGGAGTTCACTCATGATTCTCGAGGTCGCATCAATCAGACCAGGACGTACACTCGCAACGTCGCTGTGAATACTTACACTAACGTGAAGAACTATACTTGGGACTGCGATGGTCAATTAACTGGAGTAGAAGCTCAGGAACCATGGGGATTCAAGTATGATGCTAATGGTAACATGTTGTCCTTGACGTACAGGGGAAATACGATACCCATGGAGTATAATAGCATGGATAGAATAGTTAAATTCGGAGAAGGTCTCTATAAGTATGACAATAGAGGATTGGTGGTGCAGAATGCCAGAGAAGAAAGGTTCAATTACAATGCTAAAGGTCTTCTAGTTCGCGCTACCAAACGCGGACGCTTCGATGTTAGATATTACTACGATCATATGGATCGTCTAGCTACCAGGAAAGACAATTACGGCAACGTTACTCAATTTTTCTATAACAATCAGAAACGTCCTCACGAAGTCAGCCAGATTTATAGTCCACGAGATGGAAAATTGATGTCCTTGGTGTACGATGATAGGGGACATCTAATATACGCACAAGTCTACAGGCACAAGTATTACATCGCCACCGATCAGTGTGGCACACCCATCATGATCTTCAGCCAGTACGGAGAGGGCATCAGGGAGATCATGAGGTCACCCTACGGACATATCGTTTACGACTCCAACCCCTATTTGTATCTACCTGTCGATTTCTGTGGAGGATTATTGGACAAGGTGAGACAGTGATTGATACAGAGGATTGGTGGTTTCACAGTGGTCTTGGTCTGGGTTTAGATCCACACCTCAGCTTCTTGCATGAGTCTCAGCTTTGAAACAATTGCTACTTTCATATACAGTGACATCAGTCTATCATATTCTCAAAAATATTATATTATCAACATTTGGTTTACAATACTGTTAAATACGAATATACTAGGTTGTGCAACAAAAAGACAGGTTCCGAAGCAGACAGTAGTCGGATTTGAGAGTTGCAAAGTTCCTAACAGTATTTGGTTTCCAGGTGACGTCTCTGGTGCACATGCCAAACGGCAAAGTCTACGACCCATTGATCGGCCAGTGGATGTCTCCACTCTGGGAGAACGTGCTGGACAGGGTGGACACGCCGACTCACCTGCACTTGTATAGGTTCAACGGGAACGATCCTATTGACGTCAGGCACACAGACAGACCAAACCAACCCACAGGTAAGGCGAGCGTATCTTCGGCGATCAATTGCTTTGTGCAAGATTAATGGCTTGCATAGCTCTGAGTCAATATTGATGTGCTAGGAGGGCGGCTAGCTTCTGAAACCAAATAGCACATCCATACGATCCGATGGATCTCCTCCTTGATTTAGCATCCTCAATATCAGTCCACGAGACACAACTACAAACTACTAAATACATCTTGCAGACCACATATCATGGCTGAAGCACCTGGGCTACGACCTGAAGAGCCTGGCGCCTCAACTGTTCCCCGAAGAGCTGCCGGACAGCCTGGTTCCTCCAGCGTTGGGTCCAGGAACATCAATCTTCGGGAAGAAAAAGCGAACGAGGAACATGGGGGTTCAATCAGGATTTCTGGCTCACATCGCGCAGAGGCATTCCGGAGATGCAGTGAGTCTCTCGGCTCCGCCACGTTCGGCCTTGAAGAAGGACACCAGCGACCTGATCCCGAGTCGTTTGGGAGCTGCTTCTGATCCTCCATTCGGCAAAGGAATCCTGGTGTCGAGGACAGTGGACGGCCAGGCTGTGGTGTCCAGTGTTCCAACAGCGAACGCCATTTACGGAGACGTGTTCACGTCGGTGTTCAACCGGTCGTACTTCCTGCCGTTCACGTTCGTGGTGCACAGTGCTCAGCAGGATGCGTTCTACTTTGTCAAGGAGGAAACCTGGCGGGCGATCGAAGACAGGGGCCAGCTGAAGCGGCTAGGTGGCCAGGTGAACACCACGTTCCACGAAAACGAGAACGGCAGCGGTAGCAGCTCGCTGATCGACGTGAAGATCCACGGGGACAGCTACGTGGTGAACCTGCGTTACGGCACCACCGCCGAAAAAGAGAAACAAAGACTGCTGCACCACGCGAAGGCCACCGCGATCCGCAAGGCCTGGCACCGGGAGCGCGAAGCTCTCAAGGCCAACACCCCGTCCACCATCGAGTGGATGGTCGCCGAGCAGGACGAGATCCTGAAGTCCGGCTCCGCGTCCAGCTACGAGGGCGAATACATTCACGACGCGCAGCTGTACCCCGAGCTGGCCGAGGACCCCTACAACATCAGGTTCGTGAAGAAGGCGGTCGACCCGTCCAGCAAGAAACGTCGCAGAAGGAGAGGCGCGCCGACCTGCAAGCTCTGGTGGCTGGACAAGCTCTGCTAGATCGGTGGCCAGGCCCGGTCGCCTAAACGCTAATCACCACACACACAAGTCCTCCTCTCCTGGAGCCCGGGAGAACTGTCCAAAAAAAAAAACAAAGCGGAAGCGAAACAGGAATTTTTGTTCGGGACGCGCGCGCGCTCGCCGAAAAAGAAGAAGAAGCGGGTGGTGGACGATAGAAGAAGAAGAAGATGATGAAGAGTCGTGTGCGCGTGTCGGTAACCGCGCGCACTTGAACACTATCAAACAAAGAGAAAAAAAAGTTTTATACCAAAGTCTATTTGTGTATTTCGAAGATGCCAAAAACATTAACGTTAATACGATTATTATGTACCGTGATAGGGTGTAGTTGTGTAAGGGCGAAGAGTCGCGTGACTCGCGGGTCACCGAAGATGGTGTGTGCGAACGGGAGAGGGCCGCGAGACGTTCCGGGGACCCGTCTTCGGGGACAATGTTCCTTCGATCAGATCGAATTTAGAAACGGAGAGGAAAAGAGAAAGAGAGAGAGAGAGTTTAAGGAGACGTGGTGCGCGGAACGTGATCGTGAAAAACGGTGACGTACACCATCGAGAGGTCGATTCGGCGCGGAGTCGGACGGGTCAGAGACCGGAAGCCAGGCCATTCGTCGTTGAGGGCGAACCGAGTGAGAGAAACTAGTCAATATATAGCTTTACATTGACGTAGAAACATTTTTCCAGTAGGATAAGGTCGAACCGAGTGTCACGATCGTCGATGTTGCCGTGTGAGAACCGTGTGTACCCTGTCTGTCCGTCTCGTGTGGCCGCGCGATGCTCGAACCGTAGAACGATCTAGATCTGGAAAGATCTGAAGAGAAGAGAATAGATGCAGTGGGGTCTAGGAGAATGGACGAGGACAGTAGGTACGGTGGATCGCGAGTGCAAGGCGACACGGACGAATCTCAACAATGAATGGCCCAAGGATCACGGAGATGGATGGAGAAGAGGATCGTTCGGAACGCGCTTCGAATTGACGTTATCCCGAATTTAGGCGGAGGTCGAGGACGATGTTAGGGTGTATAATAAAGTGGTGCTTTCGGTGCGACAGTAACGAGCGTGACTAGTTAGAGGACATCACTAAATAGAATGACTAAGGTATTTTTAACTGATGGATGTGTCCTAAATCCTAACCCCTGATTCCCCGTTCAGCGCCAGCGTCCACCACTTCCTCTCCTCACGGAGGACCCGTGCGTCGCTCGCACGAAAAATGGCGGCGGCGGCTGCACCGCGGGGACTTACAAGATGGCCGCTTCCAGCCGGAAGAAGCGTTCGAAACAAAAAAAAAAGAAAATAAACCGGAAGAGAAGCGTTCAGAAAATAAATACCGGAAGGAAGCGTCGGGCGCGCGCGCCGATGTCCGTCTCCGCGAGCCACGCGAACGCGGACGGACTAATTGTCGGTAAATAATACGTATAAACACAATATCGCAAATATTCGTGCTTGCTGGATATGAATAACGAGCGTTAACTATCGTTTCCTTCACCGAAGTAACTAAGTGTGTGTATCTAAATTAACGCTGATCAGTGCCGGCCGTTTCCGCGGCGCACTGGACGCCATAATTAACGTCTCTACGCGCGTAAGCTATTATTTAGCACCCGCCAAGCCCTTATAACGCTTGCGATCAACCCTCGCTGCGATGATCGAATGTACAGGGAGATGAAGATGAAGGGGAAAGGTCCCTGAGGAATTTTAAGAAGATGTTTCGACTTCCGTTTGTCGTCGAACTCGCGGGTTATCTTGGGAATTTAATTGGTTTTGTAGACTATTTTGAGAATGGGTATCTTTCTTCACCCTTAACTGGGTTGGGATACTTCAGACTATATGAAGTATGACTATTTGTTTCGAACTCAGTTCAAATTTTCACGAATTGTCGCGATGTTACTCGTTTCGGCGCACTTGTTGTACTAGACTGGCATTGTGTATGCGTTTATGCTTTAGCTAATTTTTCAAAATTTGAAATACCGAATTTTGTAATAAAATTTAATATCACATTATTTTATTTTCGTTTTATTGCGATCCTTGAACAAGACAGCGAGGGATTTTATATAATTTCTGTCTCTTTAAATCTTCCTGCTGGATTTACATAAATATTCACTGCAAAGTTTCGTTTCGTAATTATACCGGGTTCAAGCCCTTCTTACGTATAAAATATTGGAAGGTACTTTTCCAGTTAAGGGTTCACGAAACTCTCATCACTCCAAGTTCGAGATCATATCAAGGTCCGCAAATTCTCACTCGATCAAGCTCCGTTCCTCAGACGGCCACAGTCTACGAAGACTCTAAAAAGATTCAAGGTAGCTGCAATCAAAAGCTGCTCGATCTTCAACGGAGTTAGGGTTGATGACAGGTGTGACTAGTCTCCCGACACCCGTCTCCCACCCACACCTTCCCCTCGTTTCCTTCCTTTCGATAATATTCCCCTCGATTGCCACATTCGATACTTTGCGACGGCTTTAGACGGCGCCATTTTAACGGGATTAGATAGCTGGCACCGCGACGACAAGATATATCGCGGCTAGAAATCGATAAAAACAACAAAACCGAAAAAAAATATGATAACACTATACGCTGAGTGTATAAACGTTACGGATGGAACAAAAAGAGGAAAAAGAGAAAACTATATATACAGAAAAAGAGAAAGAGAAAGCGAGAGCAGGAAAGAAAGAAGAATATGAGAACAGAGGGAGAGAGAGAAAGAGAAAGAGAGAGAGATATATAGGAAAAGCTTCGTGTAATGTATTTTTTACTCGGACTCGAGTGTTTAGAGCTATGTAACAGCAAAACTCTCCAAATTCTGCGGTCCAAGCGAACTCTCCAAGCGCCCTGAAGAAATCGGAGACTCAGCTCGTTTCGCGCGTATTTTCCTGTCGAAAAAAACTGAACCTCTCGCGGACTATACGGGGGTTGCCGCGAGATCACTATAACCGCGAGAATCGTCGAACTATTCAGTATCGTGTTAATAATCGGGGGTGGGTTCGTTTTCTCCCCTCGGGAAAAAAAAGAAAACCAACGCTGCCATGATCGCGACAAACCAGCGAGAAGGATGACGCCATCAGAGCTACAGCTTCGATACGTGGACGTCTAAACACTCACACTGCCCAGCCTCCCTTTCTGAAGCCCTACCCCCCCTCCTCTTGAAACCATACCCCCTCACCCGTTTCTTCGTATCTGTAACCGTATATCTATGTAATTTACCAACGCGGATCGGTAACGGCGTTCAAAGAATCGACTATTTTTTAAAACGCGATAGGAAGCATCGAGTGTCAAATTATTAAATGTGGGAGAGAGAGAAAAAATGAGAGAGAGAGAGTGTGTGTGTGTGTGTGTGTTTGCGCGAGTGCGTGAGCGCGTGTGTGTGCGTGCGAGAGAGAGAGAGCTTACGCGGTTCACGGTGGATAATTATATACTCGGAAAATAAAAGGTGTGCAGGGTCGCGAGAAGCTTGTTCTTCGAGTTCTACGTGCTAACCTAGAGAAACGTGAATTCAAACCGTGGGGGGTTCAATTAAACGGGAAGAAAACCATAACAATGGGAAAATTGGAGTAAATCGACGATTCGCTCTCTAACTTCCGTGAAGTTTCGTCTCGTTTCGCAGAACACAAAGAGAGAAATATTGAAAACCTTTTTACACGTTCCCCGAAGTTTTCGACCGCGCGCCGGGGGAGGGGGGGACGCGATTAAATATAAATATGAATATAAATATAAATATATATATATATACATATAAATATATATATAAATACTTCTGGAATTAACGGGGTAGAAATCGAAGGAGTAAACACGATTATTATTATTATTATTATGATTATTATTATTATTATTATGATTATTACGATTATTAATTAATTATTACCTGCGGTTACACAACGCGGATCGTATTATTAATGCGAAAAGAGAGAAATTATGTATGGCCGGAAGCTAGCTGAATCCGTCGGACCACGTGATGATGATAATGATGATGTTAATGATGATGATGGCGATGTATTGTGAGGTACTCGATTCTCGCGAAGCGAATCTCGACGAGTAGAGATTCAGAACAGAACTGAAGTTTGGAAAGAGAGAGAGAAAGAGAGGCAGAGAGAGAAAGTGAGAGTGAAAGAGAGAGAGAGAGTGATATATTAATGAGAAAAATAACAAAAATTAAGAGTGCGAGAGGGAAAGAATGAGAGAGCGCGCGATAGAGAGAGAGAGAAGAGAGTGAGTGAATGGCAGAAGAGTCAAGTCATGCTGCAGCTACTATGACCACTACCCCTAAGTAGATTAAACGCTACTTTGCCGCTGATCTAATTGTTTACTGTCACGTGTTGCTGTAAACCTAAACTAACGATACGATATATTTTATTTATATAATCTAATCGACTGTATTTATTGTAAATAGTCACGATGTTTGCTATGATATAATATATCTGTAATTGGATGGAAACCTGCCTGAGACTGCGCCCAGCCCTGTCCTATAATGACTATGTCTCCCTGTGCTCACGCACAAACATACACACACACACACACTATGCCACGCGTCCTGTGCGAATCCGGTCGATTATTTAAACTAATTCATAGTTTCCCAACCCAGAGGATACCAAACTTTAGTTTCTGATTATTTCGGTAGCTTTGTTTTCGATCTAACTTTCGCGGATTCGAAAATTGCATGCTTGTCTGCGCGCGGAGATAACAGAGATGTGTTATCATAAGGTTTTAATGCGGTGGAGGTTGGGAAACTATAGTCTGATTCGTTTTCGCGATGTTCACGTCGCTTTCAATTGGATACGACATCTTTTAATCAGAGCTTCTAATCGATGAACATCATTAACCCTATCGTTGAGGTGGAGTCGTCTTATGGTACGCAAATAATATTATTTATATGCGGTATTTATTTTTTTTCTTTCTTTCATCAAATTGATGCTAACTGTTATTCAATTGATACAATTATTTAAAGAGTTAATCAAACTTTCATCATCTCATAAATTTTCTAATATGTCACCAGTTAATAAATGAAACAATGAATGTGTAATAAAAGAAATTATTATAGTCATCAGTAGACAGCGGATTTTATGCATTTGTGACAAAAACGAGTAAGTGTAATTTAAGTATAATATTTTACGTTCAATTTATGAAACGTATTAAGAAAGATAATAATTTTCAGTGGACAACTTTTATTTTGCATAAAGGTCCGCCGTCTTGTCTTTTACAATTGAGAGCGACGAAGACATCACAGAGATTTTGCGGATCGACCGATGTAGTACACACGCGAACGCGAGTGCACAAGTGGACAGGTGGATCTATATGTATTTATATGTACACATGTATATGTATACAAGGGAACGGTGAATTAGCCGAGAATTCGTGGACAAACAGGTGCAAGCACAGGTACTTACGGTATCTGGCCGATTAGGAGAGATAAAGACAGATCTGTATCGCGTTCAACGAGTTATTATTAACGATGTCAATACATTTTTGTCGTCTCGCAACGAACGAATTGGGAGTACGTCATGTTATCGGGACTCTGCCCTCCCCTACCCCCCCCCGCCATTCATCGATTTTACGAAAGCAAAAAACAAAATCTACAAGTTAAAAGTCTCGTTTCGGGAACCCTTTCGAGGACTGACAGAGCACGATGGCCAGAGACAATTTTTTATAAATGTATTTTTTTCTCCCGGCGTTCGTCGACGATCCAAAGATCCACGGTCGTGTCGTAGAAGCTCTCGAAAGTGTTTTCAAAAAAGAAAAGAAGGAACAAAGATAACAGGAAAATGATGAAAAAAATACGTTGAATTCTAATCGACGAATCGCCGTCATGACAGGTACACATCGTGCCGCCACCCAACCACCATGTCCAATAACTTACAATATTACTATCATAAGTACAATATATTAAGTGTTTTCAGAAAATATATGATCTATATATGATAATAAAAACGGGAAAACGTTTCATCGGGTAGTTTGTCATTTTGTCTTTTCGAACCTCGTGCATCGATCCTTCGCCCTCAGCCTCTTTAGGAGTGTTAAACATAGTTCTTGACTAGTTAGACTTAGGATGACTCTCGGCGGCTGGATTGACGTTTCTTTATTCTGAACAGGATGCCGAGGGCGAGGGAGAAATTAATTAGCTGAAAGAAAACAATTAAATTTGGATTGTTTGTTTGAAAGAAAAAAGATAGTAAAATTGTGAAGCCTCGAATTTCCTCCACCCTCTTAGGATTTATGTTCCTGCAAAAGATTATGGGTCCATGTGGATCAGGGTGGCTTTTGTTTAATAAGCCTGATAAAAATTATTTTTACGATATATACCATAAATAATATTCAAAACTAAATCAATATTGTTAAGCACTTGATTTTTGAAGAGCTTCGTGATAAACAGTAAAGAGATTTTATGCAGTGGTTTAAAACAATTTTCCAAAGCAGGGTTAAATAAATTTCTGAAGCCTATATTCGTCGTTTATCTTTTATCTTACCAGGATCAGAAAAATCAGCAGGGCTGTTATGCTTATGGCATGGACATGCGATTTCAACAAAAGCGCGGCGTTTTGAAGACATCCGGATTTGAAGGCTACAGCTTCCGTAATTTTTATACACTAGAAACATTAATAACAAATCAAATATTAGATGAAATCGACTAATAAAGCTAGAGACATCAGCTCTCATTCGATAAAATTTAATAAATCGCCAAAGTAATTACTTCTTCAATGACTGTAGCACAGCAACTCTTCGGGATACTAATATCATACTTGATCCAATCACGCGAGGACTGAATCCCACAACACTTCAGCTAAAACAAAGTTCTTTTTTAATATTGAATATCGAAGAAGTATGGAAAGGTAAGGTGAAAGAGGGACATTATAATATAGTTAGCAAAAGGTCACTTACATATCTGTGGGTACTGTCCCATGATCTCCTACTCGACGATGAGGAATCATAGTTCTTCATGGCGGTGACCATGTCTGTGTGAACATTTCTTAGAATTTCTTCGATGATCCAGAAGCTCGATATAGCAGTTACGAAGATAACGCAGAGGAACAGTAGGCAAAGAAATATGTACTGGAATTAAATAATAATACTGTATATAGTGATCCATTAACACTTTACCTACCGAAAAATTATTAACAGATTTCTGAAGTACTATATTTTGCCAAAAAAAGAAGCTGCGAAACCTTCTTTTAAACGAGATTGTTGATTTACTGAATCACCATTGAAATTATCTTTGACTATGGATCATATAATTTTAAGAAATTTTAAATAATTGTCGGTAGGTTGCGTGTTACAATGTTTCTTAATAATGATAGTAGAGTTGAACCAACGATCTTCAAGTACTTCTTTAGTTTCCGGACTAAGCCAATTATCCCGAGTAAAGAAGCGAGAGATCCAATGAGACCAACAAACAATAAAGTGATGAGGAAAATCCGGTGTCCAATCAATCTGGACATTATTCTGTCGTCAGTGAGGGTCCAAACCGACGTCACCACACCAACTATGCCTGCCAGCTTCATTTATTGTAAGAAAAGTTAGAAACAACTTTTCTAACATCAGAACATAAGATCTAATATTTGTTTTTATGAGACAAATTTTTACATTTTGCTACCGTCAAGACTAGGGATGGCGTGAACTGCTACTTTTGGATCACTCGATACGATCACTTTCGTTCCCAATCACGATGATTTTTCATCAATCACTTTTTTGATTGGCGGGGAGCACAACTGTTCTTTGCGCAAGTGACAAAATTGCAAGCTACATCGCATTTTTATCAAATTTATTAGATTTGTAAACCGTTTCTCGGACTATCATTTGCGTTTCGCATAATTGGTAAGTAATGCATTGGTATTTTGTAAAACTTTATACAAGAATTGTCTGCACTTATATACTAATTATTTTTATATTTTATATTGTTATATTTTTTATTTTTTTATTTTTATATTTTTTATTTTTATCATTAAACGAAGTAAGTTTACGTTACATGCAAAAAACGTAACGTAATTTTAAATTTACGTTATATGCAGATATTTTTGTGCAAGCTAATTAATGTATTTATGAAAAGAACTAATTCAATCGAAATGAAGAAAGGATGACAGTGAGCAAATCCACTCTAGATTTTAGATTAGAAAATCACGATCACGGCGTGAATGAAGTTAAAATCAAGACCGTGATTTTTCACGCCATCACTAATCAAGATTAGCAAAATTGATCGCAGTAAAATTAATTGGTGAATGAAGATTGCCAGTGGTGCCATTATTATGGTACCAGACTTATTTGCTTAATGATAATCTTATTTTTTTACTCACGAATGTTGTTGCATTGCTCGTTAGGAAAATGGTTCGAATGCATTTTTGGGAGAAGTGACCGCCAGGAGCCTCCTGGAACCGCTTTCCGAGGAAATGTGACATTTTTTCCGTGGAAACGGTAACATTGCTGTCGGTGACATCCTCGTCTTCCGTTTCCGGTTCATCCTCGCTTTTGCCGGTTCCGTGGTGTTTTGCACCGGTAAAAAATGTGTTCCAGTTCATGTATTCCCGAGACCTGAATTTTGCTGAGACAAATAAACAAATGAAAGTAAATAAGGAATACCAAAATTCGTGTCACACTTTTATCACCGACGAGATACTATCAGAGAGGAAATGAGAGTGCTCACGCCCGGGGTTTGGCCGTGCCGCTTTTGTCTCCACATCATGTTTAGCCTGGAACAGCTCCTACATCATCTTTAGCATGGAACAGACCCTACACTATCTTTAGCAGGAAACAGAACCCACTTTACTGTTATTAAGTCTGTGTAATGGATCAGAACTAGCTTCAATCACCGACCAGATACTATTAAATGATATTAACTATTAAATAATAGTATCTGATCGGTGGTTGAAGCCAGTTCTGATCCATTACACAGATTTAATAACAGTAAAGTGGGTTCTGTTTCCTGCTAAAGATGGTGTAGGTTCTGTTCCATGCTAAAGATGATGTAGGAGCTGTTCCAGGCTAAACATGATGTGGAGACAAAAGCGGCACGGCCAAACCCCGGGCGTGAGCACTCTCATTTCCTCTCTGATACTATTAAAGACTGCCAGCCCCTGTGTTATTCAGCGGGACGGGTAACCGGGCGCGGGGATAACGTGGAGCTTACAGTGATCTGAAATACCAATCGCCAAAAGTTCTACCACCGACGAGATACTCGTCAAGTAGAAGAAGAATGATGTACTATAGAATGCTCGTATTACCCAATCTGTAATTGCCTCATAACACTATCACCGACGAGATCCTATCTCGTCTCTTTATCTAAATACAACCAGACGATATATGAAATTGTTCACGCCCGGGGCGAACCAGCTTGAATAATACATACATTTTGTTCTGAAGGAAGGTGAAATAGCAAGATCTTATGGAAGACAATAGGTATAGGATAGAATTTATTGAAAATCAACATATTTATTAAATGCGCAGCTATTAGCTCGATATTATCCTTTATTCATAAGACACAAGAAGGTCTTACTAATAGAGGATAATATCGATTGTCCAGGTCTCACCACGAGGAGGTTGCTGCACAAGAGACCCGAAAGGGAGTCAGAACGAATACAATATTCCTTCTGGCTCTCTTTCTAACAACGACGGATTTATACTAAGTTACGCAGATATGTCGAGTAATTATTGCGGAGCAAAAGGTGTGAATCGGAGAAGAAGTCTCCGATCCACGGGGGATCAAAGGCGAATCAGGCAGAAGGCTCTGATTCTTTCAAAGTGAGAAACAAGAGCGAACCAGAGCAGAAGGCTCTGGTTCGAAGGTGACGCGGCGCATACAATGCTTGCAGCCCAGCTCCGGTCAGAGCTGATACCCGACGTGTCCCCACCAAGGGAGATGAATCATGAGAAGTGTTCAAACGTATTACCATTTCTTTGCCAACTACCAGCCACCAGGCAACGCAATGCGTTGAGGTGAACCCGGGTAGGATGACGAACAGAGCGAACTCTGCCAACTACCTGCCACCAGGCAACGTAAAGCGTTGAGGTGAACGGGTAGGATGACAGAGAGAATGGCAACGCGAGTGGACAGATCTCAATGAACCACCTCTCTCAATGATTCGACGCCGAATACCGGCTCCAACCGGTCAGGTACATGCAAGCAAGGTCCGACATAGCAGAAGGCTGTGTCGGAAACGAGAAAACGAGCAAAGTGAAGTTACGGCAATAATTACTCGACATATTTACCACGACGACATACAATCTTAATAACTAACGCACGCAAGCCGAGCAATTATTGTGGACCAAAAGACTAAATCGCAAAGGGGGAAGAATCAAAGCAGAAGGTTTTGATTCGCAAAGCAGAAACTTGAACCAGAGCAGATGGCTCTGGTTCGGGGGTGACGCTAAGACAATAATTGCTCAGCAAATAAAACTAACTTAAGAATATGCCGCAGTCTTCTTGATTTGTCCTCTTCTTGGTGTGTCCTCTTCTTGGTATGTCCTCTTCATAGTATGCCCTCTTCTTGGTGTATTCTAACTAAAACAGACTAATAATAATTAGACATAACAATATATTAACCCACACACGAGTGCAAGCCTAATACCCGCTCACAAGAGCAAACCTAAGACCAGTTCTCGAGAACAAACAAACCCCGCACACGAGTGCGACACTAACCAGCTCACGAGAGCCCAATTAACCCCGCAAACGAGTGCGAATTAAACCAGCTCACGAGAGCCCAACTAACCCCGCACACGAGTGCGAATGAAACCAGCTCACGAGAGCCAAACTAACCCCGCTCACGGGTGCGGCCTATAGGCGATTCGGGTAGCCCCGGGGACGCTACACCCCGCACTCACTCACAGCCCCATTCGTGAGTGAGCCCCTGGGGGATCTCCGATCGGAGGAATACCAATTTTAAACAAGATGTAAAAATTGTTAGAAGCGGGCGTTGTCAAAGTTCCGAAGCCAACAATTCAAAATTCAGAAATAAGACGAGTGCGAATAGAGCAAATATAAGCCCGCACGTAAGTGCAATTCTAACCATGCACATGAGTGCGAATGCAACCATAGAAGCAGTTCATAAGAGCAATTGTAATCCCGCACAGACGTGCGAATACAACCGGCGAACCAACTCGTAAGAATAATTATAACTCCGCACACGAGTGCGAAAACAACTAGCGGAACAGAGCAAAAGAGCAATTATAACCCCGCACACGAGTGGGGCGCTCAAAATATAAATTTGATGAAGAATAAAATTGATAAATTTGAAGAAAACTCAATACCGAAAGTCTCGAAAGTCTGCTTCTATGGTTGCATTCGCACTCATGTGCATGGTTAGAATTGCACTTACGTGCGGGCTTATATTTGCTCTATTCGCACTCGTCTTATTTCTGAATTTTGAATTGTTGGCTTCGGAACTTTGACAACGCCCGCTTCTAACAATTTTTACATCTTGTTAACTTCCCGATTTTATAGGGAAGTTATTGTAATTACCCCGAAAATCGAAAATCGAATTTTTAACAGATCTTCACGTTTCATGGTCATTGGAGTCATTTTAGACTATTTTTATCAAAATGTCGGTATGTGTGTGTGTGTGTGTGTGTGTGTGTGTGTGTGTGTGTGTGTGTGTGTACGTATGTCCGTTTCTATGGTATCAAATTTTTCGTTAACGTTTTCAGAAAAAGTAACAACGCGATCGGAATGATGAATGATGCAATCGATGTGCCCCGCTGTAACTTAGAGCTGATTAGATTTTGGTCCATTTTGGTCAAGTAGTTTTTTAGTTTTTTTTCGAAAGGAGTTGATTAAACATTGCAATTTATACGAAAGGCGTATCCACCGAAGAAGTAAACGTAACTATATATATATATTAAAAAAAAAATTTTTTTTTATAAAATTAAAAAAAAAATTTTTTATAAAATTAAAAAAAAAATTTTCTTGTTTTTTTTTAATTAAAAATAATGTTTTTTCCAATTATGCAACTAATGCTAATGTAACCGCTTACAATAATCGAAAATTATTCCAATGCAAGAGTGAGTTAATCATCGCCGAGAATACATTTTCAAAGAATATCGATGAAAGTACAAAAACATTTATATTACAATCTTTAAATAAACAATGAGTTCAAAACGAATTGTTAACTGAGATTACATTGAAAATTAATATAAAATATATGATAATTAATAACATTGACGTTGAAGATGAATTGGTTAATGGAGCATGCGGAATATTAAAATTTATTACTTTTCAAGAAAATACTAAAATTCCGTCTATATTGTGGTTAGATTTTCAATTGGCCAGAGTAGGAGTGAAAGTAAGAACTCGTTATCGTGATTATATGAAAAATGCAAATATAAATCAAAATTTAACACCAATAATAACAAAATATCGAATCAAGTAAATATTTCGAGTGAAGGAAAATAACAAATTACACGTAGTCAATTTCCAGTGGTTCCTGCTGAAGCGATTGCGATTCATAAAAGTCAGGGACAAACATACGAGAAAGTATGTATGGATTTTAAAACATCAGAAATACGAACTTTACAAATGTTGTATGTAGCACTGAGCAGAGTTTTAAAATTGAGCGGTTCATATATTTTGAGAAAATTTAAATTAATAGTATCGGAGAAAACCAAGATAAATACTGCAAACCCGGATAATGATGAGTTGTATCGTTTGCGAAAAACTAATTAAGACAATTTATTTTGCAACATTAGTATGCTATAACAAGGAACCAAGCGAGCAACGAGCATACGATATTGGTTTAATGCGACGCCATATAGCAAACATTTTGATAAGTAGAAAACTATTGAATTTCCCTGAAAACGTATAATCTTCTTAAAACGTACACTTAATAAATAATAATAATAATATACAGCAACTAACGAATCGGGAAGTTCTTTGTGTGGCTCGTGGAGAGTCACACACAAAATGAAAGACATTAATAGCTGTGGGCCCTACTAGCCATGCATACCACTAACATTCTCGCAAGAGCAGTCCTGCCCGCGAGCTCGCGAAGCGAGCGAGCAACAACAACCCTACTCGCGAGCGAGCGAAGCGAGCGAGCAACAACAACCCTACTCGCGAGCGAGCGAAGCGAGCGAGCAACAATAGCCCTCTAGTTTAAAATTGGTATTCCTACGATCGGAGATCCCCCAGGGGCTCACTCACGGATGGGGCTGTGAGTGAGTGCGGGGTGTCGCGTCCCCGGGGCTACCCGAATCGCCTATAGGCCGCACCCGTGTGCGGGGTTAGTTTGGCTCTCGTGAGCTGGTGTTAGGTTGGCTCTCGTGAGCTGGTTTCATTCGCACTCGTGTGCGGGGTTAATTGGGCTCTCGTGAGCTGGTTAGTGTCGCACTCGTGTGCGGGGTTTGTTTGTTCTCGAGAACTGGTCTTAGGTTTGCTCTTGTGAGCGGGTCTTAGGCTTGCACTCGTGTGCGGGGTAATATATTGTTATGTCTAATTATTATTAGTCTGTTTTAGTTAGAATACACCAAGAAGAAAACACACCAAGAAGAGGACATAGTATGAATGGGACATACCAAGAAGAGGACACACCAAGAAGAGGACAAATCCAGAAGACTGCGGCATATTCTTAAGTTAGTTTTATTTGCCGAGCAATTATTGTCTTAGCGTCACCCCCGAACCAGAGCCATCTGCTCTGGTTCAAGTTTCTGCTTTGCGAATCAAAACCTTCTGCTTTGATTCTTCCCCCTTTGCGATTTAGTCTTTTGGTCCACAATAATTGCTCGGCTTGCGTGCGTTAGTTATTAAGATTGTATGTCGTCGTGGTAAATATGTCGAGTAATTATTGCCGTAACTTCACTTTGCTCGTTTTCTCGTTTCCGACACAGCCTTCTGCTATGTCGGACCTTGCTTGCATGTACCTGACCGGTTGGAGCCGGTATTCGGCGTCGAATCATTGAGAGAGGTGGTTCATTGAGATCTGTCCACTCGCGTTGCCATTCTCTCTGTCATCCTACCCGTTCACCTCAACGCTTTGCGTTGCCTGGTGGCAGGTAGTTGGCAGAGTTCGCTCTGTTCGTCATCCTACCCGGGTTCACCTCAACGCATTGCGTTGCCTGGTGGCTGGTAGTTGGCAAAGAAATGGTAATACGTTTGAACACTTCTCATAATTCATCTCCCTTGGTGAGGACACGTCGGGTATCAGCTCTGACCGGAGCTGGGCTGCAAGCATTGTATGCGCCGCGTCACCTTCGAACCAGAGCCTTCTGCTCTGGTTCGCTCTTGTTTCTCACTTTGAAAGAATCAGAGCCTTCTGCCTGATTCGCCTTTGATCCCCCGTGGATCGGAGACATCTTCTCCGATTCACACCTTTTGCTCCGCAATAATTACTCGACATATCTGCGTAACTTAGTATAAGTCCGTCGTTGTTAGAAAGAGAGCCAGAAGGAATATTGTATTCGTTCTGACTCCCTTTCGGGTCTCTTGTGCAGCAACCTCCTCGTGGTGAGACCTGGGCAATCGATATTATCCTCTATTAGTAAGACCTTCTTGTGTCTTATGAATAAAGGATAATATCGAGCTAATAGCTGCACATTTAATAAATATGTTGATTTTCAATAAATTCTATCCTATACCTATTGTCTTCCATAACATCTTGCTATTTCACCTTCCTTCAGAACAAAATGTATGTACTATTCAAGCTGGTTCGCCCCGGGCGTGAACAATTTCATATATCGTCTGGTTGTATTTAGATAAAGAGACGAGATAGGATCTCGTCGGTGATAGTGTTATGAGGCAATTACAGATTGGGTAATATGAGCATTCTATAGTACATCATTCTTCTTCTACTTGACGAGTATCTCGTCGGTGGTAGAACTTTTGGCGATTGGTATTTCAGATCACTGTAAGCTCCACGTTATCCCCGCGCCCGGTTACCCGTCCCGCTGAATAACACAGGGGCTGGCAGTCTTTAATAGTATCTCGTCGGTGCACGAACTCCCATAAGGCTGGCAGTCTTTAATAGTACCTCGTCGGTGCTTTTATTCATTCGTTTCAACCATACATTTATTTGCTAAAGTTTGATATGTTGGTGTTATGTAGTAATAATTATTACTTGGGATATTTAATTAAATTGTGAAGTGATTTAATTAGGAAGAAATCGGTGGCGTCATCTACGGTAGAACCAACGAAGTAGCTCGTCGGGGGCACAGACCAGCACAGGCGGAGTTCCAACATTTGCTCGTCTGAAACATCTGCTTCCTAGTTCGACTCATTCTCTGCTGATGGCGCTTGCAGTTCAAATTTTAAATATTCTTTGGAAGAATGAATTCTTTCGCATTAGAAATAACATTGTTACAACTATTAATATTTTAATTCAACAGTTATCAATTTGTTCAAGAGAATAATTTATCCAATATCTGTCTTATAAGCAATTCACAAAATTCTCTACTCTCTTCGCAGTTCTCTAAAGATTAATACTCAACAATAACTGAAACATTAACTCAGCAATAAAACAACGAATTTATTGCAATGTAGTTGACGAGTAGGTACACGTTAATACTAATTATAATGCTTTTGTTCTAATACGTAAACGGTTTGTAATAAACAATTCAATCTTTTTCTGACTTTGATATTATATTATATAGCACAAACTCTTTTCACTGTTCCGCTTGGCGGTTCGCTTCTTTCTAAACATTTGACCACACGTCTCGCATTTATTTATTTCACTTCTTTTGTTCTCATACTTTCCTTCAGGCATATATCACACATAATTCATGCTTTCTTTCAGTCATCGATTATACATTCTTATCAGTCGTACCACTCACTCAATATTTACAATAAACCATTCATACAACTATATACACTCCGCTACACGTTCTATTATGACGCGGATGTAATCAACTGAAGCATGCAGCTTTTAACTTGATTCTATAATAGTCATCTCTCGACAGCGTAACCCTGCAAAGGAACCTCAACTTGTCAAGTCATTATCTTATAGATCAAGCGTTCAATCATGCTGCACGTGGAGCACTCCTGCGAAATTCCACGGGAAGAGGACGTATTTTTCCATCCTGGCCGAGGACCTTTTCGAAAAATCTACGATTATTTTCGTATGTTAATCATGGCTTCCCATAAGAATCCAGCTGCTCGAAAATATTTGGGAAGCACAGCCTTCATAGTTTCCGAAAAACGCCGGCAACTGAGAAGTTATATGCACATCATCCACCCTTTCAGTATGTTCAGGTAGATATCGTTAATTATTATACCACAATCCGATAAAATTTGAAAATAGAGATGGACTTGACTTTTGCATCAGTTTTTTTATAGACATCAATGTCCCTCGAAATTTTCCTACTGTTTCACAATTGTCTAACTTGTCGCATTATTCCAGCTACTATTGGGACTTCCTGATGATCACTACAATGTCGATCATGATGATACTGCTCCCGTACCAAGCCTCGTTCGAAATGGTCAGTATACCAATATCCTGGAGCTACGTGAAGAACTTCTTGCTACTGGTATGCATCATGGACATGGTAGTCAAGTTCAAAACTGGGTAAGGATTAGCAATCCGCGCCATTTTCAATCCCGCGGGGTACCGTGGGTCTAGGGATTTAGTTCTTCCATCTAATATACAGTAGCGGACAAAAGTTTAAGACCGCTCTAAAGAAGACGATAACTTTTTCAATATTGTACTATACGATTTGAACTTTTTTGGGAAGCTAGAGCAATTAGTTTACTAAAGGATGTGAAAAGAAATTTTTTCAAATCTTACAATTGATCGGAATTGTTGAAAAAATACTAAAAGTTGAATTTTTAACTTTTTTATGTGGGCCTATATCGAAAATTTAAAGAATACGTTTTGTAAATCTGTGTCAATTAAACATATTCTGAAAATTTCGTCAAAATCGGTCGACGTTGCAATGAGCTACAAACGTTTAAAGATGGTAAAAATTGCAGATTTTCAAGATTTTCGGCAATAAATCTTGATCTAATTGACACAGATTTACAAAACGTATTCTTTAAATTTTCAATATAGGCCCACATAAAAAATTAAAAAATTCAACTATTAGTATTTTTTCAACAATTTCGATCAATTGCAATTTTTGAAAAAATTTCTTTTCACATCCTTTAGTAAACTAATTGCTCTAGCTTCCCAAAAAAGTTCAAATCGTATAGTACAATATTAAATAAGTTATCGTCTTCTTTAGAGCGGTCTTAAACTTTTGTCCGCTACTGTATATTTAACCCCTTGCCCTACGATTCATTTTACGGTTTCAGTGCTTAGAATTTTTTTATAAATCGTAATTTCCTAAAACAGGATAAAATTTATATTTAATGAATTATACGTATATGTATGCACGAGCTGTCTGTAAATAAAACTATAATTCAATTAAAATCAGAACTAGAGGGCTATTGTTGCTCGCGGGCAGGACTGCTCTTGCGAGAATGTTAGTGGTACGCAATCCTAGTAGGGCCCACAGCAATTAATGTCTTTCATTTTGTGTGTGACTCTCCACGAGCCACACAAAGAACTTCCCGATTCATTAGTTGCTATATATTATTATTATTATTTATTAAGTGTACGTTTTAAGAATATTATACGTTTTCAGGGAAATTCAATAGTTTTCTACTTATCAAAATGTTTGCTATATGGCGTCGCATTAAACCAATATCGTATGCTCGTTGCTCGCTTGGTTCCTTGTTATAGCATACTAATGTTGCAATATAAATTGTCTTAATTAGTTTTTCGCAAACGATACAACTCATCATTATCCGGGGTTGCAGTATTGATCTTGGTTTTCTTCGATACTGTTAATTTAAATTGTCCCGAAATAGATAAACCGCGCTCAATTTTGAAACTCTGCTCAGTGCTACATACAACATTTGTAAAGTTGGCCTTTCTGATTTTTTAAAATCCAAACATACTTTCTCGTATGTTTTTTATCCCTGACTTTTATGAATCGTAATCGCTTCAGCAGGAACCACTGGAAATTGACTACGTGTGATTTGATATTTTTCCTCACTCGACATATTTACTTGATTCGATATTTTTATTATTGGTGTTAAATTTTGATTTATATTTGCGTTTTTCATATAATCACGATAACGAGTTCTTACTTTCACTCCTACCCTGGCCAATTGAAAATCTAACCACAATATAGACGGAATTTTAGTATTTTCTTGAAAAGTAATAAATTTTAATATTCCGCATGCTGCATTAACCAATTCGTCTTCAACGTCAATGTTATTAATTATCATATATTTTATATTAATTTTCAATTTAATCTCAGTTAACCATTCGTTTTGAACTCATTGTTTATTTAAAGATTGTAATATAAATGTTTTTGTACTTTCATCGATATTCTTTGAAAATGTATTCTCGGGAGTAGAGATGATTAACTCACTCTTGCATTGGGATAATTTTCGATTATTGTAAGCGGAAATATCATCTTAAGGTACAAAAAAAGATTTAAAAAAAAAAAATTTTTTTTTAAATCGAAAAAAAAATTTTTTGTGTAATTACGTTTGTTTCTTCGGTGGAAACTTTCCGTTCTCTCGTATAAATTGCATTGTTGAATGAACTTCTTTCGAAAAAAACTAAAAAAACTAAAAAACTACTTGACCAAAATGGACCAAAATCTAATCAGCTCTAAGTTACAGCGGGGCACATCGATTGCATCATTCATCATTCCGATCGCGTTGTTACTTTTTCTGAAAACGTTAACGAAAAATTTGATACCATAGAAACGGACATACGCACACACACACACACACACACATACCGACATTTTGATAAAAATAGTCTAAAATGACTCCAATGACCATGAAACGTGAAGATCTGCTAAAAATTCGATTTTCGATTTTCGGGGTAATTACAATAACTTCCCTATAAAATCGGGAAGTTAAAAATGTTCAAATTATAAACAAAGTTTTCATTTGTAGAACTTTGAACATATGATCGTAAAAAGCAAAGGCTATTAATTGTTGTTTCTCCTAGGTTTCTCCTAGATTGCTCCTCAAGTAATTATGAAGATATCCTGGAGAAGCTCGTTCAGCCTCTAGGCTTGTAGGTTAATAGTTAGTGCAACGTCAGTCAATGCTACATCGACATAGTTCATCTTGCGCGTCGTCATTCGCGCAATTTTGATTACACGCATAGTCCCACGAAATTTGGGGGATTTCGCATCACCTGTTTGAGAAATGCTGGATCCTGCGGGATTGCGAGCCCTAGCTATGCTCTACTAATTAGAGATAGAATCATCTTAAATCATCAACGAATCAATTCGAGTCATACTCAACATTCGAATTTACGAATTTCAGCAAAGAGGATTAAGCCAAAAGTAAACTAAATATTTTTCTAATATTATCGTTTCCCCAACGTTTCAGATACATGGATGAGGAAGAACACAAAGTGGTCCTAGAAAAACGGAAGATCGCGATAAGATACATCACAGCGAGCACATTCATCCCCGATTTTCTCGGCTCCTTTCCCACGGACGTGTTCTTCATAACGATGTGGAACGAGCTGCGAGTAACCCGCAAAGTGGCATCCTTGATCTGCGTGTTCCGTGTAGCCTCTTTAAGTTCGCACATAGTCAGAATGGTCCACGCATTGGACATCCCATTGGCTCTCTACGAGTTCTGTATCGTGATCTACTGGCTGTTGATCAGCTTGCACTGGCAAGCCTGCTGCTTCTTCTTACTCCCCGTGGCAGTGACATCCATGGGAGAACCTAAACCACCTAGGAGCAGTTCTTGGCTGATGGAGCAGGACCTGTGGCACCTGCCCAAGCCTGAACAATACTTAAAGGCCATGCTGCGCGCTGTCACAACTTTCACCAAGTCCGGGCTGCTTCAGTCGAACATCTCTGACATGGCGGACTTGTATCTGATCATCGCTCTACAAGTTGTTGGTATTATAACACCTTGGATTTTGGTAGGCCGCGTGATGCAGTTCTTCAAGGGCACCAACAGCTCCCGTCTTAAATACCAAGCTACTATGGCACAATTGAGACAGTACATGAGACACATGCACCTACCATATCACACTCAAACTAGAATCATCCAGTACTACGAGTTCCACTTCCAACGCAGGTTCTTTAGAGAGTCTGAAATCATGCATACACTATCTTCACAAATGAGACACGAGATCAACATGCACTCTTGTCGCAAGCTCGTTGAGAATGTGACTTTCTTTAACAATCTTCCCCTTTCGTTGCTTGGGAGGATTGTTGGATTGTTGAAGTCAGAGATTTTCCTTACCAACGATGTGATTGTCAGAGCCAATCAGCCTGGAGATTGCATGTATTTTATTGCTACCGGGACTGTTGCTATTTATACTAATTCTGGAAAGGAGGTCTGTCATTTAGAGGATGGCGCACACTTTGGAGAAGTTGCTCTTGTTATGCCCAATGAACTTCGGGTAGCCAGTGTCGTCGCTGTTGAGGTGTGCGAGCTCTATCGGCTGAACAGGGCCGACTTTGCTAGGACCATTCATCCTTATCCCATGCTGTGGGAGAGGATCAAGAAGATTGCTATCGAGAGGCACGAGAAGACGATGATTCTGAACGCTCAGTAGATTGTTTAGCAACGTGTTGCAAGAATAGGAGGAGTCGAAGAATGTTAATCTTAGGGTGTTCGTAGCTGTAATTCACTTAGGCTTCCCACAGTTCAGGGAATCGTTCGTGTATACGTGTAATGGGATGATGGTGCCGCTTGATTGTTAATTGATATTGATATTGTACTTAACGGCAGTTGTCTTTATTTATGTGTTGTTAAGCAACAGCTTGTGCTATCGACGTTTAATTTAATCTGTAATAAGAGACTTGGATAGATTGTATTCTTTCAAGCTATATGCAAGATAAAGCTGTTCTACCTTAATTGTAATAACCAGGAGTAAGACAGAGATGTATTTACTCTACTAATATGTTCAATAGATTGAAAATGATATAACAATACTTTCAAGTTTTTCTAACAGCTTATACTGTTCTGTATTTCATTTTCGTCGTATAAAACCTGCAGTATAGCTATAATGAATATAGCTCTGTTCATGAATGAAGTTGATGAATCTTCGATCGACGAAAAATCGACGATGGATCATTTCAATCCGTCCGGTAGCGTTAGGTTCTGCGAAACTCATCGGAAACTAATTGACAGAAATTTCTTCATTCGTTGCACGCATTACGTTCGTTACGACCGTGTAAAATGCGTAGACCCCTAATATATTGTTATAGTAATACCAGCCTATAGCGAAACTCCGTTAGAACCATCAAGTTCAACGAATCGTTAATGAGCGCCGGAGATAATAGCCGGGAAAATTGTTAAAGCTCCATTACATCTCGAGGATCTGATAACTGTTTCTCCTGGGCTGGCATTAGCGCGGAAGATTTATTGGCGCAATTGCGGTCATTTTTGCGCGTTGTAACAGTAGACCAGGATCCTCCGGCAGTGATCGAGGGGATCGCGCCGCTCTGGACAGACAGGACTGCAATTTCGCAGGGTAAGACGACCCGTTACGTCGATCGCGAAACCAATGTGAACATCGGAAGGGGAAAAAAGGGCAACGCGTGATTTAGTCATCTCTCATGGTGCGTGCACCGGGTTGGAGGAATCATCGACGCACTCACGACCTTCTGCTACGGTATCCCATAAAGAAAATCTCCCAGAATCCATAGACAATGTCGGCATACAACATCAAAATTGCAGCTTTGCTGCGTGTGATCTTCCAGAAATTACTGCGGTTCAATTTTTCGAATTAAATCAACCAAAGCGGATTTTCTTTTGTGGGTATAGGAAACTGATGGAAGTTGAACCTGCAATTATCAACCCGTAGATACAAATTGCACATCAAGAAATACTTAAAGATAACACGTTCTTCAATGTTCCCTTAAGAAACTACCCCTAATCATTTTGGGTAAGGTTGCTCAAGTCGTACCAGTGCTTAAGTCGCACCACTTGCATTTTGAACGAAATACGGCGACAACAGCACATACAACGGCAACCGAATATACATCTGAGTCAACCAAGTTGCTTTACGTATTATTGTTTGCCATAAACCAGCCTCATTATAATCAATTTTCTTATAATATTCTGTATATGTTTGATAATAAGTCTTGCAAGTAAATTATTAATAAAATTATGTTTCTTGTCAAATATAAATTCAGTAGAATTTACATAATCGTTTGGTCGAAACGAGATCGTATTAATTTTATTCAGTTAGGTTATGTTCACTTTTTCAATTTAACTTCTGCCGTGTCTGAAGTCGTACCCATATGAGATTCCTAAGTCGTACTACCTCGTCAGTCGAAATAACGCCAACGCAGAATAAAGAAAACATAAACTAGAGGGCTATTGTTGCTCGCTCGCTTCGCTCGCTCGCGAGTAGGGTTGTTTTTGCTCGTTCGCATCGCAAGCTCGCGGGTAGGACTGCTCTAGCGAGAGGGTTAGTGATACGTATGGCTAGTAGGGCCTACTGCTATTAATGTTTTGTATTTGGTGTGTGACTCTCCAAGAGTCACACAAAGAACTTCCCGATTCGTTACTCCTTCGCCAACATCGCTAACATCGTTTTTTTTGTACTTTCATCGATATTCTCCCAAAATGTATTCTTGGGAATAGAGATGATAAATTCACTCTTGCATTGGAATAACTTTCGATTATTCCAAGCGGTAACCTTAGCATCAGTTAAAAAAAAAAATTTTTTTTAATCTAAAAAAAAATTAAGAAAAGAATTTTTTATGTAATTGCGATTGGTTCTTTGGTGGAAAATTTTTGTCCTCCCTTATAAATTGCATTGTAGAATCAACTCTTTTCGAAAAAAAAGTAAAAATCTAAAAAACTACTTGACCAATATGGACCAAAATCTAATCAGCTCTAAGTTACGACGGGGCACATCGATTGCATCATTCATCATCCTGATCGCGTTGTTACTTTTTCTGAAAACGTTAACGAAAAATTTGATTACATAGAAACGGCCATACGCGCGCGCACACACACACACACACACACACACACACACACACACATACGAACATTTTGCTGAAAATAGTCTAAAATGACTCCAATGACCATGAAACGTGAAGATCTGCTAAAAAATCGATTTTCGATTTTCGGGGTAATTACAATAACTTCCCTATAAAATCGGGAAGTTAAAAATGCGGCAAATAAAAGAAACGCAGTAATTAATAAAAAGAAATTGGTATTAAAAATTATAAAGAAGAAAAGCGATTGGTTTTGTTTTATTTGTGGAGAAGATCGGGAGGAACTCATGATTCAATGCTTCAAATGCAAATCATGGGTGCAGGATGTATGCGCTGGAGTCGACAAAAGAACAAACACATTTGTATCTGATGTTTGTACTAACTGGATATCTATGTGTCATGTAAACAGATTAATGAAGAAAACGTTTTAATTATTATTGTTGCTTAATTGAATTCTTAGGTACGACTTAGGCTGTAGGTGTTAGTTTTTCAAGATTTAGTTTATTTTACGTGAAAGCATACAGATTTTCTAATTTCGTCATAATAAATAACAACAATAGTAACACAAGTTTTGAATAACACATTTAATTTCTATTTATTTGAGAAATCCTAAGTTTTATACGGTTTTTTTCTTAAGGGGTACGACTTGAGCAACCATACCCTACATATCGGTTGCGGAATTTTTGTGTCCAATCAAAATATTTCTTAAGTAGCACTGAAAAAGCATGTTCATCACTGTCAACTAAAAATTAACACGATCGCTGTACCGCGATTCCTATTGGATATGGGACAATCGGGCGACGTACCTGGAATCTCGAGTAATAAACCCGGCTCTCACGATAAGGTAATCAAAAAAATCAGGAAACGAGTATTATCAGTGTATCGAGCAAAGATCGTCACATTAATTCGTCGTAAAAGCGCCAATCGCATCCGAGGTCGATCATCGCATGGTGCAGTCGTTGTACGGAGCTCATGGTGCTCATGGTGCAGCACAGATAAGGTGTCTGAAAGAGCGCAGCTGTAGATCGTGTCCGGGCGAAAGCACGATTCCATATTTACGCTCGGGGCGAGCTGCGTTTTGACGTCAGGGTTCGTTAATGCTGGCTAGAATCTGGCGATCGTTACCTTTAATGCTCGTAAGGCTCAAGGTTGATTGTCCCCGCTGTCCCTCTATATTACTTTCAGAGCAAGCCGCGACGATGGGGACGGATCTGATTTACTCGACCGGGGCCCGCTTATCTGCAGAGATTCGCATGTCCGGAGCCATTCCGACCGGTTCTACTTGGATATCTACGTGCAGCGATCCAATGATACGCACCCCGTTATTAATGAATACGGTTTTCACCGCCGGAGCCGAGTTCTGTTTCATACCGCGCGAGATTTCGTTCTCGATCCCCCTGGATCACCGGAAAATGGGCCCAACTCCACGCAAATCATCGACACGGGCTATTATAGCCTGGAAGAAAAGAGTTGCAACAATTTCGTACAATTGTCAAGAAATATCTTTGAATTTCCTGTATATAAATTCTCGAAGGAAGGGCAGTGAATTGATTTAACCCCCTAATAAATGCAACACGAAGTCCTCATTTTCGATATTTTCCATTGTCTCGTCTAATTTTGAGGAATTCATTTATCCATCCGCATTTACCATCTCCGGGATAAACTCGCTGAATCGTCCCCTTCAAACGGTTTTTATTTCTTGAAATTATAAACGCTGGGGAAACGCTCGAATGGCGGTTAGCGTCCGTTCATGGTGCCTATCTATTTAGAGCAGTGGCCTCGCGTTAATGCGCGGCTCTGTGCGTTTCAGATCCTCCTTTCGAGGAGAGCGCAACGCGTTAAAAAGGATTCAAGTGCTAGCACAGGATTTTTGGACGAACTTGACGCGACCCTGGAGGATCCTCCGACTGCTGCCTGGTTCTGAATGTTGTTAAGCCGATGTGCTCAGACTGAACTGTGCAAAATGGTTCGGTTTAGCAATCATTATGTCTGCGTCTTTTTCTGGGAACTTCCATGGACCAAGGAGATTCAGACGTTCAATGTCAGACTAAATAAGCTTCTAAAATAAGACAATTTCAGCGAGCTCTTGCACAGTTCTCTTAGATTTCAATAGGGAATTCGTATCCATGGAAACATCAAAAGTGCGTATATTGCAGATCCATTTATATAGAACTTCAGTTAACCGAATTATATAATTAGGAAAAAAGATTATTGGTCGCAATGCAGAATATTTCAATTGAGCATTATCGATTGTACGCTCAATATTAATAAGCAAAAACCCGAAAGGTGCCTAACTGACAAACCCAACACTTAAAGCATTCCACAGTACGAAAATCTCAAACATTAAAATCCCATAAAGCCAGGCGTAGCCTAACTCAACGGACTCATACCCCAAATTCGAGCCGCGCCGCAGTTAGGAACCACAAAAAAGAACCCAAATCGCAAATTCCGATCTCCAGACACGCGGTTCCGCAATTATCTGATCGTGCGGAGCGTCTTATCCAGAAAACACAGTTTAATGATTGACATTACCATAAACGAGGATCCTGGAGAGTTGTGCACCGGTCTCTCCGTTCGTAGCCGATGGCGTCGCGATGAGGCAAGTGCCGCCCATCGGGGCAAGACAATGGTTTGTGCGCATCGACGCATGGGCAGAGAGAGCCCCGGGGCCGATGACAATGAACCGCTTAGGAGGGCTGGCCATTGTAATAGGTCGGCGATGCGCCTGCTTGGTAGCCCCGCGCGGCGTACGCGCATCGCGTATCCCTACCTCGAGGTGACGGCAAAATCCGCGTGCGGGGGCGTTCAGCGTAACCGAGCGAGAAAGAGAGCGCGAGCTATTGTTATCAGCGGGTGTGGGTTGACAAAGAAGCAGACAGAGGGACAGAGTCGGAGAAAGACGGACGAAGAAAGAGGATCACAGAGAAAGACAGTGGTAGATGTTGGGTGACAGAGGAAGGTAGACAGATGAAGATGAAGAGAGCGTCAGCTATTGTTATCGGCGGGTGTGGCTTGACAAAGAAGCAGACAGCGGAACAGAGAAAGATAGAGGGGGACAGAGGATCATATCAGAGGAGCAGACAGAGATTCGTAGGAAAACAGAGGGGAAGGAAGGAAGATGTAGAATGGCAGAGGAAGGTAGAGAAATGAAGATGAAGAGCGTGGTTATCGGCGCGGGCCGGAGCAGGACAGATAAAGCGAACGTGGTTATCGGACGGAGAGGGAGCGCCGAAACGAGACAAGAGGGAGGACAGAGAGAAAGGAGGGGAGCAACGGGGAGGAAGACGAGAGATCGTTGCGGCTATGGTTATGTGGCCACACCCCGCGGAGCCAGCCAACGGGCTCTCTGCCGACTGGCGACCCACCTGACCCCACAATGGCCAGAGATCCGCTGGCGGCACGTAGCACGCTCGCCTGGATAACCATTGTTCCCTCCATGCCCACTTGAACGGCGTGCCCGACCGAAAAGGGGACGGGTCGCGGGAGAGAGAGGTAACCCGGTGAGGTAACCGAGGGTGCATGAAAAGACGCGAACCCCGAGGGTGGGCCCCGACGGAACCTTCATAGAGTAGATCCTTCCTTCTCTCTTGTGTTCAGGACAACGAAGAATCGAAAGATGAGCTTTCTTTCTCTACCTCTCTCCCTCTGTCTTCTATCTTCGCTCTCTACTCGTTGACGAAGAGCATCCAACGCGACCGGGTCCGGGTCGTTAACGCGTTTAACGGAGCGTGAATGATGCGGATCGCGACGCGTCCTGCGGAATGCTGGCGTGTCGCTGGTAACTCGGATCGGTTGCCTCTCTGTCTGTCTATCTATCTATCTGTCTCTCGTTCTTCGTTCAGCTTGCCTTCTCCTGCGGCGTGTGTCTCCCTGTCTCTCTGTCACCCTGTCTCCCTGTCTCCCAGTCTACCGGCCGCGAGACGTCTCCGCGAAGAAGGGAAAATAGGGAAGATGAGACTGGCTGCTGGCCTGGCTGGGATGCGCCAGGGGATGGAAAGGATGGTCCAGCTTTCGCCCCGGGAAAATGTTAAGTTCGACTAGAGTGTGGTTCTAAGGAGAATGCATGGGGATAGTATACGGGTTCATTAGGACAATCTTTATGTCGCATAAAAATCCACAGTTTAATCATTACATTGAACCGTGTTTCTATCGAGCATTCAGAAATCTTCCGAAATTAGACCATTGTTTTCTTATCGCTTTTAAACGTAGAATAATATTTAAAAAATCCTCAGCTAATGATCCCTAACCAACTCACACCTGGTCCGACCCCTAACTCATCTACAGAAGATCGTCGATCCACAGACCTCAACAAGACAATACCATCAGCCAACTCTCGTCCGAGTCCGTAGAAGCCCATCATACCACCTGAAGACCATAATCGGACATCGCGCCCGTGTCTCGGCCCGCCGCGCCGTCTGCCCGAAGGTCTCCAGGTTCTTCATAGACGGAAACGCGGAAGGCACACCTACATATAGCAACAAAACCCGGCGACGGCGACCCTAGCTACGTTCTCCTCCACGGTGGGTCGATACTCTGCGGGCCACCACCCTCCCCCAGCCTGCTCCGCGCTCTCTTGCCGTGAACCATTTCTCGCTCTCTCTCCCTTTCTCTCTCTCCCACCACTCTACACAGTCAGAGTACTCTCTCTGTTCTTCGACGTCCGTTGCGCGCGCGATCTCTCTCCGTTCCCACCCCTTCCATCCTCTCTCACATACCCATCTTCGCCCACCATCGTACTCTCATCCCTTTCGCGAATCCTCTCCCCGACGTTCCTCCTCTTCTTCCACCTCTTCGTCTAATCATCCACCTTCACCCCGCCACCAACGTCCGCTTCTCTTTTACCCTTCTCGCCGGTCTGGTCCATAGGTGTACCGGTTGATTGATCGTTTATCGATACGCAGAGAGAGAGAGAGAGAGAGAGAGAGAGAGAGAGAGAGAGAGAGAGAGAGAGTGAGAGAGAGAGAGAGCTGGAGAGTTGCGGGTACGCCCCCACCCTCTCAAGCATACGCATTACACATTTATAAGGGCGTTAAACACGAGCCACATCGACGGCATAGAGTGCTGTACGACATATATATATGTCGTATGTATGTACATACATGTATATATGTTTACGTATGTATACATGTATTTATATATATATATATATATATATATATATATATCCTCGGTTTCCTCCCCCCGCATAGTCCTCCAGTCCTCTCCCAGCCGCTGTTCCTCCTTCCATCGGCCTCACCCTACCACCCCCGTCTTCCTTCCGACCCCCTACCCTTTGAAACCGACCGGCCGCCTAGCTAACGGAGCCCCCTGGATTGGTTTTCTATAGGAAAGGCCATGCTCGATTGGTGTCGGTGTGTTTGTAAGCGCGCCGGGCAACATCAATGTTTCGACTCGGGCTCGTCCGCCCCCATTATTTCACCCCCGGCCGCGAAACCACCACCACCAGCAACGGTAGCCTGCCTGCTCGCATAAGCCACCCGGCTCTACCCCCCTATTCCTCCTGCTCCTTTCCCACAACCGCATCACTCGTTCTTCCTCATCTCCCTCTTTCTCTCTTCCTCCTCTTTGCGCTTGGCCTGCTACCCCCTTTCTCCTATCTCTCTTTTTCTCTCTACCCTCATCCCCCTGTGTCACTATCTTCGACCGTAACTTTCTCCGTACACACGAATCCCGGTGTACAAGCGATACTTATTGATATGGGCTTCCGTTTACCGTTGACTACATACGTAACTTAACCGGCGGCCCCGTGCACTTCCGAAACTACTGTATCAATTTTTAACTGCGCGCCCGATTTATCGAGGCTTATATTCCGTTTCTATCGGATGTGTGTGTACTGCGGAGCAGCCCTCTCTTTGGCGGATCAGGGATATTTCTACCAGCCTTGTTTTCCTCTCTCTCCCTCTCTCTCTCTATCTCTCGTTCTTTTTTTGCAGTAGGGGAGAGATTCGAGCAACGAGCCGATAATTCTTCGAATGATCGGGGCAAATTGGATTGAAATCGATGCGGCGACCGGTTCTACAGTTGGACACGCTGTGTGCTCGTTCGGTTCGGATGGACTTTGATTAAGTTATTCTCGATTACCGCGGCGGGCTAGCAGCGTCGATCGACCATTCTTCCCGCGTTTCTGATTCGTGACGTTTTGCGGCGGTTCGAACGAGCGTTGAGGCTGATTGGTTCGGCATGCTTTGTCGATCAGAGTTTGTGGGAATTTTGGAAAAATGGGGACACTCTTGATTTATAAAAAATTGTTTCCAAGATTTGCCATGAATGAGACTAATTTTATTCAATAAATGAAGTACTCGGAACGAAAGATTATTACGATAATTAATATAACCGTTTCCTTTTAGTGCATATAAATCATGTTCAACCAATATCCTTATTACAGATGCAATAGCATGCACAGTTAAACTGCAACCAATCGGGTCCATATGAGCACAATACGGAACGATTGCACCTAGCAGAAGTGCAAAAATGGCGTATGCTTTTGCTTACGATCTGTGAAATGCGAAAAGATTGAAAACGTAATGAATGTCATAAATCTTCCAATGAAAATCGTTCCAATATCCTTATTGCAACCGCAATGAAGCGCAGTTAAACTACAACCAATCGGAGCCATTCGAAGTATAAGACACATAAGCACCTGGCACAGGTGTGGAAGTTACGATGTAGCGACCCGATGGGTAATTCGCGGAACCTAGATTCCTCCGGTGTGACGGCGAATTACACGAGTTTGCGCGCGGGCGGCCGATCATGATGATCGTCTGAAAGGCGACGCGGTAGCCAGCCGTGGCAGCCAATAGAAAGGAATCGCGGCTACCCCTATCGAATGGTGGCTCCCAACCGTGACTTGGCATTACGGTGTTGACTGTCCGTCACACATCCCCGAGCCCGAATGACGACGTTTATAAGGTAGTGTCAACAACGGTGGGTAATGATGTGCGGCCCCCATAGCCGGCGACCATAGGAGCCTGCCAGCGGGCGGTCGGGCACCCGCAACGTATCATCCCGTCACGCTACATTGAACGTCATTGTCCGAGCTAAAGTCGCCGTTTATCGCTCAACGGGTGACGGCATGCGGACCCAGGAACCGAACTCTCTCTCTCCCTGGTTTCCTGCTTCTCTTTTGCGGGATCCCGCAAAAAAATCCCCGAATAAAAAGATCGTCACGATCCATCGGCGGACGACCCGAGGGAACCGTTCTCTATCGCCGATTTTCTGAGCCCTCAGTGTACGAGGTATACAGTAACTATTTGTGACAAAAACGAGGAGGTGCGATCCGAAAGAAATAGGAAATTGAAGCTTTTGGAAGTTGTTAACCCTTTGTGCACTCAAATGGTGACTGTGTTGAGACTGCTTTTAAATTATTAAAAGTGTTCAATAAATTGCTAAAAATTCAAATGTATGAGAAAACAGGCTCAATTTCATGTGCATGAAAAAGATTACGTAGAAATTAAATCTTCTGGGTTGAAAGATAAGTTTTGATTTCGGAATTAAAATTGCTTTGTGTCCAAAGGGATTTTCCAAAGGGGATTCTTTGAAGAAGGAAAGAAATTTCTATTACCTGCCCCTTGAAATTGGTGTACACAATTTCTATTTTGCGAGAAGATCCAGTGGATTGAAATAAATTGGAAAACTTCTGTCCCTGATTCCAGCTGTATCTAATACTGTCCAGTAGTGTCTAACAGCGTCTAGTAGCGTCTAGATTCGAAATAATTCGCGAGGGTCTCTCAGTTCGACCCGTCATGGGTCCTACGCATGTATCGCAGGCCTCGGTTCGCTAAATCTCCGCGAGCATGGGGCAACAAACGTCGTTTGTATCGGCGTGCTTCCGTGTCACCCTAAGCGTACCAACTGATCTGCATAATTCGACGGCTGGTTCCGTGCTCCACCCCTCGGCGCTAACGAGACTACCGGCAGAGAGGGATGTTTCTGCAATTCACCTTCATCCAGCTCGTTCCGCAGCCAACACTCGATTATCTTCGCACTGTTCAGGCATTCACTGCAACTGGTGGGTAAAACGGAAGATATGGACGGGCCATGATTTGCAAGAGGTGACGTTTAAACGGGGCGGACCGCGGAAAAGAACCGTAGGGGTGCTGAACAAAAGCCACCCCCGGTTATTAATCTATGTCAAAGTTCCTGGCGACGATCGTCGGACGACGATCGATACATCATATATGGAATCAAAAGGATTTTTGCATTTTTTTATATACAGGTTCTCGCTGCATTTTAAGAAACAAAATAAAAAGACGCAAAGTTGTTTTTAGTTTTTTGGTGCCCATTATTTACTATTGAGTGGCAAGTCGATGCTAGAGTGAAAGTATTCAGATAAATCTTACGGTAGGCATTTTCTAAAGCATTTTCTCTTTCGTTCTTTTCAAACGCAGGACGAATGCGAGTGTAATCACGCGTTACACTAAAGACAGCACTCGGTGTCACCACTTTCTCCCTTCCTGGACCGCTTTTCCACTAATGCAGCACTGGCTAATAGAATCTAAGAATTTCTTTCACGTTAGTTACGGAAAAGAATATTTAAAAACACCTTTCTGAAAAGCCTGCTAATAGGATTCCGATTGGTGCGGCATTATGAATCATCAAAGACGAATGGAACATTCACTTAAACAGAATCACATAAAAATATATGTGCATCTTCATAAAGATGCACAATTTGTTAATGAACAATGAATTCCAAAATCTAAATAATAATTTAATTTACTAAACAGCTTCACCGAAGAGTTCAGTAGCCGACTCGCAATAAACCGCTGTCTTGCTTTTCATTCTCCGATATGTTTGTTCGAAGGCAATCGGAGTAAAATCAGCTTTCATAACATCCAACGCAGAACTGGCTCATACAGTTTCACGATCGTTCAATTTCCCATCGAAGCGGCGTTACCTTCCAAGCATACTATTTTTCCTGCCGGATCGCATCGGCCTGGCAGAACAACTTTCACACAAAGAAAAATTAGAAACTCGCGGCCGGACGATAAGCTAGCTCTGCTGAATACCAGACTGGCTCATAGTCAATCCGGAACGCCGTCGAATAAACGATTGAGACATAGATTTCCATCGATTGTGAGCAGGAATGCGACGCAACCGCGGAATCGTAAATGAAGTCATTTGATCGGCGTCTCTCGCCGAGAAAAACGCGATCGGCCACCGAGAACGGCAGCTATCCCTCGGATCCTGATTACTTTCATCTCACGTAGATCGTTTCATTGCGAGCTGAGCGCGGAAATTACTCGCGGCGCGAGATTTTCGCCGCTCGTTTTCAATAAGACCTAACCCGTCCCGCCAGTTATAAAGACCACCCGTCAGAATGGCAGCGGTGGTGGTAATGGTGCTGGCAACCTCCCGCGAAATTCATAAACTTCTCGAGACCCCTGCACAGTCTCTTCTCAACCCCCTTCAACCCCCTGTCAAACGCGCCCGCCCCTTTTCTTCGGGAGTCGCGTATTGCTCCGGCTATAATGAAAGATATTCGTGCTCTTTAGAAACTATGACTTGCAGTACCGTAACGCCCTCGAACGAATAATTCGCCATTACAAATGGCCGAAGTTCCCGGGGACTCTCATTTAGCTTGTTATCGACTTCTTCGACAGAGAACTTCCTCTCTGTTGCCAGTCGAGACTTTACTTGGTAAAGGGGTCTTTCGACTTGTTCCTCGTTCAACTAGAAGTTTTGCGTAAAACGTTTAAGGGCCTCTGGTTCTTCCAAATGATCACTGTCTGCTGGAGAACAATGTTAGAAGTGCGATGGAAAACCGATTCTAATCTACATTATACAGGGTGTCTCAGCTGAAGGAGGCCACCTAAATATCTCCTTTATTTTCAGTGGCACAAAAAAGATACTTTTGGCATAATTTAAGTGGTATCGAAGGAGGAATATCATACAAGAACAATCTTTTTTTGTCCGGTTATATTTCATAGGTCTGGAATAGGTTTATATTCCATCTTGTTAATGAGTTAAGCATATTCAAATTATTTTTTCAGCCGCTGTAAGATGAAGTAAAAAAAAGTTTTCCCGATAAAAAAAACAATGACCTAGAAAAAACTATGAAAAAGTAACCGGACAAAAGAAATTGTTCTTCTATGATATTCCTCCCATAAATACTTTTGTTAAAAATTAAAAAATTTCATTAAAAATAAAGGAGATAATTACGTGGTCTTCTTCAGCTGAGACACCCTATCTGAGAGATATCTATAAATTCTTTGGTTTTTATAATTACATTCAGAATTCATCGCAGGATTAATCGACGTTAAAATTGTAACAGCGGAACGATTTCAACCAACATTTCTGCTGGCACACGCTTTTCCAGACTCGACCAAGTAAAGTAACTTTTGCTTCACGACCTAACTGTTGCGCACGCCAACTTTAAAAATGTTTCACAACGTCATACAGTAAGTTAATCCGATTATCTCATAAAGATTTGCGGTCCCTCGGTTACAGACCAGCTCGCGCGACTTACGTTCACTTTTATAAACATCCTGGTGGACGCTTGGTGGTGGTATCACTAGACGTAATAGCTCTGCTTATGAAATGGATTTGATCGTTGAAACGCGCACGATTTTAATTAGTTTTTGCGAACGGTTGTCGATCGGGCTCGTTCTTTCACCGGCTGAATTATGATTACGGATCTCTACACGGAATAAATAGATTCCGTGTCAACTGTGAGAAACAGAATTTATATAAATATGTATTGTTTCGTTTAATAATCTCAATCAATCGAAAATAGCATCTTTATTCTGAGAGAATTTAATTTTTAAAGATGGACGAAGAAGGTTCATAAAAATTGGACGTTCAATGATTGATTTTCGACTTCTTTGTACGAGGAAGTGAAATTTCTAGTGAAATTCGCCATATCTCCAAGTTGATGGTCACCGGTGGACAAACGGGATGTTTCCATGCGACAACAGGAACAGGTGAGAAGGGGTTCGGAATAATGGAATGAGCGTGACAGTCGGCTTGTATATCACTGGAATACCTGCCGGTGAAGGGGCGAATTCCGGGCCGGACGTTCAGCGGCGTACCTTTAATTGCTTTCTGCTTACCCCTCGTCACGCTTGTGGTTCCTTTCGGTGCCTGTTGCTGGACGTCCAACGAGCTCCCATAACTCGTTCGGTGACGGTCGCTCTCTTATATCATGGTGGTTTATTCCGCGAGCATGCGGCGGCACGGTTTATCATCCGACATGAGACCGTCGTGTGTCGATAACGATGCCCGAGGTGAAAAGAAGAGTCAAAACCGGGGCGATGCTGAAGATCGGCCATCTTTCATTGCCTGGTTGCACGAAATCCACGATCGTAGTCTTGGACCCTGAAAAGTAGGTGGAGCTACAGAAGAACCTCGTACATGAAGACAACACGGTCTAAAAATAAAGAAATTATATAGAATAGATATACAGCATATTAAAAAGAGGATCCCAGAACAGTGAGTCTATCCAATTCAATCTGCACAAAGAAATAATGCATGAGCCAGCAAAGTAAAATAATGCGAGCGTGAGCCCCGGAGCAATTTACAAAATCGTCAAGTATTTTCTAAGTAGGTGATTAACAGGCCCGACGGCACCGCATGTACACTTCTCTGCCATTTTTCCGGATACAATCAGAAACAAGGGAGATGCGCCGCGCAGATAGCAGTAATTCCAGGAAATATGGCGATCTCGATCTCTCGCGGATCACGCAACAGCGAAAACGCGAACAATAAAACACTCGCTCGAAAGACGGTCGTGCCGTCGTCCATCCCGAACGATAATTTTCAATGTAACGGACGATTTCACGTATAACTTAATTCTTCAGGTTTTAATTAGCATTTCGGGTCTGCCGTTGGAGTGTTCGCGACCGGATCTCGCTGTGGAGAGAGACCACGAGAGAAAAACACTGGCATCGGGTCCCGTTCGCTCTCGGGGAAGTGTCCCAATTAATATAAATTTAATTACTGGCGATTCTTATCTGCGCCGGTATTGCGGGTTACCGGGCGGTCATTTCGTGAATTTTAAAAAGGGGGTTGAGAGAGCGAGAGAGACTGTGGCGGACGTTATAAAAGGTTATTTCAGTTTCCAGGCGACGCGACGCCGTGCTCTGCGCTGCTTTGTTCGTCGGCACCGACCGGCGGACCTGTTTTCAGACAAGCGTAAAATTACTCCTTTTTTTCGCCGGTTTAATTAAGTAGAAACTTAGTGTGCACGACGCGGCGCTCGCGCTTGTTTATCATTGAACGTATGAAAGCAACGAGGGGTCCCCGCAGAATGTATTTATTTAATTAGAGCAGTCTACGGGCATTACTACAATTACACGGTCGCCGGGTTTGCAGAATGGCAGCCGAAGAGGGAAAGGGAAAATTGATTTTTTCCGTGAGCTTTTCTTCTGCACGCTACCGTCAGCTGAAAAAAATATTTTGCACATTCTATGTATTGTTGTATAGTATGTTTTCCATATTCTTCTACACCCTATACATACAGGGTGGTCCACGCAACTTGCACACCTATAATAACATCCAAAGCATGCGTTGCACGAAAAAGTTTTGTATACAGAAATTGCATGGTCTGAAGGCATACATTATGTAGTGTATTTATTTTTTTTACAGGTGGACGCGTAAAGGACATAGGAAGGTCAACTTTATTTTATTAAATGGAATGAGGAATTTTTTAATACATCAATCGATGCAGCTGGACATTGGTTATAAAAAAGTACTATCCTATGTATGTTGAAAAGTTAGTAGTTCAGGAGATATTTCAATTTAAATAACTCTAAAATACCATTACTGTCGTGCTAAGATGTTATACAAGTAAGTAAACACTAACGTTTTAGTACGATTTAGTAATGGTATTTTGGAGTTATTTAAATTGAAATATCTCCTGAACTACTAACTTTTCGACATACATAGGTTAGTACTTTTTTATAAAGAATGTCCAGCTGCATCGGTTGATGTATTAAAAAATACCTCATTCCATTTAAAAAAACATCGATAACCTTGAAATCTCATAAAAATGACATTGAAATTTTTTTTCCCTTACACCGTTAGGCCCTTCAAACAGTGTAACTTTGTCCTACGAAGTTTGTTTGTACAACGAAAAGTAACGAAGATATTGAGCTGTTCAAAGTTATGTGGGCCACCCTGTATATAACTAAATTCATAAAAACAGAGAATCATAAATAAAAGAAGAATTTGTAAAATTACGATCGCCAACGAATTACAGAAAGAAGGCAGACCGAAACGAGCGCCCGCGACAAACACGTCTGTCGTTAACATCTGGTTTATCCGTGTGCCCAAATACGTTAACCCTCATCCCACCCTCGCGTCAATCGGACACAGTTTTCCCGAAATAAATTATACTGTTGTGTTATGTGTAGGTAACTTTCCCTGAAGCTTTTCGTGACTGTTATTTTTTTAATGCGAAACACATAACCGAGAAACCTATTATATGTAAATGTTAACTCATCATAAATTTTACTAAAAAACATCGAAAAATAACTGTTCACCTTGTTATTTTGTAGATTTTTTATCAATGTGTCAATTTGACACCGAGGGTCAGATTCGGTTCGTGAAATGAGAAACGGATGAAGGTTAATAAACCCGCTTTTCCTTACGGTTTTTCCGTACACATAGTAATGGTATAAATTCTGTATAAGCTTCGGCACAAACACAGTCTTATTTACGCATACAGCATTTCTTTTAATCGATCATGGACCTCTTAAATAAGTGACACTAAACGATCCATAATTTTGTTCATATTCTGATTACGATTATAAAATGTAAAGAACATATTTTTGAAACGCCGCTTTCGACACGCAAAAGAAGGATCGATTTTTCAGACCAGTCACACTAGAATCCCCGTTTAACCCATGCGGCGAACAGGCTTGCTCGGCGAGTGCACGTCGAACGGTGCGGCGTCCGCCGGTTTTCGCGTGCAGATGCCCGGGCCCTCGACTTGTTTATGCCCTCGGCCCGACTACTTGGGCCCGTGGCGGCCACCTAAATCACACCCCGCGGATTTTATATTAAAACAAATAATTAATTCAGATGCCCGGCGCATCGGGTGGTCCTGCGGTCTCTCGCGGCCGTGCCGCGTCGTCACGGAACCCCGGACCCAGGGAACCGCAACACACTTTTGTCTCTCCTCGCCGTGCAAACGGAAACGTAGAACCGGCGTATGTAGAATCCGTAGAAACTACGGGGGGAGTCACGCTACCACCTTAACACTACGACCCTCAGCGGGGGTTGTCGCGAACCGGCCCCTGGCAATTTACCGCGAATTATTCGCGTTCCTTTTGCGATCGGCATGAAACGCCGATTTTTCATCCTTCGATCGGCGACCTCCGCTAGCTATCCCCGGCAGGTGAACGGTCGCAAATATTAATTGCTACTGTGCCATTTTATTCGATCGTTGCAGAAATTCCCACCTGATTTTCACAGACCTCAACAATTTCATTGAAACCAATTTGTACAATAATTTTTGTAATAATCGTAGCTGTTGACTGAAACTGATATTTTAGTATACTGGTATATATTCATTAATATTTATGGTGTTGTCATGTTAACGACAATCGAACGTCCAAAACGACAACCGAACGGGTCAAAGGACGCTGGATCAAAGGACGAGCAGTCTCGTCAGCTCCGACGCGAAAAGGGGAGAAATACGGGAAAAGACGTATTAATAGAGCTATTCACCCTTACTGGCATCTTGCATTTTCCTTTCCGCTTCAATCCCGGCCATCCCTTACAATTTTGAAATTTTTCATATTTTAATTTTGCTTGAAGATCAGCAGTCTAGTAGTGTTAATACTTATACAGGGCGTATCATTTAAGTGTGACTGCACCAAGTAAACATTTTAGGAAATATTGAAACATCTGAAGTATAAAATATAGTAAATGTTCCTTTCTATCGATCGTATAATTGTTGATAAAAGATGTAATTTTACTTCAAAGCAATTTTGCAATTTTAATTAAACAGTCGACGTTTCGATCTATGTTTGGATCATTTTCAAGAAAAATAATAGCTGCGTCTGTGAATTATTAACACTAGAAAGACGGGAGCTTAGTATATACCTATATTGCCTGAACAAATAACTAATGCGCAAAGAAATTTGTTTATCAGTAATTTTTAATATATTTTATATCACTTACAGTCATATAACAAGTTATTAATAAGTATTAACAATAAAAAAAATGTATTTCAGTTTGAAAAATCGATTGCAGTATGAGATCATACACTCAGTGATCCTCCTTCCCATCTGAATTACATTACAGCGCGTTCAAAGGGAACAAAGCGCGTGGCCAGGCCTGGCATAAAGATTCAAATAACAATAACAATAACTTTAGTTATTGAACAACTGCAACTTATCAAGTATATGTCGAAATCGACAATTTATCATGAACTTGTATGTTATCATGTTATTCCAATCCAGAGCCGAACTGGTCTTTTCCAAGCAGTCAAAATGACTGCTTTTCGGCAATATAGGTATAACACACATTTATATGCCGGAAGTGAAGGAGGGGGGGGGGCAACAACAATGATTAATTAACCCATTTATATGTTGTAGAAAAAGTCACAAAATTATAAGAAGCTGTGTCATTATTTAAATAATTATTTTTTAATTGAAATTCAAAAGCAGTCAAAATGACTTGCTTAGGCAATCTAGTGTTAAACAGAATAACTAGTATCGACTATTACCATCAGTAAATTAAACACTGAATATCTAATTGTGTACTTTGTTACTCACTTGCTTAATGAAATTATTTTAACTACTTTGGGACAACAAAACACGCGCTGTTTCCATGCCGTTACACAAGCTACTGAGACAAACGTGAAACCTATGAGACGGACGAATTAGATCATCGATCGACATATGAGCCAATCGATATTTGGTGGTTTTTTCAAACCGTGAAAAGTCATAACCACACTTCTGACTGCTTATATATCAAGTTGTCATGGTAATGTTAAATTAATATCAATTTTGACCAATTTGCGAACATTTTTGTGTGCGAATGATTACATTTAGGTGTTACTGGTGTATGGTATTTTGAAAATCGAGTGTATTCCTGTTTTTCTGAAAATCCTTTTAGTGTCGTTGGAAATGTTTTCAACATAAGGAAGAACTACGATGTTTTTGTAATTAATAGGTCCCGTTTTCTTAAATCTTTCCTCTTTTCGTTTTTCAACGACAAGAGGGTTATATATTGCAACAACACGTTCCTTAATATTGTTTGATTGAAAATTGACCAATTAAAATATAGTATAACTTTGTGTCGCTTACTCCAAAAATTCTAGAGTTCCAGAGTTTCTTCTTCTTCTATTCCCTGTACAAAACTGTACCAACTTTTAAAACTTGCACAGCGTACTCTTCGAGTCGGAAAGAGAGGTAACCGATTAGTTTATATTACACCGCAACCATTCCTCGCCTGATCCGAGCATCCCTTCGCAGAAGAGCGCGCGCCCCTCGGCAAATAAACTTCGGGAAACATAGATATCACTATGATAAAGGCCTCGAATGGAGAGTACACGAGTCGGGACCAGTCGTTGCTCAATTGAGACACGATCGACACGATCCTCGAGGAACACAAGGATACTCTCTCCAGCGCGGCGGCTACCCTTGTCTTCTATTACCATTGCCTCGTGTCTACTCGGCCACATGCCATTCGAAATAAAATAGGAAGAAGCGTTCGCCGAGGCGGCGACCCTATCCTCTTGCTTACGCTGTGTGTTCCATGTCGTAAGTAAATTCTGTGTTCGAACGTCGACGCGCAAGGAAACCAGGGAAACTTCCGTGTGAGACCCCTGGCCCAGGGTCAGCTCTCGGTCATTGTAAAAAGCCGAATTTGTTGGCAACGGTACAACTGCGTTCGCGATATCGCGAGAAAGTCGACAGCTGCTGATTATCTATGTATGCGAGCTCGGAAAATTATTCTACGGAACCCGGAAGAAGATTGCGGACTCGGACATGGCCATCTTTTAAACGGAGTTCTTACGACTTCGCAAGTTTGAACAAATTATCGTCAATTTCCCGAGAATGAAATAATTCGTAATTCATTTTCATTCGAAATAACAAATGCCTGCACTAATTGTAAGAGACAGGAGCCAGGTGAGCATTTCTCTCTTTCAGGAATGAATATTATGGGGATATGCATTTACAGAAACAATGAGAAGGTGAAATTTAAAACAATGAAGACACGACAAGAATTCTAGGATGTAGATATATTATTTTTCAAGTGTATACAATTTCTAAAGAAGGGAAGATATGTGTACATGGGTTCGGTTTGCTACAATCGGTGAGGCAAATTTTTGTTTTGCATAAAATTCCCAGTTGAATTATGATACTAGGGTGTAAGTTACTACGATTTCACAAATTTGAACAAATTATCGTCAATTTCCCGAGAATGAAATAATTCCTTATTAATTTTCATTCGAAATAACAAATGTCTGCACTAATTGTAAGAGACAGGAGCCAGATTGGCATTTCTCTCTTTCATTAATGGATATCATGGGGATATTATGCATTTACAGAAAAAATGAGAGGGTGAAATTTAAAACAATGAAGACATTACAAGAATTCTAGGATGTAGATATATTATTTTTCAAGTGTATACAATTTCTAAGTGGAGCAAATTCTTATTTTGCATAAAATCCCCAGTTTAATTATAATACTAGGGTGTAAGATAAGATGAAGATTGCTATTCTCATGAACGCGACAGAGAGGAGGGAGGAAACTAAAATCGGAGTCGACCTCGGCTCGAGAAGCTCGTTAATGGAGGGAAGGTCGCGTGTAGAAGAGAGTAGCGTTTAGAGGTATTGGCCGGCATCGGGAGGTCGGCAGCCCACTAATCACCGCTAATGTTAATATTATGCAGCGACCACAATGCTCTACGTGGAACCTCGATAAACCACGAGCGAATCTCGGGGAGATGCATGCACCTCTCGCATGCAATCCCCTTGTCGTGGCAACGAGATGCTTCTTTCTTTCGTTCGACGATACACGCCGGCCGAGGATTGTTCGCCGCTTCCGTGTTCGAATTCCACTAGAAACCGCTGCGCAGGCTATTTTCTTTCATCGTAATAGAAACCTAATTTTCTGCATGGTCCGCTGATGTGTACCTATGAAGACGTTGAGTTTTCTGGCATGAAAAACCTTGCACCAATAGATCTGGAATTCGCTGTACAAGGCAGGGTAATTTATAAAGACAGGGATACTTGCATTTTTCTTGAGCCTTCTTTATAATGGTTTTTCAATCAGAAATGTGTAACAAGGATTATTAGGATTATTAGGAACAATTTGACAAAGTTACAACAATTGGAATGTAATTTACAAAACGATTTATGGACACAGAGACACCGAATAACGAACAAGGTTCCAGATCCAATTACTACATTCACAAAAAAATATTGTCTACCATTAAGGGCCTCGCACAGACTACCGTACAATGGCCACTATCTGCCTAAGCCACTCAAGCAGCCTATCATTCAAAGCAAACGTTCAGTACCTTTCCAACCGGAAGTTCATTCGAAGAAGTCAAGTGAATGGTCAGACTTCATTCAGTCCTGTCTTCGTACCTGGCCAATTAAATTCTCTGTTGATGATTGCCGTCGATCAGGGCCGAGCATCGGTGCAGAATTATTCTCTCTCTCTGTCTCTCTCTCTCGCTCGGGGTACACGATTATGCGAAGAATAGTCGGCGCGGGAGAGTTCATAGTTCAGACTGACTGTTATTCTGGAATAGTGAACGTCGCTCGCGTATCCACGAAATCTGGTAGGGGGAAATTAATACCCGTAGATTACCATTTATTTCCACGTGCACGGTAATCAGGCAGCGCGCGGTTCAATGTTAATGCACGACCACTGACAGTAAATTGTGCGTCGATTCTTTTCGTGGTGCATCGTTGCGCCTCGTCGACTGTGGATTCACGCTGGTGGATAAAATTGTGAAATCTTCATACTGTGTATTTTATATGTACACAATGTGTATCACAAATTGGAATAAATCTATCTTAAAGTGCGTTCTTTCATCCTTCATGTGAGTCTTCAAAACTCGAAAAATTTCCGGAGGAAGTAATTGAAAAAAATTGGAAGCAACCCCTTAGAAATCAGTAAAAAATAAAATAAATCCCTTGAAATTAATTAAAAAACAATTTAAAGAAACTGAATGTTTTATACGTATGTATAAATGTATTCATATGTATGTAAATAACATACAGTGAGGGACGAAAGTATTCGTACACCCTTTAAAACAGAATAACCTTTTTATTAGAAACATTGGTTTACGAAATTATATGCAAAAAAGAATTTCAAAAAATTATAATTTACAAGGTTACATGCAAAAATAAAAAAAGCATTTTTTAAAACTTTTTATTTGGGCCCTTCATAAAAATTTAAAATATACGTTCTGTAGATCTATGTTAGTTATACACATGCTGAAAATTTCGATGAAATCTTGAATATATTTTAAATTTTCATGAAGGGCCCAAATAAAAAGTTTTATGAAATGCCTTTTTTATTTCTGCATGTAACTTTGTAAATTATAATTTTAGGAAAATCTTTTTTGCATAAAATTTCGTAAACCAATGCTTCTAATTGATTATGAAAAATCAGGTCGTTTGGTATAATTATGAAAAAGTTATTCTGTTTTAAAAGGTGTACGAATACTTTCGTCCCTCACTGTATAATCAGGCACAAAATAGGTGAAAATTCCCGTTTTCCGTGGCGATTAAAGATGAACAAAGGTTGCGGACGTTGCCTGAAGAACTGAACCCAATATGATAATGGCTTGCAGGCCCCGGTGACAAGGATCGAGGTAGACAGTTGATCGAGAGCTTTACCGTCGGCGGGTGGGCAATTGCGAATGCATATTCGGCGCGCAGCGTTCATTGACAACGGCGCGCTGGTTGATTTATCGCAGCCGATCACGCGATGCAAGCCTAAACGCTAATAATAGCGTGCGTTGCTCGCGACGCGACGAGACGAGACTCGACGCGACGCGTCACCGCGCATGATTACGTTAATTGCACCGTGCGACTGATTAATTCGACTCGCGCGGCCGCGGACGACTCTCAAGTATCTCTCTCTCTCTCTCTGTGAAGAGAGAAAGAAGAGAGAACAGCGAATTCGCCTTTGGCGTTTCGTTTACATGCACAAGCATTCTTTAACGTCGCCAGATGTACCGTTACTCTTTTCAGCGGTCTTCAACACCGCATTAGCGACTGTTGCCGAGTAAATTGACCGTACAATAGCCGCGGCGTATCAGTAATCACTTTATTATACGGTTCTTGAACACCTGTAAGCCAAGTCCTACGCGAAAGGAGTAGGGTTACCTGGACTGCACTTCCTGCGTGGCCTTCCAAATTGTTGGGATCCTGCAATTTTCTACTTTACCCTGTCTTCGACTCTCCTTTTACCCCGGCTTCAACTCTTGCGTTGGCTGATCACAAAAATTTTGTAGAAGCTGAATAGAAATTCTCTTTCTTCTGTAATAAATCAAATGCTTTTAATTTTCTACATTTTTATAATTTCACTTACTCAGTTTTTTCATAAATACATAATATGTACGTACAGTCCGCCAATAATAATAATTGTAGAATCATGCACGGATAAATGGAGCTGAACACGTTCAGTACCACGCAAAATTCTCTTCACTCATGTCACTATGTGTATCAGAGTGCAAATGATTATGCGAATGGTTCTACAAGTTGGAGTTAAAAAGGATATGATTCCATCATTAAGAGTACTGTCACGGTCCAAATAAAAAAATATGTTGTATTACACTTGTTAATATAACGAGCTCTAGAAAGTCGAATCCGCTATAAATTCAATTTTTGTTATCTACGTTTATTAGAGGTCTTATAATTTTACAAAGCTCGTTATTAGAATATAGAAGTAATTATCTTCGAGAAGAATAGATAACGTAGAATATGCGCCAAGACATGAAACATACGTTATTTTATGTTAAAGAAACATAAAGCGTTTCCCATTATATGAAATTATGGAAATGGGATCGGAATAATTAGTCTTTATTTCATACTTACCGTTTGGAGAGTTGATAAGAAGTGCAATAATGTTGAAATCTAAAAACATTCGATCGTGATGATTAGCTACATTAACCTTCGAAAGACGGACGTCAAAAGCCCATTCTGTAGGCCATACTACTTAACATAATTCGATAAAATGATCGAACCTAAAAACCAATGTAACAGGTCCAAGACTTTCAAAACTGAGTTAACATTTCCTCCTCAGGGTCTCAAGAAAAATGGCCAAAGCAGCCTGCCAAGGAACTTATGTCCTCGTCCTCATCATCTCGGCGCCCAGGGATAGCCTTGCATGAAAGAGAAGCAAACCAGGAATAACAAGAAAAGTTAGGTTGAATCGCGCAGTGTCCGCGTTTAATTGGTGGTTTCACGCGTGTAGGTTCGTCGTACTGCGACAACTCCACAATACCGGCAATAATCGGCTTTCGTGTCGCATCTTGGACGGTTCCGTCAGCGCGAGATCGCATTATGGCGCTTCATCCTGATGAATAAACGTCGTTCGTTCCCTCATTGGCCTTCATCTCCCTTCGGTGAGTCGAGCGTCAAGTTCCTTTTCTGCTGGAAAGGAGAGGAAGAGGGGGGAGCGGTTCTTCGTGGCTCTTTCTCGAGTCGTCGTCGTCGTCGTTCTCTTCCTCGTCGGAAGCAAGGCCGACGGACCTCAGTCTCCGGTACTTATCTTCCCCTCGCAATCGGTGCAATATATTCAGGGTGCAAAGCGTCGTTGTCGTTCGCTGAATGGACGTTTTCACTTAAAGTCGCGTTCGCTCGCTGGACAAAGGGATCATTACCCGCGGGGTAAGAGAAAGGCAACGCGCCGCAGCGGACACTTAAATACGCGGAATTCACGCCCCGATCACGTGAATACGGAAGCGCGCTGACAAAAGCTATGCTTTAGTCTTTAGCGCTGTTTAGGATTGGACGGGATAGAATACTCTTCGATGAGGAACGAGCACACTTTATTCCCGTCTCGCGGGTAGTCACAAAACTTTATACACAAAAGACTATGTACAGTTTTCTAGCCAAAATTGTATGTTTTGGCTAGAGCAGAATAAAGAATTGAACAAAGTTATTTGCTGTGAGACAGTGATTGTTCCCAGCGGCGTTGCTGAGAACTGCGGTTGAAACTAATTCGCTTAGAAAGACTGGTCCCACGACGCGCGACTTTCGTAAGCTATTTAGCGATGTTGAATCGATTGTCTTACTCGCGAAACCGGTCAAAACGACGCACGACGTTTCTCGTGAGCAAGAGTGAGAACGACTGATTAACGTTGAGATCGGAGTCGAACAGCTGGCAGTTTACCGTCACCGTCGAACTATTGATTGGCAGATCGATAGATCGATCAGCCAATAGGAATCCCCATTTTGGGGTCGATAATCGATCTCAATAGACGTTCGACGGTGCTGGTCTAAGCTACTGCGAGCTGCTTATCGACTCTCGATCTCGCGGTTATCGTACGAGTCCGCCAATAGCGGAGCGGCGCAGTGAATCGGCGCGTTCACGCTGCCGACACATTCAGCCAATCCCAAACATTCCGCCCGCCTCGTCAGTCATTGACGAAATTGAAGAGCAAATAGCCAATCAGGTGAGCGATGACGAGTGGGATGCAAGGAAAAGCTGAATGAATCCACACTTGCTGCGTAGTAACTAGAAGAACTACGAGTAATGGGTGAACAGCGTGAAACAGTGATCGTGAGATGAAGTTATGATCGTCGATATTACGAGTTAAATAAAAGGTGATACAGAGGTGAGTGGATGAACGCTTCGTTGGATGATTTAGAAGAGGTGAATCATGTAGGTGATGCGGCAAGAACCAGATTAACCTAGCATTGCTTCTAGTTACGGATCGGAAGAACAGAGTGTGAGTCCAGCCTCGGGAGATCCTCCAGTATCCTTCTCCTCGTCTTCCGGTGTCATTCGAGGAATCAATTTTGAGAACCGGACGAAGTAATGGCGACGTCAAGATGCACTAGGTTGCGACGAGAACCAGATGCTAGTGATAACCAGGATACTGGCGGCTCCGCGAGGCTGGGCTCTGAAATAGCGGTGAGATAACAAATTAGAGTTAGCAGAGATGCCGAGGTAAGTGCATGAAATTGATTTAGATGAGTTTAAACGAATTAGGTGTCGTGAATCGTGCAGGTGATCCACCCTGAATTCGATTAACCGAAAATTACGCTTGTAGATGCGTGTCGAGAGAACCGAGGGCGAGTCCAGCCTCAGGAGTTCCTCCAGTATCCTTCTCCTCGTCTTCTGGCGACAACCGAGAGATCAGTTTGGGCACCGGTCGAAGAAATGGCGTCCAGATGCGCAACGTCGTGACGTGGAACAGAGGCCAGCGAGATAACCAGGATACTGGCGGCTCCTCGAGACTGGGCCCGGAATGAGCGGTGAGAGGTTCTCCGATTGAGAGGTGCCCCGGCGTCAGGGCTGCAGGATCCTCAGGGTCGTCTGTCAAAGTAAGTAAGATTTTGAAGAGACGACAAGCTTCGATACCGGTCAGGAGCGTGGTCAGCTCCTCGAAGGATCGCAGCTGTTCTCCGATGATCCTGCGTAGGTGGTACGTAGCTGATTGGACAGCAGCCTTCAAGATTTCTCCAAGGTGTGGAGAGGAAGTGAGATTCGATTTCAATGGGTTGCTTTCCCTGGAGTTCCGCTGACCACGATCCTGTCTGGATCGAAGGTGCGGAGTTACATCAGAATAGCCTCCAGATCTGAAATAGTAGACACAATTAGAGCTAACTGGAGATTTTCCAATTTTAGGTTGGACTGTTTGCCCTTTCCTGAATAAACAAACGGTGCTACGATCGATACTAGAATTTACCGACTGACGACCGCGAAGGATCCTGCATTTCTGGCGTAGCGTGGCCAGAGGCAGTTGTGCCCCATGCCGGCATTGGTTGTGGGCAGCTTCGACCCACAACTTGACCAGAGGGGTTACGTACGGCAGAAATGTTCCGCCGAGCTTAGCGAGCTCGGAGAACCCAGCGTTCAGGAGCGAGTTTGCAGCGATGTTCGGACAGCGGTCGGAGAGAGAGAGCCAGATGATGCCGAAGAAGCAATGAAGGACGAGCGGGTCCCCTCCGCCGATTTCCTTCAGCTCGGAGGTGGAGTAACTATCCAGAAAACTCCTGGAGTTGGAGGCCCACGCGCAACGTGGAAACCCGCCAGTCATGCGGATCCAGCACTCCGAGAGAAGACCGCTGAAGAGCCAGAGATCTTGACGGCATAGCGTAGCAAGAGGAGTTTGTGTTCCCCCGTGCAGGCATCGGTTGTGGGCAGCGTCGACCCACAACTTAGTCTGAGGGGATACATGTAGCAGAGATGTTCCGCCGAGCGCAGCGGGCTCGGGGAACCCAATGTTCCAGCGAGGTGCTGAAACAGTCATCTGACAGACGTCAGAGGAAGAGAGCCCGTGATTGCAGACGACGCAGTGCATGGGAGAGTCCCATACGCCGACTACCTTCAGCTCGGAGGTGGAGTAACCATCAAGAAGAGTCCTGAAGTTGAATTCCCACGAGCCACGTGGAAACCCGCCCATCTTGTGGATCCAGCACTCCGATGTAAGACCGCTGAGGGTCCCGCGATCCTGTGATAGCGTTGAAACAGAAAGTTTTGTCCCCCCGTGCAGGCATAGGTTGTGGGCAGCTTCGACCCACAACTTAGCCAGAGGGGATACAAAAGGTAGATATGTTCCGCCGAGAGCAGCCGGCTCGGGGAACCCAGAATTCAAATGAGATGATGAAGAGGTGATGGGGCAGCAGTCTGAGGAAGAGAGCCCCTGCAGAGGTATGAAGCCGAGCGCAGTGAGCTCGGGGAACCAAGACTTCCAGCGAGATGGTGGAGCAGTGAATTGGCCGCAGTCCGAGGAAGAGAGCCCATTGTTGCTGAAGATGGAGATGGAAGAAAGGTCAGGAAGACTCCTGCAGCTGGATGAACACGTGCGACGTGGAATCCCGCCCGCCATGCGGAGCTCTTGGAGTTCCTGCGGTCTCGGTCCCGCCTCAGGATGTGTGTCCGCTCCGGAAAGATGCTCAGCCACGTAGCTGACTCTACTGATGTGAGAGTCCAGCGGGTAACGAGGCTCCTCCACCTTGGTGAGATGACTTCTGGTTGCTAGGTACGGTGCATAAGCTAGACTACGAGTGACAGTGCTCAGCTCGTAATCCCAGATTTCTATTTTGTGCTCAGGTCTCCATCCGATCAGCTGCCAGTTTTGAACATCAGGATGTCCGAATAGAGGCTGGTGCATCCTGTCGATCAGTGGTTTGGATTGAGCTTGTGCCCAAAGCCTGCGATTGTGGTAGAGATGGTTCAGCTTCTCCCAAACCACTTGGAAATCGGTTGAGTTCACCTCGACGCTCTTGAAGATGGTGACGGCGTCGCCTTGTAAACAATTCTTCAATTGATGAAGACGCTCGAGTGAAGACAGAGATGGATGACTTGCTACAAGAGACGTAAACAAGTCGCGAAAGGCTGGCCAGTCCTTGTCGTGACCCTCGAACGTTGGAAGTGACGATGTTGCCAACGCAGCGCTTGACCTTGCTGAGTTATCGTCGACGACCGTTGAATTTGAAGTCTGCGACTTCGTAACGGTCGCCGCAGTCTTGCGTTCGGCGATCATGTCGAGTAAAAATTCGACCTGCTCGAGGTAATTCCTGCGGGTCTTGCCGAACTCATCGTCCTTGAGATAAGGGTTCTCTTTCAATTGGGCATCTGTTTCAGCCGCGGTTCTGATGTCCGAATCGCCCCTGCAGTAATCATCCCAATACTGATCGAGGACATCGCGACAAGCTTGAAGAAATCCCAGAGAGATATTAGCCCTTTCTCTCCTTTTGATGGGAACCAAAGAACGAGAGATTCGATGAGCAAAAATCCGTTGAGTATTGACAAGGTCAGCCATTGTTCGTAGCACGAGGTAGAAGCACTGAACGGTTGAATAACTTCTAGTTTGAATTTTCAGTGGAACTGCAGCACTGAATCCGGCTCGAAGGACCAAATGTTTAGGATTGGACGGGATAGAATACTCTTCGATGAGGAACGAGCACACTTTATTCCCGTCTCGCGGGTAGTCACAAAACTTTATACACAAAAGACTATGTACAGTTTTCTAGCCAAAATTGTATGTTTTGGCTAGAGCAGAATAAAGAATTGAACAAAGTTATTTGCTGTGAGACAGTGATTGTTCCCAGCGGCGTTGCTGAGAACTGCGGTTGAAACTAATTCGCTTAGAAAGACTGGTCCCACGACGCGCGACTTTCGTAAGCTATTTAGCGATGTTGAATCGATTGTCTTACTCGCGAAACCGGTCAAAACGACGCACGACGTTTCTCGTGAGCAAGAGTGAGAACGACTGATTAACGTTGAGATCGGAGTCGAACAGCTGGCAGTTTACCGTCACCGTCGAACTATTGATTGGCAGATCGATAGATCGATCAGCCAATAGGAATCCCCATTTTGGGGTCGATAATCGATCTCAATAGACGTTCGACGGTGCTGGTCTAAGCTACTGCGAGCTGCTTATCGACTCTCGATCTCGCGGTTATCGTACGAGTCCGCCAATAGCGGAGCGGCGCAGTGAATCGGCGCGTTCACGCTGCCGACACATTCAGCCAATCCCAAACAAGCGCCGAGTCGCGAGCTCCGCTACCTTCACTCCAATTAAGGTAGCCCAATTCCGAAATTCCACTATGCCTGCAAACACCCTTGCTCCCCTTTTCTTCTTCTTCTTCTTCTTCCTCTACATCTTCCTCTTCTTCTTACAGCTGGAACGGTTGCGGACAGTACGCACGTCCATTTACGTCCTGCTCGGCATCCGCTTTGTCATTGCCGCTTTAATTAAGACACTCGTCGAATATCTTCCTCTGTTTGTCACATAATCGCGTACTTCGGGTTTTGGGGTACGAACCTGCTGTTTGTTGCATATTAAGAAGCCTAAATAAAATTTTATTTTGGCGGAAATACTTCTTTAAATTGCATCATTTATTTTTCGACTATATGGCGCTGCACTTCGAGACTTTGAGGTAACTTTGGACAGATGATTCTGATGATTAGACTGCGGATTTTATGCATTTATCACAAAAATGAATAGGTGTAATTCGTGACGGTAAAAAGATTAAATGAGTTTAATTGTTGTTTAATAGTGAAGATACACTATTTTTAACATATAAAGAGTATTAATGAGGAAAATAAATTGTTACTTGGTTTCTACAGATCGTAATTGATGTGTAAACATTTTATTTTGCATAAAGATCCGCAGTCTACTGATGATGAATGAAAATTTATATGTTTTGCTGTTTCAAAATTAAAACAGATATTGGGTACTTCACACTTAAACGAAACACGCATAATGTTTAAAAAGATAAATCTTCAATCGTCACCCAATTTACAAAATTTCCATTTCCATCGTCAGGTCCGACGCCGGGAAAAGACGTATTAATAAAGGCGTTCACCCTTACTGGCATCTTGCATTTTCCCTTCCGCTTCATAGTGTTAATACTTATACAAGGCGTATTATTTAAGTGTGACTGCACCAAGTAGACCTTTTTAGGAAATATTGAAACATTTGAAGTATAAACTAGAGGGCTATTGTTGCTCGCTCGCTTCGCTCGCTCGCGAGTAGGGTTGTTGTTGCTCGCTCGCTTCGCTCGCTCGCGAGTAGGGTTGTTGTTGCTCGCTCGCTTCTCGAGCTCGCGGGCAGGACTGCTCTTGCGAGAATGTTAGTGGTATGCATGGCTAGTAGGGCCCACAGCTATTAATGTCTTTCATTTTGTGTGTGACTCTCCACGAGCCACACAAAGAACTTCCCGATTCGTTAGTTGCTGTATATTATTATTATTATTTATTAAGTGTACGTTTTGAGAAGATTATACGTTTTCAGGGAAATTCAATAGTTTTCTACTTATCAAAATGTTTGCTATATGGCGTCGCATTAAACCAATATCGTATGCTCGTTGCTCGCTTGGTTCCTTGTTATAGCATACTAATGTTGCAAAATAAATTGTCTTAATTAGTTTTTTGCAAACGATACAATTCATCATTATCCGGGTTTGCAGTATTGATCTTGGTTTTCTTCGATACTATTAATTTAAATTTTCTCAAAATATATAAACCGCTCAATTTTGAAACTCTGCTCAGTGCTACATACAACATTTGTAAAGTTCGTATTTCTGATGTTTTAAAATCCATACATACTTTCTCGTATGTTTGTCCCTGACTTTTATGAATCGCAATTGCTTCAGCAGGAACCACTGGAAATTGACTACGTGTAATTTGTTATTTTCCTTCACTCGAAATATTTACTTGATTCGATATTTTTTTATTATTGGTGTTAAATTTTGATTTATATTTGCGTTTTTCATATAATCACGATAACGAGTTCTTACTTTCACTCCTACTGTGGCCAATTGGAAATCTAACCACAATATAGACGGAATTTTAGTATTTTCTTGAAAAGTAATAAATTTTAATATTCCGCATGCTCCATTAACCAATCCGTCTTCAACATCAATGTTATTAATTATCATATATTTTATATTAATTTTCAATTTAATCTCAGTTAACAATTCGTTTTGAACTGATTGTTTATTTAAAGATTGTAATATAAATGTTTTTGTACTTTCATCGATATTCTTTGAAAATGTATTCTCGGCGATGATTAACTCACTCTTGCATTGGAATAATTTTCGATTATTGTAAGCGGTTACATTAGCATTAGTTGCATAATTGGAAAAAACATTTTTTTTAATTAAAAAAAACAAGAAAACATTTTTTTTTAAATATGTCTAAATATATATATTTAGTTACGTTTACTTCTTCGGTGGATACGCCTTTCGTATAAATTGCAATGTTTAATCAACTCCTTTCGAAAAAAACTAAAAAACTACTTGACCAATATGGACCAAAATCTAATCAGCTCTAAGTTACAGCGAGGCACATCGATTGCATCATTCATCATTCCGATCGCGTTGTTACTTTTTCTGAAAACGTTAACGAAAAATTTGATACCATAGAAACGGACATACGTACACACACACACACACACACACACACACACACACACACACACACACACACACCGACATTTCGATAAAAATAGTCTAAAATGACTCCAATGACCATGAAACGTGAAGATCTGCTAAAAATTCGATTTTCGATTTTCGGGGTAATTACAATAACTTCCCTATAAAATCGGGAAGTTAATAATATAATAATATAATGAATAATATAATATAATAATATAATAATATAATAAATAATATAATATAATAAATAATATAATATAATAATATAATAATATAATAATATAATAATATAATAAATAATATAATATAATAATATAATAATATAATATAATAATATAACATTACATTACATTATTTTGTGTCGCTTACTCCTCAAAATCTAGAGTTCCACAGTTCCTTCTTCTTCTATTCCTTGTACAAAACGGATGTTTAGTGTACCAACTTTTAAAACTTGCACAGCGTACTCTTCGAGTCGGAAAGAGAGGTAAATCAATTTATAAAATTTTCATTTCCATCAGAAACAAGTCCCACGAGCCTAGCCCACACCACAATCGTCTCCCAAGGATCAAGATCGCGCCAGATCCGATCGAATCGGTTGCCAGCGCATCTAATTAACCGCGGCGATAGTCCGCAGTAAAGATACCCGCATACAACGCTCCATTTCTTTCTCTCCTGATTCCCGTTGTACCGTTATCCTCGTGTCCCCAGAAAGTCCAAAGCCCGTGGACCTTGCAACCAGGCAATCTAACGGGCGTTATCACGGTCGAGCAGACAAATCGGCAGAGAATTCCGTTCTTTCAGCCGATAGAACTGGGCCCGCCTCGATTTACCGTCTCGCGGCACATCGTTATCTGGTTGTGTTCTCTCGCGGGAGAGCCTGCCTACCAGAGCAGGAAACCGGGGGCCGGATCGAGCCGACGTGTTTACGCGGTGGCCGGACCGACAACCAAGAAAAAATTAATTAACACCCCCGGCGTGATAAGCCGCTTACGGGGTCTGATAACGCAGCAGCCAGTCCCGGACATAGTCTCGGACGCGTTAATAGATGCAGTCGACGCCGTCGCTTGGCGAATCTGGCACGGACGCTAACGCAGAGCTGTTAGGCTGCTGTTAGCCTGCTGTTACGCTGCCGCCGCGAGTATACGAACGCCTCCGAAGTGGCTCTATTAATAGGATCCCGGGCTTAGAAGCCGGAACAGATTTTTCTCCTGGGACCAGATCGACCGAGTCACGGTATCGCGCGACGTGCTTCAGAGAATATAGCGCACCGTAGCAATGTTACGGGAGCCGACGTCGATCCAGGAGCCGATCTAGCCGAGAGATAATCGCTGGAGATCGTCCCGCGGCGAGGCCCAGCGAGACGTCCTCGCAACAGCCTCCGGTTCAACCATAGTCACCGTGCTGCGATCATGACCTACCGATCCTGCGCCTAGATGCGGATTATCCGCGCCGAGGATTCGCTCCTGGTCGCAATCATTTTTACCTATAACTTTCTCTTTTTCCTGCTGGATCTTCCTCAAGATCCTGTGGCAGACGTCGCTGATTTTGCAGATCTGGTTGTCTGACTCGTGCAGGATTGGATTAGCGAGAAGTTCTATTAGGTTGTTGCTTTCGGAATGTTCAATTTGTAACAGTAACTTTAACACGTTGGGATTTTGTAACTTTTTTGTTTACAGTTGGTTTTTATTAGGATTTTATCATCATTTTGAATCGTATAATAATTGCGTAAAATCTGCAGTCTACTCATAAATGATTACCGAATTCTGGATTCAGTGGATACAGGATTTGGATCTAGAATGATGTTACCGGTGGCGAGGGCGATGAATTAAATCGTACATCTAACATCTCCTAACATTTCCAGCTGCGGAGAGTTAAAACAAACCTGAATAAGCCGAAGCAACGCACGCAAAAGGAAAGTTAGGCTGCACAGCGCGACAGTAATCAAGGGTGAAGGGTACAACAACCTTTACACACCGGGCGATCAGCATGGATTACCGTTTCGCTCACAATTTAACATTCCGCCGGGAACATCCTCCACTAATCACCGCGCAGGTACCCGGCGTGTTAGGCGAATTCTTTCGGAGCCATCCTCGATCAGGGAAATAAGAATAACGCTACGCGCGAAACACGCACTCAATTACGCGCTTTACGCTTTCGATTTCCCTTTAACGCCGAGGGTTACGTCACCGCGTTCGAGCCGCGAAGCGTTTATTACCAGAAAACGAGACTCTGAATGGCGAATAGCGCCGAGGGTGAAACCGGGGAAGAGAGGGAGAGGACACGGGGAGTAGGAGTTTAATACAAGGATTCGATTTTGCCGGGGCATCTATCAGGATCCTCGGATAAATCGTGTGGCAGGGGCAGGGATCGCGACAGAAATGGCCGTTAATTCGCGTTTCCGCGGCGCGAGCATTTATACGGGCAACGAAGGACTATTAATAGAGAGCCAGTGCATGCCGGGAGAGTGTCTCTCTTTCAGAGAGCGGTCCGCAGCCACGCTTACCCGACGCATACTTGCGAGTACCCGCCGGGCTCTGTAATTGCCCGGCCCGGTCGCCGCTTCGGAGGAAATTCCTATTTTTTTATTAAAAATGTTCACATTATCCAATGTCCAGTAAAACGAAAACTTTGCTAACAATGTTTCGTACTGTATTGATGTAAATAAATTTGTAAGAATATCCAAGTTCGTATGAATGCTCAAAGTCGAAGAGTGTGGTAACTGAAGCTTCTTTCCGGCGCTACGGACAACCCTAAAATATCGCCGCGGCTCGTTAAATAAATTCAAAGGGGTAAATTTATGCACACGCGCAGAGCTTCAATAACACGGCGTACAACAAACAAACATAAAATCAGTGTTCGCGGCAAGCATCCAATAAATTCAGACCGGCGAGGCATCCCCTATTCACCATTACATCACGCATTAATAGCGCGGCGGGTTTTCTTAAACGTTGAATCTCGTTTGTACCGTTTCCACCGGCAACTTTGTGCACTCGCCTTCTTCCTCGCCAGTTACTTTTACGGACGCGTGTGTCATAAAACCATGTTATTATTATGCACGCGACTCGGCCACCGTTTCACCATAAAACGCCTCACGGGAAGAACAAAGTTCTAACATCTCGCGCCTCTGCGAAACCTTCCGCTCCTATGAGCGTGGCGATACGCCGCCGACGGGGAGGGTCACGATAACCTGTCAAGAATCGAAGGAAAAAGGAGAAGTATCGTCCCGAGTCTGCTAGAACGCAGACCTTGCCTTAGGCTTTGGATCAGGCGACGCTTCATACTGCCGACCTTTATGCAAAAATGAAAATATTAAAAAATTCTTCACTTCTTTAAGTACTTGGTATTCTGTTTTTACTGTTTTAAATTGTACCGATGTATTTCCGCCATAGATCATCGAACGATCGGCACAATAAATTCCCAAAAATCATACTACTCGAATCATCGGCAATATTCAATTGCAGGCCGAAAGCAAAGGATCCAGAGAAAAACTAAAACTAATGTCCCGTAGGCATGCGAGATTCAAAGGAGGAAGAAGCTAACGCAGGATCGTCAGGACGACGACGTTGTCCGACGATGGCGGCGCTGGATCGAGGAGGAATCGAGCGAGCGGCGGTCGGTCGGGGTCGCTGACTCGAACGGTCGCCGATCCGTCAGTCGATTACTCCGGGGATCTTACGTGAACATGGAAACAGGTTCTTGGAATCCGGTTCTCGATTCTACATACGACTCTAATCAACGCGGCTAGATTGCTGCATCGTACACGCGCTGGTGCAGCCGCGGTGCAGCCCGGCGCAGAGCGCGCGGCCTCCTATGCCGCATGCGTTACTTCGTTATTCCCTTCGGTGCACCGTTCGTCTCATCGACTCCCATTGGCCACCGCCGGTCCCGGCTACTGTCGGATAAGTGCAAAAGTTCTGTACGTCGGAGCCCCGGACAGCATCGCCGATTAGGAATCGGCGAGCATCGATTCAACGGACGCTGCTCGGAATGGTAAAAGATGCTGCGAGGCCCGAGGATGTTCGTCTTACAACTGTATTAACCCATTACACTTCTGGGACCATGGACATCGACGTCTTCGTGGCTTGAGTCCTTCTTGCTTTTTAAGTTGGAGTTGGTTTCCACAGAATTTTGTTTGCGGCCTTTGTACTGGAATGATTGCTGTTTTTTGTAAATATTGGATTAGCTTTGTTTTGGTTAGTAGAGGAAGGATTAATTTGATGATCACGGACAATGTTTATGAAAGGGGCCGGAGCGGACTGAAATTGAACGCCCCAAGGATGCACCTTCTCCAGGATCTGTCTCGGCCGATTTTATGCAGTCGATTCGCCGGTACGGTAGCTGCCAATTATCGTTAATTGAGATCCCGAAACGCAACGCCGACTGAGCCAGCTGCCGCGACGGAAACGCTCCCTAGAATTCACCGGCGGCAACGTTTCAGGGTGGAAACGGCCGGCCGTCCTCCTGTGTGGCATCGTAAACGCTAATTTATATCAATCATAGGCCTGGCCTACGACGTTGTCGCGATGGGACCCGATCCCTCGCGGCGATCCACCTTTTCGCTCGCTTCGCCTCGATCCCACTCGCGATAACTTTCTTATTGATGGGCTTGCCGCGATTCCTCCTCTTTTTCATCGGCCGGGATTCCCCTACTAAACACCCCGGGACAACTGTTCTTCATGCGATTCTATTAAGATTCACTTGTGCTTTGCACATATTAACAGCACAGTATTTTAAAAATGTGCTCCCAGAATTTAATCTCACTATCACCGGATATGAAAATATTTCTAGTTGCAACTTGGATACATCAACAATGTAATAAAAATGTTTTTAGTTACCCTAATAGTGTGGCGAAACAACCATAAAATTTCAGACCGATTGGTTCAGCTCATCGTTTGCAATAAATTCCCAAATCTCATCTCCTGCAGTTTACATCGGACTCGCCTCAGCGCTCGTGGTAGGCGATAATAAGGGTACTAGTATTATTTAGTATCTGCTATATCCGCATCTTGTCGGAATAGATTACAACCAGCCCGATCGGACATTAACGACTTAGGATATTTATGCAAATCCAGATTCTTGTGGACTCGCTTACGCAACCGAGAACAAGCTCGAAGAAATCTGTATCTCCGGTCGATGGTTTTATTAGTCGAAAAGGGATCATAGAACGAACTGTATCAAGGTCCTTGTGTATTTCACTCGTTTATGTCCACGTGGAGTGCGTAAAGAACGTTGTTTATTGCTGTCCCTTTCAATATCTCTCTATTACTGTCTGCATTCCCGTGACACAAAATCTTGAATTAATTGGTTTATGTGCGGTGGCACGAAAGTGCCTCAAAGCCGGAACTATTGTTCTACATCACTACAAGAACAAAAAGCCTAGCAAGTACCTATTACTTTGTTAGTCAAGTTTGTTATTTGTTTAATAACATGCTCGATCGACCCGTACTTGGGGATCGTCACTGATGCTCGATGGAGACTTCTTACCTAACGCGACGTCGGACGTCGCGTCGAATCAAGACGTCTCAATGAATAACGTCGCGGAATCTAAGCAGAGCTACCTCGCGTTCCGCTGTTACATTCCGGAAGTCCTCCGAGCTCCAGAGACGCTAATTAAAATTGTAGAACGACTCGCGACGAGCAAGAAATCGTAACAGAAGATGAACGTCTGCTCCATTGCGAACATTTTTCGAAAATTCCTACTAGGTTCCCAGTAGGGAACATTTGTCTCATTAATCGTCTTCGAATCAATTGTGCTCGTTTCAATTTTTTAATGCGGTGACATGGTTATCTTTCTTCTTTTCTCTTTGATTTATTCTTCTTTATTTTCAATCTTTTGTAGACAAACCTTATTGGATTAAAAAATCAGATTTTTATTTCTTTTTGGGTCTACAATATGATGCATTTAACATGAAATTATTGTTTGTTATTCGATTTTCGAAAGGCATGAAAGAAAAATTGAATGAAACATGGAAAAAGAAATCCAATTTTTGTTCATGTGAGCAGGATTATGCTTGGCAAACATGTAAACAAGGTCCGCAAGAATCCGACGGAGCATCCGCAAAACAATCATCGCCAGCTAATGTCCGTGAGCCCCGTGATTCGAAAAAATCAAGATCGTCATCGAAGTGAGTCACCACATACCTGAACGTATAAAAGTTCCATTCACCTGCCCTCTCACGTTCCGTCGCGGCCCGGGAAGGCAGTCTCACCTGTTGTTTGCAAATCCGATCGGGCCCGGCACGATTGCGAAATTATGAGGATCTTCATCGGGAGCCGAAACGAGGGAGTCGAACGAGAGAGGCGCAACCGGCAAGAAGACCAATTAAATTTCGTCAGCTACGAAATCCCTGTTAAAGAAGCTACTTATTTAAGGACCCCTCGAGAATAATGTACTGCATCCGAAATGAGGAGATTTACACAATCGTCGTTCGAGGGACGGGGCAGACCCTCCGCCGAAGCAACAAGTCTTTTTACGGGGAACCGTTCACGATGATCCTTCTTCCGCCGATGGTTTTTCTGGATCGCGAACCGGGTCCTTTGGGCGACAATTGCGACATCCTCATTCCCGAATCCTGGACACTGCGCCTCTGCTCCGCTCTCCTAATGACGAGCTCAGAAACATTTCGTTCTGCACAAACAATTTGACGAGTTTCAACTGAATTCTGAATATAACAGTACGCTTTTTTACACGATCATACGCATTTTTTTTTATTCGATGCAATTTGAATCTCTAGGTAGAGATTATTTTGCAATACATAATTTTTCAATACATTGTTATACTTGTTATAATACAATACAAATTATAACTAAACGTAGGTCAATACTCAAGCAGTTCTAAAAATGTACCGTTCTCTTAAACTTTTAAATCACAGGCCTTCAAAAACGAGTAACTTATTTTGCATATTTCCACCGTAGGTCTGGAGAATAGAACATTGTATGAAAGCGGAAGGAAGAGATGTAGTTTCTGTAATTGCCTGATAAACTCCAACCTCTGTTCATCAAACGTGGGACACTGCCATAACACATGGTCAATATCCTGAGTTTCATAGCCGCACTGACATTTTGGATCATTTATGAAACCAATTCGAAAGAGAGAACTGGCAAGATTGTAGTGTCCTGATCTACATCTGTTTACCGTTGTAATAATCTCACGTTGGAGATTTGTGTGACTGTATCACGGTTTTGGCTTTCGATTGTGGAAGTGCGTGAAGTAGTTTACACCTTTGATTAAACCTTCTTTCTCTATGGTATTATATGTATTTTGTGTTGCAATTGATTTAGGGAATTTTGATGGAGAATGCAGGTATCGTGTTAGCCGCCGATTTCGCTAATGCGTCTGCACTTTCGTTGCCCAGAATCCCCATGTGAGCCGGTACCCAGTAGAATTTAATTTTATTGTCGTTTGCGGTCTCAGAGGCGAATTTGAAAACATTTTTTCTTATTTCGAGGATATAGGGATTCGTTTTTGTGTTTATAATAGGTTGTCGTAAGGAGAGTATAACGCTGAGAGAATCCGGAAAATGAGAAAATTCTGATTGGGATGATTCAAAGCTATTTTTACAGCGTCGTTCAGGGCTATAGATTCTGCAGTGAAAATTGACGCGTTTTTGGTTAAACTTCTTACAATTGTCATATCGAAGTCATTACAGACACACGCAGTTCCTACAGAAACTGAATTTTTGGACTTATAACCGTCAGTGTACACAGCATAGGATTTTTCTTCTTTAATTAGATTTTCAATTAATATATTGGGATTTTCTACATATGTAAGAAACGAACCAAATTCTGTGTTGATATAAATACTGCTAATGAAAGAATAATATTCTTGAACATCATTATTGTGGTTATTAGCGGAGTAAATATGATTGATTGAATTCTTGGTGTCTCTTATGCATTGATATAGAAGCCGGTTACTATTTTTACGCTTGATGTACTTGTTATCAATAATTTTTCGGAGCCGCGAAATGCTTGCATAGATTATCGAATATTGATTACCATACGCATTTGAATGTGTCTACATAATTTTTAAAGAGAAGGGGATACTGTTAATGCAAGTGAACATGTTTTTTTTAACCTTCATCTGTACCTCGTGTCAATTTGACACAGTTTTCCCGAAATAAATTACATTGTTCTGTTATTTGTAGGTAAGTTTGGTCGGAACTTTGTGACTTTTATTTTTTTGTATGAAAAGCCCATAATCGAAAAACCAAAGATGTAAATGTCAACTTATCAATTTGAATAAAAGAACATCGAAAAATAACTGTTTACCTTGTTATTTTATGGATTTTTTATCACTGTGTCAATTTGGCACTAAGGGACAGATTCAGTTAGTGAAATGAGGGACGGATGAGGGTTAAATAAGGATTTGAAACAAAATTTAACAACACCACATGATAAAACGCGCTTCATTTCACAATTCTTATTGCTGTGTTTTAACCGTAAGTTTTATGGAAATATTTCTTACGTAAAAAAATGCTATGGACTCTTCCAGGGACAACAGTACATTTTTTGATAAAAATCATATTATACAGGGTGGGGCAGTAACTATGTCCACTTTGAATATCGCCGATATTTGTAAAAGTATGAAAAAATGTCATATACAAAACTTACTTATTGTGCCACAAACATTTTCTGCGTGAGTGCAGGCATAGAAGAGATTTCAATGTCATTTTTTTTTTATAGCATGCTATTTTTTTTATCTCGATGTGACAGCCATGTTCTGCGAGCTGTCATTGAAGGTTATGTAAGGTCAAATGTAGTAGTAAAATAAATTTTCGGAACGCTAAGGGAGATACTCGAAGTGGTGAATCTTCGTATCGCTGCATCACGTGCATATATTATCGTTTCTGAACTTATTCTAGCACATGCAAAAATTATGAGTTGTTCCATATTTTCTGGTGTAGTGGGTCCTTTTTATGGTCACCGTTTGCGTCAATGCAAAATTGTAATTATTAAAAATTTAATAAAACGGCGGCATGTGCTATAATAATTTTAGAAATTATAAACGCGCATATGATGCAGCGATAAGAAGATTGCAACATTGCATTGACGCAAACGGTCACCGCTTCGAACATCTGTAATGTAAGAAAATTTATTTTGCTACCAAATTTGACCTTGCATAACCTTCAATGATTGCTCGCAGAAGTCGTCTCAACACCGGCTATCACATCGCGATAAAAAAACATAGCACTCCATTAAAAAAAAATAGAAATTACCTTGAAATCTTTTCTATGCCTATACCACGCAGAAAATGTTTGTGGCACAATATGCCCCCACTATACCGTGTAAGTTTTGTATACAGAGTGTTTCCTACTTTTCCGGCAAGATTGTAGGCGCATGATCTACAAGTGAAAATACGAAAAAAATGTTATATGAAGTTTGTTTATAAACAATGTCAAGTTAGCATCAATGCAGAAGGTGGTCATTTTGAAATGACGATTTAAACATTTTTAACGATCCTCGTACGTTAAGAAATATCTCGTAAGTACAGGCAAAGTAAACACAATCGACCTTCCGTATTATTCAGCTTTTCCAAACCTATTCAGGCTACATTCAATATTTTCCTATAATATTGTAATAAAGCATTCATAAATAAACTTAATATAACACTGTTTCCATATTTTCACTTGTAGATTTTTTTTTTATTGAAGCTCTTTAGATCCTTAAGTGGGTCCATTTCACTTTACAATGTGGTATAACAATTTTACAGGTTGGTATTACAATGTTAAAGACTTATGATTTAAATAGATAATTTACAATCTTTGAAAAATGACTTTATGTAACTACAAGCCTTAATAAGGTGAAGTGCCCTAAGTCTGGACAGTCCAAAAGTGATACCTAAATCTGGACAATTTAATTTTCATAGTAAAATCAGTAATTAAGAGATTAAATAATTATATTATATATTCTGAGGCCTTAGCTACAAGTAGGTGTGAATATTATTTCATTAAGACATCAATTGAAATTTAAAAATGAATTCAAAGTTCATCTGAAAACAGTATACAAAATAGTCTATTTACATGCGAATCATGTGCATTTATAGTTCGAACTTTTCTTAGAAAAAAAGATATAATTTAAGCCCTCAGACAAAAAATAATTATCACGCATAATAATATTGATATTTTAAAATAAATTGGCAATCAAACTTAACGTAAATAATAATTATTAATCCAAATATTAGATGTCCAAGATTAGGACTGTTTTCAAATATAAGTACTACATACTGGGACGCGATGACAGTAGCTGTCCCACTCTAAGCTTATACGCAATGTGCTTACGCCTAAAGCCGGACACGTGTTTGTGAATAAAATCAACGCATTGTTTGCAAATTATTTAACTACATGTACGTATAATTAGTCTTCTATTAGCTTGAATAACGTATGTAGAAAATGTATTCCGGTTGTGACGTTAATAATACTTTATGTTTACATTTTAAATCTATCAGTATTACTACCTAACCTTAAAAGCTGTATTATGACAAGTTTTATTAAGACAGTAAATGAAAATAAATATATATTTGGTTAAATAATATAATACTATAATCTATGATAAGAATACTACATATTACGCAAAGCATCTTCTATTCGTCATGCGCAACAGCGCAACCAATCAACGTTTTAGGTTATGTTCGTTCGATCAACTCCTAAATTGAATTTGTCCCGATATAGGGTTTACTTCTGTCCAGGTACTAGCTTAGATTGGATTTAATATGTCAACTATAGGTTTGAATTATACTTGTTAATACAATTAAGATACTAACATAAACAATGATTTTTAACTTCCCGATTTTATAGGGAAGTTATTGTAATTACCCCGAAAATCGAAAATCGATTTTTTAGCAGATCTTCACGTTTCATGGTCATTGCAGTCATTTTAGACTATTTTCAGCAAAATGTTCGTATGTGTGTGTGTGTGTGTGTGTGCGTATGGCCGTTTCTATGTAATCAAATTTTTCGTTAACGTTTTCAGAAAAAGTAACAACGCGATCAGAATGATGAATGATGCAATCGATGTGCCCCGCTGTAACTTAGAGCTGATTAGATTTTGGTCCATTTTGGTCAAGTAGTTTTTTAGTTTTTTTCGAAAGGAGTTGATTAAACATTGCAACTTATACGAAAGGCGTATCCACCGAAGAAGTAAACGTAACTATATATATGTTTAGACATATTTAAAAAAAAAATTTTTTTATATAATTAAAAAAAAAATTTTTTATAAAATTAAAAAAAAATTTTTCTTGTTTTTTTTAATTAAAAAAAAATTTTTTTCCAATTATGCAACTAATGCTAATGTAACCGCTTACAATAATCGAAAATTATTCCAATGCAAGAGTGAGTTAATCATCGCCGAGAATACATTTTCAAAGAATATCGATGAAAGTACAAAAACATTTATATTACAATCTTTAAATAAACAATCAGTTCAAAACGAATTGTTAACTGAGATTAAATTGAAAATTAATATAAAATATATGATAATTAATAACATTGATGTTGAAGACGGATTGGTTAATGGAGCATGCGGAATATTAAAATTTATTACTTTTCAAGAAAATACTAAAATTCCGTCTATATTGTGGTTAGATTTCCAATTGGCCACAGTAGGAGTGAAAGTAAGAACTCGTTATCGTGATTATATGAAAAACGCAAATATAAATCAAAATTTAACACCAATAATAACAAAATATCGAAGCAAGTAAATATTTCGAGTGAAGAAAAATAACAGATCACACGTAGTCAATTTCCAGTGGTTCCTGCTGAAGCGATTACGATTCATAAAAGTCAGGGATAAAAAACATACGAGAAAGTATGTTTGGATTTTAAAAAATCAGAAAGGCCAACTTTACAAATGTTGTATGTAGCACTGAGCAGAGTTTCAAAATTGAGCGCGGTTTATATATTTCGGGACAATTTAAATTAACAGTATCGAAGAAAACCAAGATCAATACTGCAACCCCGGATAATGATGAGTTGTATCGTTTGCGAAAAACTAATTAAGACAATTTATATTGCAACATTAGTATGCTATAACAAGGAACCAAGCGAGCAGCGAGCATACGATATTGGTTTAATGCGACGCCATATAGCAAACATTTTGATAAGTAGAAAACTATTGAATTTCCCTGAAAACGTATAATCTTCTTAAAACGTACACTTAATAAATAATAATAATAATAATATACAGCAACTAACGAATCGGGAAGTTCTTTGTGTGGCTCGTGGAGAGTCACACACAAAATGAAAGACATTAATAGCTGTAGGCCCTACTAGCCATGCATACCACTAACATTCTCGCAAGAGCAGTCCTGCCCGCGAGCTCGCAAAGCGAGCGAGCAACAACAACCCTACTCGCGAGCGAGCGAAGCGAGCGAGCAACAATAGCCCTCTAGTTTTATTTTAAATTACTTTACAAACTCTCAACTGTATGTTAAAACTCTTAAGAAATTGTTTTTGTTTATTTAAAGTGATAAAATTTAAAATAGAAAAACATGCTGTCCAGGCATAGGGCAACTTCACCTTAATCGGCAGCCCATTTTACCTAAAGATTCCAAAAGTTTCACTTGTAGATCATGCTACTACAATCTTGCCGGAAAAGTAGGAAACACCCTGTATAACATTTTTTCATATTACTACAAATAACGGCAATATTCAAAGTGGACATAGTTATTGTCCCACCCTGTATATGAAATATAAAAATCATTAAGAAAAATTATAACACAGACTTTTTCGCTGGATAAAATGAAATAGCTCCGCAACTGACATACTCAAGTAGAAACTTGCCAGATTACAGCAACGATGCCGATATTAAACAGAAATTGAAGGGTGCGTACGGTTGACTTGTTTGATTGTAGGTCTTCCCCGTTCGAGTTTTTATCTTCCCACGGGGAAATATCCCGGACAATCGGTCGGCCACTTGTTTCGTTGCGATTGGAAAATTTTACTCCCCAAGCCGGGAATTAAAGAGGCATTAAGTTGTTTCTGGATATCGGTTCGCGTTCGGCTGATCGGGGAAACTGGTTTCGAGCATTAAGGGTTTTAAAATATCAACGACTCGCAGCCAAGCTCGATGCGAAATTACGCAGCCGGAGAGAAGTGGATTACGATAATCGTAAAGCTGCGGTATAGAAGCCTTAGGAATGCTAATGCCACTGAAAGCAGTCTTCTCTTTGCACAAAGGATCATTCTGCTCGCGCACCGGAGGATTCGAAACGCGAATACGTCGCGATATTTATTGGTAACGTCTAAACAGACCTATCCTATTCGTCCGTCCAACCTAATGTAGACCTGTATAAGCTGTGGACAGTTGAGAAGGACTGGTTGACTATCTCAATGATAGCTCGCGAGAGTCTCTCCGATTGGAAACGCCTTCATTGATTACGACAATATCGACTATCAGAATTCAACACTGGAATTACCGGTCCGATCAAAACGAACGATTCCGGATTTTTCGTGTCACTGTCGCTGAACCATTTCCGATTTTTTCACTCGTAGAGGAAGTGGCGCACGTATTTCGAATACCAGTTTGTGTTTCTGAAGAAAAGTTTACTGCGAGGGATGGGAGCAGATACCAGTGCGCGATATCGCCGGGAAATTGTGAACTAGTTATAATCTTAATGATAATGAAAAACGCATCTGCAACTTTGGCGTAATTAAAAAGTGAGGCAAAGTAACGAATTTGTTACGGTACTGGCAAATTAGATTACCGGTATTTTAATTTATATCTACCTGTTATTATATTCTTAAGATTCTTAGTGAGTGTACTATAATAAAAAAGAGGTAGCTGCCGACTTCGTAATTTTTCGTCGGACTCCGAAGAAAGATGAAAGTTGCAACCTTAAAGGAGATTGAAATTTTCTGATCCAAGTAGAAAGTGCGATGCATCTTCCTCGGAAGCTCGCTTCGCCGTGCAGTCCGGTGCACCGCGCGTAAAACGTCGAACACGTCGCGCGCGGCAAATTTTCATAAACGAACGGGCCTAACGACGTATAAAATGTAAAATGTAAAAATGTTCGTCTGAAAACCGATCCCCGGGGAAACATAGTAATCGCGCATCTGCGCCGAAGTTTTCTCCGCTTTCGAATGGAGGCTTTCGTCGGGAACCTGCTGTTGCCGTTGAGAACACGCATACATTAGGCGGCGGTAATGCATCCATCGCAGAAAATCGGCGGTTCATACGTGCCGGCAGATGTTTGCCGGGTTTACAGTAATTTTGCGAGCACACCAAGTTGCAATCCTGAAACGCAAATAACCGGCAACGGCTCTCCGCGCCAGGGAAAATGATTGCGATAAGTGCATTCGCGCGAGGCTCGCAAAATCCGCTCGACGATTCGAGCCTGTAATCGCGCGGATTGCGGGACCCCTCTTCTCTGTGTCGTCCGTGCTGGTCGTTGAAACACAATATATCAATCGGACGGATGTTAACGGCACCGGCCCGCAAAAAAGTTAATGGAATAGTTCTCGCCGACACGATCCGCGGCAGTATTTCGATCGTGTCGTTGTTCCACGCGTAATGATCGCTCGGCATCATCGCGTTCGATGGTTTATTGTCCGATTGACGGTCCTTGATCCTCGCTGCCGGACCCTCGAGTCGTTCTTTAACTGCGATCCTTCGATCACGATCTTCTTGCGCCGCGAGAACGGGGAATGTCGATGTTCGTTAATGCGTCCCCACTAGAGACGATCAGAGTCGTAAAATTTTCGTTGATCTGATCCTTATTGTGATGAACAATTGATGCTTACAACGCTTATAAAATTTTTTAGATAATAAACATCGTAATTACAACAATTTAAAAATGTTACAACAATTCTAAAATGTTGTGCTTGTTTTCAATTAAAGGGTTACGCTGAAAAAGAAGTCAAAATCGTCGACTTAATTTCAACACTTAATGCCCAGATTCATTCGCTCAAAGTGCCGACATAAAAATGAGAATTTACATGATCCTCCGTAGCCTAATCACGCGAAAGGGCAGACAGCGTATGATTATGTAAATTCCTCTATTCACCGACAGCTTCATAAAAACGAGAATAGAGTAGAAATTACTTGAATCGGTTGGAAGATGCTCCGCAAATGTCATCAATTTCGCTTAATGCGGAGGTATCAGTGCGTTAGCGAATTCCCACACGCACCAATCGCATAAAGATCCGACGTTCTAATAACGATACATTCTGACTCGATACTTATAGCAACGATACCATAAAACATCGGATTTTTAATGAATCTCTCGCGTCGATGTCGACGGAATGCGGTGCGCATCGTGCGTAAATATTGTTTTTTATGATCTCGTCCTTTACGCAACCGCGTTTATCCGATTCGATTCCCGATCGTCGATCGATACGGCGTTCTTGCTCCGATCGGGAGGTGTGAAGCTCAATTACAAGGCGTTCCAACGCGTCGAGTTTGGTATCAATTAACGAGATGACCGGTAAAACGCGTCTTATATGGAAAAGTTCGCCACAGATTGCGTGTCTCCTCTGGAAAACGAAGCTTCCGCGTTCCCCGGCCGTCGCGGGCCCGTAATGGCTCCTTATTAGCCGGTGTGTTCCGCAGATATTTTCGTCCCGTTCCTGAAAATTGAGATCGGCAATTACTGCGTTAATGTTACCACGTGAAACGATGCTTCGCTCCACACTTATCGATCGAGACACACTTCCGCGAATCGCGATCCTGCGCTGCTCTTTCCCTTTTCGCCATTTTGCAACATTCGATCTGCAACCGACAAAAAATCACCAATATATCAAATCGAACGAAGGGGACGGGTACGTGCATGCAATTTAAAGGAACGTGTCAGTTTTTTTCAACAATCTTTTTGGAAGGATCCAAAATAATTTATCTCAGTGGCTGCCATGATGTCAGCACTCCAGATTCTGTGATATGAAAGATATTACATATTTTTATTCCCTTCCATTTTCAGCATGCGGCCCAATTAAAATTTGTTGACCAATGAAAATTTCACGGAAGGGGTTAAGAATCCGAGGGACGGGGCGAGGGGTTAATCGATCGAAAGAACGCAATTCCTGCCGTGTCTGAAATAATCAGAGTGCACTATACTCCGACAAGACCGCCAAATCATGCCGGTATCTCGGCGCACCGTGAGTCTCGCAACACGTTGTAGTACGAGGCCCATAAAAGATGTCGACCGTCCGAGCGATATGTAAAAGTGAAACAAGTTAGTCGTCGAACGGTGGTATCGGCTCGCGGTCCAGGGACTTCTGACGCGACCCGGGGTCAGGCAACGGCCGGTGGAACACGTGCACTCGGGCCCCGAACGGGCAGCCGTCACGCGTTGCACCGCGTTGCATCGGCGTTGCACCGGGTCGCGGTGCGTGTCGGTCGGTCCCTCGAATGCCTGTAACAAGACGGACAATAACAGGCGTTACAGCGCGGCAGGGTCGAGGATGTTCGACGTCGGACGCGCACACGGCGCGTCTCACGCGCGTCGTGTCGCGTTTCGCATTGCTGGAACAAGGACGGCGAGCGCGCGATCTCTCCTGCGACACGGCGAGCAGAAAACGAAGAGAGAGATACAGTGAGAAGGAGTGAGAGGGGGTGGGGAGGGGAGGGAGAGCGCGATACGCCGAGGCCCGGTGGGAAAGAAGAGGCCTGAGAGAGTGGATCGAAGATGTAAGGAGGCCCGTGCATCACCTGTGTCGGCCCACGGCCCACGGGTATTGCCGCTGGCGTGCCGATGCAACCTGGCGGCCCGAGTTGCGAACGCCGAGGAGTGGGGAGAGCGGGGCCCGAAGGCGCCGAGAAGTGGGGAGCACGGGGACTCAGGGCGCCGAGGAGTGGGGAGCGCAGGGACCTCGGGCGCCGAGGATTGGGGAGCGCGGGGACTTCTGGCCCTGTCAGAGGAGAGGGGGCCGCTGCGTGTGTGACAAGTGAAGCCCCGGGAGGTATCAGCCACCACCACACACGCGTACGCGCCCAGCGGGACGGGGACGAAGAGGAATCAGCCGCGAGAGAGACCGAGACGTCTCCCCGACCCTCGAAGAAGAAGGGAAACAGCGTTCTCTGTTACCGCGAGCGTAAAGGGTGGAGGGATACAATGTCTGGGATAGACAGAGAGGAGAACAGGCTGCCCTCCGGCGCTCGTCCGACGGCATTCCTTCCACCGAGCGAGTCGCCTCTTCATTCTTCTTATCGGCTTCTCTTTCTTCCTCCCCTTTGTACTCCGGTGATAGTCTCCCTCGTCGCCACCCTGCCACCCCATACTACCAAGCCGACGCTTAGGTCCCAATTTTAGCCTCGAAAGACGGCTAAACACCCGACTTTGTCACCTGCCGCCCCCTTGACCCTCTGTATTCCCTCTCTGTCTCTGTTTGGGTTTCCTTCTTCTTTTGGATTTCAGCTGGGTTCTGTGTTGCAGGATATCGTGCTCTGCCGAAGAAGTCGTGGAACCATCACCCCGTGAGGTGGATTCGGGATTCTTTTGTCCACGCGAGCGGTCGACGATCTGATCGGGACAGGGACTTTCTGGTGAGAGAGGAGTCTGGTGTTGACAATGGAGTTGATGGATAGGTCGAAACGTGCTGCAAAATTGGTGCAAATGGTTTTTATTTTTATTACCTAGTAATATTGTTAAATTCTTTTAATACTCGGAGGTACAATGAATCGAATGGAGACAAAATGTGTACAGTTAACTGGAACACCGACTTTCTGGATATTCCTCGTAAATCGATTGGCTGGCAGCAACCACCGCCGATCTCTCCGCGGTTTCCAGAAGGCGCGGTTCCAACTTCACACTGTTATTTATCTGTTTCATTAACTTGTCCTCCGATCTACATCTAAATACCAGCAAGGTGTTACGGCGCTATCACCTGGAAAACTTCGCGAAGCCAGCCTCTCTCGGTTTATTAATCTCCGATCTCACAATCGGCCGTAGATCTGGTCGGACTGTCGCTCTCTCTTTCCTCGTCGCCGGCGAACATTCTTTCGAGCACGAATTCCGACGGTTGAGGGAACGATAGTAGAACCAGTCGGACAATTGAACTTTTCTTTTTTCCGCGACTTTCTCCGCTCCGCGTTTCGGCCGGCGCGACCGTGTTTTAACAAAACGAACACTGGAACGAACACGGGCACCCATTAGTCTCGATCATGGCAACTACGCAGCCAACGAGAGAACGATCCCAAATAGATGAAATTCATTTTTCTGGAGATTACTCTCGAATTCCTTTCTTTCCATTATTTATTCTTTCCCATTAACGCTTCAAACAGTTCCAACAATTATATATCGAACCATTTAGCAAATTTTTATTTTCAATATGTGTACCATCAGTTGATACACAGTAGCAAAGACAACTCCGATCGAAACCAGTCGAGCTGTTCAGGCGGTTTAACAAACCTAATGCAGTAAACCGGAGTTGAAAATGTTAGGCTCGAAGTGTGGTACAATCGAATAAAAAGTTACTGAACTTATGGGCTCGGCTAATGTGCTGCGCCAAGTCCAGATGGTAGCGCAAACTATTCATTTGCCACCTTATTCAGCATGCAACTTTTTTTCTCCGCGGTTACGACGTTACCCATTTATGGGGGCTCCTTCTAGGGTCGCAGTTTTCAAATGCGTCATTCTAAAATGCTGCTTGATGCATTCAATTTTCAGGTTTCATTCACACGTGTTCTTTGAGTCGTTGTTTTTGAATATATCACAATTTAAAATGGTTGATAGAAAATTGGAGATTGTTCAAGAGATTATTTCAAATCAGGGGTTAAACTCCTCGATTAAGAGAACGACCAGGAAATTACGCTACGAGAGTCCTCGTCCAGGGACGGTATAGTGATCGCAAGCAGCACTCCCTCGAAAGACCAGTACCGGAGAGGATCTTCCCGAAGCGGTTTTCCTGGATCCGCGGGAAGAAGAATGATCCGTTCCGTTTAACGGACAGCGTACGAGCGAAAAACCGTCCCGGCTATGTGTATCCCCGTTCAACGTAATTAAAAGTAATTTCCTTAAGCAGCGCCGTATCGGTCGGGGCTGAATTTCAACGCGAGATAGCATCAACGGCGCATAATTTATACGAAGCGCAGAAAAACAAATACATTTCCGACGTCGGACAGGTCATTATACGTTGTGTTATTTATCCTTGATGATCATGAAATACCGGTTCCCCGCGGCCGGGCTAACGTACAATAATTAACGTACGATAGTAATAACGATAATTCGTGATCTCGCGCAGCATTCCGCCGCTACCGGACAACCGGCGCGGCACTGCGCGAGTCTTCATTCATCGATCTCGATCGCGGGATCGCTTGGGATCTGATCCTGCCGGGTCCTGCCTCGTCCCGGCGGATCCTGCAAGATCCTGGATACCTTCACCGTTGATTTACTAT